>CM066604.1:2795000-3502500 GCA_033816785.1 Picus viridis | reverse complement strand
TGCCTTGGGCCCAGCTCTGCAGCCTGGCCAGGTCCCTCTGGCTGGGTCATGCAGGCCCCACAGCTTGATGCCATCCCCCACAGCCGTCCAGATTCAGGCAGGAGCCAGCAGCCTGTGATTTTTGGGTGTCTTTTGGTGCAGGGGGAGTGGTGCAGTAGTTGTCAGCTGTCAGAGACACTTCTGGGAGTGCAGCTTCCCATCCAAAGCTGAAGTGAAGGTGCTGGGGCCTCAGCTTCCTGGCCAGCTGCAGCACTGCTGCTGTGCCCAGCTCCTGGGCTCAGCAGTTTCTCCAGTGTTCCTTGCTGGTCTGCTTCCCCCTCTTGCAGCAGGAGGCTTCCATGGGGTTGGAGAGCTAAAGGGAAGCTCTTGGGCTGATAAAGTTGTACTTAGCAGCAGGCATCTGTTTGCCCAGCTCCTGCTGTTCATAGCATCAGGGAATCCTAGAGTGGCTCAGCTTGGAAGGGACCTCAGAGATCATCTCCTCCAGCCTCCCCCCACCGTGTGCAGGGACACCTCCCACCAGCACAGCTTGCTCAAGGCCTCATCCAGCCTGGCCTGAAGCACCCCCAGGCAGGAGGCAGCCACAGCCTCCCTGGGTAGCCTGGGCCAGGCTCTCACCACCCTCACACTGAACAACTTCTTCCTCAGCTCCACTCCAACCCTGCTCTGCCTCAGCTTCAAACCATTCCCCCTTGTTCTGGCTCTGGACACCCTCAGGAGAAATCCCTCTGCAGCCTTCCTGCAGGATCCCTTCAGCTCCTGGCAGGCAGCTCTGAGGTCCCCCTGGAGCCTTCTCCTCTGCAGGCTGCACACCCCCAGCTCCCTCAGCCTGTGCTCCCAGCAGAGCTGCTCCAGCCCTTGGAGCATCTTTGTGGCCTCCTCTGGCCTCACTCCAGCAGCTCTGTGTCCTTCTGCTGGGGTCCCCAGGCCTGGGTGCAGTGTTCATTGCCAAGGCCTCTCCCTGGCAGCAGTGGGAGGCAGGGGCTGAACTGCAGAGTTTCTTCTCTCTGGCTTCAGTAGCTTCAGGCTGGCATGCAGGCTGCTGTGTGCTTAAGGCTGGGCTGCTTGTCCTTGGACATGGTGTTCTCTGGAGCTGTGTGGGAGGCAGAGGGGGCTGCCCATGGAGTGCTCCCCTGTGGCTCTGTGCAGCTCAGCTGTGGTGGCTCCAGGCTCATCATTCCCAGGCAGATAAATGTTAGTGATGTGCTGAGCTCATTCCTCTGGCAGGCTGGGCTGGCACCATGCAGGGAGGTGCCTGTGGCTCAGAGGTCTTGGGAGGGAGGATGTGCAACTGTTCTTTGTGTTGGAGCAAAGGTTTGTGCACCCTGGGCCAGCCTGCAGCCGAGTCCTGCTTTGGGCAGCCCTCCTCTGGTGCAGCTCTGCCTGCACTGCCTCCTGAACCCCTGGCCTCCCAGAGGCAGGCCTGCAGGAGCTGGGAGGCCTGGCTCTGAAGCTGGGCTCTGTTGGCATGCCCCCACAAGGTCCCCGTGGCCAGGAAAGGATTTTGGGGTCCTGGTGGGGGAGAAGCTGGAAAGAAGCCAGCAGTGGGCACTGGCAGCCCAGAAGGCCAAGGGCAGCCTGGGGCTGAGACCTCTCCTGCAGGGCTGTGTCCAGCACAAGAGAGACCTGGAGCTGATGGAGAGAGTCCAGAGAAGGCCTCAAAGATGCTCCGAGGGCTGCACAACCTCTGCTGTGGGGACAGGCTGGGAGAGTTGGGGCTGTTCAGGCTGGAGAGGAGAAGGCTCCAGGGAGACCTCAGAGCTGCATTTCACTCTCTGCAGGGGACCTACAGGCAGGCTGGGGAGGGACTGTTCAGAAGGGGCTGTGGGGACAGGATGAGGGACAATGGTTTGAAAGTGGAGCAGGGCAGAGTGAGGTTGGACATCAGGAGAAGCTCTGCACAGGGAGGCTGGGGAGACACTGGCACAGGCTGCCCAGGGCTGGGGCTGAGGCTCCATCCCTGCAGCCATTCAAGCTCAGCCTGGCTGTGTCCCTGGGCAGCCTGCTGCAGCTGGAGGTGTCCCTGCTGAGTGCAGGGGGTGGGGAGGATGCCCTTGGGGGTCCCTTCCAACCTGCTGCGGTCTGTGCCTCTATTTCTGCACCCCATGAGCAAGGCTCTGTTTCCACAGCCCACCTGCTGCAGATGCAGGGCAGCTGCCACCTGCATGGCTGAATCCTTTCTAGTCTGGTACTGGGGCAGAGCTTGACAGCTCTCCTGGGCTGCCCTGAGTGATTGAAGCTGGGAGCTTTGTAGAACAGGTCGATGTTCATGGGACCGTTTGGGATGGGAAGGATCCAGGGAGGTCATCTACTGCAAGCTCTGCTCACAGGAGGGTCAGTGGTATGCTCAGCCCTGCTGCAGTCAAGGCTGTTTATCTTTCCCCTTGCTCCAAGAAAGACTTTGAGGGCTGGAGCAGGGCCAGAGAAGGGCAACAGAGCTGGGGAAGGGTCTGGAGAACAGGGCTGGGGAGGAGCAGCTGAGGCAGCTGGGGGGTTGAGGCTGGAGCAGAGGAGGCTGAGGGAGACCTCATTGCTCTCTGCAGCTCCTGAGAGGAGGCTGGAGCCAGGGGGGCTGGGCTCTGTTCCATGGGAGCAAGTGGCTGGATAAGAGGCTGCCCAGGGCAGTGGTGGAATTCCCATCCCTGGAGGGGTTCCAGGCTCGTTGAGATGTGGTGCTGAGGGCCTTGGGGTGGTGAGGCTGCTGCAGGAGTAGAGGGAGGGCACAGTGGTGTCTGTGAGCATCATGGACTGGTGTCTGCACTCTGTGTCACTGATGAGACAAAGAATTTATCCCTGGAATTGAGGTCAGCTCCATCAGCAGTGCTGCTGGCAAGTGTGGGGAGAGCACAGCTGGGATGGGTTTGCTTAGCAGGGGGGACCTCTGCTTAGCTCAGAGTGATGCAGTGGGTTGGGCTGGAAGGGACCTCAAAGCTCACCCAGCTCCAAGCCCCTGCCACAGGCAGGGACACCTCCCACCAGCACAGGCTGCTCCAGGCCTCATCCAGCCTGGCCTGGAGCACCTCCAGGCAGGAGGCAGCCACAGCCTCCCTGGGCAGCCTGTGCCAGGCTCTCCCCACCCTCACTCTCAACAATTTCTTCCTCCTCTCCAGTCTCAGTCTCCCCTCTCCCAGCTCAAAGCCATTGTCCCTCAGCCTGGCACTACCAGCCCTTGTCCCAAGTCCCTCCCCAGCTCTCCTGGAGCCCCTTCAGGTACTGGAAGGCTGCTCTGAGGTCTCCCTGGAGCCTTCTCTTCTCCAGCCTGAACAGGCCCAACTCTCTCAGCCTGTCCCCACAGGGGAGGTTCTGCAGCCTCTGATTATCTTGGTGGCCTCTTCTGGACCCTCTCCAGCAGCTCCAGGTCCTTGTGCTGGGGGCCCCAGAGCTGGAGGCAGTGCTGCAGGTGGACTCTGAGCAGAGCAGGGGGCAGAATCCCCTCCCTGCTGGCCATAACAACACAAACTGCCAGGAGTGGTTTTCACAGAAGCAGGGCAGAGTCCCCAGCCTGTGCCCCATCCGAGCTGCAGCCACCAGTGCTGGTGCTGTGTGTCCAGATGCAGCACTGCTTCTGGCTTGTGTGGCTTGCAGAGGGTTGTTTGCTCCTGCAGGGTTCTGATGTCCCTGGCTTGAGAGGAGAGGAGTTGCCTTCTGCCTTGTTCAACAGTCTCTGGAGGTCTTTGTCCTCTGTGGGACTCCAAAGCTTTCTGCTGCTTTGGTTAATGATGTCACCCTGTCTGCAGCCAGGGGAGAGCTGGGGCTCTGCAGCCTGGAGGCCTTCCAGGACCTGCAGGGGCTCCAGGGGAGCTGGGGAGGCACTCTGGACAAGGGCTGGGAGTGCCAGTACAAGGGACAGTGGCTTTGAGCTGGGAGAGAGGAGACTGAGACTGGAGAGGAGGAAGAAATTGTTGAGAGTGAGGGTGGGGAGAGCCTGGCACAGGCTGCCCAGGGAGGCTGTGGCTGCCTCCTGCCTGGAGGTGCTCCAGGCCAGGCTGGATGAGGCCTGGAGCAGCCTGTGCTGGTGGGAGGTGTCCCTGCCCGTGGCAGGGGCTTGGAGCTGGATGAGCTTTGAGCTCCCTTCCAGCCCAACCCATTCCATGATTCATGAGCACAGCCCTGGCAGTCCAAGGCTGGTGACTGCTGCTGCCTCTGCCAGAGTGTTCTAGGTGGCAAAGCAGCAGTGGAAACTGTGGAGTGTACCAAGTTCACCTTGGTGTAGGGTGACAGCTTCCAGAGGCTCAGAGCACTCCATGGCCACTGTAATGAACTTTTTTTAGCCCAGCTGCCTGAGAAAGCTTCCACAAGCTCTCTGTGGCTGGTTCTCCACAGCACTGCTGCTCTGCAGCCCTGTGCAGGAGCTCTGATGTGTGTCTGTGCCCAGCCAATGGACTTGGGCCACACCTCATGTTCTGGGGCCACTTTTAGGCCTCTCACTGCCAGAAGGACACTGAGGGCTGGAGCAGGGCCAGAGAAGGGCAACAGAGCCGGGGAAGGGTCTGGAGAGCAGGGCTGGGGAGGAGCAGCTGAGGCAGCTGGGGGGGGGGGGGGATGAGGCTGGAGAAGAGGAGGCTGAGAAGAGGCCAGGTGGGAGTTGGGCTCAGGTCCTATGGTACAAGTGACAGAATGAGAGGAAACAGCCTCAGGGTGCCCCAGGGAGGCTCAGGTTGGCCCTGAGGAGCAATTTCCTCCTGAGAAGGTTTGTCCAGGCCTGGCCCAGGCTGCCCAGGGCAGTGGTGCAGTCCCCATGCCTGGAGGGGTTCCAGAGCCCTGGAGCTGTGGTGCTGAGGGCCATGGGCTGGTGGTGCCCTGGCAGTGCTGGGCTCAGGGTTGGACTGAATCACCGGAAAAGTCTCTCCCAGCCTCATCAACTCTGTGATTGTCTGAAAGCAGCAGCCAGAGCTCTTCCACTGTCCTTGAAGATGCCCTTTTGTGTTCTTGTAGGCCCCAGGAAATAAACAAGGAGGAGCTGGAAGGAAACAGCATGAGGTGTGGTCGGAAGCTGGCCAAGGATGGTGATGTAAGTATGGCCCAGGGCTGTCTCTGCACAGCTGGAGCCGTGCTGGACATGCCGAGAGCTTGCCAGGCCTGTAGGCCTTCCTGTCAGCCTGCAGCACCAGCTGCTGCACCCAGGGCGTTGAGTTGTGCTCCTCGTGCTGTGTAAGGAGTTGGGGCTCTCATCGTGCTCTGGGGCTGCAGGCAAGGCTGTGCTTGGAAGGGCTTCCCCTGTGTGCAAGGAGGGGATGCAGGCACAGCTGGGACCCAGCTGGAGCAGAGTCCTGAGACAGGAGCACCTTCTGAGCTGGGGGAGGAGCTCCCTGCATGGAATGTGTGCTGGGGACAGCCAGACCCCTCCTGTGTGCCAGGAGTGACTCTGAGGTTCAGCCAGGCCAAGTGCAAGGTCTGGGCAACCCCTGGTACCAACCTGGGCTGGGAGTGAAGGGCTGGAGAGCAGCTCTGAGGAAAAGGACTTAGGGGTGCTGGGGGGTGCAGAGCTGGACAGGAGCCCCAGAACCAGCCATGCCCTGGGCTGATCCCCAGCAGTGTGGGCAGCAGGGGCTGGGAGGGGATTCTGCCCCTCTGCTGTGCTCTGCTGAGCCCCCTGCAGTGCTGGGGCAGCTCTGGAGCCCTCAGCACAGGCAGGGACCTGCTGGAGCAGGGCCAGAGGAGGACACAGCAGTGCTGGCAGGGCTGGAAGCCCTCTGCTGGGAGGCCAGGCTGGGAGAGCTGGGGTTGGGCAGCCTGGAGAAGAGAGGGCTCCAGGGAGACCTTCTGGTGGCCTTCAATGGCTGAGCAGGAAGCTGGGGACAGAGTTTTGAGCAGGGCCTGTGGGGACAGGACAGGGGGACATGGTTTGAACTGAAAGAGGGAGACTTGGAGAGAAAGAAGAAATGTTTGGCACTGAGGGTGCCCAGAGGGCTGTGAGCTGCCCCATCCCTGGTGATCAGGTCAGGTTAGCTGGGGCTGTGAGCAGCCTGCTGTGGCTGGGGGTGTCCCTGCTGGCTGCAGGGGCTTGGACTGGATGAGCCTGGGAGGTCCCTGCCCATCTAAAGCACTCTGATTCTCAGAGCTTTAAGTTCCCTTGGCTAGTGGAAGCAAACCCAACCAACACAAGCCATGGTGCTCTCCCCCTGCAGCCAGTGCACCTCAGGGTGTTTTATTGCAGGGAGTGGCTCCAGCACGCAGCTCAGGGCTGCCCAGCACCAGCTGCCAAGTGCAGAAGTGGCTTAGATCCACTTCTCTCTGGTTGTGTCTGGAAGGTAGCTGCTGCTGAGCCTTGTGCAGATACCTGTCTGCAGGGCTTGGCTGCCACAGTGAGTGGAGGCCTCCTGGGACATCTTGTGGTCCATGCAGGTGCTGGCAGGGATCCCTGATTCCACCACAGCTGTGGCTGAGAATCATCTTCCTGGGCTCAGATCATTGGAGAAGTGGATGAGGGAGGGGATTCTGCCTCCTGTGCTCTGGCTGAGACCCCACCTGCAGCACTGCCCCCAGCTCCAGTGCCCCCAGCACAAGGACTGGAAAGTGTCCAGAGGAGGCCACCAAGATGATCAGAGGCTGCAGAACCTCCCCTGTGGGGACAGCCTGGGGGGTTGGGGCTGCTCAGCCTGGAGAGGAGAAGGCTCCAGGGAGAGCTCAGAGCACCCTTGCAGTACCTGAAGGGGCTCCAGGAGAGCTGGGGAGGGACTTTGGACAAGGGCTGGGAGTGCCAGGCTGAGGGACAATGGCTTTGAGCTGGGAGAGGGGAGACTGAGACTGGAGAGGAGGAAGAAATTGTTGATGATGAGGGTGGGGAGAGCCTGGCACAGGTTACCTGGGGAGGCTGTGGCTGCCTCCTGCCTGGAGGTGTTCAGGACCAGGCTGGATGAGGCCTGGAGCAGCCTGTGCTGGTGGGAGGTGTCCCTGCCCATGGCAGGGGGTTGGCACTGGATGAGCTTTGAGCTCCCTTCCAGCCCAACCCATTCCCTGACTCCACGAAGTGCTCTTCAGCCCCAGCCAGCCCTCAGGCCTGCTCTCTCCTGTCTCTGCAGTACTGCTGGCGCTGGACCGGCTTCAACTTCGGGCTGGACCTGCTGGTGACCTACACCAATCGCTACATCGTCTTCAGGAGGAACACCCTGAGCCAGCCCTGCAGCGGCAGCGTCAGCCTGCAGCCGCGCCGCAGCCTCGCCTTCCGGTCCGCCCCCGCCCGCCCCCCAGGGCCTCCTCCCCACCCCTGCGCTCAGCAGGGACCTCTCCCGCTGGAGCAGGCTGCCCAGGGACACAGCCAGGCTGGCCTTGAATGGCTGCAGGGATGGAGCCTCAGCCCCAGCCCTGGGCAGCCTGTGCCAGTGTCTCCCCAGCCTCCCTGTGCAGAGCTTCTCCTGATGTCCAACCTCACTCTGCCCTGCTCCACTTTCAATCCATTGCCCCTGGGCCCATCCCCACAGCCCCTTCCAAGCAGTCCCTCCCCAGCCTGCCTGTAGGTCTCCTGCAGATATTGAAATGCAGCTCCAAGGTCTCCCTGAAGCCTTTTCCGGGCTGAACAGGGGAGGTTCTGCTGCCCTCTGATGATCTTTGTGGCCTCCAGAGCCTGCTCCAGCAGCTCCATGTCAGGATCCCCTCTCTCCATCTCTGGCCACACTGCTTTGGATGCTGCCCTTGGCCTCCTGTGCCGCCAGTGCCCATCTGGGTGTCCTCCTCTGGGCTCTCTGCAGCAGGTCCATGTCTCTTGTGCTGGGGCTCCCAGAGCTGGATGCCTGGTTGCCACCAAGTTCCTTACACTTCACACTTCTGTCTCCCCAGGAGAAGCTCCTGGTGCTGGAAACCTTCAGCTGCAGGAAACTCAAGCAGCTGTTGTTGTGTCCCTAGGTTACGCCTGGCCTCCTTTGACAGCAGTGGGAAAGTGATCTGCAGCAGAACCACAGGCTATCAGATCCTGAGCCTTGAGAAGGATCAGGTATGCTCGGGGCCCTTAGTGGCTGGGCAGCCTGAATGGTGGAGTCCAAGGCACGAGAACAGTGCTGAGAAGTCAGCAGTGCTGCTGAGGAGGACTCCTGGGGGTGGAATCCGAAGCAGGGGGTGGGAGGTGGGGTGGGGTTTGCAGTGGAACCACAGCAGGGCCCCGTGAGGGTTGATAGAGTCACAGAGTGCAGGAGATTGGCTGCAAGGACCCCCAAGGGCATGGCGGCCGGGGCCGTGGTTTGGTGCCCGTGCTGGGCTTGGGTTGCTGGTTGGGCTGGATGCTCTCAGAGGCTTTTCCAGCCCCAGCAGCTCTGTGATGCTGAGCCCCACTCTCTGTGCCGATGTCCCCTCTGTCTGCCTCCCAGGAGCAGGTGGTGATGAACCTGGACAGCAGGCTCCTGATCTTCCCCCTCTACATCTGCTGCAACTTCCTGTACACCTCCCCGGAGAAGAGGGCTGAGGGCGAGGCCCTGCTGGAGCGCCCTGAGGCCTGAGCCCGCCCCGGGCGGGGGCAGCAGCCAAGGCCTCGCACTGTAGCAAACCTTCATGGCCTTAGCACCTTCCTATGCAGATCTGAGGGGAGGCTCAGCACCTCTGGAGGCCGAACCCCGCTCCCCCCACGCCCCGTGCCCGCTGCTGGGCGCCGCCGGGCCGCGGCCCTTCCGTCCCTGGGGGCCTTCCCTTCCCGTCTCTGGGCCAAAACTGAGCCACGCTGGGGAGAGGGAACCTGTGCGGAGGCCACCTCAGCAGCTTCCCTGCCAGAGTCTGGCCCCTGTGGTGGCACAGGTGGCTCCAGCCAGTTAGTTGTGTTGCTTTGGGGCTTTCCCTGGCTGACCTGTACATACCAGACCCTCCTCCTGCTCCTTCCTGTGCTCCTTTCCCCCTCGGCCCGAGCCCAGCCCTGGGAACGTTGCCTGGCAGCTTTTTGTTGGTTCTCTGCCTGCACCCCTTTTCAAACCTGCTTGGAGTTAAGCCTTGATGGCAGCTCCCCCCCCAGCCCCCCTCCCCCCTTTTTCCTGTTCTTGGGCCTGTTTTTTTTTTAACCTTGCAGCGAATCTTTACCATTCTTAGCAGAGGCCTTTGCTGAGGAAGCTGCTCAGGAGTGAATTCTCACTGCTTCCCCCCCCAACCTGCTCTCAAGCTTGCTTTGGGTCTGTCCTTCAAGCAGCAGCTTCCAGCTGGGATCCTGCTGAAAGCTTCCTGCACTCCCATGAGCCAAATCCCAGGTTTTTAAACCATTTTTAACTGGGTTCTTGTTTGTTTTGTTTGTCGTTGGGGACAGTTTCTCCCCTTTTTAGCTCAGGAACTTGTGGCCTTTGAGTGCCTTTTGGGGTCGGATGTGTTCAGGCTTCACATCATCAGCTGAGCAAGGTCACAGGATCCAAGGGGGAGCTGGGAACAAGGAATTGCTTTCCCCTGGGGCTGAGGAGCCAGCTGGGGGCTGGAGGGGCTCCCCTGGCTGTCCTTTCTGTTGGGTTTTATGTTCAGTCTGCTGCAGTCTGGGATTCTTACAGCAGGATCTTTGGGGTTTGGGGATTCCAAGGGGGACTTGGCCTCTTCAGGAGCCTATTTTTTTAATGTTGTCAGAGAAGTATCTAAACCATTTGTACTTTGTCACAAGGGGTGAAGAAAAACCCCAAGCAACAGCAGCTCTGCTGGGGGAGAGAGACAAAGATGGCAACTGGTCAATAAATGATTTCCAGTGGAGCTCTCACCAGTGTCTGTCCTCACTGCCAGGAGCAGCTCCTGCTGCTCAGTTCAGCCCTGGGCACATCCCTGGGTGACCTTGGCTTGTGCCACGCTGGCTGGGAAGCAGAAAGCAGAGGAGTCTGCAGGCATTTATCTGCTTCAGGCTTGGGGTTAAGATACTGCAGGAACCCCAGCCTGGAGGGGTGGGGAGGAGCTCTGGAGCTCACCCAGCCCAAGCCCCTGCTCCAGCAGGGCACCCACAGCAGCTTGCCCAGGGGCACAGTGCCCAGGGGGGTTGGAAGCTCTCCACAGGAGACTCCACAACCTCTCTGGGCAGCCTGCTCCAGGCCTCCAGCACCCTCACACCAAACTACTTGCTCCTCCTCTCCAGCTGCCATCTCCTGGCTGCCACTTTGTGCCCCTTGGCCTGTCCCTGGGCACCACTCAGCAGAGTCTGGCCCCAGCCTCTTGCCCCCCCCAGCTCCTTTAGCTCTTGCTGAGCATTGCTCAGCTGCCCTCTGGGGCTGCTCTCCTGCAGGCTCTCAGCCCCAGGCCTCTCAGCCTTTGCTGCTGCCAGAGCTGCTCCAGGCCCCTCAGCAGCTTCCCAGCCTGCCCTGGACTCTCTCCAGCACTTCCCAGGCTCTGCAAGTGGGGAGCCCAGAGCTGGAGCCAGGACTGCAGCTGTGGGCTCCCCAGGGCAGGGCAGAGGGGCAGCAGAGCCTCCTTGCCCTGCTGCCCACGCTCTCCTCCCTGCCCCCCAGGACACCACTGAGGCCTTCTTGGCCCCCAGGGCACCCTGCTGGCTCCTGGGCACCTTCTTGTCCCCCAGCCCTCCCAGCTCCTCCTCCCTGCGGCTTCAAGCAGGGTTTGTTTCTTCATCCAGGGCTTTAAGGCTGCTTGGGCTCAGTGGAAGAAATCCAGGCTGCCTCGGGGTGGTGGCAGAGAACCCCAGGGGCTTTGGAAGGCAGGGTTGAAGTCCAAGCTGTGCTGCAGGGGGCTCCTGCTTTGTGCTGAGAGCTCCACACCTCCCCTTCAGGTCCAGATCCTGGCCTGCACCCCATGGGAACCAGCCCCTGCAGTGTGGGGGGAGCTGGTGTGGAGCAGGAACTTCCAGGAGACTCCTCTTGGACTTATTTAATGCCTCCAGCCCTTGCCCTCTGGCTCTCCTGCTCCTTCCTTAGCTTGGATGTGAGGGAAAACTCTTTGCTGCCAGAAGAGGCTGAGGGGAGAGCTGCTGGCTCCCTCCAACTCCCTGAAGGGAGGTTGCAGTGGGGTGGGGGCTGGGCTCTGCTCCCAGGTGACAGAAGGAGAGGAAAGCAGCTGGAACTGTGCCAGGGGAGCTTCAGGCTGGAGATGAGCAAAAATGTCTTTGCTGCAAGAGTGGTCAGGGACTGGCCCAGGCTGCCCAGGGGGTGGCTCCTCAACCTGATCTCCTTCCATGCCCAGGTGACTGCCTGGTGGATGTGGGGCAGGCTGTGGATGTGATCTGCCTGGAATGCAGCAAGGCCTTTGACACTGTCCCCCACAGCAAACTGCTGGCTAAGCTGTCAGCTCGTGGCTTGGGCAGCAGCACTCTGAGCTGGGTTAGGAACTGGCTGGAGGCTGAGCCCAGAGGGTGGTGGTGAATGGTGCCACAGCCAGCTGGAGGCCAGGCACCAGTGGTGTGCCCCAGGGATCAGTGCTGGGCCCCATCCTCTTCAATGTCTTCATTGATGATCTGGATGAGGGCATTGAGACAGTCATCAGCAAATGTGCAGATGACACCAAGTTGGGAGCAGATGTTGGTCAGTCAGAGGGCAGAAGGGCTCTGCAGAGGGACCTCGACCGACTGGACAGATGGGCAGAGGCCAACAGGATGGCATTCAACAAGTCCAAGTGCCAGGTGCTGCACTTTGGCCACAACCCCAGGCAGAGCTACAGGCTGGGGTCAAGAGTGGCTGAGAGCTGCCAAACAGAGAGGGACCTGGGGGTGCTGATTGACAGCTGCCTGAACATGAGCCAGCAGTGTGCCCAGGGGGCCAAGAAGGCCAATGGCATCCTGGCCTGCATTAGGAATGGTGTGGCCAGCAGGAGCAGGGAGGTCATTGTGCCCCTGGACTCTGCATTGGTTAGGCCACACCTTGAGTCCTGTGTCCAGTTCTGGGCCCCTCAGTTTAAGAAGGACATTGAGACACTTGAATGTGTCCAGAGAAGGGCAACAAGGCTGGGGAGAGGCCTTGAGCACAGCCCTGTGAGGAGAGGCTGAGGGAGCTGGGGTTGCTTAGCCTGGAGAAGAGGAGGCTCAGGGGAGACCTCATTGCTCTCTACAACTCCCTGAAGGGAGGTTGTAGCCAGGAAGGGGTTGGCCTCTTCTCCCTAGCAGCCAGCACCAGAACAAGAGGACACAGTCTCAAGCTGTGGCAGGGGAAGTTTAGGCTGGAGGTGAGGAGAAGGTTCTTCCCTGAGAGAGTGATTCGCCATTGGGATGTGCTGCCCAGGGAGGTGGTGGAGTCACCATCCCTGGAGGTGTTCAAGAGGGGACTGGATGTGGCACTTGGTGCCATGGTCTAGTCCTGATGTATGTGGTGACAGGTTGGACTTGATGATCTTTGGGGTCTCTTCCAACCTTGGTGATACTGTGGTGGAGTCCTCAGCCCTGGAGGTGTTCCAGAGCCCTGTGGCCATGGCAGCTGGGGCCATGGTTTGGTGTGCAGGGTGGGGTTGGGTTGGGGTTGGGCTGGATGCTCTCAGAGACCTTTCCCAACCCAAACCATTCTCCGTGCCCTCCCTCACCCTCCTGGTCGTGCAGGGAACCCCTTCCCTGCCCAGGGGGCTGGGAGGAGGGGGCAGTGGCACAGCTGCCCTGGCTGAGGGCTTGCTGAGCAGTCAGTCAAAGCAGCAGTCAAAGACATCAGAGCCTGCCCCCGGCGGCCTGGCGGGCAGCGGTTCGGCTTCGCTCGGTTTTCTTCTCTCTTTATTTGTCACTAGGAGCAGCAATGGTGGCAGAGGGGAGCTGAGGGGTACAACACCACACTGGGGAGGGAGGGGGAGGGGAGGGTATGAAAAGTACAAAAATAAGGACACCTCTATCAGAGAATTGCAGCAAGTCCTACAAATAAATATTGTAAACACCAAAGAACAACACCAGGTGCAGCTGCCCTCGCTCCTGCCAGCAGCCCAGCAGCTCTTTGGCTTTATTTAACACCCCCCCCCCCAGCCCACTCCCACCTGAAGATGCATTTTCTTTGCCTGGACCCTGGGCAAGGAGGTCACAAGGAGTTTTGGCTCTGATCTGACCCCCACCAAATGACCTGCAGGGATTGCCTCTCCCTGACCTTCTGCCAGGGCTTGTCTCCAGCTGAAGGATCTGCCCCAGAGGTTTCTTCCCTGGGGGAGGCTGTGGGGAGAAGGGAGAGACCAAGGCTGTGCTGCTCTACTGTGCTGCTGGCTTGGAGCCGCTGCAGGGGACCTGGGAGCTCTGGCACTCTCAGCTGGACCTTCTCACCCCCTTATCTCTGATAGCCCAGAGCTGTTTGCATTGCCTGATAACAGGCAGTGAAAGGTGGTGGCACCAAGCCAGGGCAGGGCAAAGTGCCCCTGAGTTGCTTCCTGGCTGGAGCTCTGCACACTTGGGTGCTCCTCGTCCCCTCTGGGTGCTCCTCATCCCCTCTGGGTCTTCCTCATCCATCCTGGGTGCTCCTCGGCCCCTCTGGGTGCTCCTCATCCATCCTGGGTGCTCCTCATCCACTCTGGGTCTTTCCTCATCCCCTCTGGGTCTTCCTCATCATCCCTGGGTGCTCCTCACCCCCTCTGGGTGCTCCTCATCCCCTCTGGGTCTTCCTCATCCATCCTGGGTGCTACTCATCCCCTCTGGGTCTTCCTCATCCCCCCTGGGTGCTCCTCACCCCCTCTGGGTGCTACTCATGTCCTCTAGGTCTTCCTCATCCATCCTGGGTGCTCCTCATCCCCTCTGGGTCTTCCTCATCCATCCTGGGTGCTCCTCAACCCCTCTGGGTGCGCCTCATCCCTCTGGGAGCGCTTCATCCACCCTGGGTCACTGACCTCAAGGCTCTGCCTACACAGCCTTGGCCTCCCCCGGGGAGAGGCAAATTCCTCCTGCAAGGTTCAGCCATTTGCTATTTTTACACTTTTATGGCCTTCATTTGTTTTTTTCAGGGGACAATCAACTCCTGCCCCCTGTGCCAGGAGGAGCTGCCAGGGAGGCAAGGCTGGCGTCTCCAGCTGACAAGAGGGGAAGGGCCCTGCCCCCATCCCGCTGGGGAGGCCAGAGGAGGAGCCAGCAGCAGGGCAGGAGAGCAAAGAAAATGCATCCCCGTGGGAGGAAGCGAGGGAAAGCAAAAGCCATCCCAAAATCCACACAGCAGCACTTCTCCCTGCAGGGAAGGGCCAGCCCGGACAAGCTGAGCTGCCTGGCCCTGCACGGGAGGATTGGAGCTTCCCTTCATATCGAGAGTTAGGGTTGAACCTTCCCTTCTTCATTTGCACCACACTCACAGCCCAGCCCCACAGCCCCCTCTGGTGTGGGGTCGCAGCCCCCTCGGGTTACAATCTGACTGGACAGCAGCAGCCCAGCTGCTCAGCCCCTCTGGGACCCACAGGAGCACAAACTTCTCCCAGTGCCTCCTAAAACCCCTCCTGCCGCCCACAGCCAAGGCCCAGGGTGGCAGCTGGGGCCCCTGGCAACGCCTCAGGTATTGCTCTGGAGCTGGGAGCATCTCAGCCCCCACCTCGCTCTGAGTCACAGCAGAGGGGAAGCAAAAGCCTTCAAGCACGGCAGGAGCCTGGAGAAGCTCCAGGCAGGTACCCAGCCAGAGCCCTTCCCTGACCTCACCCAGCGTTTAGAGCTCTCTGCCCTTGAGCTTCAGCTCCTGCTCCTTGGCTTTGGCAGCCCCACGGAGCTGCTGCTGCCCCAGGCCAGAGGCTGCAGCTCCTGGTGCTTGGGGCTGCTCTTCCCTGCTCCAGGAGAGGAGAGGTGCTCAGCACTTCCCCTGCGAGCTGGGGGCTGCTCTTCCCTGCTCCAGGAGAGGAGAGGTGCTCAGCACCCTGCTCTGTGAGCTCAGGGCTGCTCCCTCCTGCTCCTGCAGAGCCGCAGCCCACCCTTAGCCGCAAGGAGAGCACAGTGACCTCGCTCCTGGCTCGCCGGCTCCTGCCCTGCCCTTCCCCTCCCTGCCTGCAATCACCTGCTCCAACCATTTGCTGACCTGGAGCCTGAACCAGCTGCAACAGCTGCTCCCCAGTCCCAACTTTCCCCATTCTCCCCCCAGAACTGCAGCTGCATGACACTGGAGCTCACTGCTGCCTGCTCCAGAAGGGTCCAGCTGGGTAGGCTGCAGTGGTGCCCACCCCTGCGGGCTGCTGCACCCCTGCGGGCCTGGTGCCACCCCCTGCGGGCTGCACCGCTGCCACCCCCCGGGCTGCTGCCACCCCCTGCGGGGCTGCTCCTGGCTGCCTGGTGCCCCCCTGCGGGCTGCACTGCGGGCTGCCACCCGGGGCTGCTCGTGGCTGCACCGCTGCCACCCCTGCGGGCTGCACCCCCCTGCGGGCTGCTGCCAGTGGTGCCTCTTCCTGCGGGCTGCACTGGGCTGCACCACCCTTCCTGCGGCTGCACCGGTGCACCCCCTGCGGGCTGCAGGCCAGCCCAGGGCTGCTCTCAGCAGGCAAAAAGCTGAGCGGGCTAGGATCAGCCCCAACCGCTGCCACCCCCTTGGGACCAGGTTAGAGGCTTCCTGCACCCCCTGCGGGCTCACCTTTCCAGCCATCTCCTGCCACCCCCCCGGCCCACCCCCTGCCCCCGGTGCCACCCCTCGGCTCAGCCAGCCCCTTCCAGCAGCTCTGTCAGCCCCATTGGATTAGGCTTTTTTTCCCTGACCATTGTCTTGAAGCTCTGTCACATTGGATTATTTTTTTCCCTGACCATTGTCATCATCATCATCATTAATAATAATAATAATAATAATAATAATTAATAGTTAAAAAATAAAATAAACTCTCTCTAAGCATTTCAAATCTCCACCCCCACCCCCACCCCTCTCCCCCCCCTCCCCTCCCCCCCCCCCAAAAAAAGAGTCTTTTGCTTTAAAAAAAAACAAAAACAAACCCAAACCAAAACAACAACAAAAATCTTTGCTTCCAAGCCCCTGACCTCCCCCAACACAGAAGAGAGACTTTGGGTACCCCAAGCAGTATAAAAATAGACCTTAAAATAGACTACAGCTCTGTCCTCCAAGCTGAAGGGCTGCTCCTGGGAGCTCTTCATCAGTGTTCAGCTCTCTCAGTCTCTCTCAATCTCTCTCTCTCCCCCCCCCCCCTTTTTTTTTTGTACATCACTGGAATTCCATTAATTTCTGCTAAATATTTACAGCCACAACCCCCCCCCCAGACCCCACCCCACACACACACCCCCCCCCAGCTGTGCACCTCTGCTCCTCCAGGCAGAGAACTGCAGCATTTGGGGCATCCTGGGCTCTGCCTCCCACTGCCTCGTGTAAAGGGATGCTGGGGGCCAGGATGGGCACCCAAAGGGGCACTATGGGCACTCAAAGGAGCACTATGGGCACCCAAAGGGCCACTATGGGCACATAAAGGGACACTGTGGGCACCCAAAGGAACTCTATGGATACCCTAAGGGCACCCAAAGGGACACTGTGGGCACCCAAAGGGGTGAGACGGGCACATAAAGGGACACTGTGGGCACCCAAAGGAACTCTATGGATACCCTAAGGGCACCCAAAGGGACACTGTGGGCACCCAAAGGGACACTGTGGGCACCCAAAGGGGTGAGACGGGCACATAAAGGGACACTGTGGGCACCCAAAGGAACTCTATGGATACCCTAAGGGCACCCAAAGGGACACTGTGGGCACCCAAAGCGGTGAGACGGGCACATAAAGGGACACTGTGGGCACCCAAAGGAACTCTATGGATGCCCTAAGGGTCACTATGGGCACACAGAGGGGCACTATGGGCACCCAAAGTGACACTGTGGGCACCCAAAGGAACTCTATGGATGCCCTAAGGGGCACTATGGGCACCCAAAGGGACATTATGGGCACATAAAGGAACACTACAGGCATGCAGAGGGATGGGATGGGCACCCAAAGGGGCGGGATGGGCACCCAAAGGGGCGCTATGGGCATCCAAAGTGACATCATGGGCACCCAAAGGAACTCTATGGACGCCCGAAGGGACACGATGGGCACACGGTGGGACACTGGGCTTGCAAAGGGACACTGTGGGCACCCAAAGGGACACTATGGGCACCCAGAGGGACACTACGGGCACCCAAAGGGACACTACGGGCACCCATGTCCCTGGGAACACTAGTGGGCAGCCCTGAGGATGCCAAGGGGACAGGAGGTGCCACCTGCTCCTGACTTCACCACCAAGCCAAGGCTGCCTTTGCTGGTGCCTCTGGCAGCATTTGGGTGCCAGTGCCCAGCACCTGTGGGACCAGGCCAGCCCAGAGGCTGGGACACAGAGCCCTGCAGAGCTTGGTGTTACCTTCCCCCCTGCTGCAGTGGCTCCTTCCAGAGCCAGGCTGCAGGGCAGGGGATGAAGCAAACCCTCTCCTGAGCTCAAAGCCAGCCTGATGCCAGCAGCCCCACGGCTCTGCCCTTCTGCCTTTCCCTTTTGCTCTGGTGACAAACTCAGGCTGCCCAAAGGCCTGGGGCAAGCCTCCCCAGCAGCCTGGGCTCTCTGCCTCCAGCCTGCCTCAAGAAAATGCAAAATTAAAACAAACAAACCAAAACAAGACAAAAGATACCAACGAGAGAAGCAAAGCAGCTCAGGGTCCCTGCAGGCACCCTGCCAGCAGCAGCGGAGGTGCAAGGCAGGCCCTGCACCCCCAGCCCCGGCCTGGGCACGGTGTGACCCTCCTGGCACAGCAACACGCAGGTGCAGACCCCCAGGGTGTCTCTAGAAGGCTTTTGAAGATGCAGAACTACTTCACAGACAACAAACAAACCAACCTCACCCCACCACGGGCAGCTCCACGGCCGGCCACAGCTGGCCCCTGGTGGAGGTGGTGCTGGTGGGGGTGGTGCTGGTGGTGGAGGTGGTGCTGGTGGTGGCTCCTTGTGCACCAGGAAAGGGAGCTAGTGGTTTCCAGGGGGTAACACAGCCACACACACACACATGCCATGGCCCCAGGTGGTGCAGGTGAGAGGTTGGGAAATGGGAGCCGACCCTGAGCCCCCAGATGGTCTCCAGGCACTGTGCTCTGCTGGGGTGGTTAGAGGGGAGGAGGGGAGGCTCCTCCCCCAGGGACCCAGCAGCTCCGCGGTGCCTGGCGGTGCAGCCTGGCAGCAGTGCCAGGAGACCTTCTGCACCCTGTGCTTGAGGAGTTCTCATGGCTTTCATGGCAGTAACACAGCCTCGAGCAGGGGAAAAGACTGTAACAGAGGTCTTCAGCCCTTAGTCGTTAGAGGTTTGCTTCCTACAGCAGCGACAGGCTCAGGGCTCCCACGGACAGCTCCGGGAGCAGGGACAGGCTCAGGGCTCCCACGGACAGCTCTGGGGAGCAGGGACAGGCTCAGGGCTCCCACGGACAGCTCTGGGGAGCAGGGACAGGCTCAGGGCTCCCACGGACAGCTCCGGGAGCAGGGACAGGCTCAGGGCTCCCACGGACAGCTCCGGGAGCAGGGACAGGCTCAGGGCTCCCACGGACAGCTCTGGGAGCAGGGACAGGCTCAGGGCTCCCACGGACAGCTCTGGGGAGCAGGGACAGGAGGGCTCCCACGGACAGCTCCGGTGGCAGGGACTTGTAAACACTGCAGTGTCTGAGGCAGCCCAGCCCTGCCCTCGGGGGAAGGGGGAGAGTGATTAGAAGGTGCGGGGGGAGGGCACCTGGTGGTGGATGGAGGCTGCAAGCGGCCCAGGCCCAGCTCTGACTCGGGAAGTGCAGAGGCAGGAGCCGCTTCCAGCTTTGCTTGCCGCGCAGCTCCGCGCAGAGCTCACGGCCAGCTCCGAGCGCCACCAGCGGTGAGACGGCGGGAGGAGGAGGAAAGCTAACAGCCTGAGGGCAGGGGAGGCCACGCGTGTGTGTGTGTGTGTGTGTGTGTGTGTACGGAGGGGAGAGGGAGAACCGGGGAGGGAAAGGTCCTGGTTGTGCTGGAACCCAAGCTGGTGGCAAACCTCCTGCCTTCTACCGCTGCCCGGCCTCCCGGATGCGGCAGGCGACCGCCGTGATCAGCGCCGCACCCTTGCCGCTGCCGTCCTCCGACTGCAGGAAGGTCACCTCGCACTTCGGGGACAGCTGCTTCACTGTCTCCTGCATCACGGTGGAGAAGCTGCAGGGTGCAAGGAGAGAAGGAAGAGAGAAAGCTTGAAGGCACCTCGGGGAGCAGAGCACCTCGGGGACACAGAGCTGCCCCTGGGAACTCCACTGGTGCTCCAGGGAGAGGAGGAGGGAGGGAGGGAGGAGAGCTGGACAGTGGGAGGCACTTGGAAAGGAGGCATCTCCACGCCTCATCTCAAGCCATAGGTTCATAGAGTCAATGGTTTGAGTTGGAAGATGTTCAAGATCATCCAGTTCCACCAGCCCAGGTCATGCAGCCTGGCCTTGAACACCTCCAGGGAGGGGCAGCCACGACCTCCCTGGACACGGCACAACACACTCCCGCTCCTCCACAGCATACTGTTCCTGCTGTCCCTGCACTGAGCACCAAACCCAGCCCCTTCTCTAGCCCCACCAAGCCCTGAGAGCACTAACAGCCCTGACCAGCCTCCTCTGGGGGCATCTCCAGAGCCCTCGCTCCACCCATGGGCCACCAAGCCCTGCTTAGGCTCAGCCCTGTGCCTTTAGTCCTCATCTGAGTGACACTGTCCATGGAGAACCAACCTTCAGCTCAGGCAAAGTCTGCTTGGCCATGGACCTCCGTGGTCCAGCTCATGGGGTGACAGACCTGCCTCATCTCCCTGCCTTTCCCTCAGGATGTGGACTCCTGCTTGCAACCTCGAGGTCACCACCTCTGGGTCACCACCTCGGGGTCGGCACAGCCCCAGCTACCACAGGGCTGGGTCCTGGCTGGTCCCTGCTGTGTCACCTGCCTCAGTGTCTCATCCTTCAGGGAGCGCCTGGTCCTTGCCGCCCCTTGACAAACTTTATCTCAGCCACCTACCAGCAGCCACCTACCAGCAGCCACCTACCAGCAGCCCTGCCCAAAGCACCTCCTTCCCTCTCCAGCTTCCCACACTTGGCACCCAAGCTGGGCAGCACCACCCCCAGCAGGAAGGAGGCTCCCTTGGAGGGGGGACGACCCGAGAGCCCTGAGCCCACTCACTGAGGGTGCAGCTTGTAGAGGGTCCCGTCCACGCCCACGGTGACCTTGAGGAAGTCCAGGCCGCGGTTCTCCCGGATCTTGTCCACCACGGCGGCCATGCCAGCCCCGCAGAGCTGCGCCGCCCGCCGAGCCACCACCGTGCAGACCTCCTTGACGATGATGCTGTCGTCGCAGGTGCTCTCCAGCCCCAGGTGCTGCAGGATGGAGCGCACCTGCAGCAGGGCCAGGCAGTCGCTGGGGAGGACACCGGGCACAGGCAGCGTTAGGGGGGAGGCAGCCACGGGGGGAGGCAGCCACGGGGGGAGGGACGGGGGGCAGCCACGGGGGGAGGCAGCCACGGGGGGAGGCAGCCACGGGGGGAGGCAGCCACGGGGGGAGGCAGCCACACGGGGGGGGGAGGCAGCCACGGGGGGAGGCAGCCACGGGGGGAGGCAGCCACGGGGGGAGGCAGCTCCCCCCGGCTCAGCTACCTCCTGCAGGGCGCTCCTGGCCTGGGTGACACTGCCTGAAGGGCTCCAGAGAAGCCCTCTCTAAGCTCAGCTCTCAGCCCTGATGCTGCAGCCCCGGCAGTGAGGCTGTTCCAGGACAAGGGCAGCAGCTCAGAGCAGGGCAGCTGGGACAGCAAGTGGCCCCTCTGTGCCCAGGGCCGGTGACGAAGAGGTTCTGGTGGCCAGCCCCGGGCAGCTTCCGTGTCTCCCAACATGCAGAACCAGGAGGATTTTGCTGCCTTGTCTGTACCACCCCACCCTGTGCCACCAGGCTGGGTGCTCAGGACCTCTCCCAAAGCCCTGGGAACACTTCTCTAAACCACATCTCTGATCTGTTGGGCCAGAGGTGGTGCTGAGGGACCTCACCTTTCTATCTGGGACAGGAACTTGGTCTCAAAGATGCCTCTGGTCTTCAGCCTCTCGGAGATGCGGCCCCGGAAGAGCAGCCCCCGCTTGGTGAAGTCCATCAGGATGTTCCGGACAATCTCCCCCAGGTACATCCCGCTGATCATCTTCTCGTACCTGAGAAGCAGAGGGCAAGGTTGGACATCAGGACAAGAAGGGACATGGGGTCTGGATGGAGAGCCCCAGCTCTGCCAGGTGGCTTGGACACAAGTCCCTGGCCTGACACCCTGCAGCCTGTCCCCACCCTGTGGGCAGGCGACACATCGGTGTGGCACAGCCAGGCTGTGCCCTGCTCATCACAGAATCACAGTCTCACAGTGTCACCAAGGTTGGAAGAGATCATCAAGTCCAACCTGTCACCACAGACCTCAGGACTAGACCATGGCACCAAGTGCTACGTCCAGTCCCCTCTTGAACACCTCCAGGGATGGTGACTCCACCACCTCCCTGGGCAGCACATTCCAATGGCGAATCACTCTCTCAGTGAAGAACTTTCTCCTCACCTCCAGCCTAAACTTCCCCTGGCACAGCTTGAGACTGTGTCCTCTTGTTCTGGTGCTGGCTGCTAGGGAGAAGAGGCCAACCCCTTCCTGGCTACAACCTCCCTTCAGGGAGTTGTAGAGAGCAATGAGGTCTCCCCTGAGCCTCCTCTTCTCCAGGCTAAGCAACCCCAGCTCCCTCAGCCTCTCCTCACAGGGCTGTGCTCAAGGCCTCTCCCCAGCCTTGTTGCCCTTCTCTGGACACCTTCAAGTCTCTCAATGTCCTTCCTAAACTGAGGGGCCCAGAACTGGGCACAGGACTCAAGGTGTGGCCTAACCAATGCAGAGTCCAGGGGCACAATGACCTCCCTGCTTCTGCTGGCCACACCATTCCTAATGCAGGCCAGGATGCCATTGGCCTTCTTGGCCACCTGGGCACACTGCTGGCTCATGTTCAGGCAGCTGTCAATCAGCACCCCCAGGTCCCTCTCTGTTTGGCAGCTCTCAGCCACTCTGACCCCAGCCTATAGCTCTGCATGGGGTTGTTGAGGCCAAAGTGCAGCACCTGGCACTTGGACTTGTTGAATGCCATCCTGTTGGACTCTGCCCATCTGTCCAGTCGGTCAAGGTCCCTCTGCAGAGCCCTTCTGCCCTCTGACTGACCAACATCTGCTCCCAACTTGGTGTCATCTGCACATTTGCTGATGACTGTCTCAATGCCCTCATCCAGATCATCAGTGAAGACATTGAAGAGGATGGGGCCCAGCACTGATCCCTGGGGCACACCACTGGTGCCTGGCCTCCAGCTGGCTGTGGCACCATTCACCACCACCCTCTGGGCTCAGCCTCCAGCCAGTTCCTAACCCAGCTCAGAGTGCTGCTGCCCAAGCCACGAGCTGACAGCTTAGCCAGCAGTTTGCTGTGGGGGACGGTGTCAAAGGCCTTGCTGGAGTCCAGGTAGACCACATCCACAGGCCTCCACCCCCTGATGCTCCAGCAGGAGGCTGGGCTGGACAGTTCCTGGACACCCAACTGCATCAGAAGTCTCCTGCCAGCCCCCAGGGCCACCACTGACCTTTGCTTCCCAGGGTTGAGCGAGAGCTCATCCACCGCCAGGTCGAACTCTGTGCGGATGTCGTCCAGGCAGCCGCTGTCCCCGAAGGCTCCCACTCCATGTTGACACACATCCTGCCCTCGTCCCCCTCCACCAGCTCCACGTTCCTCATCTCCTCCATGTAGCAGGCGTTGCTGCCTGTGCCTGCAGGCAGAAGCATCTCTCAGCGGGGCTGCTGCAGAAGAGGAGCCCCCAGGCCCAGCCCTGGAGGAGGGACCACGGGCAGAGGAAGCCCGGAAGAAAGAAGTCCGAGCGCTCACCAACTATCAGCCCAACTTCACAGAGGGGATCTTCATACCCACAGGTCATCATGGTGCCAACCGTGTCGTTCACCACGGCCACCACGTCCAGGTCGAATTCCTGCCGGGGGATGGGGCTGGATGGGTTGCTCCTGCAGGGCACAGCTTGCTGCACCCGCTCCCAGGGCTGGGAAGGGCCCTGCCTGCTGAGGCCTCCGGGCACCTCTGGGCTTCCTGCAGCCCCCACCTGGCTGCGGGGGGACAGCTCAGACCTCAAGACACAACTGCAGAGGAGCTGGGACAGCCCTGCCAGGAGCAGCCCCCACGGGGCAGGAGCTTTGGGTGGTCCTTGCTGAGGCATGGGGCAGAGCTGTCTCCTGGAGCCGTGGTGAGACAAGTCTGCTCTGGCCAGAAGCCAGCCCTTAGCTCCGAGGTCTGAAAATCCACTGATGACTAAGGTGGTTGTTAAAGTTCAGCCACTCATTAGCCCCGGGCTCAGCACACTAATTTGCTTTACAGGCCAATTAAAGCTGCTGAAGGCAGCTGGCAGCCAGCAGGACCCCACTCACCTCTCTCCTGTGGATGGCCTCTTTCAGCAGGTTCACCACATCCTCTCCTTCACAGCCTGTGGCCTTGAAGCCTTTTGTCCACTTCAGGAGGATCCCCTGTGGTAGAAACACCCCACAGGGAGTCACCCAGGCTGCTGGGCAGGAGGGGCAGCAACCCCACCCCACCAGCTCAGGGTGGGCACTGCCTGGCACCTGGAGGCAGGGTCTCATGTGTATGTGGAGGACACCTCAGCTGGGATGTGTCCAGCACTCAGGGGATCTGCATTGGCTTTAGTGTAGCAAAAGAGCTTCTCAGAGGGCACAGCAGCTCCAAGGTGCTGCCTTGCCCCTCTCTGGGGTCTCTGCCTGCCCCAGCCCATAGTCATTGCTGCTGGTGTGGACAGTTCCCAGGCAGTCCTGAGCACTGGCCATGTCCTGCCAGGTGGGTTGGGCTCACCTCATCCAGGTTGGTCTGCTGGCATGGGAAGGAGAAGGTGAAGCCGAGCGGCAGGGAGACTCCCTTCATGCCCATGTACTCCAGGAAGTCAGAGATGCAGTGCACAATGTGGTCAAAGAGCTGGGGGCACAAAGCCAAGAGGAGAAGTGACCATCAGCTGGGTGCCAGCCTGCCTGACCTGCTGGAAATGTTGATCTCCAAGGACAGAATCATTGAATTGTCAGGGCTGGAAGGGACTTCAAGGCTCAGCCAGTTCCAACCCATGGCAGGCCATGGGCAGGGACACCTCACACCACAGCAGGTTGCTCACAGCCACCTCCAGCCTGGCTGCAAACACCTCCAGGGATGAGGCTTCCACCACCTCCCTGGGCAGCCTGTGCCAGGCTCTCACCACCCTCCTGGGGAACAACTTCCTGACACCCAATCTGAATCTCCCCTCTTCTAACTTTGCTCCATTCCCCACCAGCCCTATCACTGCCTGACACACTAAGAAGTCCCTCCCCAATGATGACTGATAATTGATGATAATGATGATTATTGATGACTCCCAAGCCAAGAGGGCTTTGGTCAGCCCAGGATGCTGCTCAGCTGTGCTGGGTGAGGTGAGCAAAGCCCAAAGCAGCTCCTTTTTCATCTTCCTCCCCACCAGCAGTGTGGTCACACATTGGTGACACCTCCAGTCTGCAGCTGCTGCACCCAGCAGGGGTGGGACCAGCTCCCCAGGCGGGGGTCACAGGAATCTGGAGCTCCCCAGGCGGGGGGTCACAGGAATCTGGAGCTCCCCAGGGGGTCACAGGAATCTGGAGCTCCCCAGGCAGGGGGTCACAGGAATCTGGAGCTCCCCAGGGGGGTCACAGGAATCTGGAGCTCCCCAGGGGGGTCACAGGAATCTGGAGCTCCCCAGGAGGGTCACAGGAATCTGGAGCTCCCCAGGAGGGTCACAGGAATCTGGAGCTTCCCAGGAGGGTCACAGGAATCTGGTCCCTCTGCAAGGTGTCCTCAGACCCTGGCTGCTAAAATAACTCCCAGTCCTTAAGCAGTGCCTGGAGAGGTTTGCAAACCTCTTCCCACCTGCAAACAAGACTCTGGAGGTGTTTCCTACTGCTTGTGTTGTGGTTTCTCTATCTGGGAAGCAGGGGTGATGCTTATCTGCCCTTGTAGGGTGTGTGGGATCTGGGGAGGCTCAGTGATGGGTGGGAATAACCCAAGCTCCAGCCTTGTGCTTCCTGAAGCACATCCGAAAGTGCAGAGCTTTGGGCAGGACTCAGCTCTGAGGGCAGGAGAACATCTCAGCTGAGAGGCCAGGCTGGGAGAGTTCAGCCTGGAGAAGAGAAGGCTCCAGGGAGACCTTCTGGTGCTTCAAGGGGCTGGGGACAGAGTTTTGAGCAAGGCCTGTTGGGACAGACTGAGGGGGATGGTTTGAAACTCCAAGAGGGAGAGTCAGAGTGGAGAGAAGGAGAAATGTTTAACACCGAGGGTGGTGAGAGCCTGGCCCGGGTTGCCCAGAGGAGGGAGATGCCCCATGGCTGGCACCATTGCAGCTCAGGTTGTCTGGGGCTCTGAGCAACCTGCTGCAGCTGCAGGGAGGTTGGACTGGGTGAGTTTTAAAGGTCCCTTCAACCCAAAGCATTCCATGATTCTCCATTCCTGGTCTCGCCCCCTGGAGAGCAGAACAAGGCACACCCAGCTCCGGCTGTCAGCCTTCACTGCTGCCTGCTGCTTCTGCTCCCAGCCCAGGGAAGGTGCCTCAGTTTCTCCCCCTCCAGCTGCCCATCCTCACCTCCTCTCCTGTGCCCTGCATAATCTCCACTGGAATGGAGTAGATCTTGTTGTGCATCTCCACTCCACGCCTCATCCCGTTCCGGACGCGCACCAGCAGCACACGGAAGTTGGTACCCCCAGGTCCAGGGCCAGGAAGTCTCCTTTCTCTGAAACCCAGGAGAGCATCATTAGGGGACAGGCTGCTGGCCAAGGACATCCTCAACATGGCACAGAGCTGCTGGGGATCTGCTGTCCCCCGGGAGAGCTCCAGGAGCCAAGCCCTGGCTGGGAGTGGAGAGGAGCCTGCAGGCGCAGGCGGGAAGGTGATGGAGAGCTTTGCTCCAGACCCGGGGAGCTCCCAGGGCTCCAAGCCAAGGGGCAGGTGCACACCCAAGCCACCAGCTGAACCCAGGACAATGGTGGTGAGAAGCCTGTGGTGGTGGAAACCACAGTGGAGGGCAGGCTTTGTGTGCAGCCGAGTGCAGAACGTCCTGGAGGCTCAGCTGCCTTTGCCAGGAGGTTAAGAAGCTTTGCGCCACCCCTGCCGCAGAGGGCAGTGGGCATGGCAGAGGTCCCACCCCTCCTGCAGAGGTTGGCAGGGGTGATGCCATCTCTTTGCCCCACGCAGGGCACTGGTGGGCTCCTCTTGTACCTCACCTGTGCCATCTGGAGTGGAACAGACGTAGGTGGGCAGCATTTTCACAGTGGCCTCCTCGTGTGTCTCCTTGCCCAGCCCCTTCTCCATCTCCATTCTCATCCTTCCCTTCACCTCCAGCAGCTGCTCATGGCTCAGCTTGAGGGGCTCCAAAATCTTCTGCCGTGCCTTGTGCTGGGCAGCCAGCCTGTAGGCCACAGCTGTCACCATGGCTGCCCCTTTGCCACTGCCATCCTCAGACCTGATGAAGCGAATCTCACAGTCCGGCAGCAGCTTCCGCACCGTCTTGTGGAGGCGTCTGGCAAAGCTGGGGAGGAAAGGGGACCTGAGCCTGGCACCACGGCTGGTGTCACCCTCTGGGCATCCAGAGAGGACCTGAGCCTGGCACCACGGCTGGTGTCACCCTCTGGGCATCTAGAGAGGACCTGAGCCTGGCACCACGGCTGGTGTCACCCTCTGGGCATCCAGAGAGGACCTGAGCCTGGCACCACGGCTGGTGTCACCCTCTGGGCATCTAGATAGGACTTGATCCTGGGACTGTGGGTGGCATCACCCTTTGGGCTTCTAAAGAGGAGGAGAGAGGACCTGAGCATGGCACTGCGGGTGGCGTCACCCTCTGGCCTCCTAAAGAGGACCTGAGCCTGGCACCATGACCCTCTGGGCTTCTAAACCACTGCAGGCCCCTGGAGGATGCAGAGGGAACGCCTGGGGACGTTCGGCTTGTGCCAAGCTTTCAGCCCCCGCCGGCAGGACCGAGTCCGTGCAGGGGCTCCCAGCCTGTCCCCCCGCCGGCATGCCCCCTCCCCCGGCCGTGCCCCCTCCCCCGGCACTCACTGGGGATGCTTCTTGTAGACGGAGCCGTCCACGCCCACGGTGGAGCGCAGCCTCTCCACGCCTTTGTTGTCCTTGATGCGGCGCAGCACGGCCGCCAGGGTGGCCCCGCAGAGGTTCGCCGAGCGGGTGGAGACGATCTGGCAGATGCGGTGTGTGGCCACGCAGTCCTCGTGGGACGGCTCCAGGCCCAGCTTGCTGAGGATCTCGTGGGCTTTCTGCAGCCCTTCCTTCTCCCTGCAGGGCGAGGAACCGAAGGGTGGCTGCCTGGGAACCCGGCGTTTGCCCTCTGCCCCAGCCTGGTTGTGCCGGGGGCTGGGACCCCAAGGAACCAACTAGTTTTAGGCGGCGCCTTGAGAATTTTCCACAGATCAGAGAGTCGTAGAATGGAAATAAACCACTATTGGGTGTAAAGAGTCAGATAATGATAGCTCTAAACAATCCCAATGGAGGAGAGAAGGAACTGAAATTCACCGCATTCTCTTGTGGCTTTGTAGCTTTGCCTCCAGCTACAGCTTGCATCGGCTTCCAGCTGAGCTGCTCTGGCAAATTGAGTGTTGGGGAAGGAACTTTCAAGCCACCAGAGGGTGGATGCCTGGGAGCCCCGAGTCTGCCATCCAAGGAGGGACAGCCCTGGGACAGAGCCTGTTTGTGCCCAGCGTGGATCACGGGGGGGCTGGGACCCCGTGGAACAAACTGGGGGGGGTTTAGGCTGTGGCTTGACAATTCCCCACAGATCTGGAATGGAGAGCGGCAGAATGTAAACAAATCACTACTGGGTGTGAAAAGGAAAAGAGTGAGAAGTTCTCATCAGTCCCTGGGACAGGTAACAAACACCAGCTAGTAATGAAGGCTAACTTCTCTCTCTTTCCAGCTTCCTCCCTCTGGGAGCCTCTAACGCGCTTCTGCTTGGCTTTGCTGACCTTGGCTGTGTTCTTTGTTGTGGCTGAGGGCTGAGCACCCTAACAAAACAATTCTCTGCTCTTTTCTCTTGTCCCTTTGTGTCCAGGGGGCAAGGAGGGGGGCAGGGAGTGGGAAGCTACTCCCACTCCGCTGGGTTTTGGCCAGGGGAGGTTCTTATGCTGTTTATAATCTGTGAATATTGTCTCTTTTGTACCTATTGGTTGTATTTCGTTGTAGACTGTAGTTTTGCCTGTAAGTGCAGCTGCATTTGCTTCCCCCTGGGCTGGGCTGGGGATTTAATGTTGGGGGAGGGGGGAACTGTCAAGCCACCACACCAAGCCAGACCCTACTCACTTCTCAATAGCAGAGACGAATCTGGTCTCGAAGTGGCCAGTAGTGAGCAGATCTGGGGTGAGCCTTCCTCCAAACAGGAGCCCTTCCTTGGCCATCTTCACCAGGATGAGCCTGACCAGCTCACCCATGTACATCCCGCTGATCATCTTCTCAAACCTGTCCGTGGGGCAAGCACAGCAACCTGCTTGTGGCTGCCCCTGCCCTGAGGCAGCCACAGGTTGACCTCAAAAACACTTGGCAGCCTCCCAGGCCCCCAGCACGCTGTAGGTAATCTCCTCCCAGAGAGGCTGATCCCATCAGTGAGCACACAAAGCCTTGCTGACACAACCAGCACCCAGCAGGCAGAGCTTAGGGCTGCCGGCAGGGCTGGCAGTTCTCAGAGGCAGCCCCCCACCAAATCCCACCCATGCTTGCCAGAAGCCATCTGGGGAATGGGAGCTCTGCAGGACGTGGCTGTGGGCATTAGGTGGTGGTGTTTGCCTGGCTTCAAGTGAATCCTAGAATGGCCTGGGTTGGAAGGGACCTCCAAAGCTCAACCAATCCACCCCCCCGCAGTCAGCAGGGACATCCTCCACTAGAGCAGGTTGCTCAGAGCCTTGTTGAGCCTCACCTTGAGTATCTCCAGGAATGGGGCCTCAACTACCTGCCTGGGCAACCTGTTGCAGTGTTCCAACAGCCTCCTGGTGCAGAACTTCTTCCTCACATCCAATCTAAAGTTGCTCTGCTCTCATTTCAAACCATTGCCCCTGGTCCTGCCCCTGCAGGCCTTTAGGAACAGTCCCTCTGCAGCCTTCTTGTACCCCCTTCAGGTACTGGAAGGCTGCTCTAAGGTCTCCCTGGAGCCTTCCCTTCTCCAGGTTGGACAGCCCCAGCTCCCTCAGCCTGTCCCTATAGCAGAGCAGCTCCAGCCCTCTGATCATCTCCGTGGCCTCCTCTGGACTCTCTCCAACCCTCACATGTGATGCAGCCCTGATTTGCTCCGGCGGAGGACGCAGTGACCTAATTAACTCGGACAACCTCTTTGGTCCCACCAAGGGCAGCAGAAGGGGAGGATGGACAATGGAGAGAGAGAGAGAGAGAGAGAGAGAGAGAGCAAAGCCCAAGGCTGAGCTGAGGCCAAGGATGTGCTCACAGTTGCTTGCCAGGGTTGAGCGAGCCCATGTCGATCTCGCGGTCGAACTCGGTGCGGATGTCGTTGAGGACTCCATCGTCGCCGAACGCTCCCCACTCCATGTTGATGCACATCCGGCCCTCGTCCCCCTCCACCAGGTCAATGTGCCTCATCTCCTCCATGTAGCAGGCGTTGGTGCCAGTCCCTGAGCCAAGCACGGGTGTGGTGAGCGGATGCTGCCCGCCCCCTTCTTCCCCAGCACCAGCCAAAGCGCCGTGGGAAGGGCAGGCGGAAGGCAGCGAGCGCTGGGCAGTGCTGCTCTGATCCCCCCCTGCCTAATGACCCTGAAACCCAGGAGGAAAATGATCTCCTGGAGCTTATGGAGATTCATGGAGTCATGGAATGGTTTAGGTTGGAAGGGACCTCAAAGCTCATCCAGCTCCAACCCCCTGCCATGGGCAGGGACACCTCCCACCAGCCCAGCTTGCTCAAGGCCTCATCCAGCCTGGCCTGAAACACCTCCAGGCAGGAGGCAGCCACAGCCTCCCTGGGCAGCCTGTGCCAGGCTCTCCCCACCCTCACTCTCAACAATTTCTTCCTCCTCTCCAGTCTCAGTCTCCCCTCTCCCAGCTCAAAGCCATTGTCCCTCAGCCTGGCACTCCCAGCCCTTCTCCAAAGTCCCTCCCCAGCTCTCCTGGAGCCCCTTCAGGTACTGGAAGGCTGCTCTGAGGTCTCCCTGGAGCCTTCTCTTCTCCAGCCTGAACAGCCCCAACTCTCCCAGGCTGTCCCCACAGGGGAGGTTCTGCAGCCCTCTGATCATCTTGGTGGCTCCTTCTGGACCTGCTCCAGCAGCTCCACATCCCTGGACCCCAGTTTCCACCCCACCCCCTTGCTGAAGCTCACCAACAATGAGGCCAACTTCACAGTTATGATCATCATAGCCACAGGTCATCATGGTGCCAACAGTGTCGTTCACCACAGCAACAATGTCAATGTCAAAGTCCTGGGGAGAGAGAGATTGAGTCAACAACACAGCCCCAACCACCTCTGCTCCACAGGGGAGCTGAGCTACAGAGACTTGAGTGCCAGGGACCCACATGCCCCTGCCCCACCACCCCAGGAGGTGCCAGCCCTGTCTCTTACCCCTCTCTTCTTGATGGACTTGCGCAGCAGGGACACCACATCTTTGCCCTCCACACTGCTGCACTTGAACCCCTTGGTCCATGTCACCAGGATGCTCTGTGGAGAACGGGCAGAAAGGAAAGCTGTGAGGATGGAGCCTCCAAGCCAGGTGTCTGCAGGGCTTCCTGGAGCTGGGCACATGGCTGAGTGCCTGCTGATCAGCCCTGATCTGTGCTATCAGGAGAAGAGCTGGAAGCTATCAGGAGCTGGAAGAGAGCTGGAAGCTATCAGCAACTGTTTCCAGCTCCCTGCACAGATAAGGTTTATGGCCAGGATCCCTCAGTGCTCCCTGCTGCTCTGCCAGCCGAAGGTGATTCCCATGACTGCCTTCTATGCAGCCCTGAAGCAAAATCTGCTCAAAGCCCAGAGAGCTCCTTCAGTCCTGCCTGTCAGCTGGGGGAGGGTGTCTCGTTGTCACCCATGGACAGAGCCACCAGGTGTGTCCCCAGACGGCAGAGACATCATAGTGAGGCTCCAGGGAAAGGAAAGTGCTCAGCTGCCTTCAGAATCTCCAACCCTAGAGCTCCAGACAGAAACATGGAATTGCTTTGGCTGGGAAAGCCCTCTGAGAGCATCCAGCCCAACCAGCAACCCAACAGCACCATGGCCACTAATCCATGGCCCCAGCTGCCATGGCCACAGGCACCCGGAACACCTCCAGGCATGGGGACTCCACCACCTCCCTGGGTGGGCAGCCTGGGCCAGTCCCTGACCACTCCTGCAGCAAAGAAAGTTTTCTTCATCTCTAACCTAACCCTCCCTGGCACAGTTTCAGGTCATTTCCTCTCCTTCTATCACCTGAGACTAGGCAGCAGAGCCCAACCCCCACCTGGCTCCAGCCTCCTCTCAGGAGCTGTAGAGAGCAATGAGGTCTCCCTCAGCCTCCTCTGCTCCAGCCTCAACCCCGTTCTCCAGACCCTTCCCCAGCTCTGTTGCCTTTCTCTGGCCCTGCTCCAGCCCTCAATGTCCTTCTGGCAGTCAGAGTTCCAAAACTGTCCCCAGGATTAGAGGTGCAGCCTCACCAGGAGGCAAATGCTCAGGGATGGCACAGCTGAGGCAGAGGCTCTGAGGTCCCCGGGGACAGCCACTGCCTCTCGCAGCTTCTTTTTGCGTTTCCCTCCTCCCCCCAACCCTGGCTGCCATTCACCATCTTCCTCACGACTCCTGCGGAGCGCTCAGGCACAGCAGCCTGGCTCGCCCCGGCGGCTCGCAGCGGACGTGCGGCAGCGCCGGCGCCGCATGGAGCCCCCTGCTTCGCGTTCTGCCCGGGTGAGCTAAGGGCAAGGAGGGCATCGGCCCCCCCCCCCGCCGCAGCCCAGCCGTGGGTAGCAGGGCAGCGGCCACGTGTCTGCGCCAGGCTCCGCGCAGCGACGGCTCCCGGCTCTGGGCACGGGAACACCCCGGGCTGGGCACGGGAACACCCCCGGGCTGGGCACGGGCACCCCTCCCGGCTGGGCACGGGCACCCCTCCCGGCTGGGCACGGGCACACCCCGGGCTGGGCACGGGAACACCCTCCGGGCTGGGCACGGGCACCCCTCCCGGCTGGGCACGGGAACACCTCCGGGCTGGGCACGGGCACCCCTCCCGGCTGGGCACGGGAACCCCTCCGGGCTGGGCACGGGCACCCCTCCCGGCTGGGCACGGGAACACCCCGGGCTGGGCACGGGCACCCCTCCCGGCTGGGCACGGGCACCCCTCCCGGGCTGGGCACGGGCACCCCTCCGGGCTGGGCACGGGAACCCCTCCCGGCTGGGCACGGGAACACCCCGGGCTGGGCACGGGCACCCCTCCCGGCTGGGCACGGGAACACCTCCCGGCTGGGCACGGAACACCTCCGGGTGGGCACGGAACCCCTCCTGGCTGGGCACGGGAACCCCTCCGGGCTGGGCATGGGAACACCTCCGGGCTGGGCACGGGCACCCCTCCCGGCTGGGCACGGGAACCCCCCCGGGATGGGCACAGGAACCCCTCCGGGTGGGCATGGGAACCCCTCCGGGTGGGCACGGGAAACCCTCCCGGCTGGGCATGGGAACCCCTCCGGGGGCCCTGCGCCCTGTGCCACAGGGATGGGATGGGATGGGATGGGATGGGATGGGATGGGATGGGATGGGATGGGATGGGATGGGATGGGATGGGATGGGATGGGATGGGATGGGATGCTCAGCTGGGCTGCCTGGAGCTGCTCAGCCCACTGCAGCTGTTCTCCTGCAGCTCGAGCTGCAGAAAGGGCAAAGCTGTTTTCTGTGGAGGCACCTGGAGCAGCCAGCACTTAAACATCATCTCCTGCAGCCCTGCAAGCCCCAGGGCCTGTCCCTTAGCTCCCAACAGCACCTTTGACCAGCAGGAGCAGGGCAGGGATCACTCCCTGGTGATGGGCACTGGTGAGGCCACACCTTGAGCACTGGGTTCAGTTTTGTGCCCCTCACTGCCAGAAGGACATTGGGGGATGGAGAAGGGCCAGAGAAGGGCAACAGAGCTGGGGAAGGGTCTGGAGAACAGGGCTGGGGAGGAGCAGCTGAGGCAGCTGGGGGGTTGAGCCAGGAGCAGGCTGAGGGAGACCTCTCTACAGCTCCCTGAGATGAGGCTGGAGCCAGGTGGGTTTGGGCTTTGCTCCCTAGGAACAAGTAAGAGGAAATGGCCTCAAGGTGCCCCAGGGGAGGCTCAGGTTGGCCATGAGGAACAATTTCCTCCTGGAAAGGGTTGTCCAGGCCTGTGCCAGGCTGCCCAGGGCAGTGGTGCAGTCCCCATCCCTGGAGTGGTTTCAAAGCTGTGGAGCTGAGGGCCATGAGGTGGTGGCGCTCTGGGGGTGCTGGGTTCAGGGTCAGACTGGGTGCTCTGAAAGGTCTCTTCCAAACAGAACAACTCTGTGATTCCATCATTCTAGGACCTCACAAGCCACCCAACCCCAACAAGCCTAATTAAAAGCACAAACTAAATTGGCATGGGACAAGTGCTGGCCCACCCCTGTCCCACTGCCTCCTAGGCTCAGCCACAAGCCTCACGAGGAGGTGAGACCTTCACTCACCTCATCCAGCTTGGTCTGGTGACATGGGAAGGAGAAAGTGAATCCAAGGGGCAATTTCTTGTCTTTGATATTCAGCTTATCCATGAAGTTGGCCAAACACTCAGCAATGTGGTCAAAGAGCTGCAAAACAAAAGAGGAGAGTGAGGAACCAGCCAGGATGGTGCATCAGAGACACACCTGCACCCTGCCTGCTGGAGGGGTCCCTCAGGGGGTCTGCCACCCCCATCACACCTTACTGGTCCTCACCCATCACCACATTGGGTGTCTAGGCAAGGAGGTGATTTGGTGTCCAGGCAAGGGACTGGAGCACTGCACTGAGGGGAGGCTGAGAGCCCTGGGGCTGTTAGACTGGGGAGGAGCAGAATGAGAGGGGATTTAATGATGTTTATAAATATCTGAGGGCTGGGGGGCAGGAGGGAGGGGACAGGCTCTGCCCAGCTGCACCCTGGGATAGGACCAGAGGCAATGGATGGGAACTCCAGCACAGGAGGTTCCACCTCAACGTGAGGAGGGACTTCTGCACTGTGAGGGTCCCAGAGCCCTGGAGCAGGCTGCCCGGAGAGGTTGTGGAGTCTCCTTCTCTGGAGCCTTTCCAGCCCTGTGTGGATGCATTCCTGTGTGACTTGTGCAGGATCTCTGGAGGTCCCTTCCAACCCCTAACATCCTGTGATCTGTGGTCCTGGGAAAGATCTACCCAGCTCCTGCTGGGAAAGGCAGGAACAGAAGGATGCTCCTGGCCCATTGCACAGCTCAGGGGCTCCATCGGGCACAGAACTGCCCCAGGAAGGTTGGCTCCCCCCAGGGCAGGGCCTTCTGCAGCCCAGGAGAGTGGAGTTGGGAGGGGGAGAGAGGGCTTGGACCCACCTGCACCCCACTGCCTCGCATGAGCTCCTCAGGGATGGCATAGATCTGGTTCTCCATCTCCACCTTCTGCAGGCCGTTGTCTGAGACCTTCACCCTCAGCACACGGAAGTTGGTGCCACCCAGGTCCAGCGCCAGGAAGTCCCCATCCTCTGTGACAGCCCAGAGCAGAGCAGTCAGGACAAGAGGGGATGGATTTAAACACACAAAGAGAAATTCTGCTTCCATGATTTAACTCAGCAGGTTCAGCCCCCAGTGCCTGACCCAGACAGCCCCAGAGCAGGCAGAGGTCAGAGCCACCTCCCAGACACCAGGGTGAGGTTGGATTCTTCCCCTTGTTTAATTTATCTTTGTATTGTCACTTGATTTGATCAGAGCTCTGGGTGCACTTCCTTCCCCCTCCCCCATTCCCCCTCCACCCCTGGCACCCCCATAGCTGACAGAGATCAAAGCAGCTCCTTTGAGATGTATCCTGACTCCCTAAGTAAGGAGTGCAGGAGGACAGATCCCAGCAGTGGCATCCAGCCAAGCCCGTGGCCAAACCCCAGTGCTCCAGGGCAGAGGATCTCCAGCCTCATGCTCCACAAGGAGAAAGTTGGCAGAACCATCCTGGCCCATTCCTAAGCCTTAGGGTGGTGAGGAGTCCTGAACACAAGTCCTGAGAGGAGCAGCTGAGGGACCTGGGGCTGTTCAGCCTGGAGAGGAGGAGGTGGAGAGGAGACCTCATTGTTCTCTACAGCTCCTGAGAGGAGGCTGGAGCCAGGTGGGGGTTGGGCTCTGCTCCCAGGTAAGAAGTGGACAAGAGGAGCTGGCCTCAAGCTGCACCAAGGGAGGTTCAGGTTGGCTGTTAGGAAAAATTGCTTCCCAGCAAGGGTTCTCTGGCACTGGAACAGGCTGCCCAGGGAGGGGGTGGAGTCCCATCCCTGAAGGGATGTTTGGATGAGGAGCTCAGGGCCATGGTCTGACAGCTGTGTGCAGGGAGATGATAGGTTATGGTTGGACTCCATGACCTTAAGGTTTTTTCCAACCAGGTGATTCTGTGATCTTCTATGACCTCTGCTGATGCAGGAGGAAAGCTCCCAACCCTCCACCCAAGCAGAAACTCAGGACTTGGGGAGCATATTTGATCTGTGGGGAAAGTCCTGGTGTTCAGGCTGGGCTGCTGCAGCCTGGGACAGCCTCCTGCCCTGCTCCAGCCATGCCCTGCACTCCTGGCAACTGACTGAAGGAAAGACTGACAGGTGGCAGCAGGAAAGCAGAGAGGAAAAGGTCCAAAAGACCTTCAGGGACTCATTGCTGCCTTCCCTGGGCAGACAGAAGTGGAAGGAAGACATTTGGGCATGGATGGAAGGAAGCAGTCTGGGGACAGGTAGAAAGAAAAGTTCAGGCAGGGGTGGAAACAGTCTGGGCAGGGGTGGAAGCAGGTTGGTTTGGGCAGAGGTGGAAGCAGTTTAGTTTGGGCAGAGGTGGAAGCAGTTTGGTTTGGGCAGGGGTGGAAGCAGTCTGGGCACAGGTGGAAGCAGTTGGTTTGGGCACAGGTGGAAGCAGTTTGGGCACAGTTGGAAGCAGTTGGTTTGGGCACAGGTGGAAGCAGTCTGGGCACAGGTGGAAGCAGTTTGGTTTGGGCAGAGGTGGAAGCAGTCTGGGCACAGGTGGAAGCAGTTGGTTTGGGCAGAGGTGGAAGCAGTCTGGGCAGAGGTGGAAGCAGTTGGTTTGGGCAGAGGTGGAAGCAGTTTGGGCACAGTTGGAAGCAGTTGGTTTGGGCAGAGGTGGAAGCAGTCTGGGCAGAGGTGGAAGCAGTTTGGTTTGGGCAGAGGTGGAAGCAGTTTGGTTTGGGCAGGGGTGGAAGCAGTCTGGGCACAGGTGGAAGCAGTTGGTTTGGGCACAGGTGGAAGCAGTCTGGGCAGAGGTGGAAGCAGTCAGTTTGGTTTGGCAGAGGTGGAAGCAGTTTGGTTTGGGCACAGGTGGAAGCAGTTTAGTTTGGGCAGAGGTGGAAGCAGTTTGGTTTGGGCAGGGGTGGAAGCAGTCTGGGCACAGGTGGAAGCAGTTTGGTTTGGGCACAGGTGGAAGCAGTCTGGGCACAGGTGGAAGCAGTTTGGTTTGGGCAGGGGTGGAAGCAGTCTGGGCACAGGTGGAAGCAGTTGGTTTGGGCACAGGTGGAAGCAGTCTGGGCAGAGGTGGAAGCAGTTTGGTTTGGGCACAGGTGGAAGCAGTTTAGTTTGGGCAGAGGTGGAAGCAGTTTGGTTTGGGCAGGGGTGGAAGCAGTTCTCTCTGCCAGTGTCAGCCAAGAACAGCCCCAGGTCCTGCTGCCTCCAAGACCCAGCAGGGTTCCTCTCCCGCCGGTTTGTGCCCCGCCCCAGGCACAGGGCAGCTCCCTGGACCGCAGCTCGGCCGCGGGCTGGGGTGCAGGAGGACGAGCGCCAGGCTGGCTGCTGGAACCCCAGCGGCGCGGGGCGAGGGCCGGGAGAAAGCCTCCATCAGCACTGTTTGATTTCTGAATGCATCGAATGTGCTGCGCTGGCTCCCTGGGCAGATTACGGTGCCCGGGGGCCGCATTGTGCCCGCCGAGGCTCGCACAAAGGGGCTCCGGGGGACACAAACCCTGCGGCTCATCAGTATGCGAGCGGCGGCGGGCGGCCGGCAGCGCCACTGACTCCGGCTGAAAAGGCAGCCCTCGGCCAAGCCCGCGGGGCGTCCATCGGCCCTGGCAGCCTTCCTGCCGCTGACCCTCCGAGCGCTCGGGGCGAGGGAACCGCGGATGGTGGCGGCCCCGGGGCCGGGAGCGGCTTTACAAAGTCCCTCGGCAGCTGAAAAGGTCCTTTCAGAGCCGCTCCGGGGCTGCGAGGAAGTGAGAAGATGAGAGGGACCTGAGCGGCGGCAAACGGCCCGGGGGGGAGGGAGGGACGGAGAGGGGAGCAGCGCTAGGGGGTCAGTGGATCTCCCTGGTGGGTCAGTGGATCATCCCAGGGAGGTGAGTGCATCACCCTGGAAGGGTCAACATATCACCCTAACAGCATCACTGGATCACCCTGGGGAGTGGGTCACCCTGGGGAGTGGGTCACCCCAGTGGGGGATCCCGTGGATCACCTCAGGGGAGTCAGCAGATCACTCTGGGGAGGCAGTGGATCACCCCAGAGAGGGATCACCCTTGGAGCATCAGTGGATCGCCCCAAAGGGATCAGTCCAGGTGGTGTTGTTGCATCATCCCAATAAGGTCACTGGATCACCCCTGAAATGGTCAGTGGATCACCCCAGGGAGGGTCAGTGGATCACTATGGGGGGGTTGGGAATGGGGGTGGGTCAATGGATCACCTTAGGAAGGGTAAGCAGATCACCTGGGATGGGGGCAGTGGATCACCTTACAGGGACCAGTGGATCACCGTGGGGGTGGGGGTGTCAGTAGATTACCCTCAAGGTGGTCATTGGATCACCCCCAAGGTGGTTACTGGATCACAGTGGGGGTGGGGGTGAGTAGATCACCCCCAAGAGGGATCAGTGGCTCACCCCCAAGGTGGTCAGTGGATCACCCCAGAGGGATCAGGCCCAGGCAGCACAGGGCAGGTCTTGGCTCACAGAGGTCCCAGCCCTGCTCTGGCTGCGGTCCCAGGGGCAGACCCCCGAGGAGGCCTGGCCGGGGCTGAGGAGCCCCTGGGGCACTCACAGCAGGAGCTGAAGCTCAGCGAGTCCCTGCCCAGGCCCCGGCCAAGCCTCCCTGTCTCTAGAGCACCACCGCCCCCTGCAAGAGCCCCGCAGCAGAGTGCTCCTAGCCTGCAGCCAGCAGCCCCCAGCCCGCCCCAGACAGCAGCCTGTAGCCTGCCCTGAGCAAGGCAGCGTGGCCAAGGCTTACCCAGAGCAGTGCCCACGGGGCTGGAGAGTGACAGGGGAGCACTGGGGTGCCCCAGCTCCTGCACTGGGGCACTCAGACCCTGAGGATTCCTTTCTTCTCCTTGCCTCATCGCACCTCGACCCCTTGCAGGTTGGACCCAGCTGGTTCTGCAGGCTGCCTGCCGGCCCCGGGGCACAGCTGAGGCACCTCTCCTTGCCTGGCTGCTGGGAATGCACCAGGAGCAGCCCTGGTGAAGCTGCTCCTTGTCCTGCTGGCCTCCCACGGGGATCCAGCCAGGGATGGGCAGAGCTGCAGGCACTCCAGGCTCGGCACAGCTGGCAGCGTGTTCTGCGCCAAGCACAGGTCAAGCTGTCCTCCTGCCCCCTTGCCGTTGGCACAGAGGCTGTTCTACTGCCAGCAGGGCATGAAAAACACCTCAGGGGGGTGATAAATGCTCCAGGGCTCAGGATGCTGGAGCCAAGAGACTGCCAGGTCGCTCAGCTCCCTGGAGACGATGCTGGGAGCCAGGAGCAGCACAGCCCCAGGAAGGGCCAAGGAGCTGGGGACAGAGCTCTCCTCCTGTCCTGCCCACACCTCCCACAACTGGCATCTTGGCTGAGACACTGCCAGGCATGGCCTGCAGGCCTGTGCCCAACCAGCTGGCACTCCCAGGCTGTGCTGGCATCCAGGGAGCCCTGGGCAGGCTGCAGGGCTGGGGGTGAGGAACCTCAGGAGCTTCAAGCAGGGCAAGGGCAGGGTCCTGCCCCTGGGGAGCAACAACCTCCTGCAGCAGCACAGCTGAGGGGGAAGCTGCTGGGAAGCAGCTCCAGGAGAAGGAGCTGGGAGGGCTGGGGGACAAGAAGGTGCCCAGGAGCCAGCAGGGTGCCCTGGGGGCCAAGAAGGCCTCAGTGGTGTCCTGGGGGGCAGGGAGGAGAGTGTGGGCAGCAGGGCAAGGGAGGCTCTGCTGCCCCTCTGCCCTGCCCTGGGGAGCCCACAGCTGCAGTCCTGGCTCCAGCTCTGGGCTCCCCACTTGCAGAGGGCCAGGGAAGTGCTGGGGAGAGTCCAGGGCAGGCTGGGAAGCTGCTGAGGGGCCTGGAGCAGCTCTGGCAGCAGCAAAGGCTGAGAGGCCTGGGGCTGAGAGCCTGCAGGAGAGCAGCCCCAGAGGGCAGCTGAGCAATGCTCAGCAAGAGCTGAAGGAGCTGGGGGGCAAGAGGCTGGGGCCAGACTCTGCTGAGTGGTGCCCAGGGACAGGTCAAGGGGCACAGACTGGCACCCAGGAGATGCCACTTGGAGAGGAGGAGCAAGTAGTTTGGTGTGAGGGTGCTGGAGGCCTGGAGCAGGCTGCCCAGAGAGGTTGTGGAGTCTCCTGTGGAGAGCTTCCAACCCCCCTGGGCACTGTGCCTCTGGGCAAGCTGCTGTGGGTGCCCTGCTGGAGCAGGGGCTTGGGCTGGGGAGCTCCAGAGCTGCCTTTCAATTCCATCATACTGGGATTTGGGAATTCCATGACTCTCTTGACCTGCTGTCCACTGTCCCTCACCATGAAGCAGTGGCAGCATCCAGCCTGACCACCAAACCCCTTCAGAAGCTGCTCAGCAGCTACTTGAGAGGCCTGAGGGTGGGCTCCCAGCTTTGCAGCAGGAACAAGGCAGCAAAATGTCCCTTGGGAAATTCCCAGGCTGCAGGGACACAGCAGTGGGATGGCCTCTGCTGGCTGATAACCACAGCCTGGTCCTCCCTGGGTGCTCCCTCCATGGGTGATAAGGTATCAGCTGTGGTGCTGAGCCCACAAACCAAACAGTGAGCTCAGAGCCCAGGGGCTGGTTGCTCCCAAGGAACCACCTCGGGGTAGCTGTTTGGTGCCTTCAGAAAGGGCTGTGCCAGGGGAAAGCGTGGGGCAAGGTGGGCAGAGGGGCTTGGAGCCTGGGCACTGCAGCACCATGTGCAGGGTCATGCCCCAGCTGTGCTGCCAGCCCAGAGCTGTGCCCTGAGGGGTGGTGCAGGAGGAGGAGGTTCAGCCCCTGGTGTTCCCCACTCCATCTCCATCTGCAGAGACCTTTGACAGCCCTGCCCTGCCCTGCCCTGGGCTCTGGGCTCTGGGCATGGATTCAGAGTTTTCTCTAAAGCCTCTCAAGACCTTGGGCCACATGAGCTGGTTATGGACAGGGTCTGAGCTCACCAGCAAGGTCAGGGTGCTGTAAAGCCTCATCCTCCTCATTTCCAGGGATGTGACCACCAAAGTCATAGAGCCAGAGAATGGTTTGGGTTGGAAAAGCCTCTGAGAGCATCCAGCCCAACCAGCAACCCAACCCCAGCATGGACACCAAACCAGGGCCCAGCTGCCATGGCCACAGGGCCCTGGAGCACCTCCAGGCATGGGGACTGCACCACCTCCCTGGGCAGCCTGGGCCAGCCCCTGACCACTCCTGCAGCAAAGAAAATCTCCCTCATCTCTAACCTGAGCCTCCCCTGGCACAGTTTCAGGCCATTGCCTCTCCTTGTAGCACCTGAGACTGGGCAGCAGAACCCAACCCCCACCTGGCTCCAGCCTCCTCTCAGGAGCTGCAGAGAGCAATGAGGTCTCCCTCAGCCTCCTCCGCTCCAGCCTCAACCCCCCAGCTGCCTCAGCTGCTCCTCCCCAGCCCTGTTCTCCAGACCCTTCCCCAGCTCTGTTGCCCTTCTCTGGCCCTGCTCCAGCCCTCCAAGTCCTTCTGGCAGTCAGAGCCCAACCCTGACCCCAGGATTCCAGCTGTGGCCTCCCCAATGCCCAGCCCAGGGGCACAACCCCTGCCCTGCTCCTGCTGCCCACACCACTGCTGCTCCAGGCCAGGCTGCTGCAGCATCCTCCTGACCCCCAGGCCATGGCTGTCAGCTGCTGGGGCTTCATGGAGGAAGCAGCAGATCCTTGTGTCAGTGTCAGCATGGAGGAGGAAACGTGGTGGTGCCAGCCATGGCTGGGGACAGCAGGAAGGGGCAGGGTGGGAGGTGGTGTTTGCACTGAGCAAGGAGAGTTCTTGCTCAGGACCTTTGGGGCTCCAAGAAGCTTACTTGGGGTCTGCTTTCCCCAACCAGCCTGCAGTAGGATGGCACTGCAGGGGGTTGGTGGGTGTTGGAGCCAAGCAAAGCAACAGGAGGTGCTTTGAGGAGAGGTCCCTGGTTCTGTGGTCCTTTATTCTGTGGTCCTGCTCTGGCAGGGGGGTTGGACTCGATGATCTCCAGAGGTCCCTTCCAACCCCTAACATCCTCTGACCCTGTCTCTCAGGTCAGAAGCAGAAATCCTGCCCTCCTCATGCTGTGAACCCACCCAGAGAGCAGAGGAGGAGGAGTGGCAGGGAGCTGGGGCTGTTTTGACTCCAAGCCATGGACATGACCTTGGCTTTCCCTAAGCGTCTCTCATCCACCCCCCCCCTGCCAGGGGCTGAGCTTAACCAGGCCTAATCCCAGAGAGGAGGCAACTCCAGCTGTGCTAAGGAGGGGTAGAAGGACAGGGAGGAAGATGTGGAGCCCCTGGAGCTGCCAGGACAGGGTCAGAGCTGCTGTGGCCACAAGCAGGGTTGGAGCAGAGGAATAACCTCGGGTGGGAGGCAGCTGTGGCACCCAGAGCAGGGGAGAGCTGAGCTTTGTGTCCAGCCAAAGACAGACTTTGCTCAGAGGCCTCCAAACAAAGTGGAAGGAGGGAGGACATGTCCTGGGACACTGAGATCTTCCCCAGCTGCTCTCACACTGTCCCATGATGAGGTGACGTGCCAGGGGAGCTGGCACCGAGCCCCTCCTCCGCCTGACCTTGGCTCACCCCAGCTTGTCACCTTCCAGCCCCCACTGCAGAGCCCAGCAGCAGAGACACCAGAGCTGCTCACAGCCTGGATCCAGCTGGAGCCCAGCAAGGAGTCACAGCTCCTGGCTCCCCAGGACACGCTCAAAAACCTTCTGCTCTCCAGTCCTGGGGCAGCTGCAGCCCCAGCACCCCCATCCTGGAACACTTCCAGAGCTGCCCTGTCCTGTTCCCCACACTGAGCTTGCTCTGGGTCAGAAGTGCTGGCTGGACGTTGGAGAAGCTGTGGACTGGGAGGACATGGGGAAGGAAGCCCAGGACCTGGGGAGGAGCTGTTTAGAAGGGCTTGAGGTGATAGGATAAGGAGCAAGGGTTTGAAACTGGAGGAGGGGAGATAAGGTGTTGGAGCAGGTTCAGAGACAGCAGCGAAGATGATCAGAGGCTGCAGGACCTCCCCTGTGGGGACAGCCTGGGAGAGTTCAGCCTGGAGGAGAGAAGACTCCAAGAAGAACTCAGAGCAGTCTTCCAGTGCCTGAAGGGGCTCCAGGAGAGCTGGGGAGGGACTTTGGACAAGGGCTGGGAGTGCCAGGCTGAGGGACAATGGCTTTGAGCTGGGAGAGGGGAGACTGAGACTGGAAAGGAGGAAGAAATTGTTGAGAGTGAGGCTGGGGAGAGCCTGGCACAGGCTGCCCAGGGAGGCTGTGGCTGCCTCCTGCCTGGAGGTGTTCAAGGCCAGGCTGGATGAGGCCTTGAGCAAGCTGTGCTGGTGGGAGGTGTCCCTGCCCATGGCAGGGGGTGGAGTTGGATGAGCCTTGAGGTTCCTTCCAACTCAAACCATTCTGTGATTCCATGACATCAGGAGGAGCTCTGCACAGGGAGGCTGGGGAGACACTGGCACAGGCTGCCCAGGGCTGGGGCTGAGGCTCCATCCCTGGAGCCATTCAAGCTCAGCCTTGCTGTGTCCCTGGGCAGCCTGCTCCAGCTGGAGGTGTCCCTGCTGAGTGCAGGGGTTGGAGAGGATGCCCTGGGAGGGTCCCTTCCAATCCAATGCATTCTATGTTTCTATGAGTTGCTGTGGTAAGGGCAAGAAGCCAACACAGGCTGGGGTGCTGAGAGCCCTGCTCCTGCCCCTCAGGAGCTCTGGCAAGCTCCACCAGCACCCAGTGCCCTGGGCTGCCATGGTTCCTGTGCCCAGGGGCAGCATCCTGGCCACCCCTGTAATGAAAAACGTTCCCCTGCATGGAAGCAGAGTGAAATCTCCCTCCTGGGGCAGGCAGCCAGGCCCAGCTGGGGGCTCTCTGTGCACCACAAGGGGCAGAGCACACGGGGTGCAGCAGCAGGGTGGCTCTGGGGACAGGGATGGTGCCAAGCTTAGGGGGGCTTAGAAGAAAGCTGGGGCCAGAGGCAGGGCCTGTTGGGACACGACAGGGGGAATGGTGTCACGTGAAAGGTGAGATTCAGACTGGAGATAAGGAAGGAATTTTTGATGCTGAGGGTGGTGAAGACCCTGCCCCAGGTTGCCCAGGGAGGTGGGAGATGCTCCACCCCTGGAACCATTCCAGGTCAGGTTGTTTGGAGCCATGAGCAACCTGACCTGGCTGCAGATTTCTGCTCACTGGGGAGGGGCTGGCCTGGGTGACCTTCAAAGGTCCCTTCCATTCTATGATGCCTGTGACCCCCCCCCAGGCCCTTGTGCCCTGGTGTCTCGCTGGATGTCACCGGCAGCTGTCTGGGGATGCAGAGCTTCAGCTCATCCCCTTGGGCCTTGCCTCCCGAGCAGCCAGCCAGCAGGGATGGGTTTTGTGGCTGTTGGAGCAGGGCTGCCTCTCAGGTGCTCCCCGTGGAGCACCACCCCCTACCCTGCAGGCTCCCCCCTGGGGAAGGAAGCTGCCGTCTGCCCAGGCAGTGCCCGCCGAAGCCAGGGCACCTGAGGCTCCAGGCATGGCATCTGCTGGGACCTGCTCACCTCCAGAAGCCAGGCATGGAAACACAGAGCTGGCAAAAGAGCTGGGGGTGGGGAGGGTAGAGCAGACAGCTCCTAGCACCAGCTCCTTCCTCCTCACCCACCTCTGCCTCTGGCTACAGCAAGCTGTGCCACCCAGACTTTGCCGTGACCCCCGTGGGGGTGCTGAGCTTGGAGCAAGCCCAGCTCTGAGAGCTCCGGCCCGGGGACCTTCCCCGGGGCTGCTGCCAGCCCGGATGTGGAGCCAAGGGCAGCTCCAGCTGCTCAGGGCTCTCTGTCCCTCCCTGTCCTGCAGCTGCCAGGACCCCCCAGGCTGGGGGGCTCGGGGCTGGTCCTGGGGGCAGCTGCATCCCGCTGCATGCCAGGCGAGGGGCAGTGCCACGGGGACCACAGGCAAGCTCCTTGCCAAGCCACTGAGCTGGGAGGGGGAGGCACAAAGGAATTCCCCCGGGGATGCTGCAGGAAGCGTTTTTGGGTCAAGAGGAGCAAGCTGGAGCCGAGGGCAGGATGGAGCCCAGGGCAGGATGGGGCCGAGGGCAGGATGGGGCCGAGGGCAGGATGGAGCTGAGGGCAGGACGGAGCCCAGGGCAGGATGGGGCAGAGGGCAGGATGGGGCTGAGGGCAGGCTGGAGCCCAGGGCAGGATGGAGCCGAGGGCAGGATGGAGCCGAGGGCAGGATGGGGCCGAGGGCAGGATGGGGCCGAGGGCAGGATGGGGCCGAGGGCAGGACGGGGCCGAGGGCAAGATGGGGCCGAGGGCAGGATGGGGCCGAGGGCAGGATGGAGCCGAGGGCAGGATTGAGCCCAGGGCAGGATGGAGCCGAGGGCAGGATGGAGCCGAGGGCAGGATGGGGCCGAGGGCAGGATGGGGCCGAGGGCAGGATGGAGCCGAGGGCAGGATGGGGCCGAGGGCAGGATGGGGCCGAGGGCAGGATGGAGCCCAGGGCAGGATGGGGCCGAGGGCAGGATGGAGCCGAGGGCAGGATGGAGCCCAGGGCAGGATGGGGCCGAGGGCAGGATGGAGCCCAGGGCAGGATGGAGCCGAGGGCAGGATGGGGATGGGGAGGGCAGGATGGAGCCCAGGGCAGGATGGGGCAGAGGGCAGGATGGAGCCCAGGGCAGGATGGGGCAGAGGGCAGGATGGAGCCCAGGGCAGGATGGGGCCGAGGGCAGGATGGGGCAGAGGGCAGGATGGGGCTGAGGGCAGGATTGGGCTGAGGGCAGGATGGAGCCCAGGGCAGGATGGAGCCCAGGGCAGGATGGGGCCGAGGGCAGGATGGGGCCGAGGGCAGGATGGGGCCGAGGGCAGGATGGAGCCGAGGGCAGGATGGGGCCGAGGGCAGGATGGGGCCGAGGGCAGGATGGGGCCCAGGGCAGGATGGAGCCCAGGGCAGGATGGAGCCCAGGGCAGGATGGGGCCGAGGGCAGGATGGGGCCGAGGGCAGGATGGGGCCAAGGGCAGGCTGGAGCTGAGGGCAGGCTGGAGCCCAGGGCAGGATGGGGCCGAGGGCAGGATGGGGCCGAGGGCAGGATGGGGCCGAGGGCAGGATGGAGCCCAGGGCAGGATGGGGCCGAGGGCAGGATGGGGCCGAGGGCAGGCTGGAGCTGAGGGCAGGACGGAGCCGAGGGCAGGATGGAGCCGAGGGCAGGATGGGGCTGAGGGCAGGCTGGAGCCCAGGGCAGGATGGAGCCGAGGGCAGGATGGGGCTGAGGGCAGGCTGGAGCCCAGGGCAGGATGGAGCCGAGGGCAGGATGGAGCCCAGGGCAGGATGGGGCCGAGGGCAGGATGGGGCCGAGGGCAGGATGGGGCCGAGGGCAGGATGGGGCCGAGGGCAGGATGGAGCCCAGGGCAGGATGGGGCCCAGGGCAGGATGGAGCCGAGGGCAGGATTGAGCCGAGGGCAGGATGGGGCCGAGGGCAGGATGGAGCCGAGGGCAGGATGGAGCCGAGGGCAGGATTGAGCCCAGGGCAGGATGGGGCCGAGGGCAGGATGGGGCCGAGGGCAGGATGGAGCCGAGGGCAGGATGGGGCCGAGGGCAGGATGGGGCCGAGGGCAGGATGGAGCCCAGGGCAGGATGGGGCCGAGGGCAGGATGGGGCTGAGGGCAGGATGGAGCCAAGGGCAGGATGGAGCCAAGGGCAGGATGGAGCCAAGGGCAGGATGGGGCCGAGGGCAGGATGGGGCTGAGGGCAGGATGGAGCCAAGGGCAGGATGGAGCCAAGGGCAGGATGGGGCCGAGGGCAGGATGGGGCCGAGGGCAGGATGGAGCCGAGGGCAGGATGGGGCCGAGGGCAGGATTGAGCCCAGGGCAGGATGGGGCCGAGGGCAGGATGGAGCCGAGGGCAGGATGGGGCCGAGGGCAGGATGGAGCCCAGGGCAGGATGGAGCCCAGGGCAGGATGGAGCCCAGGGCAGGATGGGGTCGAGGGCAGGATGGAGCCGAGGGCAGGATGGGGCCGAGGGCAGGATGGAGCCCAGGGCAGGATGGAGCCGAGGGCAGGATGGAGCCAAGGGCAGGATGGAGCCCAGGGCAGGATTGAGCCCAGGGCAGGATGGAGCCCAGGGCAGGATGGGGCTGAGGGCAGGATGGAGCCCAGGGCAGGATGGAGCCAAGGGCAGGATGGAGCCCAGGGCAGGATGGGGCCGAGGGCAGGATGGAGCCCAGGGCAGGATGGGGCTGAGGGCAGGATGGAGCCAAGGGCAGGATGGAGCCAAGGGCAGGATGGGGCCGAGGGCAGGATGGGGCCGAGGGCAGGATGGAGCCGAGGGCAGGATGGGGCCGAGGGCAGGATTGAGCCCAGGGCAGGATGGGGCCGAGGGCAGGATGGAGCCGAGGGCAGGATGGGGCCGAGGGCAGGATGGAGCCCAGGGCAGGATGGAGCCCAGGGCAGGATGGGGCCGAGGGCAGGATGGAGCCCAGGGCAGGATGGGGCCGAGGGCAGGATGGAGCCGAGGGCAGGATGGGGCCGAGGGCAGGATGGAGCCAAGGGCAGGATTGAGCCCAGGGCAGGATTGAGCCCAGGGCAGGATGGAGCCCAGGGCAGGATGGGGCTGAGGGCAGGATGGAGCCGAGGGCAGGATGGAGCCAAGGGCAGGATGGGGCCGAGGGCAGGATGGGGCCGAGGGCAGGATGGAGCCGAGGGCAGGATGGGGCTGAGGGCAGGATGGAGCCCAGGGCAGGATGGGGCTGAGGGCAGGATTGAGCCCAGGGCAGGATGGAGCTGAGGGCAGGATGGGGCCGAGGGCAGGATGGGTCTGAGGGCAGGATGGAACCGAGGGCAGGATGGAGCCGAGGGCAGGATGGGGCTGAGGGCAGGATGGAGCCCAGGGCAGGATGGAGCTGAGGGCAGGATGGAGCCCAGGGCAGGATGGGGCCGAGGGCAGGATGGAGCCCAGGGCAGGATGGGGCTGAGGGCAGGATGGAGCCCAGGGCAGGATGGGGCTGAGGGCAGGATTGAGCCCAGGGCAGGATGGAGCTGAGGGCAGGATGGGGCCGAGGGCAGGATGGGGCTGAGGGCAGGATGGAGCCCAGGGCAGGATGGAGCCGTGGGCAGGATGGAGCCCAGGGCAGGATGGGGCTGAGGGCAGGATTGAGCCCAGGGCAGGATGGGGCTGAGGGCAGGATTGAGCCCAGGGCAGGATGGGGCTGAGGGCAGGATTGAGCCCAGGGCAGGATGGAGCTGAGGGCAGGATGGGGCCGAGGGCAGGATGGAGCCGAGGGCAGGATTGAGCCCAGGGCAGGATGGGGCCGAGGGCAGGATGGAGCTGAGGGCAGGATGGAGCCGAGGGCAGGATGGGGCCAAGGGCAGGATGGAGCCCAGGGCAGGATGGAGCCAAGGGCAGGATGGGGCCGAGGGCAGGATGGAGCCCAGGGCAGGATGGAGCCGAGGGCAGGATGGGGCCGAGGGCAGGATGGGGCCGAGGGCAGGATGGGGCCGAGGGCAGGATGGGGCCGAGGGCAGGATGGGGCCGAGGGCAGGATGGAGCCGAGGGCAGGATGGGGCCGAGGGCAGGATGGAGCCCAGGGCAGGATGGGGCTGAGGGCAGGATGGAGCCCAGGGCAGGATGGAGCCAAGGGCAGGATGGAGCCCAGGGCAGGATGGGGCCGAGGGCAGGATGGAGCTGAGGGCAGGATGGGGCCGAGGGCAGGATGGGTCTGAGGGCAGGATGGAACCGAGGGCAGGATGGAGCCGAGGGCAGGATGGGGCTGAGGGCAGGATGGAGCCCAGGGCAGGATGGAGCTGAGGGCAGGATGGAGCCCAGGGCAGGATGGGGCCGAGGGCAGGATGGAGCCCAGGGCAGGATGGGGCTGAGGGCAGGATGGAGCCCAGGGCAGGATGGGGCTGAGGGCAGGATTGAGCCCAGGGCAGGATGGAGCTGAGGGCAGGATGGGGCCGAGGGCAGGATGGGGCTGAGGGCAGGATGGAGCCCAGGGCAGGATGGAGCCGTGGGCAGGATGGAGCCCAGGGCAGGATGGGGCTGAGGGCAGGATTGAGCCCAGGGCAGGATGGGGCTGAGGGCAGGATGGAGCCCAGGGCAGGATGGGGCTGAGGGCAGGATTGAGCCCAGGGCAGGATGGAGCTGAGGGCAGGATGGGGCCGAGGGCAGGATGGAGCCGAGGGCAGGATTGAGCCCAGGGCAGGATGGGGCCGAGGGCAGGATGGAGCTGAGGGCAGGATGGAGCCCAGGGCAGGATGGAGCCCAGGGCAGGATGGGGCCGAGGGCAGGATGGAGCCCAGGGCAGGATGGAGCCGAGGGCAGGATGGGGCCCAGGGCAGGATGGAGCCCAGGGCAGGATGGAGCCCAGGGCAGGATGGGGCCGAGGGCAGGATGGAGCCGAGGGCAGGATGGAGCCGAGGGCAGGATGGAGCAGGATGGGGCCTAGGGCAGGATGGAGCTGAGGACAGGATGGGGCCCAGGGCAGGATGGAGCCCCAGGAGGGCAGGATGGAGCCCAGGGCAGGATGGAGCCGAGGGCAGGATGGGGCCGAGGGCAGGATGGAGCCGAGGGCAGGGGGCCGAGGGCAGGATGGAGCCCAGGGCAGGATGGGGCCGAGGGCAGGATGGAGCCCAGGGCAGGATGGGGCCGAGGGCAGGATGGAGCCCAGGGCAGGATGGAGCCCAGGGCAGGATGGAGCCGAGGGCAGGATGGAGGGCAGGATGGAGCCCAGGGCCAGGGCAGGATTGAGCCCAGGGCAGGATGGAGCTGGAGGAGCAGGATGGGGCCCAGGGAGGATGGAGCCCAGGGCAGGATGGAGCCAGGGCAGGATGGAGCCCAGGGCAGGATGGGGCTGAGGGCAGGATGGGGCTGAGGGCAGGATGGAGCCGAGGGCAGGATGGAGCCGAGGGCAGGATGGAGCCCAGGGCAGGATGGAGCCGAGGGCAGGATGGAGCCCAGGGCAGGATGGAGCCAGGATGGGCAGGATGGAGCCCAGGGCAGGATGGAGCCGAGGGCAGGATGGGGCCCAGGGCAGGATGGAGCTGAGGGCAGGATGGGGCCCAGGGCAGGATGGAGCCGAGGGCAGGATGGGGCCCAGGGCAGGATGGGGCCTAGGGCAGGATGGAGCTGAGGACAGGGATGCCCTGGACCGGGCCGAGCAGAATGGGCACTTTGTGAGCGGCAGAGCCCTGAGCTCCTGCCGGGGCCCTGGTGGCTTTCAGAGCGGTTGGCACCACCACAGTGCCAGTGCTAATGAAATCTGATGAGCTGGACCCGTGACTGTCTGTCCTGCCAGCAAGGGCAGTCCAGGGCTGCTTCCCACCCTCCCTCCGCACACACCGGCGCCCCCCAGCGCCCCCAGCCCCGCCACAGAGCCCTGGCCCCACGCCTCAGGGGCAGAGCCCCAGGCTCAGGACCGGAGGTGGCCACGGGTGGTGCCAGCCGTGGCCATGGGTGGTGCCAGCCCCGTCCCGGCGGTGCCCTCCCTCCTGGCACACGCTGGCATGCGGGCTGCGCTCCAGCTCCCCTCCCGGGGTACCTGTGCCGTCCGGGGTGGACCTCACGAAGGTGGGCAGCATCTTGACCGAGGCAGTGGGGTTGGTGTCTGCCCCCAGCCCCTTCTCCATCTCCTTCCCAAAGCGCTCACACACCTCCTGGAGGGTCTCCTCGGAGAGCCTCATGTGGTACAGGTATTTGTCAATCTGCAAGGTGGAGACAAAAGGCAGAGGTCAGCTGAGGGGCTGGGGACACAAGCAGTGGCCCTGTGACAGCCAGAACAGAGTCCAGCTGCCCTCAGCCCTGAGGCAAGGAGCAGGATGTGACTCTGACAGACGAGGAGGAGCAGAGGGCTGGAGCTGCTCTGCTATGGAGACAGACTGAGTTGGGGATGTGCAGTCTGGAGAGGAGAAGGCTCCCAGGAGACCTTCTGGTGGCCTTCCAGGATCTGCAGGGGGCTACAGGAAAGCTGGGGAGGGACTTCTGAGGGTCTCAGGGAGGGATAGGACTGGGGGCATGGAGCAAAACTAGAAGTGGGGAGATTGAGATTGGATGTCAGGAAGAAGCTGTTCCCCATGAGGGTGGTGAGAGCCTGGCACAGGCTGCCCAGGGAGGCTGTGGCTGCCTCATCCCTGGAGGTGTTGAAGGCCAGGCTGGAGGTGGCTGTGAGCAACCTGCTGCGGTGTGAGGTGTCCCTGCCCATGGCAGGGGTGGAACTGGCTGATCCTTGAGGTCCCTTCCAGCCCTGACCAGTTCTGTGATTCTATGATTTGGCTGTGCCAGCACACTGCCCACAGTGCCACAGCAGCCTGTCTCCGGGCACACCCCAGCACCACCCCTGCAGCCCTTCCTCAGCACCCACAGAGCTCACCCAGTGCCACCCCACAACCTCCTTGGCAGCATCCTCTTGCCCAGGCAGGTACCAATGTGGGAATGGCAAACTCCAAAGAGCTTCCAGTGCTCCACAGCCTCTCCTCCACACAGTCACCCAAACAGGTTGCAACACAAGCAGGACCCAAACCCAACGACCTTCCCTGTCTGGGCCATGAGTCAGGAGGTCGATGCCAGAGGTTTTCCAGCCCATCCTACGCTGTGGTGGCAACTGGAGCCTGACCCCCAGGGGCTCTTCCTGCATGAAGGATGCCTGGCAGGAATCACAAAGTCCACGAGTCTCAGAATGGTGTCATTGGAAGGCAGCTCTGGAGCTCCCCCAGCCCAAGCCCCTGCTCCAGCAGGGCACCCACAGCAGCTTGCCCAGGGGCACAGTGCCCAGGGGGGTTGGAAGCTCTCCACAGGAGACTCCACAACCTCTCTGGGCAGCCTGCTCCAGGCCTCCAGCACCCTCACACCAAACTACTTGCTCCTCCTCTCCAAGTGGCATCTCCTGGGTGCCAGTCTGTGCCCCTTGACCTGTCCCTGGGCACCACTCAGCAGAGTCTGGCCCCAGCCTCTTGCCCCCCCAGCTCCTTCAGCTCTTGCTGAGCATTGCTCAGCTGCCCTCTGGGGCTGCTCTCCTGCAGGCTCTCAGCCCCAGGCCTCTCAGCCTTTGCTGCTGCCAGAGCTGCTCCAGGCCCCTCAGCAGCTTCCCAGCCTGCCCTGGACTCTCCCCAGCACTTCCCAGGCTCTGCAAGTGGGGAGCCCAGAGCTGGAGCCAGGACTGCAGCTGTGGGCTCCCCAGGGCAGGGCAGAGGGGCAGCAGAGCCTCCCTTGCCCTGCTGCCCACACTCTCCTCCCTGCCCCCCAGGACACCACTGAGGCCTTCTTGGCCCCCAGGGCACCCTGCTGGCTCCTGGGCACCTTCTTGTCCCCCAGCCCTCCCAGCTCCTTCTCCTGGAGCTGCTTCCCAGCAGCTTCCCCCTCAGCTGTGCTGCTGCAGGAGGTTGTTGCTCCCCAGGGGCAGGACCCTGCCCTTGCCCTGCTTGAACCTCCTGAGGTTCCTCACCCCCAGCTTTGCAGCCTGGCCAGGCCCAACCTACTGCCCACTCATCTCTGCTGAGGTCACCTCTGTGGAGGGTTATAGAGCCAGCAGCTCCTCAGCACTCATGCAGCAAACAAGACAGAGTGGCACCAGCAGCATGGCACAAGCAGTGTGACACCAGCAGCATGGTGCAAACAGTGTGGCACCAGCAGAATGGCACAAGCAGTGTGGCACCAGCACTGTGACACCAGCAGCATGGCACAAGCAGTGTGACACCAGCAGCATGCCACAAGCAGTGTGACACCAGCAGCATGGCACAAGCAGTGTGACACCAGCAGCGTGGCACCAGCAGTGTGGCACCAGCACTGTTACACAAGAAGCATGGCACAAGCAGTGTGACACCAGCACTGTGACACCGGCAGCATGGTGCAAGCAGCATGGCACAAGCACTGACACCAGCTGACACCAGCAGCATGGCACAAGCAGTGTGACACCAGCAGCATGGCACCAGCAGTGTGACACCAGCAGCATGGCACCAGCAGTGTGACACCAGACACCAGCATGGCACCAGCAGTGTGACACCAGCTCTGTTACACAAGAAGCATGGCCAGCAGTGACACCAGCATGGCACCAGCAGCATGTGACACCAGCTCTGTGACACCAGCAGCATGGCACCAGCAGTGTGACACCAGCTCTGTGACACCAGCAGCATGGCACCAGCAGTATGGCACAAGCACCAGCAGTGTGACACCAGCTCTGTGACTCCAGCAGCATGGCACCAGCAGTGTGACACCAGCACTGTGACACCAGCAGTATGGCACCAGCCAGCTCTGTGACTCCAGCAGCATGGCAGCACACCAGCACTGTTACACCAGCAGCATGGCACCAGCAGTGTGGCACCAGCACTGTCACACCAGCAGCATGGCACCAGCAGTGTGGCACCAGCACTGTCACACCAGCAGCATGGCACCAGCAGTGTGGCACCAGTACTGTGACACCAGCAGCATGGCACCAGCAGTGTGGCACCAGCACTGTGACACCAGCAGCATGGCACCAGCAGTGTGGCACCAGCACTGTGAGACCTGCAGTGTGTCACCAGCTCTGTGACATGAGTGGGTGCCATGGCCAGCAAGGGCAGGACCCCGGTGCCCGCTGCTCCCTGTGCCCAGGCCATGGAGCTTCCTGGCTCCTTCCGCACAGAGCATCAGAGGCTCTCAGCCGTGCCGGGAGGGCCTGGGGAAGCTGCTCCCTGCCCCCTCCGTGCCTGGCACCCTGGGCCGGCGCGGGGCAGGGGCGGGCTGACGTGGCCCTGGCTGCCAGCTCCCCAGCGCTGCCCTCTTTCAATTAACTTCACTTAAAACTAATTAAAGGGCAGCAGGCAGCCCCGTGCCGTCCAGAGGGAAGCTCCACCCTGGCAGCTCACCTGTCTGCAGGCACGTACCAGGAGGTCAGCCCGGAGCCGGCAGGCCGGGGGTTCGCGGGGCTGTAGGAAATGGGCACTTTGGGGGTGACTCATGGCCACCTGCTCCGGCGTCACCTCCAGCCCGCACGGGCCCTGGGCTGGGCACGGCGGAGCAGCGCCACTGAGGGTTTGGGCTGCCTGCAGGTAGGGCTTGGGATGCTCCAAGGCTATCCTTCCCCCTCCCAGCTCGGCTGGAGGCTTGGAAGCCAACCCCTAGAAGCTGGAGAAGATGGAAAGGGCCTGGTTGGGATGCTCCGGGAGAGATGCTTCCATGAAGCCCCAGGCTGGTTGGGGTTGAAGGAACCTTCAAAGCTCATCCAATCCAATCCTCTGCAGCCAGCAGCTAGAAACAACCTGACTTGGGATGGTGCCAGGCTTGGGGCAGCTCCCAGCTCTCTGGGCAGCCTGGGCCAGGCTCTCCCCAGCCTCAGTGTCAAACATTTCTCCTTCTCTCCACTCTCAATGTGCCTCTTGGAGCCCAAACCGTCCCCCCTTGGCCTGTCCCCACAGGCCCTGCTCAAAAGTCTGCCCCCAGCTTTCTGCTCAGCCCTTGAAGGCCACCAGAAGGTCTCCCTGGAGCCTTCTCTTCTCCAGGCTGCCCAAGCCCAACTCACTGCCAGCATTGCTGTGGCCTCCTCTGACCCTGTTCCAACAGGTCCCTGTCTGTGCTGGGGGCTCCAGAGCTGCCCCAGCACTACAGGGGAGTCTCAGCAGAGCACACCAGAGGGGCAGAAGCCTCTCCCTGCTGAGGCTCTATTCCCTGGCAGTGACATCCTCACTGGAGTGATGGAGAAACCCTTGGTGCCTCCAGCCCCTTCCCATTAACTGGGAGCTGAGTTACTGAGCTGGAGCCCAGCAGGCTGGAGGGAAGGAGCAGTGGAAGGAGCCCTGGAGCTTTCCCAGTCGTACCAGTGCTGTTTACCAGCTCCTCCCTATCTCCACGCAGCAGGAACTCAAACACTCCCCTCCTGCCCCTCCTGTTTGCTTTTCCTTGCTGGAAATTGCCACCCATGTGCCCAGTTCACAGGCACAGGGATGGCAGCTGCTGCCCCAGGTCACCTCCAGCTTCTCCCTCCTCCTCCAGCTCCATCCTGAAGTCCACCTCCACCCCAGCCCCGGGGTAGGAAACCTCTCCCTGATCTGCCCCAATGGCTATGGATTGATGCCACCAAGCCAGGACACAGGGCCCAGCCCCATGGCTGAGATGTGAGCCACAGCCAAGCTTTATCCTGACTCCCAGGGCACCTCAGGAGCCACCAGCCTGCCCCTTGGCACAGGGAGGACCTCACCCTGACACCTATCTCCTCTGCAGCAGCATCTGACGGTGTTGGTGACAATTAGAGACAAGCCTGGGTGCTCTGCCACCTAGCAGTCTCCCCTCCCCATGAGACCCTCCCCCACTGGAGCCCTTCAGCAGCCTGTGGCGGTCAGGGGGTCCAAGTGAGACCACCCTGAGTGAGGAAGGAGTCCCAAGCAGGTGTGTCCATCCCAGCAGTGAGGTACTCAGCAGCAGGGCTCAGGGCAGAGCTTCACCCTGGCATGAACCACGAGGTGCTGGTGCCTCTCTCCTGCTCCCCACACTAACCCTCCTTGCTTCTCCCCCCACCTTGGAGAAGATGCTTGGGAAGCTCACACAATGAGAAGCCATCGATGCTTGCTGCTCAGTTCCTGCCCAGGGCTCCAGCACCCAGAACCCCAGCATGGGGAAGAACATGGAGGCTTCCCCTCCCCAGGACAGACACCACTTGACCATGGAGGCTTCACCTCTCCAGGGCTGCCACCACCTGACCATGGAGGCTTCACCTCTCCAGGACTGGCACCACTCAACCATGGAGGCTTCACCTCCCCTCTCCAAGACTGGCACCACTGGACCATGGAGGCTTCACCTCTCCAGGATTGGCATCACTGGACCATGGAGGCTTCACCTGCCCTCCCCAGGCACCCTGCAGCACGTCCCTCATGTCCCCCACGCTCCTCCCCACCAGCATAATCACAGTGTGAGGAACCTGCTGACCTGCTTCTAATCTCCAAAGCTCTCTAAACCCAGGATCATCTTCCCCTGCCCACGTAGTCAGCGTCCTGCCTGGCAGCTGGGGCAGGGCAGCTCTGGCAGCAGCTCAGCTCCTGCCCCAGAGAGACCACCTTGGTGTTCACCTCACCCCCTGCCAAGCCACAGCCACCTCCATGCCAAGGCTTCCACACCTCATGGCCACCTCCATGCCAAGGCTTCCCAGCCCCATGGCCACCTCCATGCCAAGGCTTCCCAGCCCCATGACCACCTCCATGCCAAGGCTTCCCAGCCCCATGGCCACCTCCATGCCAAGGCTTCCCAGCCCCATGACCACCTCCATGCCAAGGCTTCCCAGCCCCATGACCACCTCCATGCCAAGGCTTCCCAGCCTCATGGCCACCTCCATGCCAAGGCTTCCCAGCCTCATGGCCACCTCCATGCCAAGGCTTCCCAGCCCCATGGCCACCTCCATGCCAAGGCTTCCCAGCCCCATGACCACCTCCATGCCAAGGCTTCCCAGCCTCATGGCCACCTCCATGCCAAGGCTTCCCAGCCCCATGGCCACCTCCATGCCAAGGCTTCCCAGCCCCATCACCACCTCCATGCCAAGGCTTCCCAGCCCCATGGCCACCTTCATGCCAAGGCTTCCCAGCCCCATGGCCACCTTCATGCCAAGGCTTCCCAGCCCCATGGCAACCTCCATGCCAAGGCTTCCCAGCCCCACAGCCTGGTTCATTACTCCAGTGAAGCCCTCCCTGCACCCAAGCACATCTTAAATCCTAGCACAGTTGTGGCAGGACAGGAGAATGAGCCTGCAGCCTGAGTGTCCCTGAGGACAAACAACCTTCTTGGTTGTTTAATCCTTTTCTGAGATCATTGACAGCTCCACAGAAAGAAAGTTCTTGGGTTAGGACCTGGATTGGGGCAATTTAGACTCTGGAAAGCTTCCACCAGCAGTCAAAGTGTTTCCCTGAGGAAATAGCAACAAACTGAATGCAGGAGGAGCAGACTTCAGCTGGGGGTGCTGGGTGTGCTCACTGCCCAGGGTGGCTGCACCCAGGGCAGGACACTGAGAGCAAGAGCTGGACCATGGGAGCTGCTGCAGGGTAAGGAGCCTGATGCAGGCAGATCCTCAGCTGCCAGCTCAGGGCTGGCTTCAAGGCCCAGATACTTTTTATACCAAGCATCTGCTGCTGGGTGCTGGGGAAGTGCCTAGCATTGCCCTTCCCAGCTGCAAGGCCACCCCAGGGCAGGGCACATCCACCCCGAGGCTGAAGAAACCTCAAGTTGCCCAATTTTTGCTGCCAGCTGGCAGCTGAGTGAGCTGTGCCACACAGAGCCATGCTCCAAAGCACCCCAGAGCCAGGTTTGCTTTGCAGCAACAGCCACACACTGCTGAGACACTGGCACAGGGAGGCTGTGGCTGCCTCCTCCCCAGAGGTGTTCAAAGCCAGGCTGGATGAGGCCTTGAGCAACCTGGGCAGGTGGGAGGTGTCCCTGCCCGTGGCAGGGGATTGGAACTGAATGAGCTTTAAGGTTCCTTCCAGCCTCAACCATTCTATGAATCCATGAACTCATGGCTCCAGCACCACAGCTGGATGATGCCGGAAGGCTTCTCTTCATCCTCCCATCGGGACTAGACCTAGGTGGTCAGTGCTGAAAATGTGTCACCCTGCAAAGGTCTTCTTTCCTTTCAGTATCACTATCCAAGAAGGGGGAAATGGTCCAGAGGAGGCCATGAAGATGATCAGAGGCTGGAGAACCTCTGGCACCAGCAGTGGGGACAGCCTGGGAGAGTTGGGGCTGCTCAGGCTGGAGAAGAGAGGACTCCAGGGAGACCTCAGAGAAGCCTTCCAGTACCTGAAGGGGCTCCAGGAGGGCTGAGGAGGGACTTTGGACAAGGGCTGGGAGTGCCAGGCTGAGGGACAGTGGCTTTGAGCTGGGAGAGGGGAGACTGAGAGTGGAGATGAGGAAGAAATTCTTTTCAGTGAGGGTGAGGAGAGCCTGGCACAGGCTGCCCAGGGAGGCTGTGGCTGCCTCCTGCCTGGAGGTGTTGAAGGCCAGGCTGGATGAGCAAGCTGGGGTGGTGGGAGGTGTCCCTGCCCATGGCAGGGGGTTGGCACTGGATGATCTTTGAGGTCCCTTCCAACCCAACCCATTCTGTGAAGCTATGAATTCCTCAGCTTGCGTCTGCAAGATGCAAAGTCTGCAGCACAGCTACTTGCAAGAGTGGAAACCCCTCCTGGCCAGACCCATCCCACCTCACACACGGGGTGGTCCAAAGCAGGGAGGCTGACGGATGCTCTGTCCCTCACTGCAGTCCTGAGGGCCCTTTTCCCCACGGCTGGGTGGCACGTGGGGCAGGATGGCAGCAGAGACGCAAACTACAGCGTGAGGAAGGCTTCCGGCAATGCACCGCCGCTTCCTGCCCGGCTCACGGCGGCGGGGCAGGGGCAGGGCAAGGGGCAGGGCAAGGGGAAGGGGAAGGGGCAGGGCAAGGGGAAGGGGAAGGGAAAGGCGAAGGGGAAGGGCTGGGGGCACTTAGCAGAGAGGTGTTCCAGCTGGAGGAGGGCTTGAGCACTCCTGACCCCCAAGGGTGCTCAGCCAACCCTCTCTCCAGGGTACCCTCTGCCTGCAATCAGATTTTCTTTCAATCCCTCCCCTTCCTATCCCTGTTTTTAACTCTTTGCTAAAAAGCACTGACAGTTTGTCACAACCCTGCCCCTCTCCCTGCTCCTTTCAGAGGGAGATGCTGCACCAGTGCCAGTTACTGGGGCAAGCTGGTGGCCGCGCTCCCACCCTGCCCAAGTCAGCAGTAGGATGCAGGGAAACCGAGGCAGAGGGAGCAGCCCCGGGTCACTGAGGGCAGCGTGGTGAAGCCAGGAAAGCCTCCAACACAGAGAGGATTTCATTTCCTGGCTGGGCACCACAACCTGGCACACACTTCCCTGCTTTCATCAATGGATCGGGGCAGGGCATGGCAGCACCGACCCCCCCACGCACCGAGCCCCGCAGCCCCGCGTCGCCGTTACCCAGCCTCGGCTGACTCAGCCCCGGGAACCGGCTGGGCCCCTCCACCAGCCCTCCCCACCTCGGGTGACACAGTGCTGATGCTGAGCTGCACCCAGCCTCCCTCAGCCCTGTCCCCGGCAGCAGCCGCACCGGGGGCTCAGCACCACCCGCTCCAGCCCCACGTGCCCTGCCCGCAGCCAAGCCTCTGATGACACAGCCCCGGAGTCATCTTCAGCCCGAGTGAGTCAGATGGTTTCCTGCTGGGCCGGTTCCTCCCCATCCTCACCACCACCGCCCCCCATCCCCCGCCCCGGGACAGCAGCTGAACCCCATGCTGGAGGTGGAACCGGGCACCCACGGTGAGGAAATCGCACTGCAGAGCATCCGCGGGCTCCGTCCTCGGCTGACCCTGCTGCTCCCCAGCCCCTCTCACAGCCCAGAGCAACTGGGAAGGCCTCCTGGGTCTCAGCCCGGGGGTCACACACATCAAGCTCTCCCAGCTCCCCAGGCCCTGCCTGCCCACGCATCTTTTCCCTCCCATTTTAACCCCAAAAGGTCCCCAGGATCCCCTTGGATGGAAGAACTTCACCGGTGCCAAGGTGCTGGGAGCACCCCACAGCAGCTGGGGAAACTGAGGCTGAGCCCTGCCTAGGCTCTGCAGGGCAGCTCTGGGGGAGAAGCCAAGGAGTGAGGGGGATGCAGGATGGCTCCTGAAGGACGGGCACAGCCAGCTGCTGCCCTTGGCAGGCCTAAGAGAGGCTGTTACGTTGTTTTCCAGGAATCCTTCCCACAGCCACCCAAGGAGCCTGCAAGAGGCAGCCAGGGAGGAATCTGCTGCCTGAAATCCACACACCCCCATACCCCCTTCCCCCTCCCCCCCCAGCAAAGGGAAAATAAGACAGAGGAGAACCTGCCCCTGCCTGGGAACGGGACAGCGAACTCCCTCCCTGCTTCTTCCTTCTTTGGAAGGAGGGATAGGCAGGAGGAGCCAGCAGCCTGATTCCTTGGCTCACCCAGCTCCCCTCGTATGACGAGGACGAGGGTCGGGGAGCAGGAAGAGCGGCGTGAGCCGGCACATCCGACGGGAACGTGGCTCCTCCAGGGCCAGCTCCCCAGCCCGGCTCGCAGAGGACGCTGCCCAAGTTAATTAAAGTTTGCACAATCAATCCCTCGGGAGCCAGATAAGGCAGAGCCGCAGCCCCCGGCCGGCCGGCAGCACCAGGGGCAGCAGGAGCCTGGGGAGGGAGGGGACAGCCCCCCTGGGGTGGGCAGCAGGAGTTTGGGGAGGGAGGGGACAGCCACCCCTAGAGTAGGCAGCAGAGCTGGAAAAGCTGCTTCAGGTCCAGAATGGGAAGCAAAATCCTCGGTTTGGGAGGGGATTTTGAAGGCCTAGATGCAAACACAGCCCCCCAGCAGATGGCAAAGTTCTCACCCCCGAGCCCCTTTCCTGCCCCATCCCCGACTCGGACACCTGCCAGGCTGCCAGCCAAAAGCCTTTCCCAAATGGCCTCAAAGTGCAGGTGAAGCCTCTCTGAGTCAGATAACAAATTAAATTGAGCTTTCCAAGAATTCCAGCCCTTCCACCTCCCTGTGCTGGGGACTTGCTTGCACTTTCCCGGGAAGAGCAGTACGCCAGGAATAATTTATGCAGCTGAGCATCCAGCTTGGAGCCGTGGCTGCTTAACCCCCCCACCAATCCCCGGTGCCAGGCCAAGCTCCATGCCCCCTCCAGAGCCTGCACTGATCCCACCTTGGCCTCCCCAGGGAGATTCAGCTGTGATTGAAAAGCACCCAGAGCGATCCCATCGTGGGGGTGGCTGGTCAGGGCCCGGCCAGCAGAGCCAGGAGCACACTCTGACAGCTCCTGGATATGTTTCCTCCCCAACATCTCGGCGACCCCCAGCCCCAGAGCCGGCAGGGCTGAGCAGCTCTCCCGAGGCATCGCATCCCCTTTTCCCGCTGGAGAGTGAAGCCAAACACCTCACCCCAAACCCTTCGTCCTCCATTATTTGCAGCTAGCTCCTGATAAGGAACTGGAGAGGCCGGGAGGCAGCGGCGGGGCCGAGCCGATGGCCTATTTCTGCCGTCGGGTTACACAACCCCTCCCCGTGGCTCCGGCTGTTGCACAACGCCAGGACGCGGCCAGCGAAGGCAGAAGCTGTGGCCGGGGCTTGCCTTGGGTCCGGACCCTTGGTTCTGTTGGGCTTGGGGGTTTTGGGGTGGGGGTGGGGATTTTATGCTCTCTCTGGTTTTACTTCCACTTTAACAGGGGCAAAGGGCCAGCGTGGCCAGCTTGGTTTCTCCATCGTTATCTGATGGAGAGAGTCAGGGCTCCTGCACTTGGGAATTTGGAAGGTTTGGGGTTTTTACCCCCAAATCCTGACCCCCTGCAACACCTGCGAGCTGGAACCCCACGAACAGGTCCTGCCACACGACCTCAGCAGCCAAACCCCTCTCTGGTGTATCCTCAGATGCCCTGAAGGCTGGCGGGGAGCTGGGGCAGAGCCTGAGCCTTCCCGCAGCATCTCGCAGCCAGGAATTTATTTTCCAGGAATCCTTGAAGGCTGCCGGGAGCCCAAGCGCTGCCCCGGGAGCCCAAGCGCTGCCCCGGCCACACAAAGAGCAGAGCCACTCGCGTGTCCCCAGTGCCTGAACTCTGGAATTTCGAGTGACAAACGCGACACGAATCCCAGCCAGATGCTGTGACTGGGAGCCGCAGTCCGGGAACAGGCTCCGGGAGCCATAAATCAGGGGAGGGGGTAACAGGAAGACATTTGCCAAGTGCAGGACGCGGGGAGGGGCAGAGCCTAGGGGGCACAGCCTAGGGAAGGGAAACCCGAGGGGCTGCCTTTGACACCCAGCTCGGAGCCCCTCCCCTCGGCCGCAGGACCCCGCTCCCGGCAGGGACCTCACCTCCTCACCCCGGGGCAGGGAGGGGCCGGCCGAGGGGCCGCAGGTCCCGGCCCCGAGGATGCTCGGAGCCGGCAACAGGAAGCGGCGACACGTGCTGGGGGGGGGGGTGGCCGCGGGCGGGGGCACGGAGAGCGGAGACACCCCGGAGACACCCCTCACACACACCCGCGCTTCCTCCTCTTGCTGCTCCTCCTGCTCCGCGCCGCCGGCCCGCGGGGGCGCCCGGCCCGCGGGGTCCCGCAGCCGCAGCCGCCGAGCACGTACGGCACGGAGCGGAGAGCGGGGCCGCCCGGAGCCCGCCCGGCCTGACCCGAGGTTCCCGGCTCCCCAGCGGGGTCCGTTCTTTCCTCACTTTTTTCCTCCTTTCCTTTTTTTGTTTTTCCCTCCTTTTTTTCTTTTTCACTTTTTGCATTTTACTTTCCCCTCCTTTTATCCTTCTTCCTATTTCCCTTTTTCCTCTCCCCTTTTTTTTCCTTTTCTTGCCTTTTTTCTCTCTTTTACTTTTCTCCCTCTCTTTTTCTCCTTTTACACTTTTTTCTTTTACTTTCTCCCTTCTTTTCTTTTTCCTTTCCCCCCTTTTTCCTTTCCTTCTTTGTAAACTTTTTTCTCCTCTCCTTTTCCTTTTTTTTTTTTTTCTTTTCCCCTTTTTTCTTTTTCTTTTCCCTCTTTTTTCCTTTTTAATGTAATTTTTATTTTTCCTCGGCTTTTTTCTGTTACCTTCTCCCTCTCTCCTTTTTTTCTCTTTCCTCCTTTTACACTTCTTTTTCCCTGTTTTGACCTTTTTCTCCCTTTCTCCTTCTTACTTTTTCCCCTTCCCCCCTCACCCGTATTTCACCGGGTCAGCCCCTTTGTCCCTCTTGCCGGGTTTCCCCCTCACCTTCTGCGCCTGGTCATGGTTGAGCTCTGTGAAGAAGTACGCGAGGAGGTGGGAGGCGATCATGGCTCGGTGGGTGCCCGCGGCGGTGGGTACCCAGTGAAGTGGGTGCCCGGGGTGGTGGGTGCCCTACTCGTGCCCGGCGTGCGGTGCTCGCGGTGCCCGATGTGTGCCCGGCGGGCGCGCGATGTGTTGGACGTGCCCGGCGCAGTGTATTGGCGGTGCCCGGCGGGTGCCCGGCGCGGTGCCCGGTGCGGTGCCCGGTGGCCGGAGCGGGTTCGAGCGGGAGCGGCCCCCAGCAGCTCGCGCCGCGGCCCTCGCGCGCGACAATGTGGCTCATTGAGGAGGTTCCCTGCCCACGGCTGACGCCGCGGAGCCGCCGCCGCTGATTGGCTGAGCCGCGAGGGTGTGTGCCGCGCGCGGGGGCCAGAGCGCGCCGCTAGGGGCGCCCCGGAGGGGCGGGGGGGGGCATTGAGGGAGGGGTGAATGGGGTGAGGAGGGGGGCTGGGGGGACGGGAATGGGGAGGACTGGGAGCAACTGGTGTGGGGTGCTGGGAAGTACTGTGAGGAACTTATGTGGGGTGCTGGGGGTAGGGGGGAACTGGTGTGGGGTGCTGGGGGGTACGGGGGGAACTGGTGTGGGATGCTGGGAAGTACTGTGAGGACCTTATGTGGAGTGTTGGGGGTTATGGGGGGAACTGGTGTGGGGTGCTGGGGAATACTGTGAGGAACTTATGTGGAGTGCTGGGGGGTACGGGGAGGAACTGGTGTGGGGTGCTGGGGAATACTGTGAGGAACTTATGTGGAGTGCTGGGGGGTACGGGGGGAACTGGTGTGGGGTGCTGGGGAATACTGTGAGGAACTTATGTGGAGTGCTGGGGGGTACAGGGGGGAACTGGTGTGGGGTGCTGGGGAATACTGTGAGGAACTTATGTGGAGTGCTGGGGGGTACGGGGAGGAACTGGTGTGGGGTGCTGGGGAATACTGTGAGGAACTTATGTGGAGTGCTGGGGGGTACGGGGGGGGAACTGGTGTGGGGTGCTGGGGAATACTGTGAGGAACTTATGTGGAGTGCTGGGGGGTACGGGGAGAACTGTGTTTGGGACTGATTGCAGGGTACTGGGGGGAACTGGTGTGGGGTAAATGGGGGTACATGAGTGGGACTGGAGTGAGGTAGTGGGGGGATACTGGGGGGACTAGTGGGGCACATGGGGGAATAGTGGGAGGAAGTGGTGTGGGTACTGGGGAGTATTGTGGGGCACTGAGGGGAACTGGATTGGGGCTTGATGGGGTGTACTGGAGGGAACTGGTATGGAGTATTAGAGGGTGAACAGGTGGGATAGGAGTGAGGTGGAGGGGGCATAGGTGGGCCTGGAGGGGACTGGGGTGAGGCAATGGAGGGGTGAATGGGGATGACTGGAATGAGGTAGAGTGGGGATACTGGGGTGAACTGGTGTGAGGAGCTGGGAAGAACTGGTGTGGGGCAATGAGGGGATGACTGGGAGTACTGGGGGGACCTGGTGTAGGGCAATGAGGGGATGAGCGGGGGGCATTGGGGGAAGTGGTGTAGGGTGCTGGGAGTACTGAGGGAAAGGGTTGGGGACCAGTGCTGGGGTACTTGGGGGAGCTGATGTAGGACAGATGGGGGTGAAGGAGGAGGTACTGGTGGGCTACTGGGGCCAACTGGTATGGGGTTCTAGGAGAAGTGAAGGGGGGAGACTGGAGGGAACAGATGCAGGGCAAAAAGGAGATGAATGGAAGGGCACTGGGAGGAACTGGGATGTGGGGAGCAATGCTGGGGGTGAACAGCACCTGGGGTGGGCACTGCGAGGCTGTGTGTGAATGGGGAGGCTGTGGGTGAAGTGGGTGAACGGGAAGGCTATGGGTAGATGGGAAGGCTGTGAGTGAATGGGGAGGCTGTGGGTAGATGGGGAGGCTGTGGGTAGATGGGGAGGCTGTGGGTAGATGGGGAGGCTGTGGGTAGATGGGAAGGCTGTGGGTGAATGGGGAGGCTGTGGGTAGATGGGGAGGCTGTGGGTAGATGGGGAGGCTGTGGGTGAATGGGGAGGCTGTGCATTGGGGGTACTGGGGTGAATTGACATGGGGTGATGGGTGTGAACAGGATCTGGGGTGGGCACTGGGGAGAGCTGAGTATGAGTGAACTGGGGGGGAAGGGAGAGGCTATGTGTGCCACAGGGGGGTGTCCATGCCGTGGGGTGTACTGGACACTTACTGGAGCAAACTGTTTTGGGGTGCTGGGAGGCTGTTGAGAGGTGCGACCAGGATCTGAGGTGGGCACTGCCGGTGGTGAGGGTGAGCTGGGTGGAGGCTGCGGGTGCCCCGGGGCCGTACTGGGGTGGTGCACATGAAGTGGGAGGGGATGTGTGGCACAGTCGGGGGGTGTCTGGGGGCTGCGCACAGCAGAGGGGGCACACACGTGTGCCCGGCGCGGGGCTGTGTGCGCTCACGTGTGCGGGAACGTGTGCGGCCCCGAGCGCTGTCAGCCTGCATCCATCAGCCCATGGCCCCTGGCACTGCCCTGCTGCTGCCACCCCGGCTCCCAGCTCCTGCTGCCGCCCCGGCTCCCAGCTCCTGCTGCTGCCTGAGATCCCTGCTCCTGCCTCCTGCTCCTGCTGCCACCACAGATCGCTGCTCCTGCCCCCTGCCGCCCCCAAATCCCTGCTTCTGCCTCCTGCTGCCACCCCAGCTCCCTGCTCCTGCTGCCACCCCGGCTCCCAGCTCCTGCTGCCGCCCCGGCTCCCAGCTCCTGCTGCCACCCCGGCTCCCAGCTCCTGCTGCCGCCCCGGCTCCCAGCTCCTGCTGCCACCCCGGCTCCCAGCTCCTGCTGCTGCCTGAGATCCCTGCTCCTGCCTCCTGCTCCTGCTGCCACCCCAGCTCCCTGCTCCTGCTGCCACCCCAGCTCCCTGCTCCTGCTGCCACCCCGGCTCCCAGCTCCTGCTGCCGCCCCGGCTCCCAGCTCCTGCTGCTGCCTGAGATCCCTGCTCCTGCCTCCTGCTCCTGCTGCCACCCCAGCTCCCTGCTCCTGCTTCCACCCCAGTTCCCTGCTCCTGAGGCCATTCCAGCTTCCTTCTCTTGCTGCTACCCCAGCTCCCTGCTCCTGCCTCCTGCCACCATTTCATCTTCCTTCTCTTGCCGCCATCCCAGCTCCCTGCTCCTGCTTCATACCACCATCTCAGCTCCTTCCTGCCACCATCCCATCTCCCTTCTCCTGCTGCCATTCCAGCTCCCTTGTCCTGGCTCCACTGCAGATCCAAGGAACGAAGCCACAAGAAGGAGCCCAGCAAGAGCTGGAGCCAGGTGGAGCCCCATGGCTGGAGGAGCCCAGCAAAGCCCCATGGATAGCTGCTGTGAGGAGCCCAAGGAGAGCCAAAGCCATCTGAAGCCCCCAGCTGGGTGTCACAAGGAGTCCAACAAGGGCTGAAAACACCATGAGAAGCCCAGGGAGGGCTGAAGCCATCCAAAGCCCCAGTGGCAGGGTGCCAGGAGAAGCTTGATGAGCACCAAAGCCTTGTGAAGCCTCACTGCTGGGCAAGAGCCCACTGCAGGGAATGTGACCAGGGCCAAAGCCGTGTGCAGGCATCAGGAGGGGCACAACGAGGTCCCAGGCCATGTGAAGGTGTCACAAGGGACCCAACGAGGTCCCAGGCTATGTGAAGGTGTCATAAGGGACCCAACGAGGTCCCAGGCCATGTGAAGGTGTCACAAGGGACCCAACGAGGTCCCAGGCTATGTGAAGGTGTCAAAAAGAGGCCAAGAAGGTCCCAGGCCATGTGAAGGTGTCAAAAAGAGGCCAACGAGGTCCCAGGCCATGTGAAGGTGTCACAAGGAGGCCAACGAGGTCCCAGGCTATGTGAAGGTGTAAGGGACCCAATGAGGTCCCAAGCCATGTGAAGGTGTCAAAAAGAGGCCAACGAGGTCCCAGGCCATGTGAAGGTGTCACAAAGAGGCCAAGAGGTCCCAGGCCATGTGAAGGTGTCACAAAGAGGCCAACGAGGTCCCAGGCCATGTGAAGGTGTCAAAAAGAGGCCAAAGAGGCCAAGAAGAGTCCCAGGCCATGTGAAGGTGTCACAAAGAGGCCAACAAGGTCCCAAGCCACATGGAGGTGTCACAAAGAGCTCAAGGAGGACCCAAGCCACGCGAAGGAGTCCCAAAGCCCAACGAGGGCCCTGGCACGTCCTCCTGCCTGCAGCCCAGCCGCCGCTGCCCCGCTGCTGGCTGCCAGCAGAGCCGGTCCCGGCAGCCCCGGGGCAGGAGTTGCCCAACCTGTCTGCCCGCTCCCTGCCAGCTCTCCCGACCAGTTCTGAGCAGCTCCAGCTCCTCACGCCTTCACCTTGTCCCGTGGCCCTCCGAGGGGTCACTGCCGTCACTTTGCCACGGGACTCGAGCGGCAGTGCCGAGGGAGGGGAGCCGGGGGAGAGCCACCCAAAGCAGAGAGAGGAAGGGAGCAGAGCCAGCCCCGCTGCCAGGCTCCTCCTGGGCATCCCACTGCCGCCAGACCTGCCCTCCGCAGCCCAGTTTGTCCGAGCTTCCCATTAGAGCCTCCTATCAGCAGCTGATGATGGGTTTTGCACCTCCATTCAGGCTCTCAGACAGCTTGGCTGCTTTTGGTTTTTCTGCCTTTTTTTTTTTTTTGGCTAAATCCCCAAATTCTCTCAGTGGTTAAGAGGAAATTAAAGCAACCTAAAAATAGCTGGGCACAGCTGCCCACCGGCCTGACCAGCTGGGTGAGGGCACTGACTGTGTGTGTGCAGAATGAAGGCTCTGTCTCCTCCCTCTCCTGTCCTGCTCTCCAGCTCAGTTCACCTCCACAGACTCAGTTCACCTCCACAGACTCAGTTCATTCAAGGAGGACGTTGCCCACAACTCAATTTGTTTGCCAGGTCACATCCTGGTGATGCAAAGGCAGAAGGAGCTGGCCACAAGCCCCTTTGTTCCCCAAAACAGAGCTGGATTTGAAAGGGGTTCAGGTCACAGAAGCACAGAATGGGTTGGGTTGGAAGGGACCTCAAAGCTCATCCACTGCCAACCCCCTGCCATGGGCAGGGACACCTCCCACCAGCCCAGCTTGCTCAAGGCCTCATGCAGCCTGGTCTTGAACACCTCCAGGGAGGGAACCTCCACAGCCTCCCGGGCAGCCTGTGCCAGGCTCTCCCCACCCTCACTCTCAGCAATTTCTTCCCCATCTCCAGTCTCAGTCTCCCCTCTCCCAGCTCAAAGCCATTGTCCCTCAGCCTGGCACTCCCAGCCCTTGTCCCAAGTCCCTCCCCAGCTCTCCTGGAGCCCCTTCAGCTACTGGAAGGCTGCTCTGAGGTCTTCCTGGAGCCTTCTCCAGCCTGAACAGCCCCAACTCTCCCAGCCTGTCCCCACAGGGGAGGTTCTGCAGCCTCTGACCATCTTGGTGGCCTCCTCTGGACCCTCCCCAGCAGCTCCAGGTCCTTCTTGTGCTGGGGGCCCCAGAGCTGGAGGCAGTGCTGCAGGTGGGCTCTGAGCAGAGCAGATCAGAGGGGCAGAATCCCCTCCCCGTCCTGCCGGGCTCAGCTTCTTGTGCTGCAAGCCCAGGAGGAGGCTTTGTGTTCGCTGTTGGGGTTTTCTTGGTTGTGTTGTTGTTGTTGTTTGTCTGTTGGGGTTTTTTTTGTTTTGTTTTAACCACATTTTGTAATTCCTTTCATGTAACAAACCTCAAACCGTAAATCTTCCCGAGCCATCCCTCCCAGCCGCTCCGCATGGGCTTGCAGGGCTCCCTCGGCGCTTTAATGCTGCGTTCCTTAGCAGGAGGAAGCGGCCGGGGCGCAGGCAGCGAAGTTAGTTAGCCCCAGCCCTAATTTGGCTAATGCGATCCTTTCAAGGTGAGCGACCGCGCTAATGACGGCGTCCGAGCTTCAAAGCGGCGGCCGTGCCCGCGGGCACCGGCAGCCAGGAAGCATCCTCCGGAGCCAACCCGACCCAGGGCACAGGGGACAGGGCAAAGCTCCGCTGGGCTTGGACGAGATACCTCTGAGGAGCAGCTGAGGGAGCAGGGGGGAGGGGGGTGAGCCTGGAGAAGAGGAGGCTGAGGGGAGACCTCATTGCTCTCTGCAGCTCCCTGAGAGGAGGCTGGAGCCAGGTGGGGGTTGGGCTCTGCTCCTTCATCTCAGGTGCTACAAGGAGAGGCAATGGCCTGGAGTTGTGCCATGGGAGGGTTAGGTTGGAGATGAGGAACAATTTCTTCGCTGCAAGAGTGGTCAGGGACTGGCCCAGGCTGCTCAGGGAGGTGGTGGAGTCCCCATCCCTGGAGGTGCTCCAGGGCCCTGTGGCCATGGCAGCTGGGGCCATGGTTTGGTGCCCGGGCTGGGGTTGGGTTGGGGCTGGGCTGGATGCTCTCAGAGGCTTTTCCAACCCAAACAGCTCTGCGATTCTCCAGTTCCACGATGAGAGGGGATGGCATCAAGCTGCCCCAGGGGAGGCTCAGGTTGGCTATTAGGAATCATTTCTTCACCCAAAGGGTCGTTGGACACTGGCACAGGCTGCCCGGGGGGCGGTGGAGTCACCATCCCTGGAGGTGTTTAAAAGCTGCTTGGATGAGCAGCTCAGGGCCCTGGTGGAACAGCTGTGTGCAGGGAGACGTCAAGGTGTGGTTGGACTCCACGATCTGAAGGTCTTTCCCAGCCAGGAGACCCTGAGCCTGTCAGTGCTGCCTGGGGGGGGAGGGGAATTTGGGGACCCCTGTGAGACCATTGTAAACCTGGCAAGGGCAAGGGGAAACCGAGGCAGCAGCTGGGATGGGGGACAGAGGAGCTGGGCACCAGCCCTGGCACATCCCAATTTTCAAGGCAGCTGAGCAGCCAGGATAATCTTGGAGCTGGAGCCGCTCCAAGCGGAGGCCATCACCTGCCCCCTGAGTCACCACCACCACCACCTCGCTACTCCACATAGTTTCCAGCAGCCTTTCATTGGACACACTCACCGGTCCCCAGCGAGCCCAGGGGCAGCAGGGTGACAGCAGGGTGACAGCAGGGTGGGTGACAGCAGGGTGGGTGACAGCAGGGTGACAGCAGTGGCCATGCATTTCCCTTGCCTGGTCACCCAATGCACCGGAAACCTTCAACTCGGTCAGGCCCAGCCCTTGGCTCAGGGCTGGCAGCTCAGAACCGGTCTGAGGACTTTTCCTCCTTGGCTTGGAGCACCTGACCCCGGGGCTGAACTGGGCCAGGCGCTGAGGGGTGAGGGCTCCCTCATCCCACACCTCTCTGCAGAGCTGAAGGAGAGGTGGGAGGATGCTGCCCTGTCTGGGCTGGGGGGATTTGGCTGTCCATCCACCCATCCATCTGTCCTGCTGCTGCTCCCCTGGGGTTGCTTCATACCCCCAGAGATTCATAGAGTCATCGAATGGGTTGGGTTGGAAGGGACCTCAAAGCTCAGCCAGTGCCAACCCCTGCCATGGGCAGGGACACCTCCCACCAGCACAGCTTCCTCAAGGCCTCATCCAGCCTGGCCTACAGCACCTCCAGGGAGGGGACATCCACAGCCTCCCCGGGCAGCCTGTGCCAGGCTCTCCCCACCCTCACTCTCAACAATTTCTTCCTCATCTCCAGTCTCAGTCTCCCCTCTCCCAGCTCAAAGCCATTGTCCCTCATCCTGTCACTCCCAGCCCTTGTCCCAAGTCCCTCCCCAGCTCCCCTGGAGCCTCTTCAGCTACTGGAAGGTTGCTCTGACCTCTCCCTGGAGCCTTCTCCTCTCCAGCCTGAACAGCCCCAACTCTCCCAGCCTGTCCCCACAGGGGAGGTTCTGCAGCCTCTGATCATCTTGGTGGCCTCCTCTGCACTCTCTCCAGCAGCTCCAGGTCCTTCCTGTGCTGGGGCCCCAGAGCTGGAGGCAGTGCTGCAGGTGGGCTCTGAGCAGAGCAGAGGGGCAGAATCCCCTCCCTGTGCTGCTCTGGCTGCAGCTCAGCACTCAGCTGCCTCTGGGCTGCCAGGGCCCAGTGCTGGCTCCTGGGGACTTTGTCACCAACTGACACCCCCAGGGCCTTCTCCTGCAGGCTGCTCTCAGCCACTCCTCCCCCAGCCTGGGTTTGTGCTTGGGATGATTTCCAACCCACCCACCCAGAAATGTTCAGCCACATCCCAGGTCTAGCCTCCCTGAGCAGCCATCCCTCTCCAGAACAGCCAGAGGGATTCTCCATCCAGGCACTGGGAATTGGAGTGTCCCAGGCTGGGCCACCCTGAACTTCTCCAGCCCAGCCTCCCCTCCCCACACAACTGAGCTAATCCCCATTCCAGAGACAGAAAAGGGGAGATTAAATTAGCTTAGAGGTAGCCACCTAACTTTAACTTCCTGGTGTCACAGGCCCTGCTCTGGGTCTCACCTTGCTTGCCTCAAACCCTTTGTTCTCTTCAAAGCCACCAGGCCACCATCCAGGGGAGGAGGAAAACAAATGAGGTATGGTCAGGAAATGGTTGCCAGTGCCAGAGATGAGCATGAGGTGCAGGTGAGCACTGCCAGGAGGGAGCTGGTGGTGAGGGTCATCTTCCACTGGTGATGACCATCCTTTTCTGGTGATGGCCATGCTGATGGCCACCCTCCACTGCTGATGGCCATGAGGATGGCCACCCTCCACTAGGGATGGTCACCCTCCACTGGTGATGGTCACCCTCCACTGGGGATGGTCACCCTCCACTGGGGATGGTCATGAGGATGGCCACCCTCCACTAGGGATGGTCACCCTCCACTGGTGATGGTCACCCTCCACTGGGGATGGTCATGAGGATGGCCACCCTCATGGTCACTCCAGGGATGGTCACCCTCCACTAGGGATGGTCACCCTCCACTGGTGATGGTCACCCTCCACTGGTGACCACCGCTGGGGATGGTCACTCACCACCGGGGATGGTCACCCACCGCCGGGGATAGTCACCCACCGCCGGGGATGGTCACTCACCACCGGGGATGGTCACCCACCGCCGGGGATAGTCACCCACCGCCGGGGATGGTCACTCACCACCAGGGATGGTCACCCACCGCCGGGGATGGTCACCCACCACCGGGGATGGTCACCCACCACTGGGGATGGCTGTAGGGATGATCGCCCTCCGCTGGTGACAGCCACCCTGCCCTGCTGGCCATCCTCAGCCCTGGGAGCATCTCCATTCCCACACAGCCTCCCCTGCCCAGGAGGATTTTTGCAGTGGGCTCCTCAGTGTGGCCAGCTCCAGCCCGCCCTGCCCGCACCAAGCTTCTGTTGCCCCTCTGCCTCCTGCCGAGCTGCTGTGCCCCGAGGCTGACCTTTGCTCTGTCCCCCGCCCTGCCCTCCTCGGCGGCGGCGGCAAGCTGCCTGCCAACCCGGCTGCCGAGGAGTCTGTCGGCTCCGGCAAACACCTCCTGATCTGAGGGCACAGCAGATCCCTCACAGGACCAGCCCAGGCTCAGCCTCACAGGCAGGGAGAGGACACATCTGAGGCCTTCGCATTTCCATCACCTGCGAGGTCCCCAGACCCTGGGGGGAGCTGGCAGGAGTCCTGGCAGGAAGGATGGCGTCCCCAGAAGCTGGCATGACCCAGTTTAGGGAGAGCTGGGGACCATCCCACGTCCCAGAGGAGATCTCAGGGTTGGCACTGGGCGAGCCTGGCACACCTCTGAGGTCAAAAGTCCCAGCCAGGACACAGGATCTTGAGTCACCCTGGCATGAGCAGGTCCCGCGGGTGGCACTTTCTCAATCGTAGCGGAAGGAAGAGATTTCTCCTGGCACTTTCCTGGCTGCTGGCAGAGCTGGGACACTGCCACCTCCTGTGCCATGGGGCAAGAGCACATCCCCTGTGCCACCAAGCTCATGTCCCCAGTGTCACCAAGCACACATCCCTGATGCCGCCAAGCTTGTGACCCTGGTGCCACTGAGAGCACATCCCCTGTGCCACCAAGCTCGTGTCCCTGGTGCCACCAAGCACACATCCCTGATGCCACCGAGCTCATGCCCCCAGTGTCACCTATTGCATGTCCCACTGCCACCAAGTTCATGCCCCCAGTGCCACCAAGCACACTGTCCTGCTGTCACCAAGGTCGTGCCCTGGTGCCAATGAGCCAGAGCCGGGGCACAGAGGGAAGAGCAGCAGTGGGCAGGGTGGTGCTGGGTGCTGGGTGCTGGGGGGTTTCTCTCTCCCTCCCCTGGAGCTCTGGGTGCCAGCAAGCCCAGGTGGCTTGTAGCCTGTGCCCAGCTTGCAGCTGCTGTTTCTATCCCTGACCCAAGGAATGTGGCTGCTCAGAAGGGCCCCTGGCCCTCGGAGCTGCCTCCCAGGGTCCCATCCTGGAACATGCTGGCAGTGGGATCCATCCCTGTCTGTGGCCACATCCAGCCCAGGCTGGGTGCAGGGTTGGTCCTCCAGCCCCAAGGAGCACATGGGAATTCTCTAGCTCCCCCAGGATGCTGGAGGGAAGGACCATGGAGGTGAAGCAGGAGGCTGAAGGCTTGGGAGAAGCTCAAAGACTGAGCTGGGGCCAAATCCTGACTCTGAAACCCCTCTGCCTGTGCCGATCCCTGCGAGACGCCTCCCAGCCGGCGCTGACCGTCGGCAGGGGAACGACCCAAAAGGCAGTGCCAGGGAAACGTCAGGAGCAGAGCTAGGGCGGGAGCCCACCCTCCGACCCTGCCAGGCTCACGGGGACCAGTGCCCAGGTCACAGGGCACGGCCACGTGCGGAGGGCTGCGCCTCCCGACCTGCCCTCGGTGTCTGGTGAGATGCCGTCAGAGGCAGCAAGGCAGCCTCCAAAACCCGGATCCTCATCCCAGAGCCAAGGGATTCCCACCCTTGCAGCCTTTCCCACTGCTCAGGGGGAGCCTGGGAATGAAAAATAGGGTTGGGGGGGGGTCAACATTTCCCATCAAAGGTGAGTTTGGGACAGCAAAGAGCTGCCGAGGCTCCGGGACAGAGCTGCTTCTCCAGGGGAGCTTCCCAAGTGCTGGTGGTGGAGAAGCTGCCAGGCAGTGCCACACTCAACGTGGATGCTCAGCATCCTTGCCAGGGAAACACTGCTGCTCCCCTGGCTGGGAAAAGCAATCCCAAACCTCATCCCACAGCCTGGCTGGCTCTGCCCAGGACACAGGAGCAGAGCCAGGCTCTGCCCCGGCCCTTTGCTCACACACAAGCAGCATCTGACATCCTCGTGGGGATGACCACGTCCCCACGTCCCTGCTCAGTTCCCATTGCCAGGCACGCAACATCCCAAATATTAGATGCCACCTCACTTCCACCTGGGCTCAGGGCTGGGAAACAGTTCTCCTACCCCCTTCCCAGATTTATCCCACCAGCACCCATCCCATGATCCCAACAACCACTCCCAATCTGACGAGCAGAATTCACCTCAACCCCTTCTCGTCGGAGCCGTCGCGGCTCCTCCACCAGGCACAAGGAGCAAAGGAACCCCCAAGTCTCCAACCCAGGGAGAAAATCCTCAATCCAAGGAGAAAATCCTCAATGCAGGGAGGAAAAAAAATCCCCAATCCAGGGAGAAAATCCTCAGTCCAGGGAGAAAATCCCCAATCCAGGGGGAGAATTCCCTTACCTGGGTGAAGCGCTCCTCATCCATGCCGTCCGCCCCGTGGTCGGACATCATCCTCAGGAGCAGCCGAGACGGTTTGCTCAGGAGCTGGAACCTTGTGCCCCACCACAGGCTGGGACCAGGAGGGCTTTATCATCTCTGATCCCTGCGGAGGAAGATGCTGCGTGTCAGCACCAAGGTCATTGGCTGGGCACAGCACGGATAAAAATAGGCTGCGAGCGGCACCGGTGTAATCCTGGCACCAGGGGCTGAGCGTGGCACAGCTGCTGGGGTGTGCCATGGGAGAGCTGCTGGTGGGTTTGGGCTCCTCAGGTCCCACACCTCCCTGACAGCTCCTCTCCGAGCATCCCTCCTTTTACATGGCAATAAACAGTGCCCAGATGATGGAGCAGCCCATGGGTGACCCCCCTACATGATGCCCTGTGCCCAGGTGATGGAGCAGCCTGTGGGTGACACACCCCCTACATGATGCCCTGTGCCCAGGTGATGGAGCAGCCCATGGGTGACCCCCCTACATGATGCCCTGTGCCCAGGTGATGAAGCAGCCTGTGGGTGACACACCCCCCCCCACATGATGCCCTGTGCCCAGGTGATGGAGCAGCCCATGGGTGACACACCCCCCCACACATGATGCCCTGTGCCCAGGTGATGGAGCAGCCCATGGGTGACCCCCTACATGATGCCCTGTGCCCAGGTGATGGAGCAGCCCATGGGTGACCCCCCTACATGATGCCCTGTGCCCAGGTGATGAAGCAGCCTGTGGGTGACCCCACACACACACACATGATGCCCTGTGCCCAGGGGATGGAGCAGCCCATGGGTGACACCCCCCCCCATGATGCCCTGTGCCCAGGTGGTGGAGCAGCCCATGGGTGACCCCCACCCAACATGATGCTCTGTGCCCAGGTGATGGAGCAGCCCATGGGTGACCCCACACACACACACATGATGCCCTGTGCCCAGGTGATGGAGCAGCCCATGGGTGACCCTCCCCCAGCATGATGCCCTGTGGCCATGGGAGGATGACCTGGGCTGGAGGTTTGGGGCTCGGTGCAGGTTTAGCAGTGGTGAATCCTCTCTGTTCCTGGGGAGAGAAAATAGGCAGATCACTGCTGGGGGAGGATGGATGTGTTTAGAGGGGCTGAAAGCTCTGAGCTGTGCTGGGTGTGTGTGACCCCAACCCTGGGTGTGTGTGACCCCAACCCTGGCAAGACCCTTGGGGGCCAGGGCTGGTGCCCGTGCACGTGTGCGTGCTGCGTGTGCATGTGGGGCAGGGACATGTGGCCACCCACACTGCTCTCACCCAGCAAAGGCCTTAAGCAGGATCTGCAGGCAGCTGCTGCAGCGGCTCCTCCATTTTTGCACACCTTTGGGGGCCCTGGAGAACCCCTCCCCCCAAAAAACCCACCCAGGCTGGGGGTGAGAGGGTTGGGGAAGAGCTGCCGCAGCAGCCTGGCAGCATCCAGGGCCCCGTGGCTCAGTGGCTCCATCCCTACGTGACTGACGTGACTGCTCTGCCGAGCCCCCTCTCCCTGCTGCCGCGGAGGAGCTGCCAGGCAAAGAGGTTTAAGGTTGATGCACAGGGTAATGCTACCCAGCAGCTTAGCCAGCTCCCGAGCCCGGGCAGCCCTGGCAGCCACCGGCGCTGATCCAGCACGGGCAGGGCCAGAAATTGCCTCCGGGAGAAGGGGATGGAGCTGCCTTCCAGGTTTCTCAGGATGGGCTGTGCTGGGGGCTCAAAAGAAGGGGCAAGGCTCCTTTGAGGAGGAAGAGAGATCCCCTGCCTGGGCTCTGGAGCTGCTGAAGGTTAAACCAAGACCTTAATCTTACTCCAGCCTCTAAGATCAGCACCTGCCCTCGGGGAGGTGCTGTGCTGACTGGGGAGAGTGAAGCAGAGCTGAGCCCCAGCCCTAGCCCTAGCCCTGTCCCCATCCTGGTCCCTGTCCCTGCCCCATCCCTGTCCCTGGTCTCAACACCATCCCTGTCTCTTCCAATTCCATCCCTATCCCTAACTCATCCCCATCACATCCCTGTCCTCATTCCCATCCCCATCTCCATTCTGTCCCTGCCCCCATCTCCATCCCTGTCCCTATCTCTGTTTGTGACCCTATTCCTTTTCCCTTCTCCCTTCCATCTTATCCCATCCCTGCCCCCATCTGTGTACCCACCCTGATCCCTGTCCCTATCCCATCCCTGTTCTCATCCTCATCCCATATCCATCCCTTTCCTTGCCCTCATCCCTGCCTCCATCCTAGCACCTCTGCCTATCCTGTCCCTAACTCCATCCTTACTCCTGTCACCATTCCTGTCTTGGTCCCTGGCCCCATCTCCATTTCTATCTCATCCCCATCCCTGTCCCCCTCCCCATTCCATCCGCACCCCCATCCCAAACACCACCCCAACACCTCTGTCCCCATCCCAGTCATCATCCCTTTCCTTTCCCATTCCCATCCCTGTCTGGTGCCTGTCCCCATCCCATCTCGTCCCCATCCCCGGGGCACAGACCCAGCTCCGCCAGTCCAGGACTGACGCATTTCCCGGGCTGGCTGCTGGGGGCTGCTGGCAGCCAGAACCCAGCCCGGCCATGAGCTGCTCCCCTGGCAGCCCCTGCCTCATGCCGGGGGTGGGGGCTTGGCAAATCCTTCAGCTGAAGGAAACTTCTTTTATCTCCAAAAATTCCTTGGAGAGGGAACACTCCGGCTGGAAAACTCCGGCTGCTCCGGGCTGGGATCCTCCCTCCGCCGGCTCTCACAACCGGACTGCTTCAGCCCGGGGAGGACAGAGCCACCTTTGTTCTGTCCCCGCTGCCGGCACGCAGGGCATATCACCCAAACTCGCAGCTCCACGTCCACCTCCCGCAGGGCCACGCTGGGAAGCTCCAGGAAAGGGAAAAGAGAACCAACTGGGAGCGCTGGGCGGTGGGGCTGGGGGCCGGGGGCATTGCTGGGGGTCCAGCTGCTCCCTGCCCTCCAGTCGCAGCAGGACTTTAGCTGCGATTTATTTAACCAAGCTGGGATCGTTTCGTCTCCCACCACCGGCAAGGCTCAGGTCGGCTCGGGTCCGCTCGGGTCGGTGGGAGCCAGGCGCTACCGAGCCCCAGGACCTGGCCCCTTCCCCCTCGGCTCACGCCGTCCCTGCCGGACTCCTCCCGGTTATTCTCCCTCCCAACCTCCTGGTTAACTCAGCACACAGTGAGGGCAAGAGTTGCCCTTTCCCAGCGTGGGACCCCCCATCAGAGACCTCAGTGGGTGGCCAGGGACCATCCCCATATCCCCAGCACGGCACCTCCTGCTTTAAAGAGGGATGGAGGAGCAGCCCGGCGGGAGATGGGCAGGATGGGGACAGACGCCCCGGGGATACCCCCCCAGGCATGGCACCAGGAACCTGCCTGGCTGCAGCTCCCATAATGCCAACCCCATGCTGGGTGCAAAAACAGCCTCTGGACTTTCCCTCTCGAATGCACCTTGGAGTTTCCGGCTCCAGCAGCCGAGCCAGCCGGGAGAGCTGTGCCGAGGTGCGGCACTGCCTGCCGCCGGAGCTGGGCGGTGTTTGGCTAAGATAAGGCACCCGGCAGACGCAGGGATCAATGTCACCGGCAGCAGGAGAGGTGATTTGGTGCTTTCGTGGCCGGGGAAGTGCTCAGGGAGGCCTCACTGGCCCCGTGGCAAACTGTGCTCCTGACTGTGAACTACCAGCCTGGGGACCTACGCGAAGCAGGGGGAGAGGTCCGGAAATCTGGCCAGGCTTGATCCCCACAGCCCTGGGGACCAGGATCTTCCAGGAGCCGTGAAGAGTCCCAGCTGTGAATGATGCCACAGGTCCCTGGCTGCAGCTGCCCGGGAGAGCAAGAGCCTAGGGATGGCAAGAGGAGGAAGAAGGGGAAGTGAAGACTCCGTCCCACCCCTTCTGCCACGGCTGGAGCTGACGGCAGCGCTCAGCGCGGTGCTCCTCACCCCTGGTCAGGATCTGGCCCACCACCAGTGCCCGCAGGCAGCGTGGGGACAGCACCAGGCTGGCAGCTCGGGAGGAAAGCAGCCTCCTGCCAGCCGTTCTGGGGCCGTGCCAGGCGAGCTGGGGCTCGACCAGCAGCTGCCCTGAGCCCGGATCCGGCCGCACGCAGCCCTGGCAGCAGCCCTCTTCCCTGACCTTCCCAGCACCAACCCTGCTGCAGGAATTGGAAACCAGCAGCTGAGGGTTTTTTCCAGTCTCGTGACAGCAGCAAATGTCAGGCTGCAGCCTGGGGGTCGGGGGGGACGTTGGGATGGAGCCATCCAGCTCCAGGCAGCCTCCTGGGGGATGCGGCTCTGGCACCCAAGCTCTGCCCTGGCCGTGCCTGGAGTGAGGAATACATGGAACACATTTCAGCCCCGAGGGTTGGAAAGCAGCCTCAGGCTGAGGCGTTCCCGAGGGGTTGCTCTTTCCCGGGAATTCAGCCCTTGCTGGGAGCTGCACAGAGGGGGCTTGGTGCAGGGCAAAGCAGGGTGGGCACTGGGGTGCCAGGACGAGGGGCAAGGGTTTGAAATTGGAGCAGGGCAGAGTTGGGTTGAGCAGGGGGTGGAACTGGATGATCTTTAAGGTCCCTTCCAACCCAAGGGCTTCTGTGATTCCACGACATCAGAAGCTCTGCACAGGGAGGCTGGCGAGACACCGGGGCAAGCTGCCCAGGGAGGCTGTGGCTGAGGCTCCATCCCTGAAGCTCAGCCTGGCTGTGCCCCTGGGCAGCCTGCTCCAGCTGGAGATGTCCCTGCTGAGTCCAGGGGCTTGGAGAGGATGCCCTGGGAGGGTCCCTTCCAACCTGCTGCACTCTGTGACTCTATGAATTTCCCCCAGACTCAGAAATCCCTGGGGATGCCCTGAGCCAGGGCTGGGAGACTCAAGGAACTATCTGACCCCAGCAGAGACTCTGCTGCCAGAGGAGCTCTGCCCATGTGCCCTGATCCCGGGGTTCATGCCAGCTCCGTCTATTTTTAGGGGGCTGTGTCCAGCCACGTGCTGGCATCAGGCTGAGGGCAGCAGAGACCGGAGGGGGAAACGAAAGAAGCCAAAGCTCTGTCTGGGTCTGCAACATCCTCATCTGCTGCAGCTGCTGCCCAGAGCCTGCTGTGAGCAGAGGCTGACAGCTCTGAGCCCTAAGAACCGTGGCCCCTTCATAATAGACCCTACCCATAATAACCCTGAGCCCTAATGACCTCGGCCCCAGTAACTGTGACCTCTAAAACCTGGGACCCCAAACAACCTTGACTCTAACAACTGGGTCCCTTAAAAACTGTGGCCCCTAATAACTGCCACCCCCAATATCCTTCACCCCTAAAAAGTGGGACCCATATAACCCTGACCCCTAAAAGCTGTGACCTCCCAACATCCTTGACCCTAACAACTGTGACCCCAAATAGCCCTGACCCCTACATATGACCCCAAATCACCTTGACCCCTGATAACTGTAACCCCAAATGAGCCTGGCCCCTAACAGCTGTGACCCCTAAGAACTGTGACCCCTAAGAACTGACCCAAGTAACCCCGACTCCTAAAACCTGTGACCCGAAATAAACCTGACCCCCTCATAACTGTGACCCCTAAAAATTTGACCCCAACTCACCCTGACCCCTAATCAGTGTGACCCAAATCACCCTGACCCCCACAAGCTTTGCCCTCCGGCTCCAATCCTTTCCCATGAGGACCGGGTTCCTGTCCAACCCCTTTGCAGCACTAATGCCCAACCCCCTCCACTCTTCCCCCCAACCCCCTCCACTCTTCCCCCCAACCCCTTCCACCCTTCCCCCCAGACCCCTCCACTGTTCCCCAATAACTCTTCCACTCTTCCCCCCCAACCCCTCCTATCTTCCCCAGCACCTTCCACTCTCTCCCCTCAAACATCTATCTTCCCCCCAACCCTTTCCACTCTTCCCCCTCCAGACCTTTCCACCCTTCCCCTCCAGACCCTTCCACCCTTCCCCCCAGACCCCTTCCACTCTTCCCCTCTAAACCCCTCCACTCTTCCCCCAACTCTTCCACTCTTCCCCCCAACCCCTCCTATCTTCCCCCAACACCTTCCACTCTCCCCCCAAACTTCTCCTATCTTCCCCCCAACCCTTTCCACTCTTCCCCCTCCAGACCTTTCCACCCTTCCCCCCCCAGACCCCTCCACTGTTCCCCACTAACCCTTCCACTCTTCCTCCCCAACCCCTTTCCACTCTTCCTCCCCAACCCCTCCACTCTTCCCCCCAGACCCTCCCATACCCCCCACCATTCTCCCCAGACCCCTTCCACCCTTCCCCTCTAAACCCCTCCAAACCCCTCCACTCTTCCCCTCTAAACCCCTCCACTCTTCCCCTCTAAACCCCTCCACTCTTCCCCTCTAAACCCCTTTCCACTCTTCCCCCTAAACCCCTTTCCACTCTTCCCCCCAAGCCCCTCCACCTTTCCCCCCAACACCTTCCACTCTTCCCCCCAACACCTTCAACTCTCCGCCCCCAAACTTCTCCTATCTTCCCCCAACCCTTTCCACTCTTCCCCCCAGACCCTTCCACCCTTCCCCTCCAGACCCTTCCACCCTTCCCCCCAGACCCCTCCACTGTTCCCCACTAACCCTTCCACTCTTCCTGCCCAACCCCTCCACTCTTCCCCCCAGACCCCCCCACCATTCTCTCCAGACCCCTTCCACTCTTCCCCTCTAAACCTCTCCACTCTTCCCCCCAAAACCTCTCCACTTTCCCCCAAGCCCCTCCACCCTTCCCCCCAACACCTTCCACTCTTCCCCCCAAACTCCTCCTATCTTCCCCCAACCCCTCCCACTCTTCCCCCCTGACTCCAAATGATCCTGACCTCTACTAACTGTGACCCAAATAACCCTGACCCCCCAAATTACCCCCAATGATCCTGACCCCTAATAACTGTGACTCCTACAAACCATGACCCCAAATGACTCAGGCCCCTAACAGCTGTGACCCCTAACGACCCTGATCACAAAGAACTGTGACCCAAATAACCTTGAGCGCTGAAAATGCCCCCATATAAACTTGACCTTAATAAATGTGACCCCCAACAACTGTGACCCCAAATCACCCTGACCCCAGGCAACCTTGACCCCAAATGATCCTGGCTTCTAATAACAGTGACCCAAGTCACCTTCAGCCCTAAAATTGACCCCAAATAACCCTGACCCCTAATAACTGTGGCTCCTGCAAACCATGACCCCGAATAAACTTGACCCTACAACTCTGACCCCTAATAACTCTGACCCCAAATAACTGTGACCCCTTAGTACCCTGACCCTAACAACCCTGACCCCTAATAACTGTGACCCAAATAACCATGACCCCATATAAACTTGACCCCAACCACTGTGACCCCCAACCACTGTGACCCCAATAGCCTTGAACCCTAAAACTGAGCCCAAATAAACCTGACCCCTAATCACTGTGACCCAAATAACCTTGACCCCTCAAAATTGCCCAAATTAACCTTGACCCTCACAACTGTGACCCCAGATGACCCTGACCACTAACAACTGTGCCCCCTAACAACCCCTGACCCCACATAACTGTGACCCAAATAACCCTGACCCCTTAAAAATGACCCCAAATAACCTTGACCCCCCTCATAACTGTGACCACTAATAACTGACCCCCAAATGACTCTGACCACTAACAACTGTGACCCCCTACAAACCCTGCCCCCCAATAACCCTGCCCCCCAATAACCCTGCCCCCAAATAACCCTGCCCCCCAAATAACCCTGCCCCCCAACTACTGTGACCTCTAAAAACTGTGACCTAAATAACCTTGACCCCTAACAGTGACCCCCAAATGACCCTGACCCTTAACAACTGTGACCCACATAACCTCGCCCCCTAACGCCGCCCCTAACCCTGCCCCCTGCTTTGGGGAAACTGAGGCACAGCAGTTGCAGCCCCCACGGGGGGGGGGGGGCAGCCCCCACGGGGGGGGGGGGAACGCAGCCCCCACGGGAGGGGGAACGCAGCCCCCACGGGGGGGGGGGGCCCCCACGGGGGGGGGGGGGGGCAGCCCCCACGGGGGGGGAAACGCAGCCCCCACGGGAACCTCCCAGGAGAAGCAGGGGGAGCCGCTTTGAGGGCAGCTTTGCTTCCCCCTCTGGAGGGAAAGGGGGAGGGGGAAGGGGGGAAGTGGAACCACCCCCGGGCTGGGGCTGGGATGAGGTTTTCCCCACAAAGGCTGAGCCCACCCTCAAATTTTGGTGGCCAAAGAGGGAATTCTCCTCTCTTTAGCGCCTCCTGCGCCTTTCCCCTCCCGGCCGGGGCTGACAGTGCCACCTACCGAAGGCAGCCTCATCCCCTCCCAAAGCCTCTACATCCCTCTTTTCCCACCCAAAATTCCCTCCCACGTCCCTCTTTTCCCACCCAAAATTTCCTTTCCACCTCCCTCGTTTCCCACCCAAAATTCCCTCCCCACATCCCTCTTCTCCCACCCAAAATTCCCTCCCCACATCCCTCTTTTCCCACCCGGAATTCTGTCCCACATCCCCCTTTTCACACTCACAAACTGCTTCCCACATCCTTTTTCCCCACATCCCTCTTTTCCCACCCCAAAATTCCCTCCCACATCCCTCTTTTCCCACCTCAAAATTCCTTCCCACATCCCTCTTTTCCCACCCAAAAGAGCCTCCAATATCCCTCTTTTCTTCCCACCTCAAAAGCCCTCCCACATCCCTCTTTTCCCTCCCACATCCCTCTTTTCCCACCCCAAAATCCCTTCCCATATCCCTCTTTTCCCACCCCAAAATTCCCTCCCACATCCCTCTTCTTCCACCCAAAATTCCCTTCCCACATCCCTCTTTTCCCACACAAAAGTGCCTCCAATATCCCTCTTTTCCCACCTCAAAATTCCCTTCCATGTCCCTCTTTTCCCACCCAGAACTGCTTCCCATATCCCTCTTTTCCCACCCCAAAATCCCTTCCCATATTCCTCTTTTCCCACCCATAAAGCCCTTCCCACATCCCTCTTTTCCCACCTCAAAACTCCCTCCCCCACATCCCTCTTTTCCCACTCAAAACTGCTTTCCACATCCCTCTTTTCCCACCCCAAAATTCCCTCCCAAATCCCACCTTTCCCACCCCCAAATTCCCTCCCACATCCCTCTTTTCCCACTCAAAATTCCCTCCCACATCCCTCTTTTCCCACCCAAAATTCCTTCCCACATCCCTCTTTTCCCACCCAAAAGAGCCTCCAATATCCCTCTTTTCCCACCTCAAAATTCCCTCCCACATCCCTCTTTTCCCACCCAAAATTCCTTCCCACATCCCTCTTTTCCCACCCAAAAGAGCCTCCAATATCCCTCTTTTCCCACCTCAAAATTCCCTCCCACATCCCTCTTTTCCCACCCAAAAGAGCCTCCAATATCCCACATTTCCCACCTCAAAATTCCCTTCCACATCCCTCTTTTCCCTCTCAAAACTCCTTCCCACAGCCCTCTTTTCCCACCCGAAAGTGCCTCCAATATCCCTCTTTTCCCACCTCAAAATTCCCTTCCACATCCCTCTTTTCCCACCCAAAATTCCTCCCCACGCTGTCAGGGCCACAGGGAGCCTCCCAAGCCCTCCTCTGGGGTCCCAGGGCTGGTCCCCGGGCTGGTCCCCAGGGGCCGTCCCAGGGGTCCTCAGCTCTGTTCCTGGGGAGGGCTTTGGGTCCTGATTTTGGGTCAGGTCTCTGCAGGTTTGGTTACTGAGTGGAGAAACTGAGGCAGGGCTGCAGCCCCCTCCCTGCCCTGCTCATTAGGCCTGGGTGGACCTCACCTGCAGCTCCTTTGGGGGGGGAGGGGCGAGGAGGGGGGGGCGGTTTTGAGGCCTTTTTTTGGCCATTTTGCTCCGTTTTGGGTGGCAAAGAGGGAGGTGAGGCTGAGCTGCAGGATTGGGCCCACCTGCAGCTCCCTTTGGGGGTGGGGGGGTGGTCTTAAGGCTCTTTATTAACCCTTCAGCTCCATTTTGGGTGGGGGGCAGCAAGGTGAGGCTGAGCTGCAGGAGGCTTTGGGTCAGGTCTCTGCTGGTTCGGTACTGAGTGGAGAAACTGAGGCAGGGCTGCAGCCCCCTCCCTGCCTGTTAGGCCTGGATGGACCTCACCTGCAGCTCGGGGGGGGGGGGGGGGGGCCTTAAGGCTCTTTCTTGACCCTTCAGCTCCATTTTGGGTGAGGGCAGCAGGATTGGTCCCACCTGCAGCCCCTTGGGAGGGGGTTTTGAGGTCCTTCTTTCCTTTCTCTCAGGTCTGGGGGCAGGGAGGGAGGGGAGGCTGAGCTGCAGGATTTGTCCCACCTGCAGCCCCTTGGGAGGGGGTTTAAGGTCCTTCTTTCCTGTGTCTCGGGTGTGGGGGGCAGGGAGCGAGGTGAGCTGCAGGATTGGTCCCACCTGCAGCCCCTTGGGAGGGGGTTTTAAGGTCCTTCTTTCCTGTGTCTCGGGTGTGGGGGGCAGGGAGCGAGGTGAGCTGCAGGATTGGTCCCACCTGCAGCCCCTTGGGAGGGGGTTTTAAGGTCCTTCTTTCCTTTCTCTCGGGTCTGGGGGGGACAGGGAGCGAGGTGAGCTGCAGGATTGGTCCCACCTGCAGCCCCTTGGGAGGGGGTTTTAAGGTCCTTCTTTCCTTTCTCTCGGGTCTGGGGGGGACAGGGAGCGAGGTGAGCTGCAGGATCGGACCCTTCCCTAGGCATGGGGGAGGCCAGCGACGCTGGAGGGGAGCCGATAGGGGTCCTGCTGAGCACCCCCGCCCCCGAGGTGCTGCAGGAGGTGCTGAGCCAACGCTTCGGCGCCCTGCCCCACACCGCTGCCATCAGTCGCCTGCGGCGGCAGCCGGCCGGGGGCTACCTGCCCGACAGGGACCCTGCCGAGATGCTGGAGAGACGGCAAGAGGCCAACGCCAGGGAGAGGGAGAGGGTGAGGTGACTTCCCCCCTCCCCCTCCAATCAACCCCCGCCCTCCATGTGCCCCCCCCCCCCCCCCCCAACTCCTGGGGGTTACAGGAGATGTATCCCAATGTGGGGGCACCCAGAGCCCACCACGCCCCCCCCCCCCCCCCCGGGGGCTGCTCCATCTGGGGACAGCCACAGGCAGCAACCCGAGGGGGTGGGCAGCAGGGTATGGGGGGAGGGTTGCATCTGGGGGGGGACCCGGTTTAACCCTGAAGGGGGGACCCGGTTTAACCCTGGTTTAGCCATAGGGTGGCCTCATCTTAATCCTGAAAGGGCCCCAGTTTAATCCCAGGAGGGCTTGGTTTAATCCTGGGGGACCTAGTTTAATTCCAGGATGGTCCCAGTTTAAACCTTGCAGGGCCTAAGCTTAATCCTGGGGCTCTCAGCTGAACTCTGAGGGGCCTGACTTAAATCTGGAGGGAGCCCAGTTTAATCTCAAGTGGGGTCAAATTAATCCTGAGCAGCCCAGTTTAATTCTAGGAGGAGCCCAGTGTAATCCTGGAAGGGTCCTAGCTTAATCTTGGGGGGGGGGGGGGGGGGGGAGAGCTCAGTTTAATTCTGAGGGGACCTGGTTTACTCCTGGGGGATAAAGTTTAACTCCAGGAGGGTCCCAGTTTAATTCTGGTGGGGCCCAGTTTAATCGGGGGGGGGGGACAGTTTAATCTGGGGAGCCTGGCTCAGTTCTAGGAGGCTCCTAGTTGAATCTTGGTGGGGAGGGGCAGGGGGGATCATTTTAACCCTGAGGGAGGCTGGAATCAAGTTCAGTTTTGGGGTCCCAGTTTAATTTGAGGTGGGGGCAGTTTAACCCTGGGGAGCCTACTTCAATTCTGGGGGGTGCTGCCAGGTTGACTCCTCGGGGAGGGGGTCCTAGGTTGACTCCTGGGGAGGGGTGGTGGTGGTCCCAAGTTTAACTCCTGTTGGGGGGTCCCCAGGCTGACTCCTGGCAGGGGGAGGGGTCCCCAGTTTGACTCCGGGGGGTGGGGTGTGTGTCCAGGTTGACTCCTGGGGGGGGGTGTCCAGGTTGATTCCCGGGGGGGTCCAGTTTAACTCCTGGGGGGTGGTGCCAGGTTGCCTCCTGGTGGGGGGGGGGGGGTCCCAGTTTAATGCCTGGGGAGTGAGTGTGTGTGTCCAGTTTAACTCCTGGGGAGTTCCCAGTTTAACTCGGGGGGGGGTGCCAGGTTGCCTCCGGGGGGGGTCCGGGGTAACCCCCGGGGGCGCCGCTGGTCTCCCTGCAGATCAAGAACCTGAACTGCGGCTTCGCGCGGCTGCGGGCTCTGGTGCCGCTCATCCCCCGCAGCCAGAAGCCCAGCAAGGTGGACACCCTGCGGGCCACCGCGGAGTACATCCGGCTGCTGCGCCTGGTCCTGGCCGACACCCAGCCCCCCCAGGTGCGCTGGGGGCCCCCCGAGGCGGGGAGACACCCCCCCGGGGAGCCTGTGGGGGAGTGGCTGAAGGACGGAGCTCAGGGGGAGGCCAACAGCAGCACGGGGTTGAGCTGGAGCCCTGCAGCTCAGCGTGGTGGCCAGGGCTGGCTCTGCTCAGGGGGGGGGGACGGGGGGTGTCGGTGTTCTGCCCTGGGGTCCTAGAACTCCAGAACTGTCAGGGCTGGAAGGGACCTCAGGGCTCACCTGGTCCCCGGCCCTGGGCAGGGACACCTCACCCTGGAGCGGGTTGCTCAGAGTCATCCTCTGGTCTTGGCCGTCCTCCTCATCGCTGACCTGGGCTGAGGGACAATGAACCCCTCCAGACCTGAGCCACCAGAAGGTCCCTGCTGGTCAGTGAGACCTGTGGGCACTACCCTCATCCACAGCCTCTTCCCAGAGACCTGGGCTGGCGGGAGGGCACCTCAGGAGGCTCTGCCAGGGCAAGAGCAGCTCCCTGGAGACGATGCTGGGAGCCAGGAGCAGCACAGCCCCAGGAAGGGCCAAGGAGCTGGGGACAGAGCTCTCCTCCTGTCCTGCCCACACCTCCCACAACTGGCATCTTGGCTGAGACACTGCCAGGCATGGCCTGCAGGCCTGTGCCCAACCAGCTGGCACTCCCAGGCTGTGCTGGCATCCAGGGAGCCCTGGGCAGGCTGCAGGGCTGGGGGTGAGGAACCTCAGGAGGTTCAAGCAGGGCAAGGGCAGGGTCCTGCCCCTGGGGAGCAACAACCTCCTGCAGCAGCACAGCTGAGGGGGAAGCTGCTGGGAAGCAGCTCCAGGAGAAGGAGCTGGGAGGGCTGGGGGACAAGAAGGTGCCCAGGAGCCAGCAGTGTGCCCTGGGGGCCAAGAAGGCCTCAGTGGTGTCCTGGGGGCAGGGAGGAGAGTGTGGGCAGCAGGGCAAGGGAGGCTCTGCTGCCCCTCTGCCCTGCCCTGGGGAGCCCACAGCTGCAGTCCTGGCTCCAGCTCTGGGCTCCCCACTTGCAGAGGGACAGGGAAGTGCTGGAGAGAGTCCAGGGCAGGCTGGGAAGCTGCTGAGGGGCCTGGAGCAGCTCTGGCAGCAGCAAAGGTTGAGAGGCCTGGGGCTGAGAGCATGCAGGAGAGCAGCCCCAGAGGGCAGCTGAGCAATGCTCAGCAAGAGCTGAAGGAGCTGGGGGGGGCAAGAGGCTGGGGCCAGACTCTTATTTTTTCGGGGGGGGGGGGGGTCCTGAGCTGTTTCTTGGGGGTAGGCAAGATCCCTTCCATCCCAGGGTGGCCTTAGTCTCCCCTCTGCCCTTTTCTTCCCTTTTCCCAGCAGCAGGACACACAGACTGAGCAGGAGCTGCATGGCAGTGGGGGTAACTATGGGGGGCACCCCTGAGGCCCGGGCTGGCCCTGGGCCAGCAGGGTCCCCCTTGCCTGGGGCCACCACAGAAGAGCAAGGAGCTGGTAAGTGGGGAGCACCCTGGGGGGACACAGCCTGGGGAGGAAGCATTGACACCTGGGGGGGGACACCCTTTGGGGGGTAATGGTTGACACACTGGGGGTGGGATACTCTGGAATGGGGGGGGAGAGTCTCTGGGGGTGGGGGATCAGCCTTGGTGTAGGTGGAGAACACCTTGGAGGTACAGAGGGACCCCTGGGCAGGGGGTGTTGGCATGCTGGGGGGGGCGGGGAGGAACACAGTCTGGTGGAGAGGGCATCCAGGAGGGGAGGTAAAGTGACAGCTGGGGGGCTTGACACCCTTGATGGGGTGGACTGGGAGACACCCCCGGGGAGGGGGGCAGGGCACCCATGGGGCTTGCAGGGAGCTGCCACCTATGGGCTCAGGGTCTGGGACCCCTCTGAACACCCTGGAGGGGAAGGAAAGTGCCAGCCTGGGGGTGTGGGGCTTAACACCCTCAGTGGGGAGCACCCTGGGATGGGAGATGGGCACCTTGGGGGTGGGATGGGGGCACCCATGGGGCTTGTAAGGAGCTGCCACCTATGGCCTCGGGGTCTGGGGGACCCTCTGGTTTGTGCTGGTGTAAATGGGGGTGCCCCAGGTCTGCATTAACACCCCCCCCATGCCCAAGGAGTTAAAAATGATCTCTTCCTTTTTTCCTTCAGGTTTTCCAGCCAGTTCCTGAACTGGGGGAGCACTGCAGCCCCGGGGGGGGACCCTGATGTCCCAGCTGAGCTCCAGCACCATCCTGAGGGTGCCAGCCCCAGCCCTGCCCGCCAGCCTGCCCTCTCTCCAAAACAGGAGTGACCCCTACAGTGTGAGGTGGGGGGCGGGGGGGGAGGGGAAGGGAATTCGGGGGGGGGGGGGGAATCTAACCTGCAAGTGATTGCTCTGTGATGATGTAATTAGCAATTAGCCAGCTGCCCCCCCCGTTTAACACGTTTTCTCAATAAATAGTTTACAATCAGAGGAGGTCTGGGGGTGACTGCAGCCTGTGTGTGTCCGTCCCCCCCGCCGGTCCTTCGCCCTCCCGGGGGTGGGGGAAGAGGGAGGGCGGGAAGGGGGGGGGCGTTGGGGCGGGGGTTCCACCTCCCATTCCCTCCCCGTGGAGTGGGTGGAGCCACGCGTGGCGTGTCAGAGGAGGGGGTGGGGGAGCCTTTGTCAGGATGCTCTGAGGAGGAGGAGGAGGTGGGTGATGGCAGCATCCTCCCGGCCGCAGCATCCCCACCCCCGGGGGGGTGGTTTTGAGGGGCGCTGAGGGGGGGGGTGGATCAGCTGGGTGACCTTCCCCCCTCTCCCCCCCCCCATTTTATTCCCTTCATTTATCTCTTCCTCCCCCCAACCCAGATGTGGAGGGGCTGCATCCTATTCCCCCCCCTCCCCCCAGACCTTCATCCTCCAAGGGCGTTGGGTACCAGACCCTCCTCATCTTCCTCCCTCCATCAATCCCCATCCCTGGGGGGTGCAAAGCTGCAACCCCACCCCCAAAAAAAAAAAAAATTAATCCATTGCTTCTCCCTCCATCCTCCTCCTCCTCTTCCTCCTCCTCCTCCATCCCTGCGGCTGCCGCAGCGGCGCTGGGCGCGGCAGGGGCGGGGGCGGCCGGGGATGCTGGGGGGGGCTGGGTGCGGCTTGGCCCCCACCCTTGAGTGATGCTTTGGGGTGGGGGGGCCCTCAGATTCCCCTCCGCTCTCCCTCCTCCTTCTCGGGGGGGGGAACAAATCCTGCCGGGGGACTCAGGACCTCGCCCCAGCCCAGGGGACCAGCGTGGGGACACCTCCTGTCGTGGAGTCTGGAGGAGGTGCCCCCCCCCCCCCCCCCCTCCCCTCTTCCCCCTCCCCCATTCCTCTGAGCCAGGTGGGTCCCGGAGCCGCTGAAGGGAGGGGGCTGGGATGGGGGGAGGGGGCTCTGCTTTGGCGGTGGGGGGAGCGCTGAGTGCGGGAGGGGTGTCTGCTGTGGGGTGGCCCTTGGATGGGGGGGGGAGGTACGTTGGGTTTGGGAGCTCCTTCTGTGCTCCCCCTATTTTAGGGGTCCTGAATGGGGGGGGGGGGGGCAGGTTTGGGCTATGGGCATCCCTCTGTATTTTAGGGAGCCAGAATTTTGGGGGGCGGGGGGGGAGGATTTGGGCAAGGAGGTCCTCCTGCTGTGCACCACCCCAGCATTTTGGGGGCCTGGAATCTTGGGGGGAAGGGGCCAGGTCCTTGTGTGCCCCCCAAATTTTGGGAGACCTGAATTTGGGGGGAGTGTAGGTTAAATCAGGGCTGTGGGCACCCCTCCTATATTTCAGAGGTCCAGTATTTGGAGGGGGCAGGGGGAGGGATGGGTTTGGGCTGTGGGGTCCTCCTCCTGTGCACCCCTCTGTATTTTGAGGACCTGAAATTTTGGGGGGAGGGGCTAGGTCCTTGTGTGGGGGCCTTCTATATTTGGGGGGCCCTGAATTTTGGGGGGGCAGATTGAATTTCGGCTATGGGACACCCCTCTGTATTTTAGGGGTCCAGAACTGGGGGGGGTAGGCAAAGGAGTCCTCCTTGTCTGCACCCCCCTTGTATTTTGGGGGGTCTGGACTTGTGGGGGTTAGGTTGGTTTGGGCTATGGGGCCCTGAATTTTGGGGGGGCAGGTTAAATTTTGGCTGAGCACCCCCTTATATTTTAGGGGTCCAGAATTCTGGGGAGGGGGGGTGGGGGCTGTTTAGGTAATGGGGCCCTCCTTGTGTGCACCCCCCATTTTTGGGGGGGTCGCTAGCAGCGGCACCCCCAAACAACCTCACCGAAGCTGTGGGAGCAGCAGAGGCGTTTTGGGGTTCACGTTGGTTGGGGGCATCGCAGCTGGGACCCCCTCGATGCTGCACGACCGACCCCCAGCCCGGCCTCCCAGTGTGGGAGCCACGGGAGCTCTGCCCTCGGGGTGCACCGAGCTCAGCTCGGGGGGGCTGGGGGATGTGCAGGCAACAGGGACACCCCCACGCACCCTGCGCGTCCCCTGCGTGTCCCCACGTCGTCACCCGCGGGGTGGGGCCAGCTGGGGCTTATCTGCGGGGTGCAGCCGGAGCTGTTTTCGGTGCTTTCCTCCCAATCTGTATCTGGGGGTGACGCGGGGCGGGGGAACCCTGTCCGTCCGTCCGTCCCTGGCCAGCCGTGTCCATCCGTCCCGCCGGCAGGATGAGCACCGCCGCCAGCCCCGAGCCGCTGCCGTCGCCCCCGCCCCGGGCCGCGCTGCCTGGGGGGTCTGGGGGCCGCTGACCCTCAGTACCTGCGGGCGAGGAGCGTGGGAGCAGAGCTGCGGCAGGACTTCAACCTGATGGAGCAGAAGAAGAGAGTCACCATGATCCTGCAGAGCCCGGTGAGGGGTCCCGCTGTGCCCCCTGCCCCGGTCCTCCTGCCCCAACCCCCTCCTACCTGGACCCAGCCCCATCTCACCTGGCCCCAAACCTGGCTCTGCTGGCTTCCATCCCATCCCGATTTTCCTCAACCCTGTCCTTAACCCTGTGCCCAACCCCATCCCTTCTGTCCCCATCCCTTCTGTCCCCATCCCTTCTGTCCCCATCCCTTCTGTCCCCAACCCCAACCCTTCTGTCCCAATGCTGTTTCCAGCCCGCCCCGTCCCTCCCTCCTCCTTGCCCTCAGCCCCGTCCCTCCCTCCTCCTTGCCCTCAGCCCCGTCCCTCCCTCCTCCTTGCCCTCAGCCCCGTCCCTCCCTCCTCCTTTGTCCCTCCCTCCTCCTTGCCCTCAGCCCCGTCCCTCCCTCCTCCTTGCCCTCAGCCCCGTCCCTCCCTCCTCCTTGCCCTCAGCCCCGTCCCTCCCTCCTCCTTGCCCTCAGCCCCGTCCCTCCCTCCTCCTTGCCCTCAGCCCCGTCCCTCCCTCCTCCTTGCCCTCAGCCCCGTCCCCCAGCCCCATCCCTGCTGGCCCAAAGCAAATGCCACCAGGTGCTGCCTTAGGGCACGTCCCCGCCTGCCTCGTGGTGCCCCCACACCAGCAGCACGCCACCGAGCCGTGCCTGTGCCCCCACCCCTGCCACCAAGCTGTCCCTGTACCCCCACCACCACTTCCCCAAGGCAGCGGTGCTGCCAGCACTGTGCCACCACGCTGGCGATGCCCATCTGGCTGGCTCCCGGTGTCCCTTGCCTGGGGAGGTGCCAGCGGCCGGGCTGGGCTGTCGCAGTCTTTCAGGGAGGAGCTGGAAAGCCTCATCCAGGAGCAGATGAAGAAGGGCAACAACTCCTCCCACATCTGGGCCCTGCGGCAGATCGCAGACTTCATGGCCACCACCTCCCCTGCTGCCCTCCCCACCTCCCCCATGGGTATGGCTGCACCCCAGGGGGCTTTTGGGGGGAGCAATCTTGAGGGGTTCGGGTGGGGAAACACCCAGCAGGGCTCCACCTTTGGCTCCTTTCCAGCAGCCCAGGGCAAAGGAGCAGATCGGGGACCAGGGAGGGGGCTGCAGACCCCAAGCAGCCACTTCTGAAACCTTGGGAGCCACCAAAGCTTTGGGAGGCATCAACCCTTGAGGTGTCCCCAAAGCTTTGCGGGGGGGTCTCTAGAACCTCGATGGTCACCAAAACCTCGGGAGCCACCATGCCTTGAGGGCCACCAAACCCTTGAGGGTCACCAAACCTTGGGAGCCACCAGACTTTTGGGAGCCACAAACCTTAGGGAGCCCTGAAACCTTGGGGGGACACCAAACCTTTGGGAGCCCTGAAACCTTGGGGGGAACACCAAACCTTGGGGAGCCCTGAAGCCTCGGGGGCCACCAAACCTTGGGGAGCCCTGAAACCTTGGGGGGGACACCAAACCTTTGGGAGCCCTGAAACCTTGGGGGGAACACCAAACCTTGGGGAGCCATAAAGCCTCGGGGGCCACCAAACCTTGGGGAGCCCTGAAGCCTCGGGGGGCCACCAAACCTTGGGGAGCCCTGAAGCCTCGGGGGGCCACCAAACCTTTGGGGACCACCAAGCCTTGAGGGCCACCAAACCTTTGGGACCAGCAAACTTTTGGGAGCTTTGAAGCCCTGGGGGCCACCAAACCTTGGGGAGACCTGAAGCTTGGGGGCCACCAAACCTTGGGGAAACCTGAAGCCTGGGGGGCCACCGAGCCTTGGGGACCACCAAACCCTTGAGGGCCACCAAACCCTGGAGACCATAAAGTCACCTTGGGGAGCCCTGGGGGCCACCAAACCTTGGGGATCATAAAGCCCTGAGGGCCACCAAACCTTGGGGATCATAAAGCCCTGAGGGCCACCAAACCTTGGGGATCATAAAGCCTTGAGGACCACCAAACCTTGGGGACCAGCAAACTTTTGGGAGCCCTGAAGCCTCGGGGGCCATCATGCCTTTGGGAGCCCTGAAACCCTGAAGGCCACCAAACCTCGGTAGCCACTGCCCTCATCTCCCCCGCCCGGTGCCGGGGGCGCCCTGGCCTGACGCCGGTGCCGTGCCCAGGGCTGGCAGCCGTCACCCCCATCAACGACCTGCACGGGGCCGAGGCGCCGGCGCTGGCCAAGGGCGAGCGGCTGATGCGGTGCAAGGCTGGCAGCATCCACCGGCTGCTGGACCTCTACGGCTGGGCACAGCTGGGGCACGGCGCAGTCACCGTGAGCGGGGCCGGGGCTGCGGGGCCGGGGGCTGCGGGGTCTGGAGAGGAATTTTGGGGCGCTCGGTGGGTTTGGGGGGAGTTGTGAAGGGTTGGAGGGGGTTTGGAAAGGGTGACTTGGGGTTTGGGGTGGCAGGATAGGGGGCTTGAGTGTTTTGGGGGCGTTGGGAGGTTGTGAAGGGTTTGAGAGAGGGGTTGGAGGGGGGGGTGAGAGGATTTTGGGGGTGATTGGAGGTTTTGGGGAGGGTTTGAGTGTTTGGGGGGGCTTGGGGGCGTGGGGGGCACTGTGAAGGGTTTGAGAGAGGGGTTGGAGGGCTTTGGGAATGGTGACTTGGGGTTTGGGGGGGGCTTGAGTGCTTTAGGTGGGTTTGGGAGTTTGGAGGGCTGTGAAGGGCTTGAGAGGGGTTGGAGGGGTTTGAAGGGGAGTTTTGGGGTGACTTGGGGGTTTGGGAGGGTTTGGGGGGCTTGAATGTTTTGGGTGAGAGTGAAGGTTTTGGGGGGTTCTGGGGCAGCTGGTTTTGGATGGTGTCAGGGATTTGGGGGTGTTTGGAGCACTGTGAAGGGTTTGAGAGGGGTTGGAGGGTTTTGGAGAGGATTTTGGGGGTCATTTAAGGTTTGGGGGGCAGTTGAGTGGTTGGGGAGAATGTTAAGGGAGGTTTGGGGCGGGAGGGCATCTGTTGGGGTGCTCGGGGCGGGGGGTGGAGAGGTTTGGAGAGGAGTTTTGGGGTGCTCGGTGGGCTTGGGGGAGTTGTGAAGGGTTGGAGAGAGGTTGGAGGGGGTGTGGAGAGGATTTTTTGGGGTGACTTGGGGTTTTGGGGGGTTGGATGGGGCTTGAGTGTTTTGAGTGGTTTGGGGGTGTTGGGGTAGTTGATTATTGAGGGGGTTGGGGATTTGGGGGGTTGGGGGCACCATGAAGAGTTGGAGGGGGTTTGGGGAGTTGTTTGGGGGTGCTGGGTGGGTTTGGGGGAGTTGTGAAGGGTGGGAGAGGGGTTGAAGGGGATTTGGAGAGGAGTTTTGGGGTGACTTCGAGTTTGGGGGGGCAGTTGAGTGGTTTGGGAGGATGTTAAGGGAGGTTTGGGGAAGGGGCTGGGGGGCATTGGTTGGGGTGCTCAGGGCAGGGATTTTGGGGGTGTTTGGGGGGGGTAGCTGCTTTTTGGGGGGGGTAGCTGCTTTTTGAAGGGTTGGGAAGATGGGGGGACAGGTTTAAGATCTTTGGCAGGAGAGCTTTGGGTAGGGGGAGAGCATTTGAAGGGGTGAGAGGGTTGGGGGGGCCTGAGGTTTGGAGAGGATTGGGAGATTGGAGGATCTGGAGAGGATTGGGAGATTGGAGGATCTGGGGAGGGGGTTGGGTGGTCGGAGGGGAGCTGGGGGCTGGCTTTGGGGTGTTTGGGGATTTTGGGGAGCAGTAGGTTTTGGGGGGTGGGGGTTGTGGGGATTTTGGGGGTGAGGTTGCTAATTCTGTGGTCCCCCTCCCCGGGCTGTGTCCCTGCACAGCTGAGGGTCAGCAAGGAGCAGGAGCACTTCCTGGTGGCCCCCAGGGGCTGGCGTGCAGCGAGGTGACAGCTGCCAGCCTGGTGAGCATCCCTGAGACCCCCGACGGGCTGAGGGCATCCGTGCCAGCTGCACCCCGCTGCCAGCCCAGGCTGGGGATGATAAAGGGCTGGAGAGCAGCCCTGAGGAGGACTTAGGGGTGCTGGGGGTGCAGAGCTGGACAGAAGCCCCAGAACCAGCCATGCCCTGGGCTGATCCCCAGCAGTGAGGGCAGCAGGGGCAGGGAGGGGATTCTGCCCCTCTACTGAGACCTCCCTGCAGTGCTGGGGCAGCTCTGGAGCCCTCAGCACAGACAGGGACCTGGTGGAACAAAGGCAGAGGAGGCCACAGCAGTGCTGGGAGCCCTCTGCTGTGAGGCCAGGCTGAGAGAGTTGGGGTTCAGGCTGGAGAAGAGAAGGCTCTAGGGAGACCTCAGAGCAATGTTCCAGCAGCTGGAGGGGCTCCAGGAGAGCTGGGGAGGGACTTTGGACAAGGGCTGGGAGTGCCAGGCTGAGGGTTGGTGGCTTCAAGCTGGAAGAAACTGGATTGAGGTTGGGCATGAGGAAGAAATTCTTCCCCATCAGGGTGGTGAGACCCTGGCACAGGTTTCCCAGGGAGGCTGTGGATGTCTCCCCCGGAGGTGTTCAAGGCCAGGCTGGATGGGAGGTCTGGTGGGAGGTGTCCCTGCCCGTGGCAGGAGGTTGGCACTGGACGATCTTTAGGGTCCCTGCTAACCTGTTCTCTATGCCCCCACGCCTCCCCTGCATGCCGGGAGAGTGGGGGCTGGGATTCAGGCACCTCTGACCCTCCAACCCCGCCTTCTCCCAATCACAGATCAAGGTGAACGTGCTGGGGGCCGTGGTGGAGCAGGGCAGCACCAACTTCGCGCCCGATGCCCGCAGCTTCAGCCTGCACGCTGCCATCTACGCTGCCCGCCCCGACGCCCGCTGCATCATCCGCCTGCACACGCCGGCCACGGCCGCCGTAAGGCTTCGGGCTGGGCTGGGGGAGGGGGTTTGGGGTAGGGGAGGGGGCGTTAGGGGCTGCTTTGTCAGCCTGGGCACCCCGGCAGGTGTCGGCCATGCGCTGCGGGGTGCTGCCCATCTCCCGAGCCGCCCTGCTGCTGGGCGACGTCGCCTACTTCGATTTCCGCGGAGAGGTGGAGGACGAAGCCGATCGGGTGGAGCTCCAGAAGTGCCTCGGCCCCACCTGTAAGGTGGGTGGCACTCGTTCCCCGTCCCCCTTCCCGCACCGTCCCCGGTCCCCTCCCGGTCCCCTGCTGCCTCTCGCCCTGCTGATGTCGCCTCCCTGCCACTGGGGGCGCTGCAGATCCTGGTGCTGCGCAACCACGGGGTGCTGGCGCTGGGGGACACCGCCGAGGAGGCCTTCTACAGCATCTTCCACCTGCAGGCGGCCTGCGAGATCCAGGTGAGCGCCAGGGCATGTGCTGAGCCCTGCCAGCTGCCAGCGCAGTGCCTTGGCAATAAGCACTGAGCTGTGCCAGGTGTCAGCTGCCGGCGCAGTGTCGCAGGACTCTGCTGTCACCAGGGTGCTCTGAGAGCAAGCACTGACCTGCGCCAGGTCTCTGCCACCAGCACAATGTCCCTGAGCTGTGCCAGGTCTCTGCTATCTCCATACTGCTCTGAGACCAAGAACTGAGCTGTGCCAGGCCTCTGCCACCAGCACAGTGTCACAGGAGCATGAACCAAGCTGTGCCAGGTCTCTGCACTGAGTTGTGTCACATCTCTGCTGCCAGCACAATGTCCCTGAGCTGTGCCAGTTCTCTGCTGTCACCACACTGCTCTGAGATCAAGGACTGACCTGTGCCAGGTCTCTGCCACCAGCACAGTGTCCCGTGAGCTGTGCCAGGTCTCTGCCACCAGCACAGTGTCCCATGAGCTCGCAGTGAGCTGTGCCAGGTCTCTGCCACCAGCACAGTGTCCCATGAGCTTGCAGTGAGCTGTGCCAGGTCTCTGCACTGAGCTGTGCCAGGTCTCTGCTGCCAGCACAGTATCCCAGGAGAATGCACCAAGCTGTGCCAGGTCTCTGCCAGCAGCGTAGTGCCCAGGATGTCACTGGGGGAGGGGGACGCAGGGGCCGGTGCCAGGCCCCTGAGCTGCGCTGTGGCCGCGGGGGGGGGGGGCCGCAGGTGTCGGCGCTGGCGAGCGCGGGGGCGCCGAGAACCTGATCGTGCTGGAGCGCAGCAAGCAGCGCCCCCACGAGGTGGGCTCCGTGCGCTGGGCAGGAAGCACCTTCGGACCCATGCAGAAGAGCCGCCTGGGCGAGCACGAGTTCGAGGCCCTGATGAGGATGTTGGACAACCTGGTGAGCACCCGGCTCTGCCCGGACACCCCCCCCAAATGCCTTCCCAAATCCCCCCAATCGCTCCCCAAATTCCTCCCCCTAAAATCTTTCTTTTTATCCATGGGTTGAGGTTTTGGCAAAGGTTGATTTGGGGGGGGGGGGGGGGGGGGAAGGGGATATAGGGGTCTTTAGGATGTGAAATGTTTTGGGGGGAGGTTGAGATTTTGGGGGGCATTAGAGGGTTTTTTTTTTTTGGGGGGTGGGTTTTTTGGGGGACATCAGAGGGATTTTAGGCGGGACAGGAGAGGGTTTGGGGGGTTGGGGTTTTTGGGGGACATTGGAGGGGTTTTTGGGGGTTGGGGTTTTTTGGGGGACATTGGAGGGGGTTGGGGGGGTTGGGGTTTTTTGGGGGACATTGGAGGGGGTTTGGGGGGGTTGGGGTTTTTTGGGGGACATTGGAGGGGTTTGGGGGGGGTTGGGGTTTTTTGGGGGACATTGGAGGGGTTTGGGGGGGTTGGGGTTTTTTAGGGGAAACAATGCTTTTTATGGGGGTTGGAGGTTTTTTGGGGGGGGGATTTTTCTGGAGGTCAGAATTTTTGGGGGAGGGAAGTCAGGAGTGGGTTAGGGTGAGGATTTGGGGGGATGGGTTAGAGGGGGTGAGGATTTTGGGGGGGTGGCAGGGATGGGTCGGGGGGTGAGGATTTGGGGGGGGAACGGTGGGGATGGGTCGGGGGGTGAGGATTTGGGGGAGGGGTCATGACTCGAGCACCCCAGGAGGCTGTTCCTGCCCCGCCAGGGTTACCGCACCGGCTACACCTACCGCTACCCCTTGGTGCAAGAGAGAAGTAAGCCCAAGAGCGACGTCCTGATCCCTGCCACCGTCACTGCCTTCGTCTTCGAGGAGGAGGCTGCGCCGCTGCCCGCGCTCCGGCAGCACGCCCACCGGCAGCAGAAGGAGAAGACTCGCTGGCTCAACACCCCCAACACCTACCTGAGGGTCAGCGTGGCTGAGGAGCAGCAGGGCAGCGCCAGCAGCCAAAAGACAAAGACGACGGTGAGGCGCTGGGGGAGGGCAGGGGGCGTCTAGAGAACGGTGCTTGGGGGAGTGCGGAAAGGGTTTGGGTTTGAGGACTGGAGCTGGATCGTGGTGGGGCTGGGCTGGGCTGGGTCGAGTGGGCTGGGCTGGGCTGGGCTGGGTCGAGTGGGCTGGGCTGGGCTGGGCTGGGTCGAGTGGGCTGGGCTGGGCTGGGCTGGGCTGGGTCGAGTGGGCTGGGTCGAGCTGGGTGGGCTGGGCTGAGCTGGGTCGAGCTGGGTGGGCTGGGTCGGGCTGGGTCGAGTGGGCTGGGCTGGGTCGGGCTGGGTCGAGTGGGCTGGGCTGGGTCGGGCTGGGTCGAGTGGGCTGGGCTGGGCTGAGCTGGGCTGGGTCGGGTGGACTGAGCTGGGCTGGGCTGAGCTGGGTCGAGTGGGCTGGGCTGAGCTGGGTCGAGTGGGCTGGGCTGAGCTGGGTCGAGTGGGCTGGGCTGAGCTGGGTCGAGTGGGCTGGGCTGAGCTGAGCTGGGTCGAGTGGGCTGGGCTGAGCTGAGCTGGGTCGAGTGGGCTGGGCTGAGCTGGGTCGAGTGGGCTGGGCTGAGCTGGGTCGAGTGGGCTGGGCTGAGCTGAGCTGGGTCGAGTGGGCTGGGCTGAGCTGAGCTGGGTCGAGTGGGCTGGGCTGAGCTGGGTCGAGTGGGCTGGGCTGAGCTGAGCTGGGTCGAGTGGGCTGGGCTGAGCTGAGCTGGGTCGAGCGGGCTGGGCTGAGCTGAGCTGGGTCGAGCTGGCTGGGCTGGGCTGGGCTGAGCTGAGCTGGGTCGAGCTGCCTGGGCTGGGCTGGGCTGAGCTGGGTCGAGCTGGCTGGGCTGGGCTGGGCTGAGCTGGGTCGAGCTGCCTGGGGTGGGCTGGGCTGGGCTGGGCTGAGCTGAGCTGGGTCGAGCTGGCTGGGCTGGGCTGGGCTGAGCTGGGTCGAGCGGCCTGGGCTGGGCTGGGCTGAGCTGGGTCGAGCGGCCTGGGCTGGGCTGGGCTGGGCTGGGTCGAGTGGGCTGGGCTGGGCTGGGCTGGGTCGAGTGGGCTGGGCTGGGCTGGGCTGGGTCGAGTGGGCTGGGGTGGGCTGGGCTGGGTCGAGTGGGCTGGGCTGGGCTGAGCTGGGTCGAATGGGCTGGGCTGGGCTGGGGTGGGCTGGGTCGAGTGGGCTGGGGTGGGCTGGGCTGAGCTGAGTTGAGTTGGGTTGAGTGGGCTGGGTTCAGCGGGCTGGGCTGGGCTGAGTTGGGTTGAGTGGGCCGGGCTGAGTTGGAAGGGATCTCACAGCTCATCCAGTTCCAGCCCCCTGCTATGGGCAGGGACTCCTCCCCCTAGCACAGGTTGCTCAAGGCCTCATGAAACCTGGCTTGGGTGGTAGGTTTTGGAGGCACTCTGTTAGAGATATCCCCCCCCCCCCCCCCCCAACATTTAGTGTGCAGAAGCACCCGGGGCTGCTCCAGCAGTGTGAAACCCTCCCCCTGGTGCTGTTGTTGAGCACAACCTTTCCTGCCCTCCTCTGGTTCTACTGGCACAATGCTTATGGTGAATTCTCTGCTCCCCAGCCCAAGTCCCCAGGGCTTGATTGGGGTTTCCTTTTCTATGCAGCTTGCTTTGATTGGGGTCCCCTCTCTGCAAGATGATGCTTTGATTGGGGTCCCCTCTCTGCAAGATGATGCTTTGATTGGGGTCCCCTCTCTGCAAGATGATGCTTTGATTGGGGTCCCCTCTCCATGCCACATGCATTTTTGGGGACTTCTCTCCACAGGGTGCATTTAATGGGGTGTCTCCTCCCTGCCACACATTTACTGGGGTCTCCTTTCTATGCAATCTAGATTTATTGGGGTCTCCTCTCTGCAAGATGCATTTATTTGGATCTCCTTTCCATGCAACTTGCACTGATGGGGGTCTCCTCTCTGCCTAATGCATTGATGGGGGTCTCCTCTCTGCCCAATGCATTGATGGGGGTCTCCTCTCTGCCCAATGCATTGATGGGGGTCTCCTCTCTGCCCAATGCATTGATGGGGGTCTCCTCTCTGCCCAATGCATTGATGGGGGTCTCCTCTCTGCCCAATGCATTGATGGGGGTCTCCTCTCTGCCCAATGCATTGATGGGGGTCTCCTCTCTGCCCAATGCATTGATGGGGGTCTCCTCTCTGCCCAATGCATTGATGGGGGTCTCCTCTCTGCCCAATGCATTGATGGGGGTCTCCTCTCTGCCCAATGCATTGATGGGGGTCTCCTCTCTGCCCAATGCATTGATGGGGGTCTCCTCTCTGTGCTGTGCAGTGGCTGAAAGCAGACGAGGTGGAAAAAGGCAGCAGTGGGACCCCCATCCGAATCGAGAACCCAAATCAGTTCGTGCCCCTCTACACGGACCCACAGGAGGTGCTGGAGATGAGGAACAAGGTATGGTCCTGTCCCCGGAGCTCCAGGGGCTTTCAGACATGGATGGGGAGCTCTGAGCAGACCCCAGGGCCAGGAGGAGGCTTTTCCCTGGTCCTCACTCTGCATCCCACATCCCACCCCCAGTGAGACTTAGCCAGGCTGGAGAGCTGGGCAGGGAGAAATGGAATGAAATTCAACTAGGGCAAGGGGAGAGACTTGCAGCTGGGAAAGAACAACCCCGTGGAGCAGGAGAGGTTGGGGGCTGAGCTGCTGGAGAGCAGTGAAGAGGAAAAGGACCCTGGGGGTCCTGGTGGATAAGAGGTTGACCATGAGCCAGCAATGTGCTCTCGTGGCCAAGAAGGCCAAGGGCAGCCTGGGGTGGATCAGAAGGGCTGTGGTGAGCAGGTCGAGAAAGGTTCCCCTGCCCCTCTACTCTGCCCTGGTGAGGCTGCATCTGGAATCTTGTGGCCAGTTCTGGGCCCCTCAGTTCAAGAAGGACCTTAGGGAACTGCTTGAAAGAGCCCAGCACAGAGCCATAAAGATGCTGAAGGCAGTGGAAGATCTTCCTCAGGAGGAGAGCCTGAGGGAGCTGAGGGCTCTGGAGCTTGGAGAGGAGGAGCCTGAGGGTGACCTCATTGCTGGTGATAGAGATGTGCAGGGGGAGTGCCCAGAGGCTGGAGCCAGGCTCTGCCCAATGCCAGCACAAGGGGCAGTGGTGGAAGCTGAGGCAGAGGAAGTGCCATGGGAACAGGAGGAAAAGTTCTTTTCCCTGTGAGGGTGACAGAGCCCTGGAGCAGGCTGCCCAGGGGGGTCGTGGAGTCTCCCTCTCTGGAGATATTCAAAACCCACCTGGATGTGCTACTGTGTGACCTGCCCTGGGTGCTCCTGCTCTGGCAGGGGGTTGGACTGGATGAGCTTTGGAGGTCCCTTCCAGCCCCTAACGTTCTGTGATTCTGATTCTGTGAGATCCGGGAGCAGAACCGGCAGGACGTGAAGTCGGCAGGGCCCCAGTCGCAGCTGCTGGCCAGCGTCATCGCCGAGACCAGCCGCAGCCCTGTACGTCCCCTGCTGTCCCCACCCTCACCTCGACCCTCCTTCTGCCCTCCCCGCAGCACCCAGCCCTTCCCCAGAACCCCGGAGTTCCACCGTTCGGGGGTGATGCAGCTCCGGGGGTCGTTTCAGTCCACAGAGAGCCATCTGGGCGATGCAGAAGCCAAAGAGGCATCCCGGGAGGAGGCGCCTCCGGAGCCAGAGCCTCCCAACCCCTTCAGCCAGCTCACGGACCAGGAGCTGGAGGAGTACAAGCAGGAGGTGGAGAGGAAAAAGCTGGAGCTGCAGGGTAGGAAAGGGCGTGGGGGAGCCCCAATCCCAAATCCCGCCTCGGGGCTGGCACCCGCCGGACCCTGGGGCCAACGCATGTCTGTGCTGGCAGGAGAGAAGGAGCTCACGGCAGAGGAGAGCCAGGCACCTCCTGGCAAATCCCCCCCCACCTCCCCACAGAAGACCCCGGCCCCGACGCCCGGCAAGCCCTCGGAGGGTGAGTGGCTGGCGAGCCCCGGGGCTGCCAGCCGAGTGCCGACGAGGAGCCCCCGGGCCTCCAGTGAGCTACCTGAGAAGCGGGGGCGAGGGGGCTGTAGCCGAGCCTCGCTGAAACACAGATCAAGGTCACCTTTGCCTTCCCCTGGGGGTTCCCCGCTGCGGTGGGGCTGAGCACAGGGGGATTGACGCCGCAAAGGCACCGAAGCCACCGAGCGTCCCGGCGGGAGGAGGCGAGCGTCCGCCGGTGGCTCTGCAGGGCGGCCGGGGACACCTCTGTCCCCTCCCTAACGCACCCAGGGGGTGCAATCTCCCCGCCCCCAGCACATGTCCCGAAGGGCAAATCTGTCACCGACGCCCCGCGGCAGGTCTCGGGGTGCGGGGGCGGGCGGCGGGGGGAACGCGGGGCTGCTGGCTTTCATCGTGTCTGGTGGTGCCTGTCTGTCTGTCTGTCTGTCTCCACAACGTCTTCCTTTCTCTTTTCCTCCACGTGTGGCTTTCACCCCAAGGAGTTACCTCTGACTTGTCACTGTAGTAAGTACGGAGAGGCCACCCCCGAGCCTCACTGCGGGAGGAGGGACGCGGGCGACCGCGACCCCCCCCAAACCAGCTGGGGGTCACCTTCGCTCTCTGTGCCCCCATCCCCCTTTTCCGGGGAGCGACAGCCCCGCGGAGGGTCTTGTCTGGCAGAAGGAAATTGCCTTGGGTTGCTTTCGTGTATTTTCTTTGCTGGTTGCTTTCGTGGGCAGCGGCGAGGCCGGGACGGAGCCCGGCTGCCCCTCCCCGCCTGCCGCTTCCCAGCTCTCCATCCCACCGCCGCTTGTCCTGCGGGGAGGGCAGGGGGCAAGGCTCAGGATGGCAGCGCCTGTGGCAGGAGGGGATGGGATCTCGGCGCTCTCTGTCTGCGAGGGCCAAATCCTGCTCCTGCCCAGGTCAAACCGGCGAGTTAGGGGAGATTTAACCACCCCCCTCCCCCGCGGCGCCGGGCAGCGCTGCCCCGAGCCTCACCTCTGTCCTTTCTCCTTGCCAAGGTGACAAGAAGGTGGAGGGCAGCCAAGTGCCAGCCGACTCTGCTGCCGAGAAGGAGCCACCAGCAGTGGTGAATGGGAAGGACGAGGAGCAGAGCACCGAGGACAGCATGGGCAAAGGGGAGGCCGGACCACCTCCCCCCGAGCAGGATGCCCCCAAGGAGAAGGAGACGGTGACCAGCAGCCCTGTCTCCCCCGAAGGGTCACCCTCTAAATCACCCTCCAAGAAGAAGAAGAAATTCCGGACCCCATCTTTCCTGAAAAAAGGCAAAAGAAGGAGAAGATCGAATCCTGAGCCTCCTCCAGAGCCTCTCCCCGCAGCGGCACCGGGAGCCGCTCCCCGGGAGGCTGCGGGGCACAGGGGACGGTCCCGCGCCGTGCGTCTGGCCGAGGCGCAGCCCCAGCCCCCGGGGGCCAGCTGCTTTCTGGGCACTCCTGACACCAGGCACCTCGTCCCCTGTCCCCTGCTTTGGGGAGGTGGTCACCCAGCTGACTCGAGAGGCTGTGGCCCCTGTTGGTCGCCGGGGAAGCAGCCGCTGCCATCTCCCTCCTCCCACTGGCTCTCCCTCCTCCCTCCCGGGCACCGGCGCTGAGGGTTGTTTGGTTTCTCTTTTTTTGCCTACCCACCACCTGCAGAGCCCCCATGAAATGCAAGGCCCAGCCTGGATCTGCTTGGTTTGAGGAAGAAAAGGGTAGTTTTTGTGTTATGTTGCTTTGCCACCTGCTGGAATGGCTCTGGCTTCGCACAGCCCCTGGGGCAAAGCTGTTTGCAGCCTCCCCGCCCCCGGGGGGGGGGGCAATTCGGACCAAGCTGAACGCGGGGGGATTGCTCTCGCTGAAGGAGAGGCTGAGGCAGTGGGCCTGGGGAGCCTTTCCTTCCTGGATCAGAACCTTCCCAAGCTGGAGGAGCTGCTTTCCATCCCCTTCTCCTGGTGCCACCGTCTCACACGTTCACCCCACGAGGATTTCAGGCCCCTGGGAGAGCCTCCCCTGCAAGGAGCAGCCCTTAGCGGGGGGGGGGAAGCAAAAGAGCCTCTGAGCCGAGGCTGTGATGTAAAACTGAGCAAAACTTCACTCACCAAGTGCTACTTCGGGATCAACACAGGCTGCCGACTCGGCGCGGGCACCGCCACCCCCCGGCCCCGGCACGGCCCTGCCAGCGCCCACCCGCGGGGCCAGGGTCCAGACCCCGCTTCTCCCCCAGCTCTGCCCTCCTGAGCAGGAGGGGAAGTTCTCCACGGTGTTGGCTCCCTGCTCCCTGCCCAGCCTCCCTGGAGGCGCTCCCTGCGGCGAGGGGAAGGGCGGCTCCAGCTCCACGGCCTCCGGGCTCCAGCAGCACCACCGCCCAGCTCCGTCGGCACAGCCTTGGGGTCCCTCGCCACAGCCTCCCACAGCTCCCAGCTCCTCACCGCGACCTGGCGCTCAAGCGGCGCAACCTCCTTGGTTCCATCATCACAGCCTTGGGCTCCGTCACCACAGCCTCCTGGTCCCACCATCACAGCCCTCAGCTCTGCATGGTGATGCAGCTGTTGTCTCATCCTCCCAGCTCCATCATCACAACCTCCTGGTTCCATCAGCATAACCTTGAGCTCCATCAACACAGCCTCCCGGCTCCATCACCACAACCTTGGGCTCCATCAACACAGCCTCCTGGCCTCATCACCACAACCTTGGGCTCCATCATCACAACCTCCTGGTTCCATCAGCATAACCTTGAGCTCCATCAACACAGCCTCCTGGCCCCATCACCACAACCTTGGGCTCCATCAACACAGCCTCCTGGCCCCATCACCACAACCTTGGGCTCCATCATCACAACCTCCTGGTTCCATCACCACAACCTTGGGCTCCATCATCACAACCTCCTGGTTCCATCACCACAACCTTGGGCTCCATCATCACAACCATCACCACAACCTGGCCCCATCACCACAACCTTGGGCTCCATCAACACAGCCTCCCGGCTCCATCACCACAACCTTGGGCTCCATCAACACAGCCTCCTGGCCCCATCACCACAACCTTGGGCTCCATCAACACAGCCTCCTGGCCCCATCACCACAACCTTGGGCTCCATCATCACAACCTCCTGGCCCCATCACCACAACCTTGGGCTCCATCATCACAACCTCCTGGTTCCATCAGCATAACCTTGAGCTCCATCAACACAGCCTCCTGGCCCCATCACCACAACCTTGGGCTCCATCAACACAGCCTCCCGGCCCCATCACCACAACCTTGGGCTCTAGCAATGCAGCCTCCTTGGTTCCATCATCACAGCCTTGGGCTCTGTCACCACAACCTCCTGGTTCAACCATCATGGCTCTCAGCTCTCTATGGTGATGCAGCTGTTGTCACATCCTCCCAGCTCCATCGTCACAGCCTTCCACCTCCATGTGGCAACACAACCCTCGCCACCGCCTCCTGGCTCCACCCCCACCGCCTCCTGGCCCACCCCCACCGCCTCCTGGCTCCACCCCCACCGCCTCCTGGCTCCACCCCCACCGCCTCCTGGCTCCACCCCCACCGCCTCCTGGCTCCACCCCCCCCCTCCTGGCTCCACCCCCCGCCTCCTGGCTCCCTTCTCACAACCCCCCAGCTCCCCAGGCTGACATCACTGCAGCCCTGCCTGGAGGGAAGCAGCAAACCAGCAGTGCTGATTCCTGTTTTCCCCACCCCAAGCCTCTATTTTGGCAACAAATGCAGCAGGATCAGTCCCCATCCTCCCACAAGCCCTCAGGGCTTTGCCATTTGCTGAGGGTGCTCAGGCCTAAGCCTTGCCCACGTGGAGCTGGAGCCAGCAGTGTGCCCAGGTGGCCAAGAGAGCCAAAGGCCTCCTGGCTGGGGTCAGCAATGCTGTGCCCAGCAGCAGCAGGGAGGGGATTGTCCCCTGGCACTCAGCTCTGGAGTGCTGTGTCCAGTTCTGGGCACCTCAGTGCCAGAGAGATGTGGAGGTGCTGGAGCCAGGGCAGAGCAGGGCAAGGAAGCTGGGAAGGGCCTGGAGAAGGAATCTGATGAGGAGAGACTGAAGGAGCTGGGGATGGTTAGAGTGAAACAGAGGAGGCTGAGGGGAGACCTCACTGCTGTCCACAGCTCCCTGCAAGGAGGTTGTGGAGAGGTTGGTGCTGGGCTCTGCTCACAGGCCATTAGTGACAGAGCAAGAGGGAATGGCCTCACGCTGCAGCAGGGCAGGGTTAGACTGGGCAGTGAGAAAAAGAGTGGTGAGGGATGGGCACAGGCAGCCCAGGGAGGTGGTGCAGTCCCCAGGCCTGGATGTGTTTGGATGTGGTGCCTGGGGCTCTGGTTTGGAGGTGACCCTTGCAGAGCAGGGCTCTGGGCTGGACTTGGTGACCCTGAGGCTCTCTTCCAGCCTGAGAGTTTCTGTGGTCCTGTGACTCCCTGCTGCAGCCAAGCATGTAGTGAGGGTTTGGGGTGCAGGGGAAGTCCCACAGTCCCCCCTCTGAGGGCACTGCTCTGAGTTTCCTCACCCCTGGGTGGTTTTCCAGGGGGCCAGGGCTGTGGTTTTGGAGCCTTTTTGCTGCTGCAAGGCTTTAGTTTTTTTACCTGAAAGAGGAAAAAGCCTGGGGGGGGGGGAGGGGGAGCAGGCAGCAATTCTGAGGGCAAGGGCAGGGGGTGGGAGAGAGGTGCAGGCAGGCAGTGGGGGGCAGGCAGCTGTGGCCCAAAAGGAGGAGGCTTGTGAACCAGGTTGCTTTTCTTTGCAGGGCTCTGCTCTTTCCCAGGCAAATTCTGAATGAAAAATGCCCAAAACTTTCCAAAACTGCAAAAACAAACCAAAAAATCCACACCAGGTGCAGTGCCAGTGCCCCAAGGTCCCCCCCAACCCCTGTCACCTCCATTGCCAGAGCCCCAAGGTCCATTGCCAGAGCCCCCCCCCCTCCCCTGCCACCTCCATTGCCAGAGCCCCAAGGTCCCCCCAACCCCTGTCACCTCCATTGCCAGAGCCCCAAGGTCCCCCCTCCCCTGCCACCTCCATTGCCAGAGCCCCAAGGTCCCCCCCCCCCCACCCCTGCCACCTCCATTGCCAGAGCCCCAAGGTCCCCCCAACCCCTGTCACCTCCATTGCCAGAGCCCCAAGGTCCCCCCCCACCCCTGCCACCTCCATTGCCAGAGCCCCAAGGTCCCCCCTCCCCTGCCACCTCCATTGCCAGAGCCCCAAGCCCACCCCTCCCCTGCCACCTCCATTGCCAGAGCCCCAAGGTCCCCCCCCACCCCTGCCACCTCCATTGCCAGAGCCCCAAGGTCCCCCCCCACCCCTGCCACCTCCATTGCCAGAGCCCCAAGGTCCCCCCCCACCCCTGCCACCTCCATTGCCAGAGCCCCAAGGTCCCCCCCCACCCCTGTCACCTCCATTGCCAGAGCCCCAAGGTCCCCCCCCACCCCTGTCACCTCCATTGCCAGAGCCCCAAGGTCCCCCCACCCCTGTCACCTCCATTGCCAGAGCCCCAAGGTCCCCCCCCCACCCCTGCCACCTCCATTGCCAGAGCCCCAAGGTCCCCCCCCTCCCCTGCCACCTCCATTGCCAGAGCCCCAAGGTCCCCCCCACCCCTGCCACATCCATTGCCAGAGCCCCAAGGTCCCCCCCCACCCCTGTCACCTCCATTGCCAGAGCCCCAAAGGTCCCCCCCCTCCCCTGCCACCTCCATTGCCAGAGCCCCAAGGTCCCCCCCCACCCCTGCCACCTCCATTGCCAGAGCCCCAAGCCCACCCCTCCCCTGCCAGCTCCCAGGGGCCCCCCACATCTGTGTTTTGGGGGAGAAGGCCTCCCCTGCCCCATGGTTGGAGCCATCCTGCTCCTGCAAGCACTGGGGTGGGCAAAGGGAGGCCCCTGGAGCCAGCTGGGTGCTGTGGGCAGCAGTCCCTGCTCCTGCCCCTGCTCTGTGTCCGTGCACTGAAGCCAGCCCGGGGCCCTCTTTGCTGAGCTCTGTCCCTTTCCTGCTGCTGTGAAGGCTCCCTGAGGCCATTTGTGCCCCCCCGCCTGCCCCTGGCCAGGACAGCCCCTGCAGGGGGCTGCGGGCAGGGTCCCCGCCGGGGTGCTGACCTGAATTACAACACTGCCATACAGCCCTTGTCCTCGGAGGGTCTGTGCCAGGGCCTCTGCCAGCCCTCCCCTCCTGCACCCAGGGAGCTGCGGAGGTGCCAGGGACTTGCTGCCCCTCGGGGCCAGCTCCCGCAGCTCGGGCAGAGCCCCTGGTGCCCTTAGCAGGGAGGAAGGCTCCAGGGGGCACCATCACATCCAGCCTGGCTGCTCACCACGGGGCTGGGGCACAACAGACACAGGACCACCCTGGTGCCAGGGCTCCCTACCCCCTGGGACCACCCCTCTGGAGAATTTCCCCCTCTCCCCCTGCCCACCACTTGTCCCTGGCTTGCTGCTTTCCTCTTGCCTCTTTGTGGCAAGCCTGGCCCCGAGCACCCCGGGGTGCCCAGCTTGGGGTGCAGGTTTTCCACGGCAGGGGGCTGGGATCTGTCCCTGGCTGTGAGGCAAATCACCCCTCTGGTGCCCTGCACTGTGCCAACTGCCAGCCCTGGCTCTGGTGCTCCTCACCCTCCAGCTCTGCACCTCCAAGTCAGAGGAGAGAAGGCAACTTTCCACCTTCAGCCACGGAGAGGCCGAGGTGCCACCGGCCAGGAGGGCGAGGCTGAGCTCCCGGCTGGCTGCAGCGCCCACCCTGCCCCCTGAGGCTGGCAGACGCCCGGGGCCAAGCCAGGAGGGCCCTGGCGAGGGTGCAGGTGCTCAACACCCACCCCAAGGAGGCCGGGAGGAGGTTACCCAAGCCAGCTCTGCCCCGCTGCCTGGGCGGGAGGGGGGCACCCCCAGGCTGGGGGCTGGCGAGGGCCAGGGGCTGCCAATCACGGCTGGGGAGCTCTGTGTGACGCCTGTCTGTAAATAAACCCCGCGCCTGGCACCCACCCGCGCCTGGCACCCACCCGCGCCTGGCACCCACCCGCGCCGTGCAGAGCCGCGGGGGAGGGGCGGTGTTGGGGGGGGAGGGGGCGGAGGGCGGCGGGGGGGGGGGGGCATGGTGATGACGGCGTGGCTGGCATGGGGGTGAGGGGGACGGCATGGGGGTGACAGGGGGTGGCTGGTGAGGAGGTGATGTGGGGGCGAGGGGGTGGCTGTCGGCGTGGCGAGGGGGCAGCGTGGGGGTGAGAGGGTGTCTGGCATGGGGGTGGTCACATAGGGGTGAGGGGGTTGCTGGTGGCGTGGCGAGGGGGCGGCGTGGCAGAGCTGTGGGGCTGGGCATGAGTCTGCCACTGGAGCTGGGGCTGAGCCTGGGACTGAGATGAGGACGGGACCGGAGCTGGAGGTGTGGCAGGGGCTGGGGCTAGGACTGGAGATGGAGCTGGTGATGAGGCTGGGATTGGGCAGGGGGTGGGGATGGGGACGGGGACGGATTTGAGATGGGGCTGGAGATGGAGATGATGGAGACGGGGCTGAGACTGGGACAAGGACAGGGCTGGAGCTGGAGATGAGGCAGGAACTGGACAGGAGCTGGGGCAGGGGCAGAGTCTGGTGCTAGAACCGGGACTGGAGATGGAGCTGGGGCTGGGGCTGGGCTGGGGAGGGAGCTGGGGCTGGGGCTGGGCTGGGGAGGGAGCTGGGGCTGGGGCTGGGGAGCTGGGGCTGGGGCTGGGGAGGGGAGGGAGCTGGGGCTGGGGCTGGGGCTGGGGCTGGGGCTGGGGGGAGTGAGCTGGGGCTGGGGCTGGGCTGGGGAGGGGCTGGGGCTGGGGCTGGGGAGTGAGCTGGGGCTGGGGCTGGGCTGGGGAGGGAGCTGGGGCCTGGGGCTGGGGCTGGGGAGGGAGCTGGGGCTGGGGCTAGGCTGGGGGGGGGAGGGAGCTGGGGCTGGGGCTGGGGCTGGGGAGGGAGCTGGGGCTGGGGCTGGGGCGGGGCTGGGGCTGGGCTGGGGAGGGAGCTGGGGCTGGGGCTGGGCTGGGGAGGGAGCTGCGTCTGGAGCTGAGCCTGGCGCTGGGGCTGTTGCTGGGACGGAGCCCGGAGCTCTCCGCCCGCACGGCCTGGCGCTGGGCGGTGCGGGGAGGCCGCCGGGCAGGGGTTCCAGGCGCCCGGACCTCATTCCCTGCGGAACCAAAGCGCCGCGGTGCCGGTTCCGGGGGAGCCCTGCGGAGCCGGCGCGGGGGACGCGGCGCGAGGGAACCGGAAGTGCGCCGAATCGCGCGGCCGGAAGTGCCGGCGCTGAGGGCGGCCATGGGCCGCAGCCGCTCCCGCTCGCCGCCGCGGCGGGGTGAGGAGGGACACCGAGGGAGGCCGGGGGGACCTGCCCCGGGTGGGGACCGGGCCCCGGCGGGAAGGGGCTGCGCGGAGGCGGGCAGCGAGCCGCGCTCTCGGGGAAGACGCGGGGGAGCCAGGCCCGGGGCTGGAAGCCCGTGGGGAGCAGAGAGGCCTGGGGCGTCCCCTAACCCTTGGACGAGAGGGTGAACCCCCTCAGGGCGCGGCGGGGCGGCGAGGAGGCCTCGGGTGGTTGTTGTGGGGAAAGCAGAGGCTCCCTTCCTCCTTCCCGTCGCGCTCTTGCCTCCTGCTGCCACATCTTCCTCTGTCTCCTTATCCTCACGCCCACCGACCCCCGTCCCCACTCACCCCACCTCCAGGGCGGTCTCCCCACTCCTGGGTGAGAGGCCTTTCTCTCATTTCTGTGGGTGCTGGTGGGGAGCCCTGAGCGCCGCCGTGGAGGGATGGGGGAAGGAGGTGGGAGGAGGCTGGGGGGTCTCTGCTTGGAGCGGTCGCAGCGTCGTTGGGGCGCTCCGGGAGAAGGGGGCAGGGAGGTGAGGAAGCCGTAGCTGAGCCGGGTGCGGCCTTTCCCCGAGCAGAGCGCAGGCGTTCACGTTCTGCCTCACGGGAGAGGGAGAGGAGGCGGAGAGAGCGATCCCGGTCCCGGGACAGGGACAGGAGGCGGAGCCGTTCCCGCTCCCCGCACCGGCGGCGATCCAGGTGAGGGGCAGCAAGGCCGAGGCTGGGATGGGCATGAGGCAGGGCCAGGCTGGCACGGGGTGGGGGCTGCCCCACAACGCTGCCACACTGTCCGTGGCAGAGCTGGGGAGCTGCAGCCCTGGCTGCTTTTGGTACTGCAGGTCACCGAGGAGGCACCGCTCCAGCTCCTCCTCCCCGCCCCGGCTGAAGGAGAGGAGGGATGAAGAGAAGAAGGAGATCAAGGACTCTAAAAGCAAAGAGAGGCAGATCACAGGTGAGGAGCTGCATTCTCCTCCTGAAACACCTCCTGGGTGCCTTAGTGGGGTTGGGACCAGCCCAGGGGGCACCCAGGTGCTTATTCAACATGGGTTGGGATCCAAATCATGCTTTCTGTTGCCTGGGTAGAGGAAGATCTGCAGGGCAAGACCGAAGAGGAAATAGAGATGATGAAGATGATGGGCTTTGCCTCTTTTGACACCACAAAGGTGAGTGCTGGGGCCTGCAGCCACCTCCATGGGCTTGGTAGTGCCACTGTGGCCTTTTTGGGCATCACACATTGAGGTTTGGGACATCTTTTTGCTCCTGGCTTTCAGGGGAAGAAGGTGGATGGAGCTGCCAATGCCTACGCCATCAACGTGTCCCAGAAGAGGAAGTACAGGTGAGGGCCCAGCCTGGCTCTGGGGACACCAAGCTAGGAGCCAGGGTTGATCTGCTGGAGGCTCTACAGAAGGACCTGGCCAGCCTGGATCGATGCCTGAAGCCAATGGGATGAGGCTCAACAAGGCCAAGGACTGGGCCCTGAACTTGGGTCACAACCACCCTGGGAAGGCTCCAGGCTGGGGGTAGTGCTGCTGGAAAGTGCCCAGCAGGAAAGGCCCTGGGGGTGCTGGGTACCAGCAGCTGGAGAGGAGCCAGGGAGTGCCCAGCTGGGCAAGGAGGGCACCAGCAGCCTGGCCTGGAGCAGCAGTGGTGTGGGCAGCAGGAGCAGGGCAGGGGTTGTGCCCCTGGGCTGGGCACTGGGGAGGCCACAGCTGGAATCCTGGGGTCAGGGTTGGGCTCTGACTGCCAGAAGGACTTGGAGGGCTGGAGCAGGGCCAGAGAAGGGCAACAGAGCTGGGGAAGGGTCTGGAGAACAGGGCTGGGGAGGAGCAGCTGAGGCAGCTGGGGGTGGAGCAGAGGAGGCTGAGGGAGACCTCATTGCTCTCTGCAGCTCCTGAGAGGAGGCTGGAGCCAGGTGGGGGTTGGGCTCTGCTCCCAAGGAACAATTGATGTGAGGAGAGGAAATGGCCTCAAGGTGCCCCAGGGGAGGCTCAGGTTGGCCATGAGGAGCAATTTCTTCCTGGAAAGGTTTGTCCAGGCCTGTGCCAGGCTGCCCAGGGCAGGGGTGCAGTCCCCATCCCCGGAGGGGTTCCAGAGCCCTGGAGCTGTGGTGCTGAGGGCCATGGGGTGGTGGTGCTGGGGCAGTGCAGGGCTCAGGACTCCATGAACTGAGAGGTCTTTTCCAACCTAAACCTGTCTGTGGTTCTGGGATCTGGCTCCTGGGGAGTCCTGCTTCTTACCTCCCATGAAACCTCCATTTGTGCATTTGACTTCTTAAATCAAATTAAAACTGGGGAGGGACAGTGGCTTTGGGCTGGGAGTGCCAGGCTGAGGGACAGTGGCTTTGGGCTGGGAGTGCCAGGCTGAAGGACAGTGGCTTTGAGCTGGGAGTGCCAGGCTGAGGGACAGTGGCTTTGGGCTGGGAGTGCCAGGCTGAAGGACAGTGGCTTTGGGCTGGGAGTGCCAGGCTGAAGGACAGTGGCTTTGGGCTGGGAGTGCCAGGCTGAAGGACAGTGGTGGCTTTGGCTTTGGCTGGGAGTGCCAGGCTGAGGGACAGTGGCTTTGGGCTGGGAGTGCCAGGCTGAGGGACAGTGGCTTTGGGCTGGGAGTGCCAGGCTGAGGGACAGTGGCTTTGGGCTGGGAGTGCCAGGCTGAGGACAGTGGCTTTGAGCTGGGAGTGCCAGGCTGAGGGACAGTGGCTTTGGGCTGGGAGTGCCAGGCTGAGGGACAGTGGCTTTGAGCTGGGAGAGGGGAGACTGAGACTGGAGAGGAGGAAGAAATTGTTGAGAGTGAGGGTGGGGAGAGCCTGGCACAGGCTGCCCAGGGAGGCTGTGGCTGCCCTCAGGTTGGGCTGGCCCTTGAGCAACTTGGTCCTAGAGCAATTAGATGATCTTTAAGGTCTCTTCCAACCCAAACCATAACCATTCCAGGATTGTTTGGGATGGAAGCTGGAGGATGTGGCTGAGCTGCTCTGCCTGGCTTGGGTCTGAACCTCCCATTTGAGCCAGACAGGCACAGATAGGAGGTCCCCGAGGAGACCGGGAGCTTTCCTGCCCTGGGCTGTGCAAATCCACTTAGGAACTGGGGCTCCTGTGGCTATTTGGAGCTGATTCCTCCGGAGCTGGGGGCCAGGGGGTGCTGAGCTGCTCTCTGCCCTCCCCACAGGCAGTACATGAACAGGAAAGGAGGATTCAACAGGCCCCTGGACTTCATCGCCTGACGCTGGGCTGGCTGCAGACCACCCTGGGCAATGGATCCTGCTCCCAGGCAGCCCCAGGAGCAGACTTGTGAGGAACTGGGCAGTTTTTGTCCTCACCAGCCCTGCTGTGCTGGCCCTGCCCAGCTGGCACAGTGGGCACAAGGGGCTGCTTTGGGTGGCTCTGGTTTGGTTTGGATGCTGTCCCTTGCAGGCTGCTCCTCGCCAGGATCTCATTGTGGTTTCCCCTGTTGCTTTTGACAGGTTTGGGGTTGGGTTTTTTTTTCCCCCCCCATTACAATAAAACCCTGAGTTCTTTTTTTTTTTCCCCTTTTATTTTACAATTCAGGAATAAATGGTGGGCACACAGGTGCCAGGAAGCTCTGGCACAGGGCCTTTACCCCCTTCCCCCCCCCCCCCCCCCCCAGAACACCTCCATTCCCACCTCTGTGTAGACTTGTACCAATAAATTAAGTCCCAGGGCCCCTTTGGAGGCCTCTCAGTGCAGAAGAAAACTACTTCTGTTGCTCTTTCTTTTTTGCCAGCCTGGTTGGATGTTTTCCATTCCACACACCACCTCCTGGTTTCCTACTTGGTAATTAACAGCTTCTGTTAATTAACACCCACCTCACCCCACTGAAGGAGGCTGAGGGGAGCCCTGCAGTCAAGATGGAGGTGCTGGGAAGCATGGGGCAGGGGGAGGCAAGTTCTTCCCCCACCCCAAGCTATTAGTCTGGGGGTCCCCCACCTTGTCTGCTGGTGCCCCCATAGGGCAGGGCTGTGGCAGATGGGGGGCTCCCAGTTTGATGGGCAGGACAGATTGGGGGGGGCTTTGTCCTCTCATCAAGGGGCCCCGAGCCCTGCTTGGGATTGGGGGTCCCCGTTTGGTTGGGTCATGGGGTGGGTAGAGTGGCCTGAGGTGCTGCTTGCCTTGCTTGGAGGGTCCCTGGGTGCTTCCTGACAGGGGGATGCCCTCTTCTGGAGTGGAGGCTCCTTCCCTGGGGGGGCCCCAGCCCTGTAGAGGGGTGCCTCAGCAAATGCCCCTGTCCTGGGGTAAGTCTCAGCCTCCTGTCCCGAGGGGTCCCAACTCGAAAAAGGAAAGTCCCGGGGTAGGGTGAAAGGGAGAGCGGGAGCCCTGTTCAGAGGAGGGTCCCGGTGCCGGGGGTCGCAGCCCCGGAGAGAAGGGTTCTAGGGGTGGGGAACCCTGCCCCGGTGGGGGCCATGTGTCGGGGATCTCTGTTCCGAGGGTCCCAGCCCCGTGTGGGGCTCCCAGCTACAGGAGGAAGGGTCCCTGTTCAGGAGCGTCCCGGCCCCCGGGGTCCCTGTCCCAGGGGGCTCCTAGCCCCGGGGAGAGATCTGTGGCCGGCTGGAGCCAGCGCTCCGCCCCGTTATCGCTTCCCGCGCCGCTATTGGCTGCCCTGGCAGGAAGTGAGTCAGTGGGGGGCGTGTCGGGGTGCTGCCGCCCAATGGGACGCGGCGGTTGGGCACGGCCGGGCAGGGGGCGGAGCGATCTCACCCAATAACAGCGCTCGCGGGGTGGGGGCCCCGCCCGTGCCCTGCTTGGGCGTGGCTTCGCTCACCCCTCCGCCAATGAGCAACGTCGGCGAGGGGTGCACCGCCCAATGAGCGTGCAGGGGGCGGAGTGCGGCGGAGCGGCCGGGCGAGGCGGACACTCGGCTCCGCCGCCGCCGCCGCCGCCGCCGCCGCCGCTCCCGGCCCGGCCCGGTCCGGCCCGGCCCACCCAGCGCAGCGAGATGGCGGCGGACGCCGGGCTCAGCATCCAGCTGCTGCTGGAGGCCGCCGAGTACCTGGAGCGGCGGGAGCGAGGTACATGATCCCCCCCGTCCCGGCCCCGCTTCCCCTCCTTCGACCGGGCCCGGTGGTAACGGGAGGCCCACGGTTGTGTCTCCGTAGAAGCCGAGCATGGTTATGCCTCACTGTTGCCCGGGAAGGACGGGGAGGGCCTGCGGCGCCGCGTCAAGGCCAGGAAGAGCGGCGGCGGCAGCAGGTAACGGCCGTCACCGGTTGGGGGTTGATCTTGCACCGGCAGCTGGGGAGGGAGCGCGGGAGGACAGCCGGCCCCGAGGCCTGACGCGGTTGGGCTCGGCCGTTGCGGGGTGCTCGGGGCTGGCAGGGTCCTGTCCGGTAGGGCCGGAAGTCTCCGGTCACCGGGCGCCTAGGCCCGGTAAGGTTCCGTTTTCACGGGGCTGGGGGTGCCCTGCTGTCACCAGTTAACCCGGCTCCGGTAAGGTGCTGATGTCACAGGGTGTTGGCTGGGCTGGGCACCTTCCTGTCACCGGGTGACTGAGCCCAGTGAAGTCCTGTCACGGGGCAGGGCAGGCACCCGCCTGTCACCGCTACCGGCGTCTGGTAGGATCCTGCCCGTCACAGGGAGCTGGCAGGTGTGGGACCCTCCTGTCCCCGGGGCACACAGGTCCTGTGGCGACAGGGTGCGCGGTCGGGCTGGGGACCTTGCCACCTCCTGTCACCAGGCTCTGCTGTGACGGCGCTGGGCGGAGACCTCCTGTCACCTCCTGTCACCAGGCTCTGCCACGTTCCTGCCAGCTCAACCCCTGGCCCTCCACACACCCTCTCCCCTGCCACCACCCCTCCCGCTTCCACCACCCTCTCCCCTGCCACCCCCTTTTGCCCTTCAGCCCTGCACCGAGAGATTCCCATCGCACCCCCAGCCCCAGCTCGGGATGGGCACCAAGCTGGGGGCACCTGCGGGGGGCATGCTGGCACCGTCTGAGGGGCACGGGCCGCTCCGGGCACCCCCACGCCGGGTCGGTGCCGCTCCCGGCCTGGGGGTGTTGCCGGCGGGGAGCTGCTGCGAGTTTGGTTTCGATTTCACCCCGGAGCTGGGGAAGCGAAAGCCGCTGAGGTCCGTGAGGATCCCTGCTGAGGCTGCCCGCCCCCCTCCGCGTCTGTTTGCCCTCAGTGCTCTCTCCTGGTGCCTTCGGGAGAAGGCAGTTCCTCCGCTCCTCCTCCCCAGAGCCCACCCGGAGCCGCAGCCTGGGCGGGGGGGGGGGGGGGGGGGGGTCCAACCCTCATCCCCATCTCGGGAATATCAGCCCCCCTTCTGCCTGGCTCCAGCAGCTGCACTGCACCGCAGGAGCAATTCCCAGCGCCCTGGGGCTTGGGAAGTCCGTAGGGAATGTCGAATTCCTCCTCCCCCCAGGGACACGGATTCACCACCTCCTGCTCCCACCTCCTGCTTTCCACTTCCCCACCACAGGAGCTGGCACCTGGCGGCCAGAGCTCCCCACCCCGGAGCCGCTGTGCCGATTCCTTTCCTTCCAGTGCCCCTCCTGGGGGGTTGGGTGGGGGTGGTCAGTCACTTCAGATCCCTTTGAGCCCCCTGAGGTGGGCGCTGGGGGAGGGCTGGCTCTGGCGTGCCACCCAGCAGGCAGAGCAGAAGGCGGGCAGGGTGGCACCGGTGGCGCCGGCGGCCGGTTGTGGCCCGTGCTCTTGGGATGGTTTTGGGGCTGTTTGCCCAGGGAGGAGCAGGGTGGTGGCAATGTCACCAGACCTGTCACATCGTCCTGGCTGGGAGTGGAGCCGTCCCTGTGACGTGGTGACAGCTGAACTTTGGCAGCCGCTGTGGCAGCGGAGTGCCGCCGCGGCCTCCCCGTGCCAGGGCCTCCCCGTGCCAGGGCCTCCCCGTGCCAGGGCCTCGCCACCGCCCTCCCCCCGCAGGGCTCCCGGGGCACGGAGGGAGCAGAAGGGGCCTGAGGCCTCCCAAAGTCTCTCGAGCAGCCTCTGAGGGAGTTTGTGGATCTTCAGCACTCCACATTTCCTTCTCATGGAATTGTTCTGCTTGGAAGAGGCCTTTAAGCTCACCCAGCCCAGCCCTGAGCCCTGCGCTGCCCCAGCACCACCCCCCTCAGCACCACAGCTCCAGGGCTCTGGAACGCCCCCAGGGATGGGGACTGCACCCCTGCCCTGGGCAGCCTGGCACAGGCCTGGACAAACCTTCCCAGGAGGAAGTTATTCCTCATGGCCAACCTGAGCCTCCCTTGGGGCAACCTGAGGCCATTTCCTCTCCTCCCATCACTTGTTCCTAGGGAGCAGAGCCCAACCCCCACCTGGCTCCAGCCTCCTCTCAGGAGCTGCAGAGAGCAATGAGGTCTCCCTCAGCCTCCTCTTCTCAGCCTCCTCTTCTCCAGCCTCAGCCCCCCCCAGCTGCCTCAGCTGCTCCTCCCCAGCCCTGTTCTCCAGACCCTTCTCTGGCCCTGCTCCAGCCCCCGAGTCCTTCTGGCAGGGAGGGCCCCAGGGCCAATCCTCCTTTGTGCTTTCTGAGCTTCATTAAAATGAGAACCCCAAAGGGATTCCTAAGCAAACCTCCCCCAGCTGGCTTCCAACCACTCCTTGCTCAGAGCTGTTGGATCCCCAGGAGCACAAAACCAGCATGGCCATGAAGCCATAGCACCAAGTGCCATGGCCACACAGTCTGCTGGGGAAAGCTTCCCTTTCCATCCCACCCCCCTGGAAGCTTAGCCTGCTTTTGCCAGGAGAGCAGCAGAGAGAGAAGCTCTTGCTCACCAGCATGGCCTGAGCTGGTTTGGAGCTCCACCACCAACCCATGGCCCTCAGCTCCACATCTCCACAGCTTGGAGACCTCAGGGAACCTTATCTTGGGAGGGAAGCCTGCCCTGGGAGCCTGCCCTGGGAGCCTGCCCTGGGAGCCTGCCCTGGGAGCCTGCCCTGGGAGCCTGCCCTGCTTTTGCCAGGAGAGCAGCAGAGAGTTGTTCCTGGTCACCAGCGTGGCCTGAGCTGGTTTGGAGCTCCTGGCAGGTCACCACCAACCCATGGCCCTCAGCTCCACATCTCCACAGCTTGGAGACCTCTTCAGGGAACCTTATCCTGGGAGCCTGCCCTGGGAGCCTGCCCTGGGAGCCTGCCCTGGGAGCCTGCCCTGCTTTTGCCAGGGGAGCAGCAGAGAGTTGTTCCTGGTCACCAGCGTGGCCTGAGCTGGTTTGCAGCTCCTGGCCTGAGCCACAACCCCTCAGACCCTGCACAGCCCTCCCAGAGCAGTCTGGTGTCTGGCTGCAGCTCTCTGTGCTGCTGCTCACCAGCCCTCCTTGGCTTCCTCTTCTGCAGGACTCCTTCCCAAAGCTCCTTTGGAATAAGAGAGTCACCCAGAGCCTCCTTTTCTTCCCAGCAGAGGTTTGTGTTGTGCTGGAGCAGCTTCCCCCCCCTGCCCTGAGCTCCACCAGCCTCAAGTGCTCACTGCCTGCTGCCCTGGCATGGACAGAGCTGCTTGATCCCAGTCCTGGCTCTCAGTCCTCAGCCTCTGCACATAACAATCCCCTCCTGGGGCTTTCCTGACCCTTTCATTGCCACTTCTCTGGAGATTTCTCCCTCCTGGCCCTATCCCTTCCACCTTGTTCACCATTGTCCCAGCCCTGAGGTTTGCAGCTTCCCCAGGAGCCTTCCCTGTGAGTCCCAGCCCTGATCCACTGGGATGGAGAAGCTTACAGCTTGTCCTTTCTTTTCCAGGTCGACACACAATGAGATGGAGAAGAACAGGTCAGTGCTGGAGGCTGCCTGGGAGCAGGGGCTGGGCAAGTTGTGGCTCTTCCAGGGGCTGTGAGTGGGAGAGGAGGGATGGGAAGTGCTGCTGGGGAGGTGCCTGGTGCTGCTTGGTTTGGAATCAGAGAATAGGTTGGGTTGGAAAAGCCTCTGAGAGCATCCAGCCCCAGCCCAGCCCCAGCCCCAGCCCAGCCCCAGCCCAGCATGGACACCAAACCAGGCCCCAGCTGCAATGGCCACAGGGCCCTGGAGCACCTCCAGGCATGGGGACTGCACCACCTCCCTGGGCAGCCTGGGCCAGCCCCTGACCACCCCTGCAAGACAGGAATTGTTCTTCCTCTCCAACCTGAGCCTCCCCTGGCACAGTTTCAGGCCATTGCCTCTCCCTCTAGCACCTGAGACCAGGGAGCAGAGCCCAACCTCCCCCTGGCTCCAGCCTCCCCTCAGGAGCTGCAGAGAGCAATGAGGTCTCCCTCAGCCTCCTCTGCTCCAGCCTCAACCCCCCAGCTGCCTCAGCTGCTCCTCCCCAGCCCTGTTCTCCAGACCCTTCCCCAGCTCTGTTGCCCTTCTCTGGCCCTGCTCCAGCCCTCCAAGTCCTTCTGGCAGTCACAGCCCAACCCTGACCCCAGGATTCCAGCTGTGGCCTCCCCAGTGCCCAGCCCAGGGGCACAACCCCTGCCCTGCTCCTGCTGCCCACACCACTGCTGCTCCAGGCCAGGCTGCTGGTGCCCTCCTTGCCCAGCTGGGCACTCCCTGGCTCCTCTCCAGCTGCTGGCACCCAGCACCCCCAGGGCCTATCCTGCTGGGCGCTTTCCAGCAGCTCTGCCCCCAGCCTGGAGCCTTCCTGGGGTGGTTGTGACCCAGGGGCAGGATCCAGCCCTTGGCCTTGTTGAGCCTCATCCCACTGGCCTCAGCCATGGCTCCAGCCTGGCCAGGACCCTCTGCTGCCCTTCTCTAGCCCTGCTCCAGTTGCTCTACGTCCTTCCTGGAGTGAGGGCCCCCACAGTGCCCCCAGGATATTGACAGTATCACAGAATGGTTCAGGTTGGAGAAGACCTTCAGGATGCTCAAGAGCAGGCTTGAAGCATCTCTTGTCCTTGGCCATAGCACCACGAGGAGGTGGGAATGGAACTCAGCTCCTGGGCAAAGTCTTCCTCCCTGCCCTCAGCATGCCAGGAGAAGGGGTCCAGGGTTCTGGCCTTCAACCCATTCCCAGGCCAGATCAGAGCTGGGGGGATGGCATCACCCTGGACTCAGCCACACACCTCCCAGTGCCAGCTGTGCTCTCTGGGGATACTTTGGTGTCCTTCATCCTTGTTCCTTGGCAGGGTTTGGCCATGCCTCAAATCTTGCCACATCCTGCTGCCAGTGGATGATTTGTGTGAGCTCAGGCAGTTGGTGTTGTAAGAGCAGGGCCAGAGTGTCCTGAGGGGTGGGAAAGGCCACAGAGGTTCAGGTCTGGTCTTAACAGGTGGAGAAAGTCAGCAGCTGGACATCCCAGCATGGTGCAGATGGGAAGGTAGCTCTGGAGCTCAGCCAGCCCAAGCCCCTGCTCCAGCAGGGCACCCACAGCAGCTTGCCCAGAGGCACAGTGCCCAGGGGGGTTGGAAGCTCTCCACAGGAGACTCCACAACCTCTCTGGGCAGCCTGCTCCAGGCCTCCAGCACCCTCACACCAAACTACTTGCTCCTCCTCTCCAGCTGCCATCTCCTGGCTGCCACTTTGTGCCCCTTGCCCTGTCCCTGAGCACCACTCAGCAGAGTCTGGCCCCAGCCTCTTGCCCCCCACAGCTCCTTCAGCTCTTGCTGAGCATTGCTCAGCTGCCCTCTGGGGCTGCTCTCCTGCAGGCTCTCAGCCCCAGGCCTCTCAACCTTTGCTGCTGCCAGAGCTGCTCCAGGCCCCTCAGCAGCTTCCCAGCCTGCCCTGGACTCTCTCCAGCACTTCCCAGGCTCTGCAAGTGGGGAACCCAGAGCTGGAGGCAGGACTGCAGCTGTGGGCTCCCCAGGGCAGGGCAGAGGGGCAGCAGAGCCTCCCTTGCCCTGCTGCCCACACTCTCCTCCCTGCCCCCCAGGACCCCACTGAGGCCTTCTTGGCCCCCAGGGCACCCTGCTGGCTCCTGGGCACCTTCTTGTCCCCCAGCCCTCCCAGCTCCTTCTCCTGGAGCTGCTTCCCAGCAGCTTCCCCCTCAGCTGTGCTGCTGCAGGAGGTTGTTGCTCCCCAGGGGCAGGACCCTGCCCTTGCCCTGCTTGAACCTCCTGAGGTTCCTCTCCCCCAGCCCTGATTTCTTCACCCTCTCCTTGCCCCTCTCTCCTTGCTGAGGCCAGAGCCCTGTTGCAATCTCATTGCACAAGCAGCTGCAGGATCTGCTCCATGTTTTCTCCCCCTCTGGAGAGGCTGCAGCAGTGAGCTGCTCCCTGGCACCAGGAACTCATTCCCTTCATGCTTGGGGATCCCTTCGACCCATCCAGCTTCTGAGCCCTGGCCTTGGCCAGGCCTTGCCAGCTGCCTCCTGCTGGCACAGAGAGCAGCTTGGCTTGATCCAGGGAGGAGAGCAACAGGCAGAGGGAGGCAGGGCAGTGGGGGGGGGCCTGGGGAGTTCCTCTCCTGGGAAAATTAATCCTTTGGGAGCTTTTCCTTTCACCCCAAGGAGCCAGGGGGAGCGCGGGGGGGGGTCAGCTGGGGGCTGTGCCCAGGCAGAGCCTTTTCCAGATGCCTCCCCTCTGGCTGTGCAGCAGAACCCCCAGGGTGAGCCTGGTGCTGGTGTGTGGGGAGGCACTGGGGTGGCCACCCTGCCCCCTGCAGCCTGGCTGCTTGTGTCCTGCTGCCAGTGGCCAGCAGCAGGAGGCTCCTCTGAGCCCAGGATTCGTGTGTCCCAGGCAGGGAGCAGAGCTGGGCCTGCCCCCACCCCCTGCAGCTGGATCCCCCTGGCTGCCAGTGCTGCCATGCTCCAGGCAGCTCTTCCCCAGCTCAGGCAAGGAGCTGCCCAAAGGCTTCTGCTGCAGCCTGCAGCTGTCTGGGGCTCAGAGATCCATGGAATGGGTTGGGCTGGAAGGGAGCTCAGAGCTCACCCAGCTCCAACCCCTGCCATGGGCAGGGACACCTCCCACCAGCACAGGCTGCTCCAGGCCTCATCCAGCCTGGCCTGGAGCACCTCCAGGCAGGAGGCAGCCACAGCCTCCCTGGGCAGCCTGTGCCAGGCTCTCCCCACCCTCACTCTCAACAATTTCTTCCCCATCTCCACTCTCAGTCTCCCCTCTCCCAGCTCAAAGCCATTGTCCCTCAGCCTGGCACTCCCAGCCCTTGTCCCAAGTCCCTCCCCAGCTCTCCTGGAGCCCCTTCAGGTACTGGAAGGCTGCTCTGAGGCCTCCCTGGAGCCTTCTCTTCTCCAGCCTGAGCAGCCCCAACCCCCCAGCCTGTCCCCACAGGGGAGGTTCTGCAGCCTCTGATCATCTCTGTGGCCTCCTCTGGAGCCTCTCCAGCAGCTCCAGGTCCTTGTGTTGGGACCCCCAGAGCTGGAGGCAGTGCTGCAGGTGGGCTCTGAGCAGAGCAGAGGGGCAGAATCCCCTCCCTGTGCTGCTGCTCTCCCTGCTCTGGCTGCAGCTCAGCACTCAGCTGCCTCTGGGCTGCCAGGGCCCAGTGCTGGCTCCTGGGGGGGTTTGTCACCACCTGACACCCCCAAGGCCTTCTCCTGCAGGCTGCTCTCAGCCACTCCTCCCCCAGCCTGGCTCTGTGCTGGGGATTGCCCTGCCCCAGCTGCAGGAACCTTGCCCTTGGCCTGGTTGGACTTCCTGAGGTTGCCTTGGGCCCAGCTCTGCAGCCTCTGCAGGGCTCCTGTCCTGGTGGTGGTGTTCAGGAGGTGCTTTGTGTAGGCACAGGGTTGGTTTCCTCCCAGGAAACCCCAAACCAGCCAGGCAGGTCCTTGCAAAACCTCCACCAGGGGATTTCAGGGCTGGGGATGTTGCAAGCACTGCCCAAGAGCTGTGACCTCAGCCTGGGGCTGCAGCTCTGCACCTGAGTGAACTCAGCCCATGGGGAGAGCATCACAGGGCTGGGAGAGGGCCTTGGAGAGCAGTGAGAGGTTCCCTTGGCAGGGGTGTGCCAGCAGGGAAGGGTTGACTGTTAGTAATGCCACCAAAGCCCCAGGCTGGAGGGGTGGGGAGGCAGCTCTGGAGCTCCCCCAGCCCAAGCCCCTGCTCCAGCAGGGCACCCACAGCAGCTTGCCCAGGGGCACAGTGCCCAGGGGGTTGGAAGCTCTCCACAGGAGACTCCACAACCTCTCTGGGCAGCCTGCTCCAGGCCTCCAGCACCCTCACACCAAACTACTTGCTCCTCCTCTCAGCTGCCATCTCCTGGCTGCCACTTTGTGCCCCTTGGCCTGTCCCTGGGCACCACTCAGCAGAGTCTGGCCCCAGCCTCTTGCCCCCCCAGCTCCTTCAGCTCTTGCTGAGCATTGCTCAGCTGCCCTCTGGGGCTGCTCTGCTGCAGGCTCTCAGCCCCAGGCCTCTCAGCCTTTGCTGCTGCCAGAGCTGCTCCAGGCCCCTCAGCAGCTTCCCAGCCTGCCCTGGACTCTCTCCAGCACTTCCCAGGCTCTGCAAGTGGGGAGCCCAGAGCTGGAGGCAGGACTGCAGCTGTGGGCTCCCCAGGGCAGGGCAGAGGGGCAGCAGAGCCTCCCTTGCCCTGCTGCCCACACTCTCCTCCCTGCCCCCCTGGGTGCTCTCTGGGGAGGGAGGATCCTGGCAGCCTCCTGTGGAGCTTTTGGTTTCCTCAGGGACTTGGTTTTGTTTTGGGCAGAGCTGCCAAGGAGATGGATCTGAAACCATCTCCTTCCTACTAAAAATAGGGAGCAGGAGCTCCCAAGGGCTCACAGCTTCAGGGTGTCAGCCTGGGTGGCTTCAGCTGTTGGTGGAGCAAAGCTGGGACCCCGGAGCATCCCTGCAGGGAAGCCTTTTGGGTGGAAAAAGCCCCAAAGCAGAGAGCCTCCCCCAGAAAGTGATGGTCCTGGAGTGCTGCCACCCCAGCAGCCCCTGCAGGCACTGCCTGGCTCCGGGGGGAGGCTGAGCAGAGCCAGAGTCCTCTGGGGAGGCCTTTAGGTTGGCAAAGTCCTTCCAGACCATCAAGTCCAGTGGTCCAGCCCTCGGGCAAGTCCAGCCCTGAGCCACATCCCCAGCCCCACATCTGCACGGTTCTGAGAGCCCCAGGGCTGGGGACTCCAGCAGCTCCCCCTGCTCCCAGCCACTGCCAAGTGGGGCAGGAGAAGAAGCTCCAAAGAAATGGAGAGATTGAGATTGGCTGTGAGGAAGAAGTTGTTGCCCAGAAGGATGGTGAGAGCCTGGCACAGGCTGCCCAGGGAGGTGGTGGCAGCCTCCTGCCTGGAGGTGTTTGCAGCCAGGCTGGAGGTGGCTGTGAGCAACCTGCTGTGGGGTGAGGTGTCCCTGCCCAGGGCAGGGGGTTGGGACTGGCTGAGCCTTGAGCTCCCTTCCAGCCCTGACAGCTCTGTGGTTCTGACTCTGGAGTCTGCAGACCCCTTGAGAGCTTCCTGCCCCCTGCCTCCCCCTCCCCTCTGGGCTGAGGCTGCTCTGCCTGCCTCTGGTTTTCTCCTGGTGGTGTTCCCCAAGGGTCAGCCCTGGCTCCAGTTTTGTTCAGTGTCTTTATCAAGGGCCTGGCTGAGGGCACTGAGAGCTCCCTCAGCAGGTTCTGAGGGCACAGCACTGGGGGGGGGGGCTGCCATCCAGGCAGAGCTGAGCAGGCTGAGAGCTGGGGGAAGGAGAGCCTCAGCAGCAGGCACTAGGACAGGTTAGGAGCTGCCCTGCTGGGAAGCAGCTCCACGGAGAAAGACCTTGGAGTGCTGGTGGGCAGCAGGCTCTGCATGGGACAGCAAAGTGCCCTTGGGGCCAAGAGAGCCAGTGGGAGCCTGGGGGGCAGCAAGGAGAGTGTGGCCAGCAGGGCTGGGGAGGTTCTCCTGCCCCTCTGCTCTGCCCTGCTGAGGCCACAGCTGCAATCCTGGGTCCAGTTCTGGGCTCCCCAGGTCAAGAGAGACAGAGACCTGCTGGAGAGAGGCCAACAGAGAGCCAAGAGGATGCTTAGAGAACTTGAGCACCTCCCCTGTGAAGAGAGACTGAGAGCTCTGGGGGTGTTCAGTGTGGAGAGGAGGAGCCTGAGAGGGATCTGATCAATGCCTATCAATAGGTGAGGGCTGGGGGGCAGGTGGAGGGGGCCAAGCTCTCTTTGGTGGGGCACAGCAATAAGCCAGGGAGCAATGAACACAAACCTGAACAGAGAAGGTTTCACCTCAGCATGAGGAGAAACTCCTTTGGTGTGAGGGAGACAGAGGCCTGGAGCAGGCTGCCCAGAGGGGTTGTGGAGTGCCCTGCTCTGGAGCCTTTCCAGCCCCCGCTGGCTGTGCTCCTGTGCAGGCTCCCCTGGGTGCCCTGCTCTGCTCCCCCCTGGCCGTGCTCCTGTGCAGGCTCCCCTGGGTGCCCTGCTCTGCCCCCTGGCCGTGCTCCTGTGCAGGCTCTGGGTGCCCTGGGTGCCCTGCTCTGCCCCCTGGCCGTGCTCCTGTGCAGGCTCCCCTGGGTGCCCTGCTCTGCCCCCCCTGGCCGTGCTCCTGTGCAGGCTCCCCTGGGGTGCCCTGCCCTGGCAGGGGCTGGCAGGACCCCCCGGAGCTGCCTTCCAGCCTGCTCCACGCTGTGCTGCTGCTTTGCAGCAGGAGCAGGAGGGGGGAGCCCCCAGGCTGAGCTCGGCTCTCCAGCCCCCCGGGTGCTCCAGCTGGGGGGTGGGCACGGGGGGCTGAGGCGGTGCTCTGCCCGCAGGCGTGCCCACCTGCGGCTGTGCCTGGAGAGGCTGAAGGGGCAGGTGCCCCTGGGGGCTGGCACCGGCAAGCACACCACCCTCAGCCTGCTGACCAAGGCCAAGCTGCACATCAAGGTGAGAGGGGCAGGGGCACCCCCCGGGGGGGGGGGAGACAGCAGAAAGCCCTGGGACAGGGAGGGGTGGGAAAGCTCCTGAGAGCAGCCAGCCCAGAGCCAGAGCCACCCCACAGCCACCCCACAGCCAGCCCCAGAGCCAGCCCCAGCCCCACAGCCAGCCCCACAGCCAGCCCCAGCCCCACAGCCACCCCACAGCCACTCCACAGCCAGCCCCACAGCCAGCCCCAGCCCCACAGCCACCCCACAGCCACCCCACAGCCAGCCCCACAGCCAGCCCCAGCCCCAGAGCCAGCCCCACAGCCAGCCCCAGCCCCAGCCCCACAGCCAGCCCCAGCCCCACAGCCAGCCCCACAGCCAGCCCCAGCCCCAGAGCCACCCCACAGCCAGCCCCAGAGCCAGCCCCAGCCCCAGCGCCACCCCACAGCCAGCCCCAGAGCCAGCCCCAGCCCAGCCCCAGCCCCAGCCCCAGCCCAGCCCCAGAGCCAGCCCCAGCCCCAGCCCAGCCCCAGAGCCAGCCCCAGCCCCAGCCCCAGCCCAGCGCCAGCCCCAGCCCCAGAGCCAGCCCCAGCCCCAGCCCCAGCCCCAGCCCCAGCCCCAGCCCCAGCCCAGCCCAGCCCAGCCCAGCCCAAGAGCCAGCCCCAGCCCCAGCCCAGCCCCAGCCCAGCCCCAGAGCCAGCCCCAGCCCCAGCCCCAGAGCCAGCCCAGCCCCAGCCCAGCCCCAGAGCCAGCCCCAGCCCCAGCCCCAGCCCCAGCCCCAGCCCCAGCCCCAGCCCCAGCCCCAGCCCCAGCCCCAGCCCCAGCCATAGCCCAGCCCCAGCCCCAGCCCAGCCCCAGCCCCAGCCCAGCCCCAGCCCCAGCCCAGCCCCAGAGCCAGCCCAGCCCCAGAGCCAGCCCCAGAGCCAGCCCCAGCCCCAGCCCAGCCCCAGCCCCAGCCCCAGCCCAGCCCCAGAGCCAGCCCCAGCCCAGCCCCAGCCCCAGCCCAGCCCCAGCCCCAGCCCCAGAGCCAGCCCCAGCCCCAGCCCAGCCCCAGCCCCAGCCCAGCCCCAGCCCAGCCCCAGCCCCAGCCCAGCCCCAGAGCCAGCCCCAGAGCCAGCCCCAGAGCCAGCCCCAGAGCCAGCCCCAGCCCCAGCCCAGCCCCAGCCCCAGCCCCAGCCCCAGCCCAGCCCCAGCCCAGCCCCAGAGCCAGCCCCAGCCCCAGCCCCAGCCCCAGCCCCAGCCCCAGCCCCAGCCATAGCCCAGCCCCAGCCCCAGCCCCAGCCCCAGCCCAGCCCCAGCCCAGCCCCAGCCCCAGCCCAGCCCCAGCCCAGCCCCAGCCCCAGCCCCCCAGCCCCAGCCCCAGCCCCAGCCCCAGCCCCAGCCCAGCCCCAGCCCCAGCCCCAGCCCCAGCCCAGCCCCAGCCCAGCCCCAGAGCCAGCCCCAGAGCCAGCCCAGCCCCAGCCCAGCCCCAGCCCCAGCCCAGCCCCAGAGCCAGCCCCAGCCCCAGAGCCAGCCCCAGAGCCAGCCCAGCCCCAGCCCAGCCCCAGCCCCAGCCCAGCCCCAGAGCCAGCCCCAGAGCCAGCCCCAGCCCCAGAGCCAGCCCCAGCCCCAGAGCCAGCCCCAGCCCCAGAGCCAGCCCAGCCCCAGCCCAGCCCCAGCCCCAGCCCCAGCCCCAGCCCAGCCCCAGCCCAGCCCAGCCCAAGAGCCAGCCCCAGCCCCAGCCCAGCCCCAGCCCCAGCCCAGCCCCAGAGCCAGCCCCAGAGCCAGCCCCAGCCCCAGCCCCAGCCCCAGCCCCAGCCCCAGCCCAGCCCCAGAGCCAGCCCAGCCCAGCCCCAGCCCCAGCCCAGCCCCAGCCCCAGCCCCAGCCCAGCCCCAGAGCCAGCCCCAGAGCCAGCCCCAGCCCCAGCCCAGCCCCAGCCCCAGCCCAGCCCCAGCCAGCCCAGCCCCAGAGCCAGCCCCAGCCCCAGCCCCAGCCCCAGCCCCAGCCCCAGCCAGCCAGCCCAGCCCCAGCCCAGCCCCAGAGCCAGCCCCAGCCCCAGCCCCAGCCCCAGCCCCAGCCCCAGCCCCAGCCCCAGCCCCAGCCATAGCCCAGCCCCAGCCCCAGCCCCAGCCCCAGCCCCAGCCCAGCCCCAGAGCCAGCCCAGCCCCAGAGCCAGCCCCAGAGCCAGCCCCAGCCCCAGCCCAGCCCCAGCCCCAGCCCCAGCCCAGCCCCAGAGCCAGCCCCAGCCCCAGCCCCAGCCCCAGCCCAGCCCCAGCCCCAGCCCCAGAGCCAGCCCCAGCCCCAGCCCAGCCCCAGCCCAGCCCCAGCCCCAGCCCAGCCCCAGCCCAGCCCCAGAGCCAGCCCCAGAGCCAGCCCCAGCCCCAGCCCCAGCCCCAGCCCCAGCCCCAGCCCCAGCCCAGCCCCAGCCCAGCCCCAGAGCCAGCCCCAGCCCCAGCCCCAGCCCCCAGCCCCAGCCCCAGCCCCAGCCCCAGCCCCAGCCCCAGCCCCAGCCCCAGCCCCAGCCCAGCCCCAGCCCCAGCCCCAGCCCCAGCCCCAGCCCCAGCCCAGCCCCAGCCCCAGCCCAGCCCCAGCCCCAGCCCAGCCCCAGCCCAGCCCCAGCCCCAGCCCCAGCCCAGCCCCAGCCCCAGCCATAGCCCAGCCCCAGCCCCAGCCCCAGCCCCAGCCCAGCCCCAGCCCCAGCCCAGCCCCAGAGCCAGCCCCAGCCCAGCCCAGCCCCAGCCCCAGCCCAGCCCCAGCCCCAGCCCCAGCCCAGCCCCAGCCCCAGCCCAGCCCCAGAGCCAGCCCCAGCCCCAGCCCCAGCCCAGCCCCAGAGCCAGCCCCAGCCCCAGAGCCAGCCCAGCCCCAGCCCCAGCCCCAGCCCCAGCCCCAGCCCAGCCCCAGCCCCAGCCCAGCCCCCCAGCCCCAGCCCCAGCCCAGCCCCAGCCCCAGCCCAGCCCCAGAGCCAGCCCCAGCCCAGCCCCAGCCCCAGCCCCAGCCCAGCCCCAGAGCCAGCCCCAGCCCAGCCCCAGCCCCAGCCCAGCCCCAGCCCCAGCCCAGCCCAGCCCCAGAGCCAGCCCCAGAGCCAGCCCCAGCCCCAGCCCAGCCCCAGCCCCAGCCCCAGCCCAGCCCCAGAGCCAGCCCCAGAGCCAGCCCCAGCCCCAGCCCAGCCCCAGCCCCAGCCCCAGCCCAGCCCCAGAGCCAGCCCCAGCCCAGCCCCAGCCCCAGCCCAGCCCCAGCCCCAGCCCCAGCCCCAGCCCCAGAGCCAGCCCCAGAGCCAGCCCCAGCCCCAGCCCCAGCCCAGCCCCAGCCCCAGCCCAGCCCCAGAGCCAGCCCCAGAGCCAGCCCCAGCCCAGCCCCAGCCCCAGCCCAGCCCCAGCCCCAGCCCAGCCCCAGCCCCAGCCCCAGCCCCAGCCCCAGCCCCAGCCCCAGCCCCAGCCCCCCAGCCCCAGCCCAGCCCCAGCCCAGCCCCAGCCCCAGCCCAGCCCCAGCCCAGCCCCAGCCCCAGCCCCAGCCCCAGCCCCAGCCCCAGCCCAGCCCCAGCCCAGCCCCAGCCCCAGCCCCAGCCCCAGCCCCAGCCCCAGCCCCAGCCCCAGCCCCAGCCCCAGCCCCAGCCCCAGCAGCCCAGCCCCAGCCCCAGCCCCAGCCCCAGCCCCAGCCCCAGCCCCAGCCCCAGCCCCAGCCCCAGCCCCAGCCCAGCCCAGCCCCAGCCCCAGCCCCAGCCCCAGCCCCAGCCCCAGCCCAGCCCAGCCCCAGAGCCAGCCCCAGCCCCAGCCCAGCCCCAGCCCCCCCAGCCCCCCAGCCCCAGCCCAGCCCCAGCCCCAGCCCCAGCCCCAGCCCCAGCCCCAGCCCCAGCCCCAGCCCAGCCCCAGCCCCAGCCCAGCCCCAGAGCCAGCCCCAGCCCCAGCCCAGCCCCAGCCCCAGCCCAGCCCCAGCCCAGCATGGACACCAAACCAGGCCCCAGCTGCAATGGCCACAGGGCCCTGGAGCACCTCCAGGCATGGGGACTGCACCACCTCCCTGGGCAGCCTGGGCCAGCCCCTGACCACCCCTGCAAGACAGGAATTGTTCTTCCTCTCCAACCTGAGCCTCCCCTGGCACAGTTTCAGGCCATTGCCTCTCCCTCTAGCACCTGAGACCAGGGAGCAGAGCCCAACCTCCCCCCCTGGCTCCAGCCTCCCCTCAGGAGCTGCAGAGAGCAATGAGGTCTCCCTCAGCCTCCTCTTCTCCAGCCTCAACCCCCCCAGCTGCCTCAGCTGCTCCTCCCCAGCCCTGTTCTCCAGACCCTTCCCCAGCTCTGTTGCCCTTCTCTGGCCCTGCTCCAGCCCTCCAAGTCCTTCTGGCAGTCACAGCCCAACCCTGACCCCAGGATTCCAGCTGTGGCCTCCCCAGTGCCCAGCCCAGGGGCACAACCCCTGCCCTGCTCCTGCTGCCCACACCACTGCTGCTCCAGACCAGGCTGCTGGTGCCCTCCTTGCCCAGCTGGGCACTCCCTGGCTCCTCTCCAGCTGCTGGCACCCAGCACCCCCAGGGCCTTTCCTGCTGGGTGCTTTCCAGCAGCTCTGCCCCCAGCCTGGAGCCTTCCTGGGGTGGTTGTGACCCAGGGGCAGGATCCAGCCCTTGGCCTTGTTGAGCCTCATCCCACTGGCCTCAGCCATGGCTCCAGCCTGGCCAGGACCCTCTGCAGATCCCTTCCTGCCCTCTGCAGATCCCTTCCTGCCCTAAAAACTGGACACAGAGCTTGGCCTTGGGAGCAAAACTGCTGGTTGGAGAGCAGGGCTGTGGGATTTGGGATTGATAGACTCACAGAATGGGTTGGAAGGGACCTCAGAGCTCACCCAGTGCCAACCCCCTGCCACGGGCAGGGACACCTCCCACCAGCACAGCTTGCTCAAGGCCTCATCCAGCCTGGCCTGAAACACCTCCAGGCAGGAGGCAGCCACAGCCTCCCTGGGCAGCCTGTGCCAGGCTCTCCCCAGCCTCACTGCCAACAATTTCTTCCCTTGGTGTGGAAATGTTGCAGTGGTTCTGCTGCTGTGGGTTGGTGACACAGAATCAACCAATCCCAGCACGGCAGGGGCTGGAAGGGACCTCTGGAGATCAGCTGGAGGTGAGGAAGAAGTTCCTTATAGCAGCAGCACAGGGAGGGGATTCTGCCCCTCTGCTCAGAGCCCACCTGCAGCACTGCCTCCAGCTCTGGGCCCCCAGCACAAGGACCTGGAGCTGCTGGAGAGGCTCCAGAGGAGGCCACAGAGATGATCAGAGGCTGCAGAACCTCCCCTGTGGGGACAGGCTGGGAGAGTTGGGGCTGTTCAAGCTGGAGAAGAGAAGGCTCCAGAGAGACCTCAGAGCAGCCTTCCAGTAGCTGAAGGGGCTCCAGGAGAGCTGGAGAGGGACTTTGGGGAAGGGCTGGGAGTGGCAGGCTGAGGGACAATGGCTTTGAGCTGGGAGAGGGGAGACTGAGACTGGAGAGGAGGAAGAAATTGTTGAGAGTGAGGCTGGGGAGAGCCTGGCACAGGCTGCCCAGGGAGGCTGTGGCTGCCTCCTGCCTGGGGGTACTGAAGGCCAGGCTGGCTGAGGCCTTGAGCAGCCTGTGCTGGTGGGAGGTGTCCCTGCCCATGGCAGGGGCTTGGAGCTGGCTGAGCTCTGAGCTCCCTTCCAACCCAACCCATCCCATGATCCATTCCCAGCCCCTGCCCCAGCAGGGCTCCCCCAGCAGCTTGCCCAGGGCCTGGGGGTTGGAAGCTCTCCGCACCAGGAGACTCCACAGCCCTCTGGGCAGCCTGCCCCAGGGCCCCAGGAGAGCACTGGGACCTGCTGCTGGCCACAGGGGCAGCTTGGGGCTGATGGGCAGCTTGTGCCCCCCCAGCCCCCCCAGCCCCCTCTCCAGAGCGTTGCACAGCCGCAGGGCCGGGGGCGGGGGGGAGGGCGGCTCGGCTGCAGCAGCGGAAGCCACCTGCTGTTCCCCTTCCTCTGGGGTGTTCCCTCCCTCCCTCCCTGTCCTTCAGCCCCTGTCTCAGCGGGGCTGGTGGTTGCAGGGCTCTGGGTGCTGCAGGTGAGCAGGGCAGTGCTGGTGCTGGGCTGGCCTTGGTGCCTGCTTGTCACAGGCACAGGATGGGTCCAGCTCCAGCTGCACCCGCAGGTGTCTGGAGGGGGCAGCTCCTTTCCCTCCCTTCTCTGGTGACCTCAGGCCTGGTCCAGATCTCTCCATCCCTGTGGCAGACTCTGCAACCTGCCTCAAAGTGCAGCTGGAAAGTGTGGGGACAGCAGTGACAGAGGATTGGGCAGGGCTTGGAGCCAGAGGGCAGGAGAAAAGGATCTGGAGAGGGCAGAAAAGGATCTGCAGAGGGCAGGAAGGGATCTGGACAGGGCAGAAAAGGATCCAACCCATTCTGTGAGTCTATCAATCCCAAATCCCCCCTGCTCTCCAACCAGCAGTTTTGCTCCCAAGGCCAAGCTCTGTGTCCAGTTTTTTTAGGGCAGGAAGGGATCTGCAGAGGGCAGGAAGGGATCTGCAGAGGGTCCTGGCCAGGCTGGAGCCATGGCTGAGGCCAGTGGGATGAGGCTCAACAAGGCCAAGGGCTGGATCCTGCCCCTGGGTCACAACCACCCCAGGAAGGCTCCAGGCTGGGGGCAGAGCTGCTGGAAAGCGCCCAGCAGGATAGGCCCTGGGGGTGCTGGGTGCCAGCAGCTGGAGAGGAGCCAGGGAGTGCCCAGCTGGGCAAGGAGGGCACCAGCAGCCTGGTCTGGAGCAGCAGTGGTGTGGGCAGCAGGAGCAGGGCAGGGGTTGTGCCCCTGGGCTGGGCACTGGGGAGGCCACAGCTGGAATCCTGGGGTCAGGGTTGGGCTGTGACTGCCAGAAGGACTTGGAGGGCTGGAGCAGGGCCAGAGAAGGGCAACAGAGCTGGGGAAGGGTCTGGAGAACAGGGCTGGGGAGGAGCAGCTGAGGCAGCTGGGGGGGTTGAGGCTGGAGCAGAGGAGGCTGAGGGAGACCTCATTGCTCTCTGCAGCTCCTGAGAGGAGGCTGGAGCCAGGTGGGGGTTAGGCTCTGCTCCCTAGGAACAATTGAAGTGAGGAGAGGAAATGGCCTCAAGGTGCCCCAAGGGAGGTTCAGGTTGGCCATGAGGAACAATTTCCTCCTGGGAAGGTTTGTCCAGGCCTGTGCCAGGCTGCCCAGGGCAGGGGTGCAGTCCCCATCCCTGGAGGGGTTCCAGAGCCCTGGAGCTGTGGTGCTGAGGGCCGTGGGGGGGTGGTGCTGGGGCAGTGCTGGGGCCTCAGGGCTGGACTGGGTGATCTTTGAGGCCTTTTCCAACCTCACCCGCTCCATGATGTGCTGCTGTCCATCATCATCATCATCACCTGGCTGCAGGGTGCCAGCTGCATCCCTGTGCCTCGAGCCCTCAGCGCCTCGATGCTGCGCAGCCCCTTGCCAGCTGCTGGCCACCGGCGGGTGGCTTGGGCAGCCCGGAGCTCAGGGCTGTGTTCCCTCTGCTCCTCTGCAGAAGCTTGAGGACTGTGACAGGAGAGCTGTGCACCAGAAGGAGCAGCTGCTGAGGGAGCAGAGGCACCTGAAGAGGCAGCTGGAGAAGCTGGGCGTGGAGCGGGTGCGGATGGACAGCATCGGCTCCAGCCTCTCCTCCGAGCGCTCCGACTCCGAGCGAGGTGAGCGCAGCCCTGGGGCGTGCCAGGCTGGCACTGAGCCACCCAGAGAGGCTGGCCGTGGTGCCAGGGCAGGGGAGTGCCTCAGGGATCGGCACTGGGAGCAGGCCTGCTTAGCATCTCTGTTGGTGCCAGGGACAGCGGCACTGAGGCTGCCTCAGCACCAAGCCGTGAGGTGCTGCTGACTGCTGGAGGGAAGGGTCCATCCAGAGGAGCTGGGCAGGCTGGAGGGAAGGATCCATCCAGAGGGAGCTGGGCAGGCTGGAGGGAAGGATCCATCCAGAGGGAGCTGGGCAGGCTGGAGGAAGGATCCATCCAGAGCTGGGAGCTGGGCAGGCTGGAGGGAAGGGATCCAGCCAGAGGGACCTGCACAGGCTGCAGAGCTGGGCCCAGGGCAACTTCATGAAGCTCAACAAGGCCAATAGCAAGGTCCTGCAGCTGGCTCAGGGCAGTCCCAGACACCAATACAGGCTGGGCAGGGACTGGCTGGAGAGCAGCCCTGGAGAAAAGGCCTTGGGGGTGCTGGGGGAGGAGAAGCTCAGCAGGAGCCAGCAGTGAGCACTTGCAGCCCAGAGAGCCAAGCAGAGCCTGGGCTGCAGCAAGAGAAGTGTGGCCAGCAGGGCCAGGGAGGGGATTCTGCCCCTCTGCTCCACTCTGCTGAGACCACAGCTGCAGCTCTGGGTCCAGTTCTGGAGCCTTTGTGCCAGGAAGGCTCTGGAGGGGCTGGAAGGTGTCCAGAGAAGGGCCATGAGGATGAGCAGAGGGCTGGAGCTGCTCTGCTGTGAGGACAGACTGAGGGAGTTGGGGTTGTGCAGTCTGGAGAGGAGAAGGCTCTGAGGAGACCTCATTGTGGCCTTCCAGGATCTGCAGGGGGCTCCAGGAAAGCTGGGGAGGGACTTTGGAGGGTGTGAGGGAGGGATAGGACTGGGGGATGGAGCAAAACCAGAAGTGGGGAGATTGAGATTGGCTGTGAGGAAGAAGTTGTTGCCCAGAAGGATGGTGAGAGCCTGGCACAGGCTGCCCAGGGAGGTGGTGGAAGCCTCCTGCCTGGAGGTGTTTGCAGCCAGGCTGGAGGTGGCTGTGAGCAACCTGCTGCAGTGTGAGGTGTCCCTGCCCAGGGCAGGGGGTTGGGACTGGCTGAGCCTTGAGCTCCCTTCCAGCCCTGACAGCTCTGTTGTTCTATGACTCTGGAGTCTGCAGACCCCTTGAGAGCTTCCTGCCCCCTGCCTCCCCCTGCCCTCTGGGCTGAGGCTGCTCTGCCTGGCCCCGGCTGGAACTGGCTGATCCTTGAGGCCCCTTCCAACCCTGACCATTCTCTGACTGATTCTCCTTGCAGAAGAGATGGAGGTGGATGTGGAGAGCACAGATGATCTGCCAGCAGACCTGGACTGGAGCAGCAGCAGCAGCAGCAGCAGCCCCAGCGACTCGGACGAGCGAGGAAGCCTCCCCAGTGTCTGCAGCGACGAAGGTTACTCCAGCTCCAGCCTGGAGAGGTTGAAGCTGCAGAGCAATCACAAACCTCCTCTGGGGCTCTAAGAAGCAGCTCCCAAAGCTGGTGTCCCTTCCCACCCCCCCGCCCCTTCCTGCCCCTTCCTGCCCCTTCCTCCATCACTCTTTCCCCCTCATCCCAAGCGTCCCCTTGCACGGATGAAGCCCCGAAGGAAGCTGAGCTTCGCCCCCAGTTCTTGCCCCAGCCACCCGCCCGGCTGCTCCCTGCAGCCCCCCCTCCACTTCCAGCCCTCTCCTCCACTTCCAGCCCCCTCCTCCACTTCCAGCCCTCTCCTCCACTTCCAGCCCCCTCCTCCACTTCCAGCCCCCTCCTCCACTTCCAGCCCCCTCCTCCACTTCCAGCTCCCCCTCCACTTCCAGCCCCCTCCTCCATTTCCAGCCCTCTCCTCCACTTCCAGTCCCCTCCTCCACTTCCAGCCCCCTCCTCCATTTCCAGCCCTCTCCTCCACTTCCAGTCCCCAGCTTTTTCTCTTCCCATCCCACAAAACCTCCTCTCCAACTGTCAGCCCTGTGCCGTTCCCAGCGGCTTGGCTCCCGGCGCTGGCAGGAGCCAGGCAGAGGGAGTTTGGAGCTGTTGGATTTGGAAGTTGGGTTTCTTTTGGGGATGAAGTTTGGAAGTTTTTGGGATGTGGATCCAAAGGCAGAGCTGGCCTCTGGCAACAGGAGACACAGCAGGGCACGGAGGAGCCCTCCCAGGCCACAGGCTGGCACGGGGATCTCCAGCCCCCTCCCTTCAGGGCTCCTTCACTCCGACTCTAAACGTTCAGGGGCAGCAGCACAGCCACAACCTCACCCCCAGCCCAGCCCATCCCATCCCAGCCCTTCCCAGCCCATCCCAGCCCATCCCAGCCCTTCCCAGCCCAGCCCATCCCATCCCAGCCCTTCCCATCCCAGCCCATCCCAAGCTCCAAGCACCCTCCTGGAAGCAGGAACCGTCTCCCAGGTGGCCGCTGCAGGGGCGCAGCTGGCACCTCCCCCGCCCCCGGGGTGGGCGGCGAGTTCCCTGCGCCCCCTGCCTTCGCCCATCCCATCCCCTGGCATTTCCTCTCCCCTGCTTCTTGTCTCGGGGACAAACTGTTTTCTACCTCGGAGAGATGAACAAAACCAACCCAGGAAAAGGATTTCTCTCCAACCCCTTCAGCACAAAGCAAAGAAAGGAAGAAGCCGACCCGGGGACGCCTCAGCCACGTCCCGGGAGCCGTGCCCAGGCCCCCGCCCGGCCCTGCCGCCCCCACGCCAGCAATAACCCAGCTGGGCGAAGCCCCTCGGGGAGCACTTGGGGCGTCGTTCTGGGCACCCACATGAAGGACTTCGGCCTCGGGGGGCAGAGCTCGGCCACCCCAGGAGGGGCAGAGCCGTCCCGGCGGCCAGCGAGAGCTGCGGGCGCCGGCTGCCTCGGCGCGGGGCCGGAGAGCCTCGGGGAGCCTGGGTGCAGCGGCGCTGCCCACGGAGACCCCGGGGCCCCCCCAGCCCCCGCCAGGGCTCCGCGCCCCGGGAGAGCAGCCAGGGCCCGGCACCCGGCAGGGCCTCAGGCAGGGCCTCAGCACCCGGCAGGGCCTCAGCACCCGGCAGGGCCTCAGCACCCGGCAGGGCCTCAGGCAGGGCCTCAGCACCCGGCAGGGCCTCAGCACCCGGCAGGGCCTCAGCACCCGGCAGGGCCTCAGCACCCGGCAGGGCCTCAGGCAAGGCCTCAGCACCCGGCAGGGCCTCAGCACCCGGCAGGGCCTCAGGCAAGGCCTCAGCACCCGGCAGGGCCTCAGCACCAGGCAGGGCCTCAGCACCAGGCAAGGCCTCAGCACCCGGCAGGGCCTCAGCACCCGGCAAGGCCTCAGCACCCGGCAAGGCCTCAGCACCCGGCAGGGCCTCAGGCAAGGCCTCAGCACCCGGCAGGGCCTCAGCACCCGGCAGGGCCTCAGCACCCGGCAGGGCCTCAGCACCCGGCAAGGCCTCAGCACCCGGCAGGGCCTCAGCACCCGGCAGGGCCTCAGCACCCGGCAGGGCCTCAGCACCAGGCACCTGGTGAGGCCTTGGCATCCAGCAGGATCTCAGCACCCAGCAGGATCCCAGCACCCAGCAGGATCCCAGCACCCAGCAGGATCTCAGCACCCAGCAGGATCTCAGCACCCAGCAGGATCCCAGCACCCAGCAGGATCCCAGCACCCAGCAGGATCTCAGCACCCAGCAGGATCCCAGCACCCAGCAGGATCCCAGCACCCAGCAGGATCTCAGCACCCAGCAGCATCTCAGCACCCAGCAGGATCCCAGCACCCAGCAGGATCCCAGCACCCAGCAGGATCCCAGCACCCAGCAGGATCTCAGCACCCAGCAGGATCCCAGCACCCAGCAGGATCCCAGCACCCAGCAGGATCCCAGCACCCAGCAGGATCTCAGCACCCAGCATGGTCCCAGCGTCTGCCCAGAGCCTCTTTGCTCTCCAAGGGCTTTCTGCATCAGTGGTGACCACCCCAGGAGCCCCCAGCTCAAAAACCCTTCCAGAAGCCTTTGCTGCTGCAGGCAGTGACCAACATCAACCTCCTTTCTTGGTTCATTTCTTGGGGGGGTAACATCCTGCACCTCCTTTCTTGGGGTCATTTGAAGCCTTTGAGAGGCCTTGAGCCAGGGCCAGCAGCTTGCTGAGATCTCCAAAGTGCTGGAGTTCAGAGGGGAGAAAAACTCGAAGCCTGGAGGTGTTTGAAAGCAGCCAGAAATCTTTCTGCTGTCCACCAGACTCAACCCTGAGCCACTCTCAGGTGCCTTCAGCACTGGCAGCCAGCAGCCAGCCCCTCAAAAGCCCCAGGAAAGGGAGCTGAAAAAACCCCAACCCCCAAAAGAGGAAAAGCCCAGAGGGGAGGGTGGGAAACACAAAGGTCAGCACTCCGGGGCTGGTGCCTCTGGGAGGTGCTGGCCAAGAGACCTCCTGCCAGGAAGGCAGCTGGAGAGTCCCTCTGGAGCCACGGGGCTGGAGCAGGGCAGGGTTGAAGGTGTTGGGAAGGGTCAAAGGTGTTGGGAAGGGTTGAAGGTGTTGGGAAGGGTTGAAGGTGTTGGGAAGGGTTGAAGGTGTTGGGAAGGGTTGAAGGTGAAGGTGTTGGGAAGGGTTGAAGGTGTTGGGAAGAGTCGAAGGTGTTGGGAAGGGTTGAAGGTGTTGGGAAGGGTTGAAGGTGTTGGGAAGGGTTGAAGGTGTTGGGAAGAGTCGAAGGTGTTGGGAAGGGTTGAAGGTGAAGGTGTCGGGAAGGGTTGAAGGTGTTGGGAAGAGTCGAAGGTGTTGGGAAGGGTTGAAGGTGTTGGGAAGGGTTGAAGGTGTTGGGAAGGGTTGAAGGTGTTGGGAAGGGTTGAAGGTGAAGGTGTTGGGAAGGGTTGAAGGTGTTGGGAAGAGTCGAAGGTGTTGGGAAGAGTCGAAGGTGTTGGGAAGGGTTGAAGGTGTTGGTAAGGGTCAAAGGTGTTGGGAAGAGTCGAAGGTGTTGGGAAGGGTTGAAGGTGTTGGGAAGAGTCAAAGGTGTTGGGAAGGGTTGAAGGTGTTGGGAAGGGTTGAAGGTGTTGGGAAGGGTTGAAGGTGTTGGGAAGAGTCAAAGGTGTTGGGAAGGGTTGAAGGTGTTGGGAAGGGTTGAAGGTGTTGGGAAGGGTTGAAGGTGTTGGGAAGGGTTGAAGGTGTTGGGAAGAGTCGAAGGTGTTGGGAAGGGTTGAAGGTGTTGGGAAGGGTTGAAGGTGTTGGGAAGAGTCAAAGGTGTTGGGAAGGGTTGAAGGTGTTGGGAAGGGTCGAAGGTGAAGGTGTCGGGAAGGCAGCCCCTGGGTGAGAGAAGGAGGCAGAAGCTGAGTGCTTTGTGGCTGCCACTTCGCTGGGGCCAAGGCCTGAGGTGTTGATTCAGCCTAAATTATTGATTCTTCTTCTTCTTCTTTTCAGTGTTGTGCCTTTTTGAGTTAACTTCTGTTGTGAAATGGGGGGGTGGGGGAGGGGGGATGGGTTTGGGATGATTTTTGAGGCTGGTTTTTTTCTCCCCCCCATCTCCCAACCCAACACCTCTTGGACCTTTGCACTGTTGGGCTCTGCTCCCCGGAGGGGGTGAAGAGGAAGGGGGGAAGGCTCCCAAGCTGCTGCACTAACCTGGATCAAGGCTGGGAGCTCCCCTAGGATGGATCCCCAAGCAGCCAAGGACCCCTCTGGCGTGGTGGCAACGTGGGAGGCTCCCTCCATGGGCACAGGGTGGGCTCTGTGCCAGCCTTGCCCTGGGATTCACTGTTCCACCAGCATCCTACCAAATAAGCTGCAGGGAAGGACTTCTTTTGGCCCTGTGGGTTTGGCTTTGGTTGTTTTTGTTTGCCTAGCTAGTGATGACTGAAACCCCCTCGGGGTCGGGGGTGGCACAGAAGAGAGTGAGTGGAAACCTCTTAGTTTTGGGTGGCTTTGGTTCCCCCTTTCTGTTGCTGTTTTCCATCCCTCTCTGTGGCAATGCAGCCAAAAGCCTCAAGGCTTGGGGTCGGTTCTGCCCACCCCAAACCCACCCAAGGCTGGGAGCTGGGGAGGGGGAGGGAGGGCTTAGGCCACCCTTAAGCCTTGGTTCAGCTCTCCCCACCCCAAACCCGCCCAAGGCTGGGAGCTGGGGAGGGGGAGGGAGGGCTTAGGCCACCCTTAAGCCTTGGTTCAGCTCTCCCCACCCCAAACCCACCCAAGGCTGGGAGCTGGGGAGGGGGAGGAAGGGTTTAGGCCACCCTTTAATTTGTGCTTTTTGCCATCTTTTTGCCATCTTTTGTCGGTTTGTTTCCTTCTCTTTGTTCTGCTTCCTGGGGAGGGGAACCCAGCCCCCAGCCCCCCACCCCGGTGTCACCTTCAGCCTGGGGGCAGGGAAGGTGCTGGGAAGCAGCAGGTGGGGGAGAAGCTTCCACCTGCAGCTGTTGGGTTCCAGCCGTAGAGAAACCTCCTCCCCTCCCCCAGCCCCGTGTTCAGGACCAGCCTGATGGTGCTTTTTGTTTAGTCGTCGTTGTGAGTGAGGACAGGGTGGGGGTTGGGCAGACCTGCCCCCCGCCCCCGCCCGGTTGGGCTGCCCCTGGGCCATGTTCGATGGACTCTTTGTTATGGTTCAGTTGTTACGGAGAGAATAAATTATTTCATTACAAAGGTGCCCAGAGTCTGCTGCGCCCTGCCCTGGGCACACCGCACGGGGGAGGGCACCGGGGGCAGCCAGTACCTCCCCAGACCACCCCGGGGGAGCCAAACCCGCAGGTGAAGGCAGTGTGGCCTCCGTGCCAGGCTTGCCTGAGCCCTGAGCTGCAGAGGGGCACAGAAGGGTTTGGGTTGGGAAAGAGCTTTCAGAGCACCCAGCCCAGCCCTGAGCCCTGCACTGCCCCAGCACCACCCCCCACGGCCCTCAGCACCACAGCTCCAGGGCTCTGGAGCCCCTCCAGGGATGGGGACTGCACCCCTGCCCTGGGCAGCCTGGCACAGGCCTGGACAAACCTTCCCAGGAGGAAATTGTTCCTCATGGCCAACCTGAACCTCCCCTGGGGCACCTTGAGGCCATTTCTCTCCTCCCATCACTTGTTCCTAGGGAGCAGAGCCCAACCCCCACCTGGCTCCAGCCTCCTCTCAGGAGCTGCAGAGAGCAATGAGGTCTCCCTCAGCCTCCTCTTCTCCAGCCTCAACCCCCCAGCTGCCTCAGCTGCTCCTCCCCAGTCCTGTTCTCCAGACCCTTCCCCAGCTCTGTTGCCCTTCTCTGGCCCTGCTCCAGCCCTCCAAGTCCTTCTGGCAGTCACAGCCCAACCCTGACCCCAGGATTCCAGCTGTGGCCTCCCCAGTGCCCAGCCCAGGGTACAACCCCTGCCCTGCTCCTGCTGCCCACACCACTGCTGCTCCAGACCAGGCTGCTGGTGCCCTCCTTGCCCAGCTGGGCACTCCCTGGCTCCTCTCCAGCTGCTGGCACCCAGCACCCCCAGGGCCTTTCCTGCTGGGTGCTTTCCAGCAGCTCTGCCCCAGCCTGGAGCCTTCCTGGGGTGGTTGTGACCCAGGGGCAGGATCCAGCCCTTGGCCTTGTTGAGCCTCATCCCACTGGCCTCAGCCATGGCTCCAGCCTGGCCAGGACCCTCTGCAGATCCCTTCCTGCCCTCTGCAGATCCCTTCCTGCCCCCTGGGTCCAAGCCCTGCCCAATCCTCTGTCACTGCTGTCCCCACTCCTGTCCCCAGCTGTGGTCCCCCGTGTGGAGCTCTCCACCCCTGAGGCTCCCTGGGCCGCTCCTGCCAGGCTCTGGCTGCTGCTGCCCCTGGGCTGGGTCCCATCCTGTCCCCAGCTGCAGTCCCTGGTGCTGTGCCAGGGCTCAGTAGGGTCACATCCAACCCCCAGGCTGCTCCCAGCTCTGGCCACAGCTCCAGTGCCAGGCTGCAAGCTGTCGGCAGCCAGGGGCAGCACCCAGCTGGTGCCCACAGCCTCCTGCACCTTCATCCTCATCCTCAGGCTGCTGCCCACTGCCAGCCCCCGAGGGGCAACTGGGAGCTGCTGGGAGCTGCCCCTGCCGTGGGTGCTGCCTGCCGTGGGTGCTGCCCCTGCCGTGGGTGCTGCCTGCAGTGGGTGCTGCCCCTGCCGTGGGTGCTGCCTGCCGTGGGTGCTGCCTGCAGTGGGTGCTGCCCCTGCCGTGGGTGCTGCCCCTGCCGTGGGTGCTGCCTGCAGTGGGTGCTGCCCCTGCCGTGGGTGCTGCCTGCCGTGGGTGCTGCCCCTGCCGTGGGTGCTGCCTGCCGTGGGTGCTGCCTGCCGTGGGTGCTGCCTGCAGTGGGTGCTGCCCCTGCCGTGGGTGCTGCCTGCCGTGGGTGCTGCCTGCAGTGGGTGCTGCCCCTGCCGTGGGTGCTGCCTGCCGTGGGTGCTGCCTGCAGTGGGTGCTGCCCCTGCCGTGGGTGCTGCCTGCAGTGGGTGCTGCCCCTGCCGTGGGTGCTGCCTGCCGTGGGTGCTGCCTGCAGTGGGTGCTGCCTGCCATGGGTGCTGCCTGCCGTGGGTGCTGCCCCTGCCGTGGGTGCTGCCTGCCGTGGGTGCTGCCCCTGCCGTGGGTGCTGCCTGCCGTGGGTGCTGCCTGCAGTGGGTGCTGCCCCTGCCGTGGGTGCTGCCTGCCGTGGGTGCTGCCTGCAGTGGGTGCTGCCCCTGCCATGGGTGCTGCCTGCCGTGGGTGCTGCCCCTGCCGTGGGTGCTGCCTGCCGTGGGTGCTGCCCCTGCCGTGGGTGCTGCCTGCAGTGGGCACTGGGCTGGAGCTGGGCCCTGACCTGTGGGGACCCCCACCCAAGGAGGGACCCCAGGAGCCCCTTTGGGGAGGGAGGGGGCTGGACCCACAGGACTGTGGGTGGGTGCTGGGCCCCGGGGATGCGCCCCCAAGCCCTGGCTCTTGGTGCCACCCCCTTAGTGCCACCCCTTAGTGTCATCCCCTGGTGCCACCCCCTTAGTGCCACCCCCTTAGTGTCATCCCCCTGGTGCCACCCCTTAGTGCCACCCCTTAGTGTCATCCCCCTGGTGCCACCCCCCTTGGTGCCACCCCCTTGCTGGCACTGTCCCCAGCTGTCCCTGCAGGCCCTGGGGCTGGCAGAGGCCCTGCCAAGGGACACCAGGGGACAGCAGGGGGCAGGGCACCCCCTTGGCACCCCCTGCCTGGAGGGCAATGGCCAGGCACAAGGCCACAGTGCCCAGGCGGGACTGAGCCAGGCTGCGCCCTCCTGCCACCACTGCAGCTGCCAAGCTGGGTGCTGGGCACCTTCTGGGCACTGAACCATCCTGAGCTCTGGGGCAGGGCAGGAGGGGCACAGCCACCAGAGAGGGACATGGCACAAGGGGCACAGGCACCACAGACAGGACCCTGTGGGGTGTGAGGGCACAAGGGCACCATGGGCACATGCAGAGCTGGCATCAGCTGGGGGACACTGGCACTGAAGGGGGCATAAGCACACGGGCACGGAGGGGACAGGGACTAGTTGGGCACATGGGCACCACCGTGATGGGACACACAGGGACAGGGCCACAAGGGCACCGTGGGCACAAGTGCACTGTGGGCACAAGGGCACCGTGGGCACATGCCAAAGGGCACTGCAGGGATGAGGACACCTGTGCCACATGGGCACCGCGTGGGCCATGAGCACCTGTGCCACGCGGGCATGCAGGGCACAGGGCGGGGCCAAGGGCAGCGCAGGGGGCACGGCGGGGGCAGGGCCACACGGGGCACAAGGCGAGGCAGAGCTGGCACCAGCTGGTTGGCACAGGGGGCACCCAGCAGGGCAAGGGCAGCGGGGAACCCCTTGCGCCCCGGCGAGGCGCCCCCTGCCCTTTATTGCCTGGCAGGGGGTGCCCGGGGGGCACTACAGGTACTTGTAGACCACCCTGCTGGGCACCGTCTGCACCTCGACCCGCACCGGGCACTTGTAGAAGTGGCTGAGCAGAGTCTCGGTGTAGCCCAGCAGGAAGTAGAGCTTGGCAGGTGCCAGGGCCCGTGCCAGCACCAGGCACAGCACCAGCAGGTTGCCACGGCGCTTCAGCACCACCTCGTCGGCCAGGATGCCAGGGAAGGTGCCATAGAGGAAGCGCCGCAGGAAGCTGTCCTCCAGCGCCCGCTCCGCCGCGCCCCCTCGCCCTCCAGGTTCCCTGCGGGCACCAGGCGGGCACTGGCTGGCACCGGTGCCCACACTGCCCCCACCGCCCCCTGCCCACTGCCACCCCTGCCCACTGCCCCCCTGCCCGCCCCACAGCCCTGCCCACTGCCCCCCTGCCCACCCACAGCCCTGCCCACTGCCCCCCTGCCCACTGCCCCCTGCCCACCCACAGCCCTGCCCACCCACAGCCCTGCCCACTGCCACCCCTGCCCACCCACAGCCCTGCCCACCGCCCCCCCTGCCCACCCACAGCCCTGCCCACTGCCCCCACTGCCCCCCCTGCCCACCCACAGCCCTGCCCACTGCCCCCCTTGCCCACCCACAGCCCTGCCCACTGCCACCCCTGCCCACTGCCACCCCTGCCCACTGCCACCCACTGCCACCCCTGCCCACTGCCACCCCCTGCTCCCCATGCCCACTGCCCCCTGCCCACCCACAGCCCTGCCCTGCCCCCACTGCCCCCCTGCCCACCCACAGCCCTGCCCACCCACAGCCCTGCCCACTGCCACCCCTGCCCACTGCCACCCACTGCCACCCCTGCCCACTGCCACCCCTGCCCACCCCACAGCCCTGCCCACACCATGTCCATGTGCCCCTGGCCTCACCATGGCCACATGTCCCATCGCCTCCACGCCCGTGTGCCCACTTTGTGCCACCCCCATGGCCACACGTCCCACCCCCTCCATGCCCATGTGCCCACCTCGTGCCAGCCCCACCGTGCCCTCACGCCCCGGGCGACCTCGTCCCTGTGCGCCCGCCACGGTGCCACCCACGCGCCCCCGCGCCGCCGCCCCAGTGCCCCGTCCCCGGGGGCGTGTGGGGTGCCAGGGGTGCCCACCGGTGTGCAGGGAGAGCCAACCCTTGCGGTGGGCAATGTGGTGTGGGCCCAGAGCCCTCTCGTAGCTCACTGCCTTGTCGCCCTTGCCCACGCGTGCCCGCGCCGCCCGCACCTGCGCCACAGCCAAGCACGCGGGCACGGGGGGGCACAGGGGTGTCAGGGGGGGCACAGGGGCAGAGAGGGGGCACGGGGCAGAGAGGGGGCACGGGGCAGAGAGGGGGCACAGGGGCAGAGAGGGGGCATAGAGATGTCAGAGAGGGCACAGGGGCAGAGAGGGGGCACAGGGGCAGCAGAGGGGGCATAGGGATGTCAGAGGGGGCACAGGGGCAGCAGAGGGCGCACAGGGGCAGAGAGGGGGCACAGGGGCAGAGAGGGGGCACAGGGGCAGAGAGAGGGCACAGGGGCAGAGAGGGGGCACAGGGGCAGCAGAGGGCGCACAGGGGCAGAGAGGGGGCACAGGGGCAGAGAGGGGGCACAGGGGCAGAGAGGGGGCATAGAGATGTCAGAGGGGGCACAGGGGCAGAGAGAGGGCACAGGGGCAGAGAGGGGGCATAGAGATGTCAGAGGGGGCACAGGGGCACAGAGGGCAGAGAGAGGGGGCACAGGGGCAGAGAGGGGGCACAGGGGCAGAGAGGGGGCACAGGGGCAGCAGAGGGCGCACAGGGGCAGAGAGGGGGCACAGGGGCAGAGAGGGGGCACAGGGGCAGAGAGGGGGCATAGAGATGTCAGAGGGGGCACAGGGGCAGAGAGAGGGCACAGGGGCAGAGAGGGGGCATAGAGATGTCAGAGGGGGCACAGGGGCAGAGAGAGGGCACAGGGGCAGAGAGGGGGCATAGAGATGTCAGAGGGGGCACAGGGGCAGAGAGGGGGCACGGGGGCAGAGAGGGGGCACGGGGGCAGAGAGGGGGCATAGAGATGTCAGAGGGGGCACAGGGGCAGAGAGGGGGCACGGGGGCAGAGAGGGGGCATAGAGATGTCAGAGGGGGCACAGGGGCAGAGAGGGGGCACGGGGGCAGAGAGGGGGCACGGGGGCAGCAGTATGGGGGCCCCAGGGGCAGCGGAGGGGGCAGAGGGGGCAGAGGGACATCAGAGGGGACACGGAGCCCAGGGGGCTGGAGGGCAAGGGGCACCCCCAGGACTTACCTTGAGGCAGGCAGGGGTGGTATGGAGGGCACAGGTGCCATGAGGCATGGGGAGGGCACGGGGCACAGCCTGGGGAGGGGAGAGGGTGAGAGACACCACAGTGGCAGTGCCCTCAGGGTACCCCAGGCTGCGCCCCCAGGCTGCGCCCAGCAGTCCCTCCCCACTGCCCCCGGCCCCACACCCCCAGTCCTCACTGCCCCCTCCTGCCGGCCCCACGCCGCTGCCCCCCGGCGCTGTCCCCCTGCCCCTTATCCCCCTGTCCCCTATCCCGCCCCCTGTGCCCCCTCCCCCCGTGCCCCCCGTGCCCCCCGTCCCGTGCCCCCCCGTCCCCTCTCCCCCCACCCTCTCCCCCCGACCCCGTCCCTCACGCGCAGCGCGCGGGCAGCCATGGGCGCCGCCATCTTGGCTCGGGGCCGGCGGCGCCGGCGCCCCTGGCGGCTGGAGGCCGCGGCGGAGGAGTGGAAGAGCCCGGGGGCGGAGCGCAGCGGGCGCGGGGGGTAACGGAGGATACTGGGGGGTGGTACTGGGGGCAGCTGGGGGTGCCAGGGGAAAATGGGGTCAATAATAGGGGTACAGGGAGCACTGGGGGATACTGGGGGAGATCGGGGGGTGAGGGGGGCACGGGAGGGCATTGAGGGGACAGGGGAGATGGAGCACAGGGAGACGCTGTGGGGAACTGGGCGATACTGGGGGCACTAGTAGGTACTGAGGGGGTAATGGAGGCAGTGAAGGGCACTGGGGATAACTGGGGTACTGGGGAAATGGAGGGTAGTGGGATACGGGGGGATACGGGGGATACTGGGGGAGACTGGCAGGTAAGGGGGCACTGAGGGGCACCAGGGAAACTGGGGGTACCGGGGGCGTGGGCAGTACTGGGGCACACTGGGAGCAATGGGGGTGCTCGAGGTGCTAAAAGCATCTGTACTGCTACAGGGGTAAGGGGGCAGGGGAGGGTACCGGGAGTAACTGGGGATACTGCAGGGGCGCTGGGGCTGATGCCACCCCTAGATGTGATGCCCCTGGTGTGATACCCCCGGTGCAAGGTGATGCCCACCCCATGCAGACCCCTCTGTGCAGTGGGGTCCTTCACTCAGGGCTCTTGGGCAAGGTGCTGCCACCCGCCTGTGCTGTCCCTTGTGCCAGGCGATGCCCACCCTGGCACAGTGCTCGGGGTGTGCAGTGGAGCCCCGTGCAGGACCCTTGTGCCAGGGGGTGCCCTCATCAGGGAAACTCTCCCCCATGCAATGCCCCTCAGGCAAGCCCCCTGTGCCAGGTGATGCCCTCCTGAGTGGTGCCCCCTGTGCAAGGTGATGCCCACCCCATGCAATGCCCCGTAGCAGGGCAATGCCCCCATGTGCTGCCCTCGAGCAAGGTGATGTTGTGCCCACCCCCTCCCCCGACGCTGCGCCCCCGTAGCAGGCAGGGCTGTGCCATCCTCCTCGCTGTGCTGCACCCTGGCACCCACGCAGGTGGCCTGAGGGTGCCCCCCGCCGCCCCCGCCCGGTGCCCCCGCAGGAGCCTGGCACACCCTCGCTGAGGGCTCTCAGCATGGGCACGGCCGCCGCGCCCCACGGCGCTGCCGGGAACGGGAGGGGAGGGGGAGGCGGGGGGAGCACCCATGGGTGCTTCAGAGTGGGAGGGGGGAAGTGGGAATGGGGGGGGGTTGGGGACAGGCGACGTGGGGGACATGGGGGGGACATGGGGACAAAAAGATGTGAGGGGACATGGGGGGATGGGAGGGCTTGGGGGGGGACACGGGGGGGGACATGGGGGGGACATGGGGACAAAAAGATGTGAGGGTCATGGGGGGATGGGGGGATGGGGGGGCTTGGGCGGGACATGTGGGGGGGGGACATGGGGCTGTGGGGACACAGTGGACACGGGGGGAGGATCTGGGGACAAGGGGGGACATGAGGACCTGGGGGGCTATGGCTGGGGGGCTGTGGCTGGGGGGCATGGGGACAAGGGCAGGGGGAGAGAGGGGTTTGGGCCATGGGGGGCACAATCACGTGTCGGGGGCGGGACATGGGCATAAGCAGGGGGATGGGGACTTGGTGCCCGGTGTGCCCCCTGCCACCTCTCCCCGTGCTCCACAGCCCCCGCGGGCTGTCCCCGCTGCTGAGGACCCTCCCCAGCTCACCACAGCCTTTGGCACCGCGGGGGTGGCACCGTGCCCGTGCCCACCGCCCTGGGGCAGGATGGGAACACCAAGGGCGACGTGGCCACGGGGGCAGGGGGACCTCGGGGGGGACAGGGCGTAGCCTCCCCCCGGTGCCCCTGTGGCTGGCACACACTTGTCCCCACCGCGCTGGCACCGTCCCAGCGGCCACCTCCCCGCCGGGGCTATAAGAGCCCGCGGGGTCCAGCCCTGCCAGCGCCACCATGGCACTGCCACCCTCGCCTGCCCTGGCACTGCTGCTTGTCCTGCTCTGTGCCACCCCAGGTAGGGCTCCGCACCTGCGGGCTGGGTGTGACCCCCCCAGGCCTGGGTATCCCCTCCCTAGAGCTGGGTGCCCCCAGAGCTGGGTGCCCCTCTCTAACCCCCTGTGCCCCCTCCCTAGAGCTGGGTGCCCCCCAGACCGGGGTGCCCCTCTCTAACCCCCTGTGCCCCTCCCTAGAGCTGGGTGCCCCCAGACCGGGGTGCCCCTCTCTAACCCCCTGTGCCCCCTCCCTAGAGCTGGGTGCCCCCCAGACCGGGGTGCCCCTCTCTAACCCCCTGTACCCCCTCCCCAGACCTGGGTGCCCCCAGACCGGGGTGCCCCTCTCTAACCCCCTGTGCCACCTCCCTGAAGCTGGGTACCCCCTAGCTGTGATGCCCTCTCAACTGGGTGCCTCTCAAATCTGGGTGCCCCCCCCCCCAATCTGGATGCCCTCTCAGAGCTGGGTGCCCCCTCCGCATGGGCACTGGGGTGAAGTGGGGCAGAGGATGCCCTCCCCGGGGCCGGGGGCTTGGAGGGCGGTGCCATGGTGGGGTCCCCTCTTGCGGATGGGGTGGAGACGCTCCCGGGGGGGGGTCCTGGGGCCTCTCCAGGGTGCGGCACGGGGGAAGGGCGTTGGGGGGGAGAAGGGGCGAGGGGAGGGGGGGTCCTAGGCACCCAGGTGCCCCACGGGGTGCCCCACGGGTGGCCGCTGGGTGCTGATGGCAGCTACAGGGCTGGGGGCGCCAGGGGGAGGCTGCGGAGTGCCCCCTCGGGCTGGTGCCAGAGCTGGGACACGGCGCTGCGCTGCGGGGGCCCTGGGGCACTGTGCCCGGCAAGCCTGGGCACCCCGGGCACGGTGAGACCCCCTGCCCCAGAGACCCCCTGCCCCAGAGGCACCAGACCCAGAGACACCAGACCCAGACCCCCTGCCCCAGAGACCCCAGACCCAGACCCCCTGCCCCAGAGACCCCCTGCTCCAGAGACCCCAGACCCCCTGCCCCAGAGACCCCCTGCCCCAGAGACCCCAGACCCAGAGACACCAGACCCAGACCCCCTGCCCCAGAGACCCCCTGCCCCAGAGACCCCAGACCCAGACCCCCTGCCCCAGAGACCCCCTGCCCCAGAGACACCAGACCCCCTGCCCCAGAGACACCAGACCCAGACCCCCTGCCTCAGAGACTCCAGACCCCCTGCCCCAGACCCTCCCTGCCCCAGCGACCCCAGACCCACTTGCCCCAAAGCTGCCCTACCCCAGACCCCTGCCTCAGAGACCCCCATGCCCCAGACCCCTCCTGCCCCAGAGCCCCCAGACCCCCCTACCCCAGAGCTCCCCTGCCCCAGAGCCCCTCTCTGCCCCAGAGCCCCCAGATCCAGACCCGCTGCCCCAGAGCCCTGCCCCAGAGCCCCTGCACGTCCCTCCCTTTGTGCCCTTCACCCATGTGCCATGTGCCCTGCCCCCGGTCCTCACCTCCCTGTGCCCTCCCCGGTGCCACCTGTGCCAGGACGTCTGCGACGACTGCCAGCAGGTTGTGACTCTGCTGCTCCACATGGTCAACGAATCTGCCACCAAGGTGCCCGCGGGGAGGGGGTGGGCACGGGCTGGACCCCTCCTGGCTGCCCCCGGGTGCCAGCTCAGGTGCCATGCTGGCTGTGGGCGCAGGTGGCTGTAGAAGACTTCCTGCGCCGGGAGTGTGTGGCACTGCCGGTGCCCACCATGGTGGCACCCTGCCAGGGCCTGGTGCATGAATACTTCAGCCTCATCCTCACCCACCTGGAGGAGCACCTCGTGAGTGGGCACCGCCTGGGCACTGTGCTGGGGGCACGCAGGGACCCCCTGGGGCACTGGAGGGACTGTGCCAGCTGGGGGCACATCGGGATGGTGGGGGGTAGGGGGAACACCTTGGGGACGTGATGCCAACCACTGGGGGTACTGGGGGGACTTGGGGAGACCTCAGGCATGCTCGGGGGCACCATGCCCCCTGGGGACACTGTGCCAGCTGGGGACACCTCAGGGTGTTGAGGGAACTGGGGGCACTGCCCATCCAGAGGCATCTTGGGGTGCTCGGGGGCGTTGTGCCAGCTGGGGGCATCTCTGGGTGCTGGGAGCATCAGGGACACTTCAGGAGAGCTTGGGCACGCCGTGCCAGCTGGGTCACCTCAGAGCCCTTGGGCACACTGTGCCACCTCGGTGGCTTTTGGCTCCCAGAAGCCCTCAGCTGTCTGTGCCCACCTGGAGCTGTGCCCAGCGGAGCCCAGGGGGGCTCGCTCCTGCCCCCCCCCTCAAGGCACTCAGTGCCCACCTGCAGGTACAGGGCTGGGGATGCCCATGGGCATTGACTGGGGGCTGCTGGGCATTGGCATGGGCACCTCTGTGGGCATGGGTGACTTTGTGGGTCTCTCCATGGGCATCTCCAGAGGCATCTACATGGCTATGGGTACTTTTGTGGGCACCTCTGTGGGCTCTTCATTGGGGGGTGTTGGGCATCTAGATGGGCATGCTCTTAGGCATCTCCATGGGCACTTCTGTGGGCAACTCCCTGGGTCTCTGTGGGCATGGGAATGGGCAACTCCCTGGGTCTCTGTGGGCACCCACTTGGGCATGGGCAACTCCCTGGGTCTCTGTGGGCACCCACTTGGGCATGGGCAACTCCCTGGGTGTCTGTGGGCATCAACTTGGGCACAGGTGCCTATGGGCATCTCCATGGGCATGCACATGGGCAACTCCCTGGGTCTCTGTGGGCACCCACTTGGGCATGGGCAACTCCCTGGGTGTCTGTGGGCATCAACTTGGGCACAGGTGCCTATGGGCATCTCCATGGGCATGCACATGGGCAACTCCCTGGGTCTCTGTGGGCACCCACTTGGGCAGGGGCAACTCCCTGGGTGTCTGTGGGCATCAACTTGGGCACAGGTGCCTATGGGCATCTCCATGGGCATGCACATGGGCAACTCCCTGGGTCTCTGTGGGCACCCACTTGGGCATGGGCAACTCCCTGGGTGTCTGTGGGCATCAACTTGGGCACAGGTGCCTATGGGCATCTCCATGGGCATGCACATGGGCAACTCCCTGGGTCTCTGTGGGCACCCACTTGGGCAGGGGCCTCTCCCTGGGTACCTTTAGACCCCTCCCCGCCCATGCCCGCGGGCACCCTCGGTGGGCACTTCCGCGGGCACCGGGAGGGGCAGGGCCCCGGGCCCGCGGCTCGCAGACTCCCCCGGCGGGCAGGAGGCCATCGTTAGTCTCGGGAGTGAACGGTGCCCACCCGCAGGCTGGCACCTCCCTGCCCGTGCCGATGCCCCTCTGCTGGCTCTGCCGCACCTTCCTGGCCCGCGCCGAGGCCGCGGTGCCCAAGCAGGCGGCGGCGGCGGCGGCCGCGGGGTTGTGCCGGGTGCTGCCCACCCTGGCCGTGGGCGCCTGCCAGTGCCTGGCACAGCGCTACACAGAGCTGGCGGTGGAGGTGCTGCTGGGCCGCCTGGCACCGCGCCTGCTCTGCCGCCTGCTCCTCTCCTGCGGCTCCGAGGACGGCGCTGCCCAGGTGCCAGCTGCCCCCTGCCCCCGCGCCCCCCCGCGGGCTCCTGCCGGCCGCGGAGGCTCCGCTGCCAGCCGCTGGCGCTGGCACCCAGGTGAGAGGCGGGCACCGGCTGGGGGCAACAGGCTCCCCGGGGATGGGACCGGGCACCCAGGCTGGCACGGCCCCAAGGGGACATGCCCAGGACCCAAAGGGTGGCACAGTCCCCGGGGATGTGGCAGGGCACCCAAGGGTGGCACAGCCCCAAGGGGACTCATTCTGGGGTGGCACAGTGCCCAGGGAGGTGACAGGGGTCACAGGCACTGGGGACCCAATGGGTGGCACAACCCCAGGGGCCATGTCCCAGGGTGGCAGAGTGCCAGGGGACACTCCCAGGTGCCACCAGGAGCCCACAGGGGAGGGGACACCGAGGGTGCCACAGGGCCAGGGACACACCAAGGACGTCACAGCCTTTGGCGGGGGGGGGGGTTGGGGGCCACCCTCTGCCATCCCTGTGCCCACCCCTGTGCCCCCTGCAGGCCCTGTGCCCAGCCCTGGGTCCCTGTGCCCTGGGTCCCTCCTTCTGGTGCTCCTCCCCCGCTGCCGCCCGGCGCTGCCAGGTGAGGAGGGGGCACAGAGAGGACGGTTGGGGGGAGGGGTCGGCACCTCCCTCACCCCCCCGCTGTGCCCCCAGGCCTTGCAGCACTGTCAGGACCACGTCTGGCTCTAGGGGGCACAGGAGCCCCCCCCCAGCCCTGCCCCCCTCAGCCCCAGCCTCAAATAAAGCTCCAACCTTGCCCTGCCTCAGGGCAGCCTCTGCTGGGGGTGCCAGGGGTGCAGGGGTGGCACAGAGGGCAGGGAGGGCACAAGGGCACCAGGGAGGGCCCAGGGGTGGGGCAGGGGGGACACAGGGGGGGGATGGCACAGGGGTGGGGCAGGAGGGACACGGGGGGATGGCACAGGGGTGGCAGAGAGGACACAGGGGCGGTGCAGGGCGTCAGGGAGGCCACAGGGGTGATGGGGATGGCACAGGGGTGTGCCAGGGGGCTCCTCCCCCCAACCCTGCACTCAGAAAGGAGCAAAGGCAGAACCCAGTTACAAAAATACAGCTGGGGGGGCTTTAATGGGGGGCACAGGGGCACCCCTGGGGGTGGCAACTGTGTGCCCCTGGGGGATCCCCAGAGGGGGCATGGGTGCTCCTGGGGGGGCTCTGGGTGCTACCAGCTGCTACCTAAAGGTGGGGATGAGGAAGAGGGGTGCCCCCAGGGTGGGGAGGGGTGCCCCTGGGTGGGCTGAGGGTGCCCCTAGGGTGGGTATGGGTGCTGCTAGGGTGCCCCCGGAACAGAATGGGCACCACGACGGGGAGCTGCGAGTGCCCTTGGCGGGGGGGGGGTTATGGGTGCCCTGGGTGGTGCAGGTGGCCCCAGGGTGGGGCTGGGGATGCCCCCACCAGGTCTGGGGTTGCCCCCAACGGGAGCTATGGGTGCCCCTGGGGACACTGACTGTGTCCAGGGGGTTGTGGGTGCCCCCAGGGTGGGTATGGGTGCCCCTGCGGGCTCTGGGTGCTCCCAGGGTGGGTATGGGTGCCCCTGGGGGCTCTAGGTGCTCCCAGGGTGGGTATGAGTGCCCCTGGGGTGGAGCTGTGGGTGCCCTGGGTGCTGCAGGTGCCCTTATGAGCAGTGCAGGGGCCCCTGGAGGTGCCATGGGTGCTCCTGGGGGGGTTGCAGGTACGCCTGGTGGGGGCTGAGTGTGCCCAGGGACACTGGGGGTGCCCCCAGGGGAGGAACAAGCACCCCCAGGCTGGGCTCCGGGTGCCCCCTCAAGAGACTTCAGGAGTGCCCAGGGCGGCTGAGATGCCCCCAGGGCAGCTGAGATGCCCCCAGGGCCGCTCAGGCCCCTTGCTGGTTGGTCTCATCCTCCTCCCGTCGCTTCCAGATCTGGGGGGGCAGAGCAGGGAGGGAGGCTCAGGGGACAGCCTGGGGGGTGACAAATGTCCCCCAAGGCCCCCAGCAGTGGCCCCAAGGCCTCACCTGGATGTAGGCCTCGGAGAGGGTAATCATCTGGGGCAGGATGTCTGTCACCTGCAGGTCCTGCAGCTCGTACCACTTGCCAGTGCCCTGCCGGGGGGCACAGGGGGCACATGAGGGGAGACACCCCCTCCCTGTCACCCCCCGGGGGCAGGGGGGAGGCGAGAAGGGGGAAGGGGCAGGGGCAGGGGAAGGCACAGGGGCAGGGGCGGGGGCAGGGTTAAGGGGCAGGGGCAGGGTAAGGGGCAGGGGCAGGCGCAGGGGCAGGGGCAGGCGCAGGGGCAGGGGCAGGGGCAGGGGCAGGGGCAGGGGCAGGGGCAGGGCAGCAGGGCAGGGGCAGGGGCAGGGCAGGCGCAGGGGGCAGGGGGCAGGGTTAGGCGCAGGGGCAGGCGCAGGGGCAGGGTTAGCAGGGGCAGGGGCGCAGGGGCAGGCGCAGGCGCAGGGGCAGGGTTAGGCGCAGGGGCAGGGGCAGGCGCAGGGGCAGGGGCAGGCGCAGGGGGGGCAGGGGCAGGCGCAGGGGCAGGGGCAGGGGGCAGGGGCAGGGGGGCAGGGGCAGGGGCAGGGGCAGGGGCAGGGGCAGGGCGCAGGGGCAGGGGCAGGGGCAGGGGGGCAGGGGCAGGGGCAGGGGCAGGGGCAGGGGGCAGGGGCAGGGGCAGGGGCAGGGGCAGGGGCAGGGGCAGGGGCAGGGGCAGCAGGGGCAGGCGCAGGGGGCAGGCGCAGGGGCAGGGGCAGGCGCAGGGGGCAGGGCAGGGGCAGGGTAGGCGCAGGGGCAGGGCAGGGGCAGGCGCAGGGGCAGGGCAGGCGCAGGGGGCAGGGGGCAGGGGCAGGGGCAGGCGCAGGGGCAGGGGCAGGCGCAGGGGCAGGGTTAGGCGCAGGGGCAGGCAGGCGCAGGGGCAGGCGCAGGGGCAGGGGTTAGGGCGCAGGGGCAGGGGCAGGCGCAGGGGCAGGGGCAGGCGCAGGGGCAGGGGCAGGCGCAGGGGCAGGGGCAGGGGCAGGGGCAGGGGAGGGGCAGGCGCAGGGGGGCAGGGGCAGGGCAGGGCAGGCGCAGGGGCAGGGGCAGGGGCAGGGGCAGGCGCAGGGGGCAGGGGCAGGCGCAGGGGCAGGGGCAGGCGCAGGGGGCAGGCGCAGGGGCAGGGGCAGGGCAGGGGCAGGGGCAGGCGCAGGGGCAGGGGCAGGGGCAGGGGCAGGGGCAGGGGCAGGCGCAGGGGCAGGGGGGGCAGGGGCAGGGGGGCAGGGGCAGGCGCAGGGGCAGGGTAAGGGGGAGGCGCAGGGGCAGGGTAAGGGGGCAGGGGCAGGGGCAGGCAGGGGCAGGGTAAGGGGCAGGGGCAGGCGCAGGGGGCAGGCGCAGGGGCAGGGGCAGGCGCAGGGGCAGGGGCAGGCGCAGGGGCAGGGGCAGGGGCAGGCGCAGGGGCAGGGGCAGGGGGGCAGGGGCAGGGTAAGGGGCAGGCGCAGGGGCAGGGTAAGGGGCAGGGGCAGGCGCAGGGGCAGGGGCAGGCGTAAGGGCGCAGGGGCAGGGTAAGGGGCAGGGGCAGGCGCAGGGGCAGCGGCAGGCGCAGGGGCAGGGGCAGGGGCAGGGTTAGGGCAGGGCAGGGGCAGGGTTAGGCGCAGGGGCAGGCGCAGGCGCAGGGGCAGGGGCAGGGACAGGGTTAGGCGCAGGGGCAGGGGCAGGCGCAGGGGCAGGCGCAGGGGCAGGGGCAGGGGCAGGGTTAGGGGCAGGCGCAGGGGCAGGGTAAGGGGCAGGGGCAGGGGCAGGCGCAGGGGCAGGCGCAGGGGCAGGGCAGGCGCAGGGGCAGGCGCAGGGGGCAGGGGCAGGGGCAGGGGCAGGGGCAGGCGCAGGGGCAGGGGCAGGGGCAGGGGCAGGGGCAGGGGCAGGGGCAGGGGCAGGCGCAGGGGCAGGGGCAGGGGCAGGGGCAGGGGCAGGGTTAGGCGCAGGGGCAGGGGCAGGGGCAGGGGCAGGCGCAGGGGCAGGCGCAGGGGCAGGGGCAGGGGCAGGCGCAGGGGCAGGCGCAGGCGCAGGGGCAGGGGCAGGGGCAGGGGCAGGGCAGGCGCAGGGGCAGGCGCAGGGGCAGGGGCAGGCGCAGGGGCAGGGGCAGGGGCAGGGGCAGGCGCAGGGGCAGGGGCAGGCGTAGGCGCAGGGGCAGGCGTAGGCGCAGGGGCAGGCGCAGGGACAGGCGCAGGGGCAGGGGCAGGCGCAGGGGCAGGCGCAGGGGCAGGCGCAGGCGCAGGGGCAGGGGCAGGGGCAGGCGCAGGGGCAGGCGCAGGGGCAGGCGCAGGCGCAGGGGCAGGGGCAGGCGTAGGCGCAGGGGCAGGCGCAGGCGCAGGGGCAGGGGCAGGCGCAGGGGGCAGGGGCAGGGGCAGGCGCAGGGGCAGGGGAGGGCAGGGGCAGGGGCAGGGGCAGGGGCAGGGGCAGGGGCAGGGGCAGGGGCAGGGGCAGGGGCAGGCGCAGGCGCAGGGGCAGGCGCAGGGGCAGGGGCAGGCGCAGGGGCAGGGGCAGGCGCAGGGGCAGGCGCAGGGGCAGGCGTAGGCGCAGGGGCAGGCGTAGGCGCAGGGGCAGGCGCAGGGGCAGGCGTAGGCGCAGGGGCAGGCGTAGGCGCAGGGGCAAGGGCAGGCGCAGGGGCAGGGGCAGGCGCAGGGGCAGGCGCAGGGGCAGGCGCAGGCGCAGGGGCAGGCGTAGGCGCAGGGGCAGGCGTAGGCGCAGGGGCAGGCGCAGGGGCAGGCGTAGGCGCAGGGGCAGGCGCAGGGGCAGGCGTAGGCGCAGGGGCAGGCGTAGGCGCAGGGGCAAGGGCAGGCGCAGGGGCAGGGGCAGGCGCAGGGGCAGGCGCAGGGGCAGGCGCAGGGGCAGGCGCAGGGGCAGGCGTAGGCGCAGGGGCAGGCGCAGGGGCGATGCGCGGGGGCGGGGCGATGCGCGGGGGCGGGGCCGGGGCGCTCACGTGGTGCAGGACGTGGATGCGGTAGGAGCCCTCGGCCGGCTTCCCGTCGTGCACGATGTTGGCGATCAGGTCGTAGGTGGTGTTGCTGTGCGCCGCCTGCGCCTCCTCCGCCAGGTACTCCCTCAGGTCCACGTTCCTGCGGCACACCTGCCCTGCGGCCCACCGCGCCCGGCCACCGCCCCCAGCACGCCCTCCCCCTGCCCAGCACATCCAGGACCTCCAAACCCCACCTAGGGGGCTCCACCCCCCACATCACCCACCCAGGGGGCTCCAAACCCCTAACAACCACCTCCAAGCCCCTCCTAGATGATTCCAATGCCCCCCCCCCGATGCCTGCAACGCTGAGTGCTTGCACACTTCCCCAGCGTTTGCAAACCCTCCCCAGGTACCTCCAGACCCCTTCTAAACCCTTTCAAATCTGTCCTAGAGCCTTTTAAACCCTCCCTAGATGCCTTCCCAGCCCCTCCTGGACCCTTTTAAACCCTCTTTAGGCCCTTCCCAGCCCGTCCTGGACCCTTTTAAACCCTCCCTAGATACCTACAAACCCTCCCTAGGCTTTTCCAACCCCTTCCTAGACCCTTTCAAACCCTCCCATGGCTCTTCCAAACCCCTCCTAGACCCTTTCAAACGCTCTTCAGGCCCTCCCCAACCCCTCCTGTACCCTTTCAAACCCTCCCTAGGCCCTTCCCAACCCCTCCTGGACCCTTTTAAACCCTCTTTAGGTCCTTCCAACCCCCTCCTGGACCCTTTTAAACCCTCCCTAGATACCTACAAACCCTCCCTAGGCCCTTCCAACCCCCTCCTGGACCCTTTCAAACCCTCTTTAGGCATTTCCACCCCCTCCTGGACCCTTTCAAACCCTCTTTAGGCCCTTCCCAACCCCTCCTGGACCCTTTAAAACCCTCCTGTAGATACCTACAAACTCTCCCTAGGCCCTTCCCTACCCCTCCTGGACCCTTTTAAACCCTCTTTAGGCCCTTCCAACCCCTCCTGGACCCTTTCAAACCCTCCCTAGGCCCTTCCAACCCCTTCCTGGACCTTTTTAAACCCTCTTTAGGCACTTCCAACATCCTCCTAGACCCTTCCAGCCCCCTCCTGGACCCTTTTAAACCCTCCCTAGATACCTACACACCCTCCCTAGGCCCTTCCCAGCCCCTCCTGGACCCTTTTAAACGCTCTTTAGGCCCTTCCCAACCCCTCCTGGGCCCTTTTCAACCCTCTTTAGGCCCTTCCAACCCCCTCCTGGACCCCTTCAAACCCTCTTTAGGCCCTTCCCAACCCCTCCTGGGCCCTTTTCAACCCTCTTTAGGCCCTTCCAACCCTCTCCTGGACCCTTTCAAACCCTCTTTAGGCATCTCCATCCCCCTCCTGGACCCTTTCAAACCCTCTTTAGGCATTTCCACCCCCTCCTGGACCCTTTCAAACCCTCTTTAGGCCCTTCCCAACCCCTCCTGGACCCTTTCAAACCCTCTTTAGGCCCTTCCCAACCCCTCCTGGACCCTTTCAAACTCTCATTAGGCCCTCCCAGACCCTTCCACAGCCCTCCAGCTGCCTCCTCTGGACGCTTCCCAGCTGCTGCCCAGCCCCAGGCCGGGCTGGGGGCGGCCCCGGGGGCACCCCGGACTCACGTGATGGGGAAGTTGACAATGGTTGGGTTCTTCTCCACGAAGAAGTTGTTCTTGGTGAACCTCTTGATGCAGAAGATGAGGTAGGGAGGCAGCCTGGTGAGCTGGAACCGCTTGAGGAAGTTCTCCTTGTAGGTCTTGTACTCCTTCTCGGTGGCGCCGTTGAACTTGGCCAGGATGCTGAAGAGGGGCACCTGGGGGATGATCAGCTGCTCCTTCTCGTCCTTGTAGAGGGGGCAGTGGGCAGGTCCAGGGTGAGGTACATGAAGGTGGACTCCACCATCAGCTCCTGGTACTCGCTGTTCTGCAGCAGCTGAGCCTTCTCCTCGGCCGGCTGCGGGGCACAGGGGGTTGGGGCAGCGTCAGGCTGGGGGGCCTTGGGGACACCACCAAGTGACACAGCTCCTGCAGGTCCAGAGGGGCCAGGAGATGGGCAAGGAGGTGGACCAGGAGGTGGATTTCATTTACAGAGGGGCAAGGAGGTGGGCAAGGAGGTGGATCTCATTCCCAGAGGTCCAGAGTGACCAGGAGGTGGATCTCATTCCCAGAGGGGCCAGAAGGTGGGCAAGGAGGTGGATTTCATTTACAGAGGGGCCAGGAGGTGGGCAAGGAGGTGGATTTCATTTACAGAGGGGCCAGGAGGTGGGCAAGGAGGTGGATTTCATTTACAGAGGGGCAAGGAGGTGGGCAAGGAGGTGGATCAGGAAGTGGATTTCATTCCCAGAGGTCCAGAGTGACCAGGAGGTGGGCAAGGAGGTGGATTTCATTCCCATGAGCCCTGCATCCTCACACACCTGCCTGCAGCTTCCCTTTTCTGCCCTTTTTGCCTCCTCTCCCCTCCCAGAGGGACACTCAGGCTCTTAGCTCCTGGGAGGCAGTGAGGCCTGGTGGCAGCCTGGGCTGCAACGCTGCCCATTGGGCCTGGAGATGCCTAGAGTGGAGCCTGGAGCCTCCCAAGTGGGGCCTGGAGCAACACAGTCAGGACCTGGAGCCTCCTAATCGGGGCCTGGAGCAGCCAAGCTGAATTTTAGCTGCATGACAATGGTTTGGTCTGCAGGGCAGAGAGGTTTAGGGCAGGGGGTGCAGGCCTGGGTTTGTTGGCCTGGTTTAGAGGGAGGTTTGTGCAGCTGTGGCTGAAGCAGACCCTGGGTTAAGCCCAGCCTGGGGGTTTTGCTGTATGTTATCTGCTTTATACTCTTGTGGGTAGCTGGAAACAGCCTTTTCCCTTGGGCTGATGAGCAGTGGGGGAAATCAGGCTCTGAAAATCCCTTTCCAAGCAATTAAAGCCAGAAAAGACCTCCCCCAGGGTTTGGAGAGGAGCACAGAGCCCATGGGAAGGCGAGATGGAAGCTGCTGCCCAGAGCTGCAAACCACAGCACGGAGCAGAGCAGGAGAGCAGCTGGAAGACACAAATCCGTCAAGCCAAAGCCTTCCCCAAAGCTCCAACCCAGACCAACCCCCCAGGAATCCTCTGCTGCCCCACCTGGGGCTTACCACAACCCCCCAGGCCTCTTCTGTCCAGGGCTCTGCTCAGCCCCCCAGAGCAGACCCAAAGAGGCCAAGATGGCAGAGGAGAAGCTGGTCTGGCCTCCAAGGGGCAGGGCCGAGCCTGGCACCATCCTCCCCCCACACCAGATAAGGAAGCTGCCTGCATGCAGGTAGAAGAGAGGGCAGAGAAGAAGGCAGAGCTGGCCTTGCTGCCAGCTCTAACAGAGTAAGGTAAGAGAATCATGGGTGTGAAATACCACAAGACTAGAGTTTCTTGTCCCCTCTCTCCAGCCCCTGGCCATCTGCACTCTGTGCAGGCATCAGCCTCAGCCCCTGGCACACTTCCATCTGAACCTCCCAATGCTTCCGGGGAGCCTTTCCCTTTCGCTCCTCTGGAAGAGCTGAAAGAGGCAACCTGCCTCTCTCTAAGCTAAGGCAAGAATTCAGAGAAGGGGTTCTGCAGACCCCTCACCCAAAGCTTTGCCCCCCATCCCCCAAGCAAGCACCCACCAGGTCTGGGTGAGGCAGCTTCTTGGTGAAGATTCGCATGGAGCCCTGGAAGACGTCGGTGACGATGGCTGCGGGGACAGCAAAAGCTCAGGGGGTGGGCAAGGGTGACACAAGTGGCACCCAAAAGGGTGTCCCAAGGCAGGAAGGAGCCTTCCTGGCTCTCTCCCTTTCTCTCCCTCTCCTTACTCTTCTTCTTCTTCTTGGTGCCACCCAGGGCCGAGTGCAGCGCGTTGAGGAACCAGGAGAGAAAATCCACTCCGTCCCCTGCCGAGCAGAGGGGAGAATGAGGACCAGGCTGGCCTAGATCCCACCAGCAGCACCAGCCCAGGCTCCTCCTCACCTTGTTTGGTGATCTGGAAGTTCTTCTTGCTGCAGAGGACCACAGCCTGCAGCATCTCGTGGGGAGACGTGGGCCTTGAAGTTCCTGGGGTTCCAGAGCTTCCGCATGAGCTCCCGAAGCGCTGCACCAGCAGGAACATGATGTCCCCAGGGGGCCTCTGGATGCTCTTGTAGTTGTCCTCCTCCAAGAAGTAGTTCCTCAGAGGTGGCACATTGGAGAGAGCCTGTGGAACCAGCCAGGAAGGGACATCTCCACCAGCCCCACAGCCAGGAGGGGGAGGGGGAGGCTCCTGGAGCCAAGAGGGAGGCTGGGCGTGCCCGGCCGAGGCGCCACCTGCAGCACGGCGTTGGCATAGTCGTTGGCTTTGATGTTGTTGAGCCCCACGATGCCAGGCAGGTAGGTGGTGCCATCATAGGCACGGGAGAGCTTGGCCTGCTTGTCCAAGTTGGCAATCTGCTGCGTGGTGAAGGTAGGCTTGAGGACATACTGTGGAGAGGAAGGGCACCAGGTCCGCCAGGGGCCACCAGCAGCTCCTCAGCTGCAGCAGCCTGGCATCTGCAGGGAGTCTGCAGACACCAAGCTGGGCATGGTATTGGTCTGCTTGGGGGTGGGAGGGATCTGCAGAGGGCAGGAAGGGATCTGCAAAGGGTCCTGGCCAGGCTGGAGCCATGGCTGAGGCCAATGGGATGAGGCTCAACAAGGCCAAGGGCTGGATCCTGCCCTTGGGTCACACCAACCCCAGGAAGGCTCCAGGCTGGGGGCAGAGCTGCTGGAAAGTGCCCAGCAGGAAAGGCCCTGGGGGTGCTGGGTGCCAGCAGCTGGAGAGGAGCCAGGGAGTGCCCACCTGGGCATGAAGGCAATGGTGTGGGCAGCAGGAGCAGGGCAGGGATTGTGCCCCTGGGCTGGGCACTGGGGAGGCCACAGCTGGAATCTTGGGGTCAGGGTTGGGCTCTGACTGCCAGAAGGTCTTTGAGGGCTGGAGCAGGGCCAGAGAAGGGCAACAGAGCTGGGGAAGGGTCTGGAGAGCAGGGCTGGGGAGGAGCAGCTGAGGCAGCTGGGGGGGTTGAGGCTGGAGCAGAGGAGGCTGAGGGAGACCTCATTGCTCTCTGCAGCTCCTGAGAGGAGACTGGAGCCAGGTGGGGGTTGGGGTTGGGTTCTGGTCCCTAGGAACAAGTGATGGGAGGAGAGGAAATGGCCTCAAGGTGCCCCAGGGGAGGCTCAGGTTGGCCATGAGGAACAATTTCCTCCTGGGAAGGTTTGTCCAGGCCTGTGCCAGGCTGCCCAGGGCAGGGGTGCAGTCCCCATCCCTGGAGGGGTTCCAGAGCCCTGGAGCTGTGGTGCTGAGGGCCGTGGGGGGGTGGTGCTGGGGCAGTGCAGGGCTCAGGGCTGGGCTGGGTGCTCTGAAAGCTCTTTCCCAACCCAAACCCTTCTGTGCCCCTCTGCAGCTCAGGGCTCAGGCAAGCCTGGCACGGAGGCCACACTGCCTTCACCTGCGGGTTTGGCTCCCCTGGGGTGGTCTGGGGGAGGTACTGGCTGCCCCTTGTGGGCAGTGGTGCAGTCCCTACCCCTGGAGGGGCTCCAGAGCTGTGAAGCTGCAGTGCTGAGGGCCGTGGGATGGGATGGGGGTCAGGGCTGGCCTTTGGGCCGCTCTGCCAGCAGAGGAGAGGCTGTGACATGTCCCAAAGGGGGGGGGGAGGATGCATCCCCCGGGGTCTGACCGTGATGTCCTCCAGGGAGGAGTCGATGATCTCGTAGTTGTCAGGCAGGCAGTAGAACTTGAGGGTGTGCAGGTTGAGGAACACGTGGTGGCTGCACTGCACGCTGTGGATGTAGGCATGGGAGCGCAGCCCCCGCCCTGCCCCCGCCCCCGGCGTCAGCACAGCCGGGGCCACGCCACGGGGGGCGCTCGGGGGCTCCCGAAGGAGGAGGCAGGGACGGGAAAGGCAGGAGGTGGAGATGGGACAGGAGGGAGACCTCTCCCCTGCCTGCAGCTGCTTCTGCACAGCCCGGTGGGGCCTGGCTGGTCCCCAGCAGCACCCCAGCCCCTCCCTCAATGGCACCCCAGCCCCTCCCTCAATGGCACCCCAGCCCCTGGATGGTGTCCCCCATGTGTACCCCAGCAGCACCCCAGCCCCTCCCTCAGTGGCACCCCAGCCCCAGGATGGTGTCCTCAATGTGTACCCCAGCAGCACCCCAGCCCCTGGATGGTGTCCCCCATGTGTACCCCAGCAGCACCCCAGCCCCTCCCTCAATGGCACCCCAGCCCCTGGATGGTGTCCCCCATGTGTACCCCAGCAGCACCCCAGCCCCTCCCTCAGCAGCACCCCAGCCCCTGGGTGGTGTCCCCCAGCAGCACCTCCTAGACAGCCCTCCTGGGGCCCCAGGCAGCACCCTGCTCCCCCTGGGTGCCCACTGCGTCCCCCGGCCTCTGGGTGCTCCTCTGGGTGTTGTGCCCTCCTGGGTTCCCCCGGCCTCTAAATGTTCTTTGTGCCCTCCTGGGCCCCCTGCTCACTGGGTGTCACTTGAGCCTCTCCTGGCTGCAACCTGGGTGTCCCCCCTGTGTCACCAAGGTCCCTGGGGTCCCCTGCCAGGCTGCCACCCACCTCTGGCCCATGGTGGGGGGTGTTCTCTGTCCCCTCCAGCAGCCCCCCCACACTTCCTGGTTGTCCTCCCAATGCTCAGCCCTATCCCTTGACTGCTACACATGTGGTGTCCCCTTGGGTGTCCCCCCAGCAGCGCTCTGCTTCTCAGAGAGATCCCCCAGCAGCCCTCCCCCAGCCCTGGGTGTCCCCAGTGCACCCTCAGCAGCTCCCTCCCCCAGCCCTGGGTGCTCCCCATGCACCCCCAGCAGCCCCCAAGGCCCGGGGTCGGGGGCTCACCCTGGAAGTACTTGCCGCAGACCAGGCAGGCATAGACGTTGATGTGGGACAGGGAGATGGAGCAGAGCTTCTCAAAGTCGAAGTCCAGGACGCTCCTGGGCGGGGGGGGGAAGGAACAGAGCTGTGGCAGCCCCCAGGACTGCGGGGGAATACCCCAAAGCCCCCCTGCGTCCCCCCCCGGCCCAGCTCACTTGTTGATGGTGTCCAGGTAGGGGCAGTGGCGACTCCGCTGGTCCTCGGGGTCGAAGCGGCCGTAGCGCACTGCGGGGGGGGGGGGGGGGGGATCGTTAGCAAGAGGGGTGTGGGAGAAGGGGCGCTCATTAAGGGGGGGGGGACTCATTAAGAAAGCGGGAGAGTTAATGAAGTTGGGGAAGTCATTAGTGAGGGGAACTCAGTACTGACTGATCGGGAGGTTGCTAGCACGGGGGGTGTTAATTACCACCGATCGCTAATGAAGGAGGGGAAGGGAACCACGCCAGCGCCAGGAGGATGTCTCCCATCAGAGACACAGCAAACCCTGACCCCCACCCCCGTTAAGCCTCACCGGGGGCCCCCTCCGGTGCCTCCTTCCCTCCGCAGACTTCAGCCCCGGTGCCGCCCCCCACGCTAACTCCTCCGTACACCCGGTGGCCCCGGAGTCCCCCGGCAGCCCCCCCATCCCATCCTACCACGTCCCCGCTTCCCACCCCACTGTCCTTCCCCCCAACAGCCCGGAGGCCGCCCGTTCCCCCCCATGGTGTCCCCGGCACCCGGTGCCCCCCGTTCCCCGCACTCCCGGTGCTCACCGGCAGGCTCTGGCTCCGGGTCAGAGTCTCCATCAGGTTCCCGTTCACGCTTGACCCGCACCGGGCCGCTTACAGCGACGGGACGCTCCCAGGCCCCGCTCCCGGTGCCCGGCTCCCGCTTGATACGAGCGGGATCCACCGGCAGCGCCAGGCCGCTGTCCGCCGCCTCCCGCCGCCCGCGCTCCCGCTCCCCCTCCCGCCGCCCGCGGGACCGCTCCGCATCCCCTTCATGGCGGCTGCGCGACGAGCCCCGCGACGACGATGAGGAGGAGGAGGCGCTGCCGCCGCCCGTGCCCCGCGGGGCCGCCCGCGCCTCCCGGTCCCGCTTCCCGCGGCTCGCCATGGCCCCCGCGCGCCGGCGCGAGAGCGGGGCGTGGCCAGAGGCGCGCCGCAGTCGCTGCGCATGCGCCTGGGCGCGGGCCGGTGTCTCATGCGCAGAGGCGTGACGGGTTCTGCGCGTGCGCCGCAGCGCAGCCGGCAGCGGGCCCGGGCGGTCTCGCTACCGCGCTTGCGCACAACGGCCCGGGCCGACTTCCCCCTTGTGCGCCTGCACAGTGGAGCGCCCCTGGCGCCGGCGCCCTGCAGCCGCCGCGGGGCTCTTAAAGGGGCCGCGGTACCGGTACCGCTACCGGCCCCTCGGCTCCTCCCGCGGCCCTCTTCTTAAGGCTTATCCCAGCGATGGAGGCGGCGGTGGGCTGGCGCTGCCGGCCTGGCGGGCGGCTGGATATGAGCCACGGCTTCGTGCGGCACATCCGGCACAACCAGATCGCCAGGTACCGGCACCGGCGGGGCCCGGGCGCTCCCTGTGCCGTCCCTGGCTCCTCTCCGCTCACTTCTCCGGTTGCCCCCTCAGGGACGCCTACGAGCGGGCCGTGCGGCAGGCGCGGGGGCGGGCGCGGGGCCGGCTCACGCCCACTCCCCCCGGCCCCGCCGCCCCGACCAGCAGGTGTACCGGCCCCGGCCGCACGGTGAGCACCGGGCAGCGCGGGGGGCGCCGGGGGCGGCGCCGGGGGCGCCCAGCCGGTGGTGCGGGGGCAGGGGAGGGCTCTCGAGGAGCACCCAGCGGTGCGGCCTGGCGGTGGGGGCAGCCAAGGGGGGATGAATGAGGAGGGGGCGCCTGAGGGGGGAGGGGTGATGGGGCACCCCTGGGTGTAGTGGGGCAGGAAGGGCACCCAAGGGTGGGCCAGAGGGTGTGGGGGCAGCCGAGGGTGGGGATGTCAGGGTGGGCTGGGGCATGAGGGAATACAGGGGAGCACAGCAGGGACTTGAGGTACCCCCGAGTGGGCTTGGGGCGCGAGGAAGCACCCAAGGGGGTGAGGGGGCACCCCTGGGGGGCCTCGAGTGGGGCACCTCAGGGTGGGAAGGAAGCCGAGGGGGACCCCCGGAGGGGCTGCGACAGGGGAAGGGCACCCCATAGGAAGGGTCGGGGTGGGGGCAGCCTGGGGTGGGGCACCCGAGGGTGAGCAAGGGGTAGAAAGATACCCCCCAGGGGGGGGCAGGGGTAGGGGGAGCACCCACGGTGTGCCCTGGCTGCCCCCTGAGGCTGCAGGTGCCACAGGCGGCTCTGGGGGGACACCAGCCCCGGGTCCCCCCCGGCGACCCCCGCGGGCCGAGGCTCTTCTGCCTGGAGTACGAAGGGGACGACGGCTGCGTCACGGCCGTCATCGTGCACCAGGTGGGCACCGGGCACCGCGCGGGGGCTGGCGGTGCGGGGGGTGCCAGCTGCCCTGGCATGAAGTGGGAGGGTGGAGGTGCCCCGTGGGGCAAGGGGTGCTGTGGGTGCCAGCTGCCCTGGCATGAAGTGGGAGGGTGGAGGTGCCCCGTGGGGCAAGGGGTGCTGTGGGTGCCAGCTGCCCTGGCATGAAGTGGGAGGATGGAGGTGCCCCATGGGGCAAGTGGTGCTGTGGGTGCAGTGGGTGCCAGGTGGGTGCCAGCTCCCTTGACATGAAGTGGCTTTGGAGTGGGCGCTGCTGTGGGCATGGGGGTGGCACATTGGGTACAGGTGCAGTGGGTACCCGGTAGGTGCCAGCTTCCTTGGGGTGAAGTGGGAGGACGGGGGATGCCCCATGGGGCGCCGTGGGTGCCAGCTGCCCTGGGAGGTTGTGGGGCAGGGTGGGGTGCCCTGTGGGCAGGGGGTGCCCGTGGGGCACAGCTGGTGACAGGCTGCCGCAGGGGGACAGCGCGGAGGAGGTCACCCGCAGGGTGTGTGCCCGGAGCCCGCTGGAGCCTGCCCTGCGCCGTGCCCTGTGCCAGAGGGTGCAGGACGAGCTCAGCAAGCGCCGAGGGACAGGCTGAGCCCGGTGCCAGGCCGCCGGGCACGGCTGCCAGCTGTGCCCACTGACAATAAAGGTGCTGCAAGGTGCTGCTGCCGCCTGGGGAGACTGAGGCACGGGGGAGGGAGTGGTGGCATCTGGGCACCTCGGAGTGCCACTGTGCCATGGCTGCCAGGCTGCTGGCTGGGTGCCAAAATGTGCCAGGTCCCCAGGTGCCCCTGTGCCCTTCCTGGGTGCTATGGTGTGCCCAGGTGCCCCCAGCTCCGGCAGGGCCACGCTCTGGGCTGGTGACACTTGGGGACCGGAGCAGGTGTCCCCAGCGTGGATCTTTTCTCCCCACCCCATCAAAGCCCTTAGAGCCTTCTGGTGGCCCCAGAGCTCCCCCATGTACCTCCTGGGGGCTCCAAACCACCCCCAAGGCCCTCCTGGAGGTGCCACCACTCTCGGGAACCCCTTGAGATACCTCCTGGTGACCCAACACCTCCTTCTGCTGGGCCAGGAACCCTCTTGAGATACCTCCTGGTGCCCACCAAAGCTCCTTTAGCTATCTCCTGGTGGCCTCAAGCCCCTCCTTAGGTACCTGCTGGAGGTGCCACTACTCAGGAAGCCTCTTTAGATACCTTCTGGTGACCCCAACCCCCTCAGATACACCCTGGTGGCTCTAAACCACCCCCATGCTCCTCCTCAGATACCTCCTGGAGGAGCCACCACTCTCAGGAGCCCCTTGAGATACCTCCTGGTGATCCAAGACCTCCTTCTGCTGGGCCAGGAACCCCTTGAGATACCTTCTGGTGCCCACCAAAGCTCCTTCAGCTATCTCCTGGTGGCCCCAACCCCGCCTTGGACACCTCCTGGAGGAGCCACCACTCTCAGGAACCCCTTGAGATACCTCCTGGTGACCTCAAAAGCTCTCTCAGATAGCTCCTGGGGCTTGTTTATTGTAGGGTCTGCTCAAAGCTGCTGCTGCTGGTGGTTTGTTATTGCAGGGTGGCCCCAAAACAGGTCCTGGTCCCTATTTCCTGTGGGGTCTCCCCAAACAGCTCCTGGTGGTCTCTTGTAGGGTCTCCCATGGAACCACCTCGATGTTCTGGTCATGCAGGGGGCTCCTCAAAACGAGTCCTGGTCCTTATTTGTTGTAGGGTCTCCCCCAAGCAGCTCCTGATGTAGGGTCTCCCCTGGGGCCATCTCACTGCTCTCTTACTGCAGGGTCTCCCCCAGACAGGTCCTGGTCCCCATTTCCTGTGGGGTCTCCCCCAGACAGGTCCTGGTCCTTCTTTATTTTGGGGTCTCCCCCAGACAGGTCCTGGTCCTTCTTTATTTTGGGGTCTCCCCCAGACAGGTCCTGGTCCTTCTTTATTTTGGGGTCTCCCCAGACAGGTCCTGGTCCCCATTTCCTGTGGGGTCTCCCCCAGGCAAGTCCTGGTCCCTCTTTATTTTGGGGTCTCCCCCAGACAGGTCCTGGTCCCCATTTCCCGTGGGGTCTCCGCTGCCTCAGTGCCCTCCAGGCGTTGTGGCAGGGGTGGCAGTGCCAGTGCCAGTGCCAGGGGCTGGCCGGGACAGCCCCAGTGCCAGCACCAGCACCAGGAGGAGGAGGAGGAGGAGGATGGCAGCGAGGCTGAAGGCCACCAAACGCCAGCGCCTGTGTGCCCTGCGCTGCTGCCGCGCCACCGCCCGCGTGCTGCGGGTGAAGCTCTGGCCCTAGGGCACAGGGAGGGGCTGGGGTGGGCACACTGCAGGGGCACACAGCACAGGGGGGACCCTCTCTTTGTGCCACCTGTCCCTGCAGTGTGCCACTCCCCCCTCCCCCTCAGGGCTGTACCTCCCCATAGGCACCCATGATTGCTCCCCTAGAGGTGCCCATGAGTGCCCACCCAGGGTCATGCATCCCTAGAGGTGCCCATGAGTGCCCACCCAGGGCTGTACATCCCTATACATGCCCATGAGTGCCCCCCCTGGACTATACCTCTCTGTAGGTGCCCAGGATTACCCACCCTGGAGGTGTACATCCCTAGAGGTGCCCAGGAGTGCCCACCCAGGGCTATACATCACTGTAGTTGCCTAGGAGTGCCCCCCACCCACCCCCGGGCTATACATCCCTGGAGGTGCCCATGAGTGCCCCCTCTGGAGTTATGCCCCCCTCTAGGTGCCCCCCCGGGCTCTAGGTGTCTGTGGGTGCTCCCCTGGGTGCCTGTGGTGCCCACCATGGCGCGCAGCTCCTGTGCCCGGTCGTCCAGCTCTGCCAGCCGCCCCTCCCTCTCCAGGGCCCGTGCCAGGTTCTTCTGCATCAGCTCCGTCACCTCCTCTGCCTGGCGCTGGCACTGCGCCAGCCCCGCCTGGGCACGGCCACCAGTGAGGGCACCCCGGGGACAGGGCATGGGCACAGGGGGCGGGGAACCAGGGGGCATGGGGAGCATGGGCACAGCAGGACAGGAGACAACGGGGGCAGAGGGACTCGGGACACACCTGGGCTGTAGGGACTGAGGGACAGGGGGACAGAGGGACACGGGACCTTGGGGACAGAGGGACACGGGACACACCTGGGCCAGGGGGACTGAGGGACACAGGACCTTGGGGACAGAGGGACACGGGACACACCTGGGCCAGGGGGACTGAGGGACACAGGACCTTGGGGACAGAGGGACACGGGACACACCTGGGCTGTAGGGACTGAGGGACAGGGGGACAGAGGGACCACGGGGAGGCAGCATATGGGGACCCTGGGGACAAATGGACACAGCCAGGGGGTGTGGGGCCCCAGGGGACGTGGGGACAGCAGCGCCTGGGGCTCAGGGACGTAAGGTGGCACAGGTGGCACAGGGCCCGTGGGGACCCGGGGACAAGGGACCCCCTGGGAAGGAGCGCCAGGAAGAAGTGGGCACTGTGGGGAAGGAAGGGGCACCACGGGGACACTGGCACCGTGAGGAGGGAGCACCCGCGGCCGTGGCACCGTGGGGACAGGGGCACCCAAGGGACAGGGCAGGTAACGACCTTGGGGACAGGACAGAGGGCACCCAGGGTGGGGTCAGGGCACCCGAGGGTGGCCTGGCCGTGGCAAGGGGGTGCGGACGGACCCCGAGGGGCATGCGGGGGCAGGGAGGGGACCTCCGCCGACACGCAGGGACACGGCGACACGGAACGGCTCCACCGGACCCCCGCCCCAGCCCGGCGCCGCGCCCCTCCCGCCCGCAGAAAGAGCCCCGCGGGGTGGCACCGGCGCCGGGGGCCGTCCCTGACCCCCGGGAGGCTGAGGGGTGGGGGTCCCCGAGACCCGGGCGGTCCTGCGTGTCCCGCCCAGCCCCGGGAACCGAAAGCGAAAGCGCTTACCATGGTGCCGGGGGTCGGTGCTCGGCGAGTGCCGGGGATCGGTCCCCGGTGGGCACCGGTACCGGAGCGCCTGTCCCCGTCCCGTCTGCTCCCGTCCGGTCCCGCCCCGGGCCCCAGCGGCCACCCCCGGCGGGAGGGACCGTGACCGGCACCTGCGTGTCCCTTCCCCGGGGGCATTGTCCCCGGGAGCCTGCAGGTCCCCCCGGGCGCTCCCGGTCCCGCAGCTCCGGCTCCCCGCAGGCCCCTGGCCGTGGGGTCCCCCAAGCCCCCCGATGCCACCCTGTCCCCTACAGCCCCCAGAGGTGGGGGGAGCCCCCGACCCCCTCCTCATATCCCCAACCCGCCCCACAATGCGCCCCTGGGACCCCCCGAGTCCCTTACCCCCCCGCCCAGACACGGGGCCCACACCTGGGTCTCCAGGGACCCCCTGACCCCCAACCTGTACCCAGCGCCCCCCATGTACCTAAAGCACCCCACACGCGGGTGTCCCCCCCCAGGGACCCCCTATGTCGCTGGGGCCCCCTCCCCCCGCAGGCTCCCCCACGTCCCCCCCCTAAGGCAGGTTGGCAGTGCCACCACACTGTGTCCTTTGTTCCCTGGCGCCAGCCACCCGCCTGGCACCGCTCCCCCCGTGCCGTGGCACGGCACCACGTGGCCCCCTAGCAGCCCCAGTGTGTGCCCGACTGCTGTCCCCCCGTGTCTCCCCGTGACCCCCCCCGCGTCCTCCCCGTGTCTGTGTCCCCACTCATGACCCGCCGTGTCCCCGTGTGTCCCCACTTGTCACCTCTGTCCCCACTCATGTCCTCCCTGTGTGTCCCCTCCATGTGTGCCCACTCATGACCCCACGTGTCCCCACTCGTGTCTCTCCATGTGTGCCCACTCATGACCCATGTGTCCCCACTCGTGTCTCCCCATGTGTGTCCCCTCCATGTGTGCCCACTCATGACCCCACGTGTCCCCACTCGTGTCTCCCCATGTGTGTCCCCTCCATGTGTGCCCACTCATGACCCCACGTGTGTCCCCACTCGTGTCTCCCCCGTGTGCCCACTTGTGCCACCCCTGTCCCCACTCATGTCCTCCCCATGTGCTTCCCCACTCGTGTCCCCCCTCCCCCGTGCCCCCACTCCTGTCCCCATTCGTGTCCCTCCTGAACCCTCTCCCACGTCCCCACTCACGTTCCCCTCCCCACGTCCCCACTCGTGTCTGGCACTCAGTCTGCTCAGCTGTGCCGGGGCTGTATTGCCGGGGGTGCCCGGGGGTGCCCGGGGGGTGCCCGGGGGCGCCTATGTGGGGATGGCTCTGGTGGCCAGGAGGATGATGATGAGGAGGAGGATGGCTCCGGCCAGCCCCAGCGCCGCCAGCAGCTTCACGTTGCGCCACCAGTAGCGGCGAGAGACCTTCTGCGACGTCGTCTTGAAGTGCTCCGACTGCGGGGCACAGGGCCTGACACCGCGGGCACCCCGGGCACCCCCTGTGGGCACCCCCACCGCCACCCCGGGGCTGGCCCCTGCCACCCAGAGGGCACCAACTGTGACTGCAGGGACCCCCACTGCCACCCCGGGCACCCCCACTGCCACCCAGGGACCCCCACTGCCACCCCGGGCACCCCCACTGCCACCCAGGGACCCCCACTGCCACCCCGGGCACCCCCATTGCCACCCCGGGCACCCCCACTGCCACCCAGGGACCCCCACTGCCACCCCGGGCACCCCCACTGCCACCCAGGGACCCCCACTGCCACCCCGGGCACCCCCACTGCCACCCAGGGACCCCCACTGCCACCCCGGGCACCCCCATTGCCACCCCGGGCACCCCCACTGCCACCCAGGGACCCCCACTGCCACCCCGGGCACCCCCACTGCCACCCAGGGACCCCCACTGCCACCCCGGGCACCCCCACTGCCACCCAGGGACCCCCACTGCCACCCCGGGCACCCCCATTGCCACCCCGGGCACCCCCACTGCCACCCAGGGACCCCCACTGCCACCCCGGGCACCCCCACTGCCACCCCGGGCACCCCCACTGCCACCCCGGGCACCCCAACTGCCACCCCAGGGACCCCAACCGCCACCCCGGGGTGCCACCTTTGTGCCCCATGCCACTGCTCCCAGTGCCCAACTCGACCCAGTGCCCAGAGCCCCTTGGGCACTCTGTCTCCCCCGCCATGTCTGCCCCCACAGGATCTCAGTACCAGCCTGAGGGGACCTGGTGCCACCCTAGGTGCCCACAGTGCTGGAGCCTCCTGGGGATGCTGTGCCCACCCTGGGAGCTGATGCCACCTTGGGGACCCCATGCCACCTCAGGAGCCCCTGTTCCCACCTCGGTGGCCCTGTGCCCAGTTCAGTGACCCTGAGGAACCTTGGGGACCTTGTGTCCAGCTCGGGAGGACCCTGTGCCACCTTCAGGACCCTGTGCCACCTTCAGGACCCTTCAACCACCTCAGCCCTGTGCCCTCTTTGGGGACTCTGTGCCACTCTCAGGGCTTTTTGCCCCTCAAGAACTCTAAGGACCACGTCAGGGACCCTGTGCCCACCCTGAGGACCTTGCATCTACCTTTTGGACCTTATGCCCAGCTTGGGGTCCTTGTGCCCACCTCAGTCACCCCTGAGCCGCTCTGGACTCCTGGTGCCACCCTGGGGACTCTGTACCCACCTCAAAGACCCCGAGCCAGCTTGGGGATGCTGTGCCACCTCAGGAGCCCTCTGCCCATCTTAGGGACCTGTGTTCACCTCAGGAGGCCTGTGCCCAGCCCGGAGCCCCTGTGCTCCCTCCCAGAGCCGGCGCCCATCCTGGTGCCCCCGCGCCCACCCCGGTGCCCCCGTGCCCACGCCGGTGCCCGCACCGTGGCCTCCAGGTCCTGGCTCTTGCTGTGGAGCTGCTCCAGGTTCTCCCCCCGTGCCAGGATCCTCTCCACGTTCTGGGTCATGATGGTCTTGACGCCCTCCACCTCGCGCTGCAGCTCCTGCACGCGCCCGCCGCCCGCCGTGCCCGCCGTGCCCGCCTGCCGCCACCACACAGGCCTCACACCGGGCACCTGCTGGCACCCCGTGCCCCCCCCCCGCACCTTCCACCACCCCAGCTAGGCCCTGGCATCCCTCAGGCACGTCCTGTGCGCTTTGGGGGTAGCCTCATGTAGACTCCTGGCACCTTCCTGGCACCCCCCAGCGCCCTGTTAGGCTCACCCTGGGCATCCCTAAGGTACCACCCAGGCACCCCATGGGCACCCCGTATGCACCCCTGAGCCCCCCCCACATGAACCTGAGCACTCCATGGGCACCCTGGGCACGACCCAGCACCCTACAGGCACACCCTGGGCACCCCTAAGACACCACCCAAGCCCCCCATGGGCACCCCCATATGAACCTCTGAGTACCCCACGGGCACCCTGGGCACCCCCCAGCACTCTGTAGGCGCACCCTGGGCATCCCTACGGCAGCACCCAAGCACCCCTGAGCTTGGGCGCCCAGTATACACCCCAGGCACCCTGGGCCCCCTGAGGTACCACCCAAGCACCCCCCAGGCACCCCATGCCCCCCCAAGCATCACCCTGTATGATGCCAGGGCACTCCTCTAAGCACCCCATAGGCACCCCGGGTACACCCCGGCCCCCCCGCAGGCAGCTCCCAGGCACCTCACGGGCACCCCCAGCACCCTGTGGTACCCCGGAGGTGCCCCATGTGTACCCCACACCCATCTATGGGCACTATAGACCCCCCGGGCACCCCCTGGGCACTCCTGGCACTCCCTCAAGCGCCCCCGGGACGCCCCCCGAGCCGCACCATGTCCGCCGCCGGTCCCGTCCCGCTCCGCTCCCGGCCCCCGCGGCCGCCTCTGACCCCACCCCGCTCGGAGCTTCCGGGAGCGGCGGCGGCGGGGCCGGGGGCGCGGCGGGGCCGGGGGTGGGGTCAGGGCAGAGGTCGCGGCGGGGTCAGAGGGGCCGGGGGGAGGGGAGGTCAGGAGGTGCCCGGGGCCGGGGGGCAGTGCGGGACCCCGCGCGCGCCGTGACGTGGCGTGACGTCACGGGAGGGGGCGGCGCCGTGGCGATGGCGGCGGCGGCGGCGGCGGGTAACGGAGCGGGGGGAACGGGGGAGGGGGACCGGAGTTTGGGGGGACAGGGAGCGGGGGAGAAACGGGGCGGGAGGCTTAACGGAGAGGGAGGAGGGGGACGGGGGGAGGGGGGACGGAGTCGGGGGGCTGTAACGAGAGGAGGTTAACGGAGGGGCGAGGGGCAGTGGGGCTCGTGGGGGTTAACGGAGCTGGGGGACACCCGAGGGGGGGGCTCGGTGCCTCCTGAGTCCTGGTCCCGCCGCAGGCCCGGCGCGGCGGAGGCGACCGGAGCGGGGGGAGGCGGCGGAGGATCAGACCCCTCCGGACCCCGCTCCCGGCACCAAGGACCCCGGTACCGGCACCAGCCTGGCCCGGCGGCTGCTGGGCTTCGAGCTGCGGGACCTGACGCGCTGGCACCGCTTCGTCCGCCTGCTGCACCGGCCCGTGGACCCCGCCGCGCTCGGCGCCTTCCGGGCGGCTTTCGGTGCGGGGCAGCGGGGCGACGGGGGACACCCCCGAGGGACCCGAGCCTGGGGGACAGGGGAGACCGGGGGCCACGGGAGGGAGCGGGCGGGACCCGAGCCGGGGGGCCACGGGAGGGACCGGGGCACACGAGTGAGACCGGAGGGACTCCGGTGAGTGGGGACCGAGGGGGCTGGAGCCTGGGGCTCCGCGGGAGGGACCCTCGGCGGGGGGCACCGGCGGCTGGGGGCCTTCGGAAAGGGGGCAGCTGGGGGGACACAGAGACGGAGCCACCGGGGGGCTTTGGTGAGCCGACAGGGGCTGGGCTCCCGGGGGGGCCTGGGGAGCCGGGGGCTCTGGCGCAAGTAGAGGGGTCCCGGGGAGCCCTGGGGGCTGGGCGGCACTGGGGGGCTTGGAGGGCTCTCGGTGAAGGCAGTGCCAAGGGCGCTGGGGGGTCAGAGGTGTCTGGGGGCTGGGGGAACCAGCTGGCATTTGGGGAGGGCTCTGGGCATGGGGGGCTCAGGGGCTTTGGGGGAAGGGTACCCAGGGCGGGGCTCAGGCATCGGGGGGGGTCTCAAGGGCTCAGGGGTGGGGCCCAGGTGCCAGGGGGCCCCAGGCTGGGGCACATTGTCCCTGGGCAAAGGTCCTGGCAGTGCTTTGGTGGCCAGGGGTCAGTGCCCGTCCGGGTGCCCCCGGGGCCTGGCTGGCTCTGCTGGGGGGGTGCTGGCGGGTCCCTGACCCCCATCCGTGTGCCCCCGTGCTGCCAGGGCTGCTGATGGCCCTGGACGTGCCCCAGGAGCGGGGCCTGGGGCACCTGGACCAGCGGTACCTGGACGGGCTGGAGGTGTGCCGCTTCCCCCTGCTGCCCTTCCTGCAGCCCCTGCCCCTCGACTGGATGTACCTGCTCTATGCCATCATGTTCCTGGGTACCGGCACCGGGCACCGGGCTGGGATGGGCCAGGGAGGGCGGGGGTGGGAGCTGCGGGGTGGCACTGGGACTGGAAGGAGGTGAGTGCCAGGGTGGGGTGGGCACAGGGGTGGGGACTGGCACTGGGATGAGGGATGGGCACTGGAGTGGGCACAGGGGTGGGGACTGGCAATGGGATGAGGGATGGGCACTGAGGTGGGGACTAGCACTGGGATGGCAGGATGGGCGCTGGGATGAGGGATGGGCACGGGTGGGCACTGAGGTGGGGACTGGCACTGGGATGAGGGCTGGGCACTGGCGTGAGGGCTGGGATGGGCACTGGAACTGGCATAGACACGAGTTCTATAACGAGGGGCTGGGATGGGCACGGGAAGTGGGATTGGCACTGGGATGATGGCACAGCGGCAGAGGGGCATGGACGCTGAGATGGGCACTGGGAGGTGGGGGCACAAATCCCGCGGTGGGGACGGGCACCAGGGAGAGCTGGGATGGGCATGGGGACAGGGTGGGGACTGGCACCGGGAGGGGAGGCTGAGGAGGGCTGAGTCTGGGGCCAGGCCCAGGGACAGTGCGGTGCCCGCAGGGGCGCTGGGCATCATGGCCGGGTTCTGCTACCGCCTGAGCTGCCTGGCGTTCCTGGGACCCTACTGGTACCTGCTGCTGCTGGACAAGACCTCCTGGAACAACCACTCCTACCTCTACGGGCTGTTGGCATTCCAGCTGGCACTGATGGGCGCCGACCGCTACGGGTGGGCATCGCGGCCCCCTCGCGCCCAGGGCACCCTGCAGTGGCACAGGGTGGTCCTGGCTGGCACGGGGTCCTGCAGGGCACCAAGGTCACTGTGGTGTGGCGTCACTCATGGTGTGTCCCATGGCACCAGGGGCACCACAGCCATCAGCAGCACCCCTGTGCTCCCTGAGGCACCCAGGGCACAGGGTGAATGGGTGGCACTGGGCACTTGGGGTGGCACAGGGTCCCGCGCCGAGGTCAGCATGGTGTTGGGTCGCCCACCCTGGATGTCCTCCATGGGGTGGCACAAGCTCTGGTGCCCCCGTGGCACTGGGTCCACCATGACCACTGGCACCTCTCCGCTCCCCAGGGCACCCTCGGGTGCTGCCAGGGTACCCTTGTGCCCAGGATGTCCCTGGGGATCTCGGGTGGCACAGGGTCTTGCAGGGCACCAAGGGCACTGTGGTGTTGAGCCCCTTGCAGGGTGGCACCATCCTTGCTGTGCCCCGTGGGGTGGCACAGGCTCGGGTGTCCCCTGTGGCACTGCATGCCCTTGGGGTGGCACAAAGAGCCTCCCCTGCACAGGGGTGCCCACGGCTCTGTGTGCCCAGGGAGGGGGCACAGCCCTTGGTGTCCCCATGGGAATGCACAGCCCCAGGTGTCCCCAGGGCACTGTGGGTCCCCTGGGGGTGACAGAGGCCTTGGGGTCCCTGCTGGCACCAGGGTGCCCATGGGCTGGCACAGACTGGGATGTTCCTGCTGGTACCAGGGTACCCATGGGGTGGCAGAGACCCTGCTGTCCCTGCTAGCACCAGGGTGCCCATGGGGTGGCACAGACTGGGATGTCCCTGCTGGCACCAGGGTGCCCACAGTGCCATGTTCCCAGGGGGTTGTCCCCTGGCATGCCCCCTGGCACTGCTGGCAGTGTCACTCTGTGTCCCCTGGCTTTCCCTGTGCCCCATGGCAGGGGCAGGGGGATGGCACCGTGCCAACTTGCTCTGCCCCCACAGCTCCCTGGACGGCCTCCTGCGGCCCCACAAGCGCAATGCCCACGTCCCGCTCTGGAACTACACCCTGCTGCGTGCCCAGGTGGGTGCCCAGCCCCCTGGGGCGCCCCTGGCACCCGCCCCGGCTGCCCCCGGGGCCACCTCTCACCCCTGGCACCCCTCTGCCACCCCTCCCCAAGGTCTTCATTGTTTACTTCATCGCGGGGCTGAAGAAGCTGGACGCAGACTGGGTGGGAGGGCACTCGATGGGCAGCCTGGCACGGCACTGGCTCTTTGCCCCCTTCAGGTGAGGGCGGGGCGAGGAGGGGGCAGGTGGTTGGGGGGGGGGAGGAGGAGGAGGAAGGTGTTTGGGGGGAGGAGGAGGAGGAGGGAGGTGGTTGGGGCACGGGGGAGGAGGAGGAAGGTGGTTGGGGAGGAGGAGGAGGAGGAGGAGGAAGGTGGTTGGGGCGGGGGGGGGGAGGATGAGGAAGGTGGTTGGGGCGGGGGGGGAGGAGGAGGAAGGTGGTTGGGGCGGGGGGAGGAGGAGGAGGAAGAAGGTGGTTGGGGTGAGGATGAGGAAGGTGATGGAGATGCCAGGGTGGGGAAGAAGAGTGATAAGGAATAGGGAGAGGATGATGGAGCTGGCGTGAGGATGAGGTGGGCATGAGAGTGAAGAAGAAGGGGAGGTGCCAGGGTGAGGAGGAAGACTGACAAGGGAGAAGGGGCTGAGGAGGAGGAGGGTGATGGAGGTGCCAGGGGGAGGGTGAAGATTGTAACAAGGGCTGGGGTGAGGGTGAGGAGGTCAAGGTGAGGGTGAGGAAGGTGGAAATGGGGACAAAGCCAGGGGTGAAGAGGAGGATGGTCAGGGGGTGCCAGGGTGAGGAGGAGGAGGGTGAGAGGGACAGGGTGGGGAGAAGGACAGCAATGGGGGATGCCAGGGTGACACTGAGGGGGTGCCAGGGTGCTGCTGGGGGGTGCCAGGGTGACTGGGGGTGCCAGGGTGACTGTGGGGGTGCCAGGGTAACTGTGGGGGGTGCCAGGCTGACGCCAGGCGCTGCCCCCAGGCTGGTGCTGTCGGAGGAGCTGACCAGCAGGCTGGTGGTGCACGGGGGGGGGGCTGCTGCTCGACCTCTCCGCTGGCTTCCTGCTCTTCTTCGATGCCAGCCGGCCCCTGGCACTGCTCTTCGTCACCTACTTCCACTGCATGAACTCTCAGCTCTTCAGCATCGGTGAGTGCCCGGGGGGCCATGGGCACAGGCACCTGGGCACCCCCAGAGCACCCTAAGACCCTGAGGCAGGAGCACCTGGGCACCCCTCAAGATGCCTTCATCCAGGGCACGGGCACCTGGGCACCCCTCAAGATGCCCTCATCCAGGGCAGGGGCACCTGGGCACCCCTCAAGATGCCCTCATCCAGGGCAGGGGCACCTGGGCACCCCTCAAGATGCCCTGAGCCAGGGCAGGGGCACCTGGGCACCCCTCAAGATGCCCTCATCCAGGGCAGGGGCACCTGGGCCCCCCAGCTCAGCCCCACCGTGGGCATGGGCAGCTGGGGGTGCCCCGGGAGGTGCCTAAGCGGTGCCCCCGCCCAGGGATGTTCTCCTACACCATGCTGGCCACCAACGGCCTCTTCTGCCACCCGAGCTGGCCGCGGCGGCTCTGTGCCCGCTGCCCGCCCTGGCTGCAGCGGCTGCTGCCCAGCGCCCGCCCCCGCGCCAGCCCCGACTGCCACTACGGAGGGCACCGGGGGCGGCCCGCGGCCTTCGGCCTCGCCAGCACCTGGCTGCCGCCTTCACCATCCTCTACGTCCTGGAGCAGCTCTTCCTGCCCTACTCACACTTCATCACCCCGGTGAGGGCACTGCCAGGGGGCGCTGCCAGGGGGTGCTGCCGGGGGGCGCTGCTAGAGGGGCACTGCCGGGGGAGGGGGCACTGCCGGGGGCGCTGCCAGGGGGCACTGCCGGGGGGGCTGCCAGGAGGCCGCTGCCAGAGGGGCGCTGCCAGAGGGGCGCTGCCAGGGAGGACGCTGCCGCGGGGGCGCTGCCAGGAGGGCCTGCCAGGGGGGGGCGCTGCCGGGGGCTGCTAGTGGGGGGGCGCTGCCAGAGGGGCGCTGCTGGGGGCCGCTGCCGGGGGTGCTGCCAGGGGGCAGGGGCTTAGGGTATGAGAGGCAATCAGGGGGTCCCCGGAGGGGGTTGAGGGGACGTGGGGGCATTGTGAGGGCATTTTTGGTGGCATGAGGACATTTTGGGGAGGAGCATTTGGGGGCATGGGGATATTTGGGGGGCATGAAGGGCATTTGGGGGCATTTTGGGGCGCATGGGGACGCTTGGGGGCCACAGAGGGGGTGAAAGGAGCCTGCTGAGGGAGGGTGGAGGGGGATGTGGCTGGGGCAGTGCTGGGGGGGACAGCCCCAGGGGCTGGAGGGGGCATTGCCGTGGCAGGGGAGAGCTCACCTGGGGCAAAGGAGGTCACAGAGTGGTGGCAGTTGGAAGGGATCTCTGAAGGGACCTCTGAAAGGATCTCTGGAGGGACCTAAGATCCCTCTGAGGTGACCTCTGGAGGGGCCTCAAGATCCCTGTGAAGAGAACTCTGCAGGGAGCTCTGAAGGGATTGCTGAGGTGACCTCAAGATGCCTCTGAGGTGACCTTTAAAGGGACCTCTGAAAGGACCTCGGGCTCCCTCTGAGCTGACCTCTGAAGTGACCTCTGGAAGGATCTCTAAAGGGACCTCCAGGTCCTGATGAAAGGACCTCTGAAGGGATCTAAGATCCCCTGAGGTGCCCCCTGAAGGATCTTCTAAAGAGTCCTCTGAAGGCACCTCAAGATCCCCCTGAGGGGACCTCTGAAGGGACTTCAAGATCTTTCTGGGGAGACCTCTGAAAGGACCTTAAGGCATCTCTGAAGGGATCTCTGAAGCGATCTCTAAAGGGACCTAAGATCCTTCTGAGGTGATCTCTGAGGGGATCTCTGAAGGAACCTCAAGATCTCTCTGAAGGGATGTCTGAAAGGATCTCTAAAGGGACCTCAAGATCCTTCTGAGGTGAAGGCACCTCAAGATCTCCCTGAGGGGACCTCTGAAGGGACTTCAAGGTTCTTCTCAGGTGACCTCTGAAGGATTCTCCAAAGGGACCTCTGAAGGGACCTCAAGATCCTTCTGGGGAGACCTCTGAAAGGACCTTAAGGGATCTCTGAAGTGATATCTGAAGGGATCTCTAAAGGGACCTAAGATCCTTCTGAGGTGATCTCTGAGGGGATCTCTGAAGGAACCTCAAGATCCCTCTGAAGAGATGTCTGAAAGGATCTCTAAAGGGACCTCAAGATCCTTCTGAGGTGACTTCTGAAGGCACCTAAGATCCTTCTGAAGGGATCTCTAAAGGGACCTAAGATCTCTCTGAGGTGACCTCTGAAAGGACCTCAAGATCCTCCTGAAGGGACCTCTGAAGGGACTTCAAGAGCCCTCTCAGGTGATCTCTGAAGGATCCTCTAAAGGGACCTCTGAAGGGACCTCAAGATCCTTCTGGGGAGACCTCTGAAAGGACCTTAAGATCCCTCTGAGATGATCTCTGAAGGGGTCTCCAAAGGGATCTCTAAAGTGACCTAAGATCCCTCTGAGGTGATCTCTGAAGGGACCTCAAGATCCCTCTGAGTTGACCTCTGAAAGGACCTCAAGATCCTCCTGAAGGGACCTCCGAACCTGCTGGAGCCCACCGCAGGCTCCCAGCCCCTCCCCTCCTTCCCCATGCTGGCAGTGGTGCCCCCCAGGGCTGTGCCCTGCCATCCTCTGGTGCCACCTCCCCTTCTGTAGGGCTACAACAACTGGACCAATGGCCTCTATGGCTACTCCTGGGACATGATGGTCCACTCCAGGTTCCACCAGCACGTCAAGATCACCTACAAGGATGGGCTGACAGGGGAGGTTGGCTACCTGAAGCCAGGGGTGAGTGGGGACACAGCTTGGGGGAGCCTGTGGGGGTGGGGGAGAAGCTGGGCAGGAGCCAGCAGTGGGCACTGGCAGCCCAGAAGCTGGCAACCAGTGCCCACTGCCAGAGGGTGGAGAGAGGGGATCCGCCCCCCCTGCTCTGGGGGGACCCCACTTGCAGCACTGCCTCCAGTTCTGGGACCCCCAGCACAAGAAGGACCTAGAGGGGGTCCAGAGGAGGCCACCAAGGTGATCAGAGGCTGGAGAGCCTCCCCTGGGGCTGGGAGAGTTGGGGCTGTTCAGCCTGGAGAGGAGAAGGCTCCAGGGAGACCTCAGAGCTGGGGAGGGACTGACCTCAAGGGCCTGCAGGGACAGGAGCAGGGGAAGTGGTTTGAGGTTAGAGCAGAGCAGAGTGAGGTTGGATGTGAGGAACAAGTTGTGCAGCAGGGTGGGGAGACACTGGGACAGGTTGCCAGGGAGGTGGTTGAGGCTCCATCCCTGGAGATAATCAAGGTGAGGCTCCAGAAGCTCTGGAGCTTCACCTGATCTGGTGGAGGATGTCCCTGCTGAGTGCAGGGCGTTGGACTGCATGAGCTTTGGAGGTCCCTTCAAGCCCAGGCCAGGATTGAGTGGCTCATGAGGATCAACAAGGCCGAGGGCAAGGTCCTGCAGCTGGCTCAGGGCAATCCCAGGCACCAATACAGGCTGGGCAGGGACTGGCTGGAGAGCAGCCCTGGAGAAAAGGCCTTGGGGGTGCTGGGGGAGGAGAAGCTCAAGAGGAGCCAGCAGGGAGCACTTGCAGCCCAGAGAGCCAAGCAGAGCCTGGGCTGCAGCAAGAGAAGTGTGGCCAGCAGGGCCAGGGAGGGGATTCTGCCCCTCTGCTCCACTCTGCTGAGACCACAGCTGCAGCTCTGGGGCCACTTCTGGAGCCTCTGTGCTAGGAAGGATCTGGAGGGGCTGGAAGGTGTCCAGAGAAGGGCCACGAGGAGGAGCAGAGGGCTGGAGCTGCTCTGCTGTGAGGACAGACTGAGGGAGCTGGGGTTGTGCAGGCTGGAGAGAAGGCTCCAGGGAGACCTTCTGGTGGCCTTCCAGGATCTGAAGAGGACTACAAGAAAGCTGGGGAGGGACTTTTGAGGGTGTGAGGGAGGGACAGGACTGGGGGGATGGAGCAAAACTAGAAGTGGGGAGATTCAGATTGGCTGTGAGGAAGAAGTTGTTGCCCATGAGGGTGGTGAGAGCCTGGCACAGGCTGCCCAGGGAGGTGGTGGGAGCCTCCTGCCTGGAGGTGTTTGCAGCCAGGCTGGAGGTGGCTGTGAGCAACCTGCTGTGGTCTCCTGGCCGCATTCCCGTGTGCCCTGGGCCATGCTGCTCTGGCAGGGGGTGGGACTGGATGCTCTCTGGAGGTCCTTTCCAACCTCTAACGTTCTGTGATACCGGGGGGGTGGCTGTGCTGCCATGCGAGGAGGGCTGGGGGAGGAGACCCTCAGGAGGCTAAGGGTGAAGGGGAGGGGAGGGCGGCGGCCGGGCAGCCTGAGGGCGCGGTGGGCGCAGGTGTTCACGCAGAGCCGGCGCTGGAAGGACCACGCCGACATGCTGAAGCAGTACTCGGCCTGCCTCGGCCGGCTCCTGCCGCGCTACAACGTCAGCCGCCCCCGGCTCTACTTCGACATCTGGGTCTCCATCAACGACCGCTTCCAGCAGAGGTCGGGGGGGGCCCGGGCGGGGGGCACACACAGGCGCTGGGGGCTGGCTTCGGTGGGTGGTGGTCAGCTGGTAGAGGGTTGGGGGACACACAGTTTGGGGGGACACACAGAGGCGCTGGGGGGCTGGCTTCACAGGGTGGTGGTCATGTGGTAGAGGGTTGGGGGACACAGTTTGGGGGGACACACAGAGGCGCTGAGGGGCTGGCTTCACAGGGTGGTGGTCATGTGGTAGAGGGTTGGGGGACACAGTTTGGGGGGACACACAGAGGCGCTGAGGGGCTGGCTTCACAGGGTGGTGGTCATGTGGTAGAGGGTTGGGGGACACAGTTTGGGGGACACACAGAGGCGCTGGGGGGTTGACCTCAGAGGCTGGTGGCCTTCTAGTAGAAGTTTGGGGGGACCCATAGTTTGGGGGGACACACAGGGCGGTGTTGATAGGTTGGCTTCACAGGGTGGTGGTCATCTGGTAGAGGTTTGGGGGGGACACATAGTTTGGGGGACACAGGCGCTGAGGAGTTGGCTTCACAGGGTGGTGGTGATCTGGTAGAGGTTTGGGGGGACACATAGTTTGGGGGGACACACACAGGTGCTGAGGGGTTGGCTTCACAGGGTGGTGGTCATCTGGTAGAGGTTTGGGGGGACCTCTGGTTTGGGGGGACACAGTTTAGGGGACCACAGGTGCTGATGGGTTGGCTTCAGAAGGTGCAGGCCATCGAGTGGGGGTTTATGGGGAGCCCACAGTTTGGGGGGACACAGAGGTGCCGGGGGGGATGTTCCCACAGGCTGCTGACCTTCCAGCAGAACTTCAGGGGCTCCCCCCAGGTTGAGGGGACACTCACTTTGGAGGGGGACACAGAGAGGTGCTGAGGGGGTGTCTCTGCAGGCTGGTGGTCTTCCAGCAGAGGTTTGGGGGGGGGCATAGGTTGAGGGGGGCTCACAGGTTGGGGACACAGACAGGGAAGTGCTGGTAGGTTGTGCCTGCATGCTGGTGACCTCCCAGCAGAGGTTTTGGGGGACACACATGAAGGGGAGGGACAAGGGCCACAGAGGTGCTGAGGGGCGCTGCTGACCTTGCAGTAGAGGTTGAGGGGGTCCCCCCACCTGCCCCCGTTGGGTGGCACACTGGGGGACGTGGGGGTGCTGACGAGGGCTGTGGGGGTGTCCCCCCCAGGCTGGTTGACCCTCGGGTGGACCTGATGCGGGCCCCCTGGTCCCCCTGGCGCCCCACGCCCTGGGTGCTGCCCTTGCTGCTGGAGCTGTCCCCCTGGCGCCAGCGGCTGCAGGAGCTGGAGAGGCAGCTGGACAGACACACGGACGCCGTCTTCATCGCCGACTTCCCCGGTACGGCCCCCAGGGACAGCCCCCCGGGGCGGGGAGGGGGCAGGGCTAGGGCTGCGGTGGGGGAAGACCCCAAACTGGTAGGGAGAGCTCAGCTGTAGGGCTGTGAGCTCCGGCGCTGGAACCTCCCTGCCCCAGCAGCGCAAGAAGGACCTGGAGCTGCTGGATGGGCTCCAGAGGAGGCCACCAAGGTGCTCAGAGGCTGCAGGACCTCCCCTGTGGGGACAGGCTGGGAGAGTTCAGCCTGGAGAAGGGCTCCAGGGGAACCTCAGAGCAGCCTTCCAGTGCCTGAAGGGACTCCAGGGGAGCTGGGGAGGGACTTTGGAGAAGGGCTGGGAGTGGCAGGCTGAGGGACAATGGCTTTGAGCTGGGAGAGGGGAGACTGAGACTGGAGAGGAGGAAGAAATTGTTGAGAGTGAGGGTGGGGAGAGCCTGGCACAGGCTGCCCAGGGAGGCTGTGGCTGCCTCCTGCCTGGAGGTGTTCAGGACCAGGCTGGATGAGGCCCTGAGCAGCCTGGGCTGGTGGGAGGTGTCCCTGCCCCTGGCAGGGGGTTGGAGCTGGGTGAGCTTTCAGATCCCTTCCAACTCAAACCATTTCATGATTCCATGGCATCAGGAGCAGGTTCTGCACAGTGAGACACTGGAGCAGGCTGCCCAGGGAGGCTCCATCCCTGGGGACATTCCAGCTCAGCCTCGCTGTGTCCCCGGCCAGCATGCCTCAGCTGGAGATGTCGCTGCTGGGCGCAGAGGGTTGCATGAGGTCCCCTTGGAGGGTCTATTCCAACTTGATGGCCTCTGTGATCTGCCCCCCTTACCCCTCCCCATTGCCCACCCCCTTTAGGACTGCACCTGGAGAACTTTGTGAGCGAGGACCTGGGCAACACCAGCCTGAAGGTGCTGCGTGGGGAGGTGCTGGTGGAGCTGGTGGAGCAGGGGCAGAACCACTCCCTGCGGGAGGGCCAAGGCATGCAGGTGCGGAGCCTGGGGGCACGGGGGTGGTCCCCGCGGGGGTGCAGCGCCCGGCTGACCCCCGTGCCGTGCCCAGCTGCCGGCAGGGCAGTACCACAAGGTGCACACCGTGTCGGAGCAGCCCTCCTGCTACATGTACCTCTACGTCAACACCACGGCGCTGGCCCTGGAGCGCAACCTGACCCTGCTGGAGGAGCTGAGGGACAGGGTCCGGAACGGCACCGGTGAGAGCAGGCTGGGGACAGGGCACGGGGGAAAGAACCAGCCCAAAAAGGTGTGGCCCAGCAGCACGGGGAGGGGATTCTGCCCCTCTGCTCTGCTCAGACCACAGCTGCAGCACTGCCTCCAGCTCTGGGGCCCCCAGCACAAGAGGGACCTGGAGCTGCTGGAGAGGCTCCAGAGGAGGCCACAGAGATGATCAGAGGCTGGAGACCCTTGACTGTGGGGATGGGCTGGGAGAGTTCAGCCTGCAGAAGGCTCCAGGGAGACCTCAGAGTAGCCTTCCAGTACCCGAAGGGGCTCCAGGAGAGCTGGAGAGGGACTTTGGATAAGGACTGGGAGTGCCAGGCTGAGGGACAATGGCTTTGAGCTGGGAGAGGGGAGACTGAGAGTGGAGAGGAGGAAGAAATTGTTGAGAGTGAGGGTGGGGAGAGCCTGGCACAGGCTGCCCAGGGAGGCTGTGGCTGCCTCCTGCCTGGAGGTGTTGGAGGCCAGGCTGGATGAGGCCTTGAGCAGCCTGTGCTGGTGGGAGGTGTAGGAGGAGGGGAGGGGAGGGGGTAGGAGCTGGGTGAGCTTTGAGCCTCCCTTCCAACCCCCCAACCCCCCCGGCCATCAAACCACAGCCCCAAAGCCTCACCCCGCGCTGCTCCCCACACAGAGAAGGAGCCTCTGCCCCCGAGCTGAGGCCCATCCTGGGGAGCCGGTGCCCGCGGGGGTCACCGCGGACCCCTGGCCGTGGCCTTCCTGCGGCGGCAGCGGCGGCTGGAGGAGCAGAGCCGGCGGCTGGAGGCAGGCCTGGGCCAGCGCCTGCAGCGCTTCCTCACCAGGAAGTTCTACCTCTTCCGACGCAGGTCAGCCCCAGCACCACCTCCCTGCCCCTTCAGCTGCCACCTCTCCTCCATTCACCCCCAGCTCACATTTTTCACCTTTTCCTCCTCCTGCCCCTGATTGTTCTTCCCCCTTCACCCCCCACAATATTCTTTTCCCTGCTCAGTTTCTGTTTTTCTTCCCCAAATTGCTGCTTTTCCCCTTTCATTTTCCCCTTTCTGCCCCCAGATCTTTCCCCCTTTAATTTCTCTCCCCCAAATCTTGTCCCTTTAATTTTTCCCTTCCCCCCCCAATCACTTTTCCTTCTCAATTTTCCTTCCCCAAAAAGCTTTATTCCCCCAAATTTGCTCCTTTTCCCCTTTCATTTTCCCCCTTTCTGCCCCCAAATCACCTTCCCCCTCCATTATCCCCCCCAAATCCCTTCTCCCTTTTAATTTTACCCTTTTCCCCTCTTAATTTTCCCTTTTCTGCCCTAAAATATTCCTTTAGTCCCACCTCCCTTTTTTCCACTTCCCTGTCCCCAAATCCTTTTCCCCTTCAATGTTCCCCAGCCCCCTTCCTCTCCCTCACTTCCCCAATCCCCCAAACCCTTTTCCTCTCAATGTCCCCTCAGGTCCCTTTCCAATTGCCCCCAATCCCTCCACCAATTTCCCCCTCCAAATTCCCTTCCCCCAATTCCCCTTTCCCCCAATTCCCCCCAAATTCCCTCCCTCCCCTTAATTCCCCTTTCCCCCACCAATTCCCCCCAAATTCCCTTCCCCCTTAATTCCTTTCCCTCAATTCCCCCACCAAATTCCCTCCCCCCAAATTCCCTTCCCCCCTTAATTCCCCTTTCCCCCACCAATTCCCTCTCTCAATTCCCTTCCCCCTTAATGCCTTTTCCTTCTTAATTCCCAATTCCCTTTCCCTCCTCAACCCGTTCCCCACCACCACCTTAGTTCCTTTCCCTCCTTAATTCCCTCCACTTCCCTTCCCCTCCCCACACTGACCCCCTCCCCCCACTAAATCCCTTTCCCCCAGATTAACTCCTCCCCCCTCACCCCACTCCTCCCCCCTCACCCCACTCCTCCCCTTAACCTCCCCTCCTGTCCCTGGCAGTGCCCTCATGACTCTGATCTCCCTGCGGAACCTGGCGCTGGGCCGCCCGCCGCTGGCACAGCTGGCACGGGAGGTGGCCTATGCCAACCAGCGTGGCCAGGAGGAGGAAGCAGCAGCAGCAACAGCAGCAGCAGGGCTGGGGAGCGCTGGGGAAGCCCAAGGGGGTGACCCTGAACTCTAAGACCCCCCCCTGCCCCCACCCACCCCCTCCCCCCACCCCGAATGAGTGCCTTGCAAGCTGGAGGTCGAACCTTGGTTTTATTGAGTCGGTTTTGGTTGGAATCGGTGAAATCAGAAACAAAACCCCAAAAAAAAAAAAAAAAAAGGTAATAAAATCTCCAGAAAAATATTTAAAAAAAAAAAAAAAAAAAAAAAAAAAAAAGAGGAGAAAGCACCACCCTCCCCCTCCCCCCCCCCCCCAAAAAAAGGCACTTTTGGGGGTCCTCTCCCCAGGATGGGCGAGGTAAACAAGTCGGCTTCTCTGTACCACACCGACCAAATTCGCCTCATCCCAAGGGGTGCAGCAGCCCCACACCGTTGCCTGCCCCTCCCTCCCTCTCCCTCTCTCTCTCTCCTCCTTCCCCCCTTCTTCCCCTCCCCCCCCAATTCCTTAATTTCCGACCCCCCCCCCCCTCCCCAAAATGGGGTTGGAGATAAGGGGAGGAAGGGGAAGGTGGAGGACTTCCAGCTGCTGTCTGAGCCCCGGGGGGAGCTTCTCTGTACTCACACCCCCCACGCCTCAGCACACAATAAATAACAGGAGTGGGGCTGGAGATCATTCAAGTATCAAAAAAGGGACTCCAAACCCCACCCCCCCCCCGCCTTCCCACCCCCAAAAAATCCTTGGTGTCCCCCTTACCGGGGAAAATGGGGGGGGGGAAGTTGTGCAGTTTTGGGGTCACCTTCAGCTTTCTTACAAAGAAAAAAACCAAAGACCAAAACCCTTTTGCCTCCACATTTGGGGGGAGGGCAGGGGGAGTCAATATATCCCTCCCCCAAATGTGCATCCTCTGAGAGGTTTGACCCAGCACCAAGTGAGGGATTCGGGGGGGGAGGGAGGGGTTAAGAGTTCATCATTGGGGTTGAGGCTCCCCACTGATGAAATTGGGGTTTTTTTTTTGGGGGGGGGGGGGTGTCTTTTGTTTTGCCATCTCTGAGCTCAGACCTCACACTTGAGAGTTTAAAAGCAGTTGGGGGGGGGGTTTGTCCCCACACAGCCCAAATGATGCTGAGAGAGAAAGAGAGGTGGGGAGGGGGGTAAAAAAAGAAGGGGGAGGGTGGGGTGGGGAGGACTCTTAAGCCCAGAGCCCAATGAGCTTCTCTGTAGCCTACGCTCAGTTGGGGTGGGGGTAAGGGCCTGACAAAAAAACTGGGGAGGGGGTTAGGAGGTTTTTTTCCTTAATATTTTAGTTTTTTGGGCACTTCCCAGGGGAAGCTGTCCCTGCCAAAGTGGCCATAAGCTGCAGTCCTCTGATAAAGGGGTTTCTTCAGATCCAGATCCCTGGAATATACAAGTCCAGCCCTCAGTGCCCACCTGGCACCTGCTTTGGTTTTGTTTCCACACCCTCCTGCCCATCCTGTACCATCCTTGGTGTCACCTCCCCCCTTTCTAAGTCCCCAGGAGTGAAGAGGAAGCAGAGAAAAAACAACCAGAAAACAGGGAGGGAAGGGAAGGGGAGGTGGGGGCACACGGTTGGAGCTGCTCCTCCCACGAGGGTCTCCCAGGAGAAGCTCCAAGCGCTGGGGGGCAGAGGGTGGTACTCACCCCCGGCTCCGTGCCCGTTTCGCTCTTCTCTCTGCCCAGGTCCTCTGCGGCGACCGCGGCTGCTCCGGGGGGGGTTGGGAGGGGGACACCCCCAGCCCTCCACCATCTCCCTCCCCCCACCACCCTACCCCCTACCATTTCCTCTGCCAGCGTCGGTGTATCCCCCCGGTACCCACCGCAGCCTCCCCGGTGCCAGCTGTGTGCATGTGCCCCCCGGTGCCTGGTGCCCGTTACCTGACGATGACCCCCGGGCGCAGGTCGAAGTTCTTCTTGACGATCTCCAGCAGCTCCCTCTCGCTCTTCTGGGAGGTGCCGTAGTGGAAGATGGAGATGGACAGGGGGTGGGAGACACCAATAGCGTAGGAGACCTGGGGGAGGGGCACAGTGACTCTCAGAGTGTTTTCCCCCACTAAACAACACCCCTGGAGAGGAGCAGAAGAGGAAACCCCTGGAGGGGGAGGGGACACCCTGGAGGAGGACCCCTTGAAGAGAGGAGTGGACCCCTGCAGAAGGGGAGGGTAACCCCCTGGAGGTGAAGAGGGGACCCCTGGAAGAGAAGAGGGGCTCCCCTGGAGGGGAGGAGAGGAGGAAACTCCTGGAGGGGGGAGGGGACACCCTGGAGTGTGACGGGGGGACCCCTGGAGGAGGGGAGGGGACCCCTGGAGGAGGGGAGAGTAAGCCCCTAGAGATGAAGAGGGGACCCCTGGAAGAGAAGAGGGGCTCCCCTGGGGGGAGGAGGAACATGCCTGGAGGATGGGAGAGGCCCCCTGGCACCACCCACCTGCACAAGCACCCTGCGGCACAGCCCGGCCTTGATGAGGGACTTGGCGACCCAGCGCGCGGCGTAGGCGGCCGAGCGGTCCACCTTGGTGTAGTCCTTGCCCGAGAAGGCTCCGCCCCCGTGCGCCCCCAGCCCCCGTAGGTGTCCACAATGATCTTGCGCCCGGTCAGGCCTGCGTCCCCCTGCCGAGGCAACGGGAGCCGTCACCGCCGCGCCCCCGGCGCCACCCCTGCCGCTGTGCCGGCCCCGTGCCGCCATCGCCGCCGCCATGCCGCCGCCACCGCCGCGGCGCCGCGGCCGCAGCTTGGCCAGAAGGCTGCTGGTGGCTGAGGCCCCATCCCCGGAGCTACCCAAGGTGAGGCTGGGCAGGGCTGAGGGCAGCCTGCTCCGGCTGGGACTGCCCCTGCTGGCTGCCCTCTGGAGCTCCCTCCCAGCCCCCTCCATGCCACCCTGAGTCCCCGGGGCACCTGCGGGCCGCCGATGACGAAGCGGCCGCTGGGCTGCAGGTGGTAGATGGTGTCCTCGTCCAGGTACTTGGCTGGCACCACTGCCTTGATGACTTTCTCCTTCAGGGCATCTCTCATCTCGTCCAGGCAGACCTCCTCGTCGTGCTGCACCGAGATGACGATGGTGTGCACGCGGATGGGGATGACGGCGCCGCGGTCCTGCATGTACTGCACCGTCACCTGCAGACCAGGCAGGGGTCAGCTCGGGGGGCTGCTGCCAGGCACCCTCCAGGTGTTGGGAGGGAGCTCCCTGCCAGCCAGCTCCTCCCACCTGGGTCTTGGAGTCGGGGCGCAGCCAGGGCAGGGTGCCATTGCGGCGCAGCTCTGCCAGCTTGGCATTGAGCTTGTGTGCCAGCACGATGGTCAGGGGCATGCACTCCTCGGTCTCGTCTGTGGCATAACCAAACATCAGGCCCTAGGGCAGAGGGAAGAAAAGGTAGTGGAAAAATAGAAAAGGTCTTTTGAGATCACCCAGTCCAGCCCTGAGCCCTGCACTGCCCCAGCACCACCACCCCACGGCCCTCAGCACAGCTCCAGGGCTCTGGAACCCCTCCGGGGATGGGGACTGCACCCCTGACCTGGGCAGCCTGGCACAGGCCTGGACAAACCTTTCCAGGAGGAAATTGTTCCTCATGGCCAACCTGAACCTCCCCTGGGGCACCTTGAGGCCATTTCCTCTCCTCCCATCACTTGTTCCTAGGGAGCAAAGCCCAACCCCCACCTGGCTCCAGCCTCCTCTCAGGAGCTGCAGAGAGCAAAGAGGTCTCCCTCAGCCTCCTCTGCTCCTGGCTCAACCCCCCAGCTGCCTCAGCTGCTCCTCCCCAGCCCTGTTCTCCAGACCCTTCCCCAGCTCTGTTGCCCTTCTCTGGCCCTGCTCCAGCCCTCCAAGTCCTTCTGGCAGTCAGAGCCCAACCCTGACCCCAGGATTCCAGCTGTGGCCTCCCCAGTGCCCAGCCCAGGGGCACAATCCCTGCCCTGCTCCTGCTGCCCACACCACTGCTGCCCCAGGCCAGGCTGCTGCTGCCCTCTTTGCCCACCTGGGCACTCTACCTTTCCTCCTCCCAGCCAAACTCACCTGGTCCCCAGCACCAATGTCCTCCTCGCTGCGATCCAGGTGGACACCCTGAGCGATGTCAGGGGACTGCTGCTCCAGGGCCACCAGCACGTTGCAGGTCTTGTAATCAAAGCCTGGGGCAGAGCAGAGGCTGCAGTGAGAGCCTGGGGAACCAAACCCCCGGGTGGCAGCGAGCCAGGCACCACCCCCAGCAGCACCCACCTTTGGAGGAGTCATCGTAACCGATGTGCTTGATAGTGTCCCTCACCACCTTCTGGTAGTCAACAGCAGCCCTGGAAGTGATCTCTCCTGCCAGCAGGATCATCCCTGTCTTGGCCACCGTTTCTGCAGGGCACGGGGACAGGGCACAAGGACAGCGTCAGCGCCGGCATCCCCCTTGCGGTGCCCACGTCACTGCCCGGCCCCAGGGAGCTACTCACCGCATGCCACCTTGGCATCAGGGTCCTGCTTGAGGTGGGCATCCAGGACAGCGTCGCTGATCTGGTCACAGATTTTATCTGGGGAGGGACAGAGCGTCACAGCCCAGCCCAGTCCTTCCTTCCTGCTGCCAGCCTTCGGCACAGCTAGCCCCGGGCAGCAGAGCCACGGCTGAACCCTGCCCCCCTCCCCCCAGCCTCCCTGTAAGCCTCCTGCCAGGCACAGCCCTGCCTTGTCCCCAGCTGGGTTGTAAAGCCTAGAATTTCAAGCATTTACCAGTTAAGCTCCAGTTCCAGTCAGCTCGGGAACTGGGATCAACCACCTATGCCAGTGCCAAAGGGGACCAACATCCCAGCCCCAGTGTCCTGCAGTGTGCCAGCTCTGCCCCCCTCGGCTCCCCAGAGACTGCTTGGTGCCAGCAGCTCCCAGGGGATACCCAGCTCCCCCAGCATCCCCTGGGATGATTTGTTCCGGCAGAGCTCCGGTTTCTGCTCCAGGAGCTGCCCAAGTAGCACTCCGACTGCGCTGTCCTTGGCAGCGACCTTTCCAGATGGATGTGGAGAGGATGAGGCAGAGCCTGCCCGGGGTGGGGTACAGCAGCTCCCGTGGCTCTATCTTCGGGCAAAAGAGCAAGGGAAGAGACCCTAAACCCACACAAGGAGCTCAGCTCCCTGATCTCCTCCAGCAACACCTAATTCCGGGGGTGGGGAAGCCCCAACCTGTCCATGGGACTCTGGCTATTCCAGCGGGTGCCGGAGACTGCAGTGGTGTGACCTACACTGCGAGGTGATGCGAAAGATGTGGGGGAAAACAGGGAGCGCCCGAGGCGCAGGTGCTGGGGCGGAATCGAGGAGCCCCCGGTCAGCAGATGCCGGGGAGGACACGGGGAGCCCTCCGGCAGTGGGTGCTGGCAGCTGGCCGCGCAGCTATTTGCAGTCCTATGGCTAAACTGTGAGCACAAAAGCAGCAGGGAGCCCGGCACGCGGCGGCACCGCACTGGCACCCGGCCTGAGAGCCGGGGATGCCCCGAAACAGTCCCCGTGGGGATCCTGACTCTCCAGTTGCACGGGGGGGGAGCACATGGGGACAAAGCAGGGTGGTAGGGATGCTCCATCACCGCGACGGGCGCTGGGTGGGGGGCGCCCTGCTCCGGAAGGCTGAGGGGCAGCGGCGGAGGGGCAGCGGCGGAGGGGCAGCGGCGGAGGGGCAGCGGCGGAGGGGCAGCGGCGGAGGGGCACGGAGGGGGTGCCTGTGTTTGCCAGGCCTATCACGGCCCCGGCAGCCACGCTGCGACGCAGGGCAGCCTGGGGCAGATCCGCGGCACCGCGACTGTCAGAAGGGGAGGAACCACCGGAACGCACCGGGGATGGAGCGCGGGACACACGTAGGGGTCCTGCCGCCCCCCGGGAACTGCTTAGTCACGGCTGAGTCACGGCAGCCCTCCCCAGCCGCCGATACGCCAAGCGGTACCACAGAGACCACCCCAGCCCCCGCTCCACCCCCGGTGCGTGTCGTGTCCTCCCGTGTCGTGTCCGTTCCACGGCCGCCCCCACCCCCCGCCCCGCCAAGGCGGGAAGCACGTGCGCGCCGGGGCCCGCAATGCGGCGCGCGCCGCCCGCACTGCGCGCGCGCCCGCTGGCGTCACGGCTGCCCCTACCCCCCCAAACCTGTCCACCACGACCCCCATCCCCCGACACTCACCGGGCGCGCTCCCGACCCTCCCCAACCCGCCCCGTCCCCCTCCTCCTCCTCCCGCCCCGCCGCCGGGCCGCGCCTGCGCGGTGGCCTCCCCGCCGCCTCGGCCCGCACCTGGGTGCCCCTCGCCCACGGACTCAGAGGTGAAAAGAAAGGTGCCCTCCTCGATGAACACCTCATGGAAGCCGTTGAGTTGCCCGTTCATGACGCAGAAGAAATAAAAACAAGGCTGAAGCGACTCGGCGGCGGCAGGCGGAGCACAGAACGCAAACAACGCTGGAGCAGCGAGAGCAGACTAAGAGCAGCGCCCGCCGTTCCGCCGCTATTTATAGTCTGCTGGCTCTGCCGTCACCGCCTCGCTTAGCCAATGGAGGACGCCAAACGCACCGCGGGGACCGAGCGGTGGAACTACTGCCGGGGGACGGGGGGAATGCGTTACGTAACTCCGAGCGCGGCCTCTCCCGGCGCCACTGGGCCGCGTAACTCCCTGCCAGCTGTGCATCGAGCGAAGTTGGACGGCCGGTCAGGCTTTTCCCCGTGCCTCTGGGTCACGGCGAGTGGGCAGCAAGAGGCGTCCCTCATTGTCACAACCCCCGCGCTGCTGGCACATGGAATCGCCCGCTCAGCCCGGCCGGGCGGCGGTCGCATGCGCCTTGGGGCGGTGCGGAGCGCGCATGCGCAGTGTGCGATCCGCGAGCGGCGAGGACGGTTCCTCCCCGCCGCCATCTTGCGGGCTGCGCGGCTCCGCCATTGTGCCGTCCTTGTCCCCGCCACCTCGCCTCCCCACGGCTGTTCCCCGCGGCACCAGCTCCAGACCCCCTTCCTTCCTCCCCGGGTTTGCCCAGCGGCCCCTCGGCCTCGCCCCTCTGCCCCAACGCTGCGCGCCCCACCCCAACACCTCCTGCCACCATCTTGTGGCACAGGCAGGACCACGGCCAAGGCGGCTCGGGCCAGGCCCGCTCCCACCGCCCGGTCCCGGCTCTGTGGGGCTGCAGCCCTGCAGGCCGGGGCTGAGGCTGCAGCGGGGTGATGGCAGCACTTGGGGCGAGCGCTGCCTCTCGGCACCTGATGCAACCAGCCCCTGGTGTTGCCACTGCTGGAGCCTTCCCAGCTCCCTCCCTCCTCCTGCCCCTGGCCTGCAGCACCTGCCTGGCTGCCTGCGGGCACGGCCCAGCCCCTCCCTGCGTCAGGCACCAGCACACTGAGCCCAGGCATGTGCCCAGAGCACGAGGTGTGCTGGGACAAGCCACAGCAAGGGACTGCCTGGGCAGGAACCAGTGCAGCCAGGACAGACAGCTGGGAAGCACAGACCCAGCTGGGATGGAGACCAAGGGCAGACAGACAAACATCAATGCCTCGTGCTGAGGAGAGACAGGACCAGCACAGATGGGCATCAACGTGCCCAGGGCTGACAGGACACCCAGAACCCACCCAGCCAGGTGGGCAGCTGGAACCCATGTGCCATAGGCACACAGGCAGGATTCTAAGAGCAGGACAGACAGGCACTCAAGACCTCAATGCCAAGGATGGGCACCCGGCACCCAAGCAGCCAGGTCAGAGGGGACACCCAGGCCCCAAACCCAGGTCAGAGATGGACATCTGTAACAGAGACTTGACACCTAAGCCCCACATGCTAAGGGCAGACAGACCCCAGATCCCAGGACCCCAGTACCCAGGATAAAAAGACACACAGGACAGATGGACACCTGGTACCCACATGCCCAGGGTAGATGGAACACCCAGGCCACACAGAGCCAGCATAGCAAGCCCCAATTCCCAGGACCCCGATGCTCAGGACAGACACCCAGGACAGACAGACAGAGGGCCCCCACCGCCACTCCCCCTGCGACCCCCTCCCCAGCACTGTCTCAGAGCCATCAGGGGCAGGGCCTGAAGGCGGAGCTCTGGGGCTCACCCCACCCCTCCCGCATATTTGCATAGAGGGCAGAGCAGCATGTTACATTTTGCATAAGGGGCGGAGAAACATTTGCATATGGCGCGGGAACGCACCAGTCCCTGCACCAGCGTCCGAGGGGCTCCCAGCCGGGTGTGGGCATGTGTGCGTGCCCCCAGCTCTCACCCCTTCGTCAGCCCCTCCTGGGGCTTCCCCATGACGACAGCAGGGCCGAGGTGGGGATTTTTTCTGTAAAAAATGGTTTATCCAGCCCGCATTTGTATAAAACCCCAGGGAGCAGCCAAGACCCTCCCCTGTCCCTGCCCCTGCCCACCACCCTCACAGGTACACCTGCACGGCCCCCCTCGACTCTACACAGCCTGCACCCCGCCTCCTCCTCTCTACAGTCAGTTGTCTATGCTCCTCCTGTCAACTATGCCTTAAAAAACCCAAATCCCAGGGATTCCCAAGGTTTCTGCTGTCCCAGGTCAGTGCCGGCGGCAGGAGGGAGCAGGCCGCTGCGCATTCGCCCCTCCTTACGCTGTCTTCTGTTGTCCCTTCTTTCCGATCAGAGACTTGTGGATGTGGGGGATGACACCTGTGAAGGAGAGAGGAGGAAAATTCCCACGGGATTCTCACTTCCTTAAGCAATTCCTAACGAAGCTGTGAAAATCCCTCATCCCCTACAGAGTTCGGTGATGGATCCCTGCCGCACTCTGGCAGTCGTCGGTGCTGCCCGATTCCTGCTTGGCTTCCCTTCTCCTCAGTGAAATTCCCAGTTTGGGAGAGGGAGGAGGGAGCAACACTCACCTCCTCCAGCAATGGTGGCTTTGATCAGGGAATCCAGCTCCTCATCCCCACGGATGGCCAGCTGCAAGTGGCGGGGAGTGATCCGCTTGACTTTCAGGTCTTTCGATGCGTTCCCCGCCAGCTCCAGCACCTGCCGGGACACGAGGAAGATGTTGGGGATCCCGAGGGAGAAGGACCTGGGATCTGGGAAGGAGGGAGGCAGGGAGAGCAGCCTGGGACTCACCTCAGCAGTGAGGTACTCCAGGATGGCCGCGCTGTAGACGGCGGCGGTGGCGCCCACTCGCCCGTGGCTGGTCGTGCGAGTCTTGAGGTGCCGGTGGATGCGCCCCACGGGGAACTGGGGTGGGAGCAAGAGACACCTCCTTAGCCTCCAACACATGGCCTCAATTCATCCTTCATTTTGGCCCAGGATCCCCCAACCCTGCCCTTGCCTACAACTTCCAGGAGCTCCTATATCAAATTGATGCACCAGCAGATATCCACCACGTTTCCCAGAGTATAAGGCTGGTGGAACACTGGAACAGGTTGCCCAGGGAGGTGCTTGAGGTCTCTTCCCTGCAGATATTCAAGGTGAGGCTCAACAAGGCCCTGGGCAGTCTGTTCTAGTTGGGGGTGTCCCTGCTGACTGCAGAGAAGTCAGACTGGATGGCTTTTGGAGGTCCCTTCCAGCCCAGCCTATGATTAATAATTATCCAAGTTAATGCTCACACCCTCCCTGCAAGATCCTGCCTGAGTCTGGACACAAGGGCTCTGCAAGCCTGGGTCCTCCTAGAAACACCTAGAACCTACTAACTAAACCCTCCCTAGTACCACCAGCCTAGTAACACCTCTCCAGTATCACCTAGGACCTAGTAACTAAGTCCTCCCCTAGTAACACCTCTGCATTATCACCTAAGACCTAGTAACTAAGTCCTCCCCTAGTAACACCTCTGCATTATCACCTAAGACCTAGGAACTAAGTCCTCCCCTAGTAACGCCTCCCCAGTATCACCTAGGACCTACTAAGTAAGTCCTCCCCTAGTAACACCTCTCCAGTATCACCTAAGACCTAGTAACTAAGTCCTCCCCTAGTGACACCACCAATCACAAATCATTATGCTTTCCTCCCCCAAAAAAGAGAGGTTTGGGTATGAGCTCCCTCCCAGAACGTGGGTTTTACCCCCAAATTCCCAGTTTATGAAGAGCCCAGGGACTGGGCTGTGCCCTACCTGCAGCCCAGCTCTCTGGGAGCGTGACACAGCCTTGGCCTTGGCCTTCCCGCTGTCCTTTCCCGCCTTGCCACCAGCCTGCCAGAGAGAAAGGCATCGCTAATTAATCCTAATTAACTGAGAGACCTGCAGCGCTGTCAGCCCCCAGCATGCCAGCTTCTTGCAGGCAAGGTGTGGCCTCTCCAATGACCCAAAAGAACCCAAATTTGAGGGGTGCAGCAACTGCTTTACCAACCCAGCTTCATCTCTCCCTCACTTCCTGCTCCTGGTGTTCCCCCAGCTTCCCACAAGATGCCAAACAGGAGGCAAAGAGCCCCAAAACTGCAGGTTTGTCACCGGGTTCGCAGCGGCAGTCAGGAGAACGGTTTGGTTCCAGACTGAGGGGTGAGCGCTGATACAAGGCTGTGCCTGGAGGAACCTGCAGCCCAGCCTGTGGGATTCCAAGGAGATTCCTGCCCTGCTCCAGGCTGGAAAATCACCAGAGAGCCAAAACCAAATCATGACAGTCACACTGCAGGAGGTGGCTGAAACCCCTGAAGCAGGAGGGTTTGGGACCTGCTGAGAAACACAGAGGAGCTGAGCAAGGGTTTGCCAGGATCCTGCATCCCCCTGGAGCAACTGCTCTGTGTCAGGGATATGGAAGGAAATGCAACGCTGCTGAGAGCTGACGAGGATCCTAACGATGGGGAGGGGGCAGCCAGGAAACCCCTGCTGTTTCTGCCTGAAAAATCACCTTGGGACCCCCGAATCCAATGTGGTCAACAAACAACAACCACTAGTATCCCTACAATTCCATCTCCTAGCCTGTGATTTCTGGAGAAGGTCCCCCAGAGCCCTTGCAAAGGGAGGAAGTGCAGCTCCCAGACAAGCTGGAGCCAAATCCCCGGTTTTACACCAAAAATCGATCCCACAGCTGCCATCCCCTGCTAAAAAGCAAGAACTGTGCTCGTTGCAAGGGAGCCAAAAGCTGCTGTCAGCCCCTTCCACTTCCTCAGGGGAACCTGGAGACCCCAGGGGCAGGTGGTTAAAATAAGACACTGGTTAACAGGGGGCTCCTTTGTCCCAGCAGGCTGGGAGTTTCACTCAAACATCAAAGAAATAAAGGGAAATACGGAATCAAAGATGAAATCCAGAACTTTGGCTGCAGGACCCAGCAAACCTGCTCTGGACTGGTGACCAACACCACACCTGGAGGGGGCTTTACAAGCAGGTGGCTCTGCTTTGTTGGGAGGCTGAGGAAGATAGATCCAGAACCACTCTGCAGCACCACAGCATCAGGAGCTCCTTTTATCAGAAAACTTCAAGTTTTGGAGGGGGTTTGGGGATAGCTCCTCACTCTGGGAATATCTGACAGCTCCACGAGAGCCCTTCCTGCTCACTCCAAGGGCTTTTATCAGCCAGCTGTAAACTTCCCCGCTTTCCTGTGAAGTTTTCCATCCGGCAGCTCCCCACCCAGCTGCCCTTTAAGTGATATTCGACTAAGCAGAAGCCTGCCAACCCAAGTCTCGATGTTCGTCTCCACCTTCACCAACCCTCGGCAGGGTTCACAGGGGAAACGCCGCAACAGCCCAGCCCGCCGACGGCTCCCTGCCGCAGCTCGTCCCCCTGCCGCCGCAGAGTGAGGGCTCCTCGAACAACGAAACGGCCCCGGCTCGCTCTCATCCGGGGGCCCGGGGGTGAGGGGCGCAGGAACGCGGAGCCGCTGCCGCCGTGGCTCCTCCTCCCCGCGGGAGCCGCTTCTCGAACTCGCCGGTGGTCTCTCGCAGCAGGCAAACAGCTTCGTTTCTTCCCCTTCTTATTGCTTCAGAGAGCAGTAAAATGCCTCAAAACGCAACTTTTTGTCTCCATCGCCACAAGTCGGGAGATATTCCGAGCACAAGTTTCCTGCAGCGAGCGTTGCATAACCTCCAGGCAGGTTTCCACGTCAAGCCTCAGCCCGGATCTCCCACTCGGGAGCCTCCTGGGATCCTAACCGACGCTTGCAGACCCCACAAGCGGCACTCCCGGCGGCTTCGGCCCCGACAGAGGCAGCGGGAAGGATTCAGCCCCGGCTTTGCCTCCCCACCACCCAACGAGGTTTGGCCTTGAGAAGCCACCAGCGAGCTCTGGCAAGCCGCAGAGCCCTGAGTGAGGATGCAGGCGCGGAAAGCAGCCACTCGCAGGGCTGGGGCCGCGCGGGGCGGGCGGCAGCGCCCCTTGACAGCCGCCGTCAGCCGCTCGCCGGGTCTTATGCCCCTTACAGCCACTTCCTTACAACGCAATCAACTTTTACAAGACTTAAGCACGGAAAGCAGCTCTAAAAGAGGCTGTTCCTCAAAAACCAAACAGGATCAAATAAAGGCGTCCCAGCGGCCGCCAGCTCTGACAGCACAATGGAGTCCCCGGCCCGGCCGCTGGGGCCGAGGTTCCGGGGAAGAGGTTCAAACCCCGTCCCGAGGGGCCCTCGCCACCAGTGACTGAGGTGAGACAGCAGCGGCGGCCCCGGGAGTGAGGAACGCAGACACTGACGCGGCTTTGGGCGCCTGGTCCGGGGAGGCCCCCGGGGATCCCGCACGGAGGGCAGGACAGGGTGCGGCGCCGTGTCCAAGGTCACGGATGGGTGACGGAGCCGCTGCAGGAGCCACCCGTTCGTTCTTCACGGCCTCTCCCCGAGCGGCACAGGACCCTGGCCACAGCTCCAGGTGACAGCGGCGGCTCCAGCCCCCCGAGAGTCCCCCGTCACCCCCGGGTCCGGCGGGGAAGAGGCTTCCCCAGCTCCAAGCTCCCCCCGGTCCCGGAGCCCCTCTGCGGGCTCCGACACAGCCTCCCCTCGCCCCTCACCATGGTGTCGCCGCTCCGGTCCCACGTCCGCGCTGGAGCCGCCTCAGGAGCCTCCAGACAATAACCCGCCCGAGCGCGAGGAGGGAGCCCGGCCTGCCGCGGCCACCTCCAGCCAATCAACAGTTCCCATGCTAGTTTGAACATGCCGCTGCCACCAATCACAGAGCCATTTCTTGGCCCCTCTCTAGCTCCGCCCAGCGGCCCGTTTAACGGCTGTTTTTCCTTTGCACACGGCACGTAGGGGTTGGGGGGGGGCGTGCCCGAAGGCTCCCAGCCGGTGGGCGGTGCAGAGGAGTGACGTGATTCTTCACCAATAGAAAGGCACAGCCTGGCCCGTGGGAGGAGGTGCTAGACGGACAGGCAGCTCACATAGCCAATAGAAGGAGAGAAACCTTTCCCGCCCATTCTCTGTCCCCACCCCCATGTTGTTTGTTTGCACCGAGAGGGGGTGGGGGTGGATGCGGCGGTGAGGGGAGTAGGGCGGTGAGCGCCGGGACGGGGGGGGGGCTCTTGCCCAGCTCCGCCGTTATAGGCGGGGACCACGCTGCGGGGTTGGTTTTGCCGTCCGAGGCTGCCGTTGTGACTCTTGGCGCGTTTCTCCCCATGCCTGCTCGGACGCGGGCAGGGGTCTGCCGTGGCGGTGCGGGCTTGGCAGTGGGCAGGGCCCGCGGCCTCGGGGCTGCTGGACTGCACAGTGGTGATTGTCGCCTCAACACCTCCCTCCGCCGGGGGTGAACGGAGCCTCCCGCCCGCTGCCTCAACCCCGCCACCCCCGCCCGGGGAGCGCTCGGGCTCGGGCTTGAGGCCCACCCGGGAGCAGCTCTAACCCCGGGTTACAAACTGCTCCGAACTGGCGCAGGGGAGTCGCTGCCGGGCGAAGCCGGGCCCCGGGCGGTGCTGTGGAGCCCTTCCCTGTGTGTCTGCCGGGAAGCACAGAGCCCGGGGCTGGTCCTGCCCTGTAGGCTAAGGGATCAGAGAGGCAGCAGCAGGGAGCTGAAAGCGACCCCGCAGCCCTGGCAGGTTCGTGCCGGGGCCCGGGGCTCCGGCAGCTGTTCCTGGCGATAACGGGGCCAGAAAAAAGCTTCAGACGTTCCTGTCCCGGAGTGGCAGGGGGCTGGAGGGGGCAGCGGTGCTGTGCTGGGCAGAAGTGTCGTCGTGAGAAAGAGGAGTTAATGCTGCACGGTGAGCACATGCCGGCGTCACACCGAGCCCGGCTGCCCTGACGGTGCCCTAAGGGAGAGTCTGGGTTGCAGTGAGCCAGGGATGGAGCAGCTCTGGGAGCCTGGGGGTGGTGAAGGAGCCCTGGGACCGGCCCTGCCCCGGCCCCGCTGGGGATGGAGCGGGCAGGGAGGCACCAGACAGCGGGGGCACGGAAGGCAACAGCGCACTGCCGCTGACACCCCCGCGCGTCCTCCCCCCGGCTGCCTCTCTCCAGCCCCAGGCAGGGTGTGTCAGGCACTAGGCAGCCCCTGCCCCGTGCTGCAGCTGCCATGGGGAGTCTCGGGGTGACCCTACCGTGGGCCCCAACCCCCGCGCCCTGCCCCGCAGCTGCTCCCGGTGCCCCACCCGGTGCCCTGCCCGCACCAAGCGCTGCCCGCACCTGCCCCACGCGCAGCAGCTGCAGCGGATGTGGGGCCCCCGCAGCTGTCCCCCCACGGCCTCCCCCGGCTCGCTGACAGCTGCCCAGCCCCGCAGCCGGGGGCACGGAGCGGGACGGAGTCCCCGGGGCGCTGGCAGCTGCCCCCGCGGGGCCGGCGTTCCCGGTGGGCGGGAATCCAGCATCCCCCCACCCCACCGGTCCCGGGGTCAGGCCGGGCCCCGGCTGCCCGCGGCGGGGCTGCGGTGCGGCGGCTGCGGCTCATGCGCAGGCGGCTGCCGCCCGTGTCCTCAGATGAGCCCGAGCCCGCAGGGAGCCGCAGAGCTAAATGCGGCGGCGGCTGCGGCGCCCGCACCGCGCCAGGGCCGGCACCGGGCTGCCGCCAGCCTGCGGGCACCGCCGCATGCCGGGCACACGGCCGTGAAAACGGCACGGACACGGCTGTGGGCACATTGTGGACGTGTCTGTGGGCATGGCACAGCCATAGCTGAGAGCACGTTGTGGACATAGCTGCGGGCATGCCACGCACGTGCCATGTGCATGTTGGTGAACATGCCACACACGGAGCTGTGAATGTGCCCCTCCCCCAGCTGGGCACATGCCAGGCAGAACAGTGCCCCCTCCACGTGTGTGGCCATGGGCACAGCTGGGAACGTGCCCTGTGCACAGCCATGAGGATGCCACCCGTGTATGGCACTGACCATGCTGTGCCCATGCCACACTGCTGTGATGGCAGTGCCCCACCCCTGCCATATGCCTGTGCCCACACCCTGCCAGGCCAGCCTATACATGCCAGCAATGCCATGACACACACAACATGCATGTGCCATGCCAGCTGCTCTTCCCTCCCCCCAGTGCCACTCCCTCACACCCCAGGTCTGAGGATTGATTCCACCTGGGCACTGACACCTGGGATCCCGAGTGTGCCACTCCAACCCTTCAGAACATTTGTGTGTGCCCCAAAAGCCCTGAGGGTTCCCAAACCAGCCCCACAATGCCATAGGTCTGCCTGCGCCAAGCTGGTGGCACCTATGAGACTTCTCCAGGCCAGGGATTGTCCCTCTGGGCTGGGCACTGGGGAGGCCACAGCTTGAGAGCTGGGGTCAGGTTTGGGCTCTGACTGCCAGAAGGACTTTGAGGGCTGGAGCAGGGCCAGAGAAAGACAACAGGGCTGGGGGAGGGTCTGGAGAACAGGGCTGGGGAGGAGCAGCTGAGGGAGCTGGGGGGGGGGGGGGAGTTGAGGCTGGAGCGGAGGAGGCTGAGGGGGACCTCATTGCTCTCTGCAGCTCCTGAGAGGAGGCTGGAGCCAGGTGGGGGTTGGGTTCTGCTCCCGAGGAATAAGTGATGGGAGCAGAGGCAATGGCCCCAAGCTGCACCTTGAAGGAAAGTTTGGGTTGGCCATGAGGAACAATTTCCTCCTGGAGAGGGTTGTCCAGGCCTGTGCCAGGCTGCCCAGGGCAGTGGTGCAGTGCCCATCCCTGGGGGGGGTTTCAAAGCTGCAGAGATGCGGTGCTGTGGGGCCAGGCTTTAACCTTCGCCTCAACACCAGCTGGACCTTGGAGAGCTCTTCCACCTCCCCGGGGCTGGACCCTCCCCAAGGAGCGAGGCGGGGCCGGGCTTGGGTTTTTCATTCACTTTTCGGCATACTTTTATTTGTTACAAACATACAATTCTTTAAATATAGACTTGTAAAACTCCATTTGCAAAAATCTGCTACGGGTCGGAGTGCTGTCGGCGTCAGGAGTTCCTCACCTCGGGCGTCGTCTGCGCTTAGTGGTCAAATCCAGGACCTGCCTTCGGCAACCGCCGGCCGCTTCCCCCCTCCCTCCTTTCCCCTCTCCCATCCCTGGGCCGCTCCCGAAGCCGCCCCGCCGGCCGCAGAGGAAGGGTTGGAGGGGGGATGGAGATATTGGGGGGGGGGGGGAAAAAACCGGGACCCCCCCGGGCGCCGGCAGCCTAAAGTGCATGGATTGCTTTTATTGTTTGTTTTTCTTTCGTTAAAAAATAAGAGGAATAAAACTTTTTTTTTTTTTTCCCTTTTTCTTTCTTTCCTTTCTTTCTATTTTTCTCTCCTTCTTTCTTCTCAGGGTACTCGGGGGTGATTGGTTTGGTCTCTCAGCAACACGCCAGGCACGGTGAAACTGGCACCTTCCAGCTCTGCTCACGCTGCTGCCGCAGGGAACACCGAAGCCACCCCCGCCGTGGCCGCCTGCCTGCCGCTGGTGCTGTGACTTCGAGGCCTTGAGACCTCCAGCGTCCCCCGAGGGGCACCGGCACGGCAGCTCCCAGCTCCGGCACTGCAGCCATTGGCCTGGTGCTGGCACTGCCGTGGTGAGGCAGCTGCGGTGCCACGCTCCCTGCCAGCCCTGCTCTGCTGGCTTGCTCCAGCATCTGCTCAGTGCCTGCATCCAGGATCTCCTGTGGTGCTGCAGCTGCCAGCTCTGCTCTGCATCGGCTCCACTCCACATTGGCACCACCAGCTCCGCTCCGCATCAGCTCCGCTCCTCATCAGCTCCGCTCTGCATTGGCACTGCCAGTTCTGCTCCATATTGGCTCCACTCCACAGTGGCACCGTAAGCTCCACTCTGCATCTGCTCCACTCCGGTTCCGCTCCTCTCCAGCACCGCCAGCTCCACTCCAGCACCAGCTCTGTGCCAGCAGCTCCACTCCAGCACCGCCAGCTCCACTCCAGCACCAGCTCTGTGCCAGCAGCTCCACTCCAGCACCGCCAGCTCCACTCCAGCACCAGCTCTGTGCCAGCAGCTCCACTCCAGCACCAGCAGCTCCGCTCCAGCACCAGCTGTGTGCCAGCAGCTCCGCTCCAGCATCGCCAGCTCCGCTTCAGCACCAGCTCTGTGCCAGCAGCTCCACTCCAGCATCGCCAGCTCCGCTCCAGCACCAGCTCTGTGCCAGCAGCTCCACTCCAGCACCGCCAGCTCCATTCCAGCTGTGCTCCAGCACCAGCTCTGTGCCAGCAGCTCCACTCCAGCATCGCCAGCTGCGCTCCAGCACCAGCTCTGTGCCAGCAGCTCCACTCCAGCACCGCCAGCCCGACCGGCTCCACAAGGCAGCGGTGCCTCAGCCTCGCCCCATCAGGATCTTCCATCCCAGCACCTGCTGGGGACTCCAGGCCAGGAGGAAGGTTCCAGCATCCCTCCAGCTGCCTCTGAGAGCCTCCCGGTGCACAGCTCAGGTTCCCCTCCTGCTCTCCCCTCCTACACAATTTTTTGTTTTTCCTTTTTTTTTTGTCCTTTTTTGTCCTTTTTTGGTTGGTTGTTTTTTTTTTGGTGGATTTTTTTTTTTTTTTGTTAAAACTTTTTTTTCTTGTTCTTTTTCATTTTTTTTAAACAAGAGAAGCCGGCAGGGCAGGGCAGGGAGGGGAGGTGGGGAGGTGGGGGGAGGTTGTGTTTTATCACCACCAAGAGACAACCACCACTTAGCCCCTCCCCAGCCGGTGGCCACCACCTCCCTCCCCACCTCGTCAGCCTCCACCAGCGAGGGCTGACCAGGAGCCCACCCCAGGGCCTGGAAACAAGGCAGGAAAATTCCCATTTTCTTCCACAATTTTGAAGTGGGGGGGGGGGAAAAAAAAACCCACCCCATTTTTTTGGAAGCAGTTTCACCTTTCCACCAGCTCCTGGCTCCCGGCCCAGCCGTTTTTTGGGGCTATTTACAGCGATTTTGTGGGCACTATACAAAGATTTACAGCAGGTTTTGTACAGCCGTAGGCCTGCTCTCGACCCTGCTGGGGCAACACAGGTCTGGAAGCTCCAGCGACCTTGGGGGCTTTGCTTTCCCCTCCCACCCTTCTGCTTAAAACCAATCAAGCCCCCTCACCCCCTCCCCCCCCGAAAAAGCTGTTTGCCTCTTTCCTGCAGAATTCCCCCCAAACCCAGCCCCGAGCACAGGTGCAGGTGGAGCTGTGTGCACTCAGCTGGCCAGAAGGGACCAGACCCAAGCCTCTTGCCCCAGTCTCGGTGTCTCTGGGGCCGCACTGGTGCCAGCATCGCCACTGTCCCACCAGCTCCTCACCGGTGCAGGGTGGGTGCCTCCCCTTGGCTCCCTCCCCTTCAACTGACTAGAGGAAAAAAAACCCACCCCAAAACTCACCCCAAAAAGCAACCCCCAGCTCTCCCCCTGGCAGCAGCCACCCAAGTCCTGGCTGCGCCCGAGGCGCTGCCGCCCTCTCCATGCCGCTCTCGCCGCAGCTTAAACCTCTGGGGGCTTTCCACCCCCCTCTACCCCCTCCTTGCTCCTTTCCTGCTGCATTTGTGAGCTCTGAGCTCTCCCCCTCCTGCCCCTCTTGGCTCCTCTCTTCCATCCTCCAGAGGGTCCAATGGAGCTGGGAGGGCTCTGGACGTGGACTCCTTGCTGCTGTCACCCAAGCAGCCCCAGGCCTTGGTTCTGAGGGGTGGGAGAGGGGAGGTTGAGTTTTATTTCTCTTTGCTGCCCTTGGTCTTTTGTTGGTCGTTTTTCTCCTTATTCCACATTCCTCCTAAGTGGCTCTTAAGAGCCAAGCCAGGGCCAAGCAGCCATCCCCTCCCACCTCCCCCCCCCCCCCCAACCACCAGCTCTCCTGGCCTAGGAAAGGTTTTGGCCAAATGACAACAATTCAGCCAAAAAAAGAAAAAAAAATAAGGAGGGAAAAAAAAACAAAAAAAGAAGAGAAAAGAAATTGAGGAGGGGAGAAAAAAAAAAAAAAAGAAATAAAGAATATATATATATATATATATTTTTATATATATATATCTCATCCTCTTCAAAAATAAAAGGAGAGGTCAACTGCCTGCGCCTCTGCAGCCAGACGCCGGCAAGTCCGCGGCCGCGGGGGGGCGGGGGGCGCCTCCGAGCCGCTCCCCCCTCCGCCTGCCCCCAGCCGGAGCCTCCTCCCGCGGCCTTTTTCTCGTCGGTTTCGTCGTTTCGTTTCTGTTTTGTTTTGTCGTCGTCGTTCCGCGTCGTCGTCGGTGTCGTTCCGTCGTCGGTGTCGTGTCGTCGTCGGTGTCGTTCCGTCGTCGGTGTCGTGTCGGTGTCGTGTCGTCGTCGGTGTCGTGTCGTTTCTTTTTCCGTCGTCGGTTCGGTTTGTTTCGTTTCGTTTCGTCGTTTGTTTGTTTGTTGTTTGTTGTTGGTTTGTTTGTGTTTTTTTTTTTTCTCCGCGGCAAAGAACCAAAAGGAATGAAGACCAAAAACAAACAAACAAAAAAGAACAACAACCGAAAAAAACAACCCCCAAAACCTCAAAAAAACCCAATCCCGGTGAAGGGGGGTGGGGGGGGGTGGAAGGGGGTGAACACAGCAGGACGTCACGGAAAAGAGCTGCCTGAGGGTACAAAATACAGTACGGACATCGAGGAAAGAATATTGCTCCCGTCTAGAGTGAAGGAAAAACGGAGTCCTGTGCGGCACGGAAAGAGTTAAAAACGGCATCGACCGAAGGAATTTCGCCTTGAAAATCCCTTTTTTTTTTTTAAAAAAAGAGCTACGGAGGTGGGGAAGGGGCGCGGGGGACAGATGGATGGATGGATGGATGGATGGACAAACGCTCTGTGTGTGGTGTGTCCCCGCCCCGCCGGCTACAGGGTTCGGAGCAAAGAGGAGGAGCGGGGCGGGGGGAGGACGCCGTCGGTGTTTCTCCCCACCCCGGGGCCTCTCTCTGCCTGGCGACGCCGCTGCCGGCCGGTCCCTGTCTCCCGGTTAAACAGGGAGACAGAGAGAGAAGAGAGGGAACAACCGGGACGGGCGGCAATAAATTAAGGAGGCGGCAGAAGTGGGGAGGCAGGGGGCAAGGCTCCCCTCAAAAAACCAGCGGAAAGAGTTAATTTAACAACAAACAAGGAGGGGTGGTGGTGGTGGTGGTGGGGGGGAAAAACCAAAACACCAACCCCAAGCAATCCTGGAAGTGGAGAAACCGTCAAAGAGCTTTGGAATGGAGAGAGCTGGAGCCCGGGCAGAGCTCCTGGGAGAACCAGGCTGATCAAAGAAAAAAAAACACCACAACCCACCCAAAAAAAAAAAAAAAAAAAAAAAAAAAGCTTTGGGAAAGGGCAGGATTCAGCCGATGTAGCTTCCGGGGGAAAAAACCCATTGGCGCGTGGAAAAATCTATTTAATAGGAGAGGGGTTGGCTGGAGGGGAGCTGCCGAGGCGGCTGAGCCCGGCCCGGCTGAGCCCGGCCCGGCTGGTGTGGCCCGGGGAGAAAAAGGGGAAAAAAAGACTAAAAACAAAAAAGGAGAGAGAAAAAAAAAAAAAAAAAAAAAAAGGAGAGGAAAAAACCCCAAACCCCAACCCGACCACCACACCCCCAAAAAAAACCCCAAAACCTCACAAAACAAAACCAAAGAAACAAAGTCAGCAGTGAAGGCGCCAGGTGCTGGGGTCCCGCCGGAGCCGTGGGGTCCCGCGGCGAGGTGGTTTTGCTGGAGGAAGCGGCGGCGCCGGGGGAGGTTGAAGAGCAGGAGAGGCAGATTTGGGCGCCCTCGGTGCCGGTGAAACGGGAATCGGGGAGCCGAGCGTCCCCCTGCGGGGCCGCGCCGGGAGCCAAGGCGGGGAGGGCGGGGGGGGAGGTGTGGTGCTCCGTCCGGATTTGCCTTGTGCTTTGTGCCTGCGTGCGGCGGCCGCGCTCCGCGCCCCCAGCCCCCACCGGGGCGACGGCGGGGGACGCTGAAAATGGGGAGAAGCCGGGAAAAGCAGGAAAGTCTTCACTTAATTTTTCAGGAAGCTGCCGGCGTCGCACGGGGCTCGGGTTCCGGGGGGGGGGGGGAGCTGATCGCTTTGCAGCCCAAAAAAATACCCCAAAAAAATACCTGGCAAGAGGAGAAAAATGAAAGGAAAAAAAAAAGACAACCCCAAAAGCAGAAGGGAACGAGAAGGGCACAGACGAGAACGGACGTTGGTCCATTGCGCCCCCCCGCCCCGGCTCCGTTGCTCTCCCCGCCTGGCTCCTCTTCCACCGGTGGCCGGCGCTGGCGGCTCGGCACGGCCACCGGACTCGGTGGCGGCGGGGGCGCCGCGGCGGCACGGGCCGGGCTTTGGGAGCGGAGAGAGAATCCGGGCTGCTCCCCTCCCACCCCGTCCCCCCGAAAAACAGCGAGTCCTCGGGGTGCGGGGGGACGGTGGCAGGGGGTGGCGGTGGTGCCTCGTCCCGAGTGTGAGCGCGGAGGAGGGAGGGACGCGGCGGCGTCGCGGTCGAGCCGGTTTCTCTCTCTCCGGTGGCGACGCGGGAGGGATGGGGGTCCGGGGACCTCCTGTCCCCGTCGCAGTGTAGGGGAAGGGGGATGAAGGGGGTCCGCGGGGGGGGGGAAACTGGGATGAGGGGTGGTTTGGGGGGCCGGCGGCGGGGTTCAGGTCGAGGGAGGCTCAGTCGTCGTCCACGTCGTCGCCGTCGGAGTCGTCGCCGGCACCGCTGCCGCTGCCCGGTCCCGGGGTCCGGCGCGCCGGTCGTAGAGCTTGTCCCGCTGACGCTCCTGGATGTCGCGCATCTCCTCGGCGTAGCGGCAGAAGGCGCCGCCGAACTTGGCCCAGGCCTTGTAAGGGACGGTGATGGCGTTGCGGTAGGACGGCTTCACCTCGCTCACCCGCAGGAAGACGCCGTACTTGTTGCAGCCCACGTCGAAGAAGAAGCGCTTGGAGTCCACGGTGATGGAGGTGCCCTCGGGCAGCTCCCCGTAGAGCCCCCCTCCGCCCGGCCCGCCGCCGCCGGGGCCGCCCAGCTCGTCCTCCTCGCCCCCGTAGTCGTCGATGAGCTTGGCCAAAGCGTCGCGGAATTCGATCAGGCCCTGGGCGGGCAGGGCGATGGTCTGACCGCTCTGCAGCCCGGGGGGCCGCCCGGGAAGCCCCCCGGCCCGCCGGGCCCGCGGTTGACGGTCTGGCGGATGCGGAGGAAGCGCCCGCGCTGGTTCTCTTTCAGGTCCAGGTAGTATTTGCGGTTCTCCCGCACCAGGAACTCGCTCTTGAGGGCGCGGCGGGGGCCGGGGCCGGCGCCGTCCTCGCCGGGGGCCCGGCGGCCTGGGCCAGCTGCTCGGGGCTGGAGGGGCCCAGCTGGGCGTAGTGCTCGATGAAGTCGCCCAGGTAGTCGCGGAACTCGGCGGCCACCGCCATGGAGAGCGTGAGGCGGCTCTTGGAGCCGCCCGCCCCCACCTCGGCGATCTTGAGGAAGCGGCCCTTGGCGTTCTGCTTCACGTCCAGGTAGAAGCGCTTGTTCTGGATGTCCAGGCGCTTCGAGGCCAGCTCCTGCGTCTCCTGCTCCGGGCCCGCCCCGCCGCCGGACCCCGCGCCGGACCCGGCCCCTCCGCCGCCGCTTCCCGCTCCGCCGCGGGCGGTGGCGAACCCGCCGCTGCCGCTGCCACCGCGCTCGCTGCCGCTGTCCCCGTCCGCCATCTTGTCCGCCCGCCCCGCGCCGCCACGGACCTTCCGCGCGCGCCGCCCCGCTTCCGGCGCGCGGCCCCGCGCCCCGCCCCGCCCCTCTGCGACAGGGGTGACATCACCGCCGCACTACCGCCGCGCGCCGCGCCGCCCCGCCACGTGACGCGCAGCCCGGCCCCGCCCGCCGCGTCCCCGCGCGCCCTCTGCCGCCGGGGGCCCGCCCCCCCCCCGAGCGCCCATCAAGGCGAGCGGCGCCTCCCATTGGCCGCGGGAAGGAATGGGAGGGGAGAACCCGCGAGCTCCGCCCCCTCCGTCCAGGCGGGTGTATGACGTCACGCTGACGTTACCGAAAGCAGCCGCGGCCGGGGAGCCGCGCCGGGAGCCGGCAGCCTCCAGGCCCTGGGGGGCTTCAGGACCCGTTGGCAGCCTCGAGCAGCTCCCAAGCCTTGTGGCCGCCTTCTGGAAGCCCCCAGAGGCACGCAGGGACGTCCTGGGCACCACGGGGAACTTCTGAGGGCTCTCTAGGAACCCCTGCAGCCTCCAGGGACTCCCTGGGGACCTACAGAACCTCCTGTGGCCTTAGGATGACCTCTAGAAATCTTCTGGCCTCCCTGGGGACCTTCTGGGAAACCTCTAGGAACCCCTGCTGCCTCCAGGGACTCCCTGGGGACCTGCAGCACCTCCTGGAGCTTCAGGATGATTTCTAGGGACCTTCTGGGGCTCATGGGAATCTTCTGGGGACCCCAAAGGGTCTGCAGTGGACAGCCTGGAGCCTCCTGAGTCCTCCATGGAGCATGGCCCCCAGGTTCCCTCTGAGCCACATGCTCAGGCAGGAACAGCCCACGGCTGGAGAAGCTCCAGCAGCTTTCATCTTCTCCAAGATGCAGCACCTTGGACAACCTCAGCCCCACAGGGAACCTCTCTGAGGGACACTACTGGATGGCTCCTGCCCCACAGAGGGTTGGCACTCATGGGATGCCTTCACCTGGAAGCCCCAAGCCAAGCACAGGGATCACCCCTGGCCAGAAGGTTGGACCAGACGATCCTTGAGGTCCCTTCCAACCTGGTGTGTGGGTGCCAATGGTGCTGCTGGGGCCACCTGCAGAGTGCCAAGAGCCACTCCAGAGCTGTGGGGATGCTGTGTCCAGGCAGCTGTCCCCATCAATGAGGCCAAGGAGGGACCATGGGCAGAGCTGGTGGTTTCTGTGACCCTCTTCTGAGGGCCAATGTCTGCTTGGGAGTCACAGGAGCCACCTGATGGAGAGAACAGGACCAGCAGCTGCTGAGCCCCACCACAACCTGGATGGGGTGGGCCCTGGGTGCTGGGTGGGGTGGAAGGTGGCCATGGGAGGTCACATCTGAGCAGTGCTGTCACCTGCAACGGTGATACGGAGGTGGAAGACAAAGAAGAGACAAAGGGCATGAGGCTGCCTGGACTCAGGGGTGGGCAGCACCTTGGCCATGTGCTGAGGCTACCCTGGAGGATTCTGTCCCCCTTGTGACCTCCCCTGGGTGTAGAGCTGGGGATGGGGCACAGCCCACACCTCCATTTGTGGTGACTTCTCCTGTGCAGTGTTCTCCTTGGGTTCTTCAGGGGGAACCCAGCCCCCCTGGTGGGTGGGGGCTACCTTTGAGGAGGGGGTTGCCCAGGGGACTTGACTTCTGGAATTCCCCAACCAGGGAGGCCCTCAGCACCCCCACACCTTTCCCAGAACCCCACTAAGAATGGGAAGTCAGTGAAGGGGGGTCCCCCCACCCCAAATACTGCTCCAAGGTCACGAGCACCTCCAGCCCTCCCCATGTTCCCCTCTCACCTCCCATGTCCCCTCCCCACTCACAGTGACACCAAGAGCTGTAAGTGCACCCCCAGGGGCGGCCCCTCAGCCCCTGCTGCACCCATGGGCACTGCCCTCCCACCGCAGACACAGTCGGGGTCTCCACACACAAACTCTTTATGGGCGGCACAAATGGTTTGGGTCAGGGTGGCTCAGCTCAGCCCAGAAGATGCCCAGTTGATGCTGGGGGGGTTGGTGTGGCCCATGAAACCTCCCCCCATAACTGTGGGTGCTGGGGGTGGCTCAGTGGGGCAGCTCGTGGGGGATGAGCTTGTAGTGGGCACCGCAGGACGGGCAGCGCTGAGCCTCCCCCTTGTGCAGCCAGAACCAGACGACGCAGCTGTTGTCCTCTTCACCTAGGGGGAGGAAGAGGAGGGTGGCACACAGGGACAGACAGAGGGATGGGCAGAGGGAGGGGAGGGTTCTGCTCTGGGGGGGGTCACTCACAGACGCAGCCCACGATGCGCTTGTTGCTGATGGAGGGGACGAGGTTGGGATCTTCCTTGGTCCCTGCATAGCGCTTGGGCCGGAACATGCTGTAGGGGTCCTGGGGCGGGCGGGAAAGGAGGAAGTGTGGAAGGGGCACCCCCAGACCCTGATCTCTCCCCAACAGACACCACCCGTCCCCCTCCACATCCTAACTCTCCCTCGCCGAGGGCACCTTGTCCCCGAGACCACCCCCGCCACACCCTGGGGGTCCCCCTGAGCCCAGCTCCCCCGTAACAGCCCCCACACACCATTCGCTGCCCACCCCCACTAGGTGACGCCCCCAAGCCGCGCCGTGCCCCCCAGCACTCACCAGGCCCTTGTTCATGGCCTCCATCACCTTCCGCTCCAGCCCCGTCGCCTGCTCCTCATCGCTGGCCAGGCCGCCTGCGGGACACCGCCGTCACACCGGAAGGCCGCGGCCCGCCCTACCCAAGCCCCGTTCCCCGCTGTGCCACCCCTCCCCGCCCCGGTCCTCCCCAGCTCACCGGGCACGGCGAGGTGCCGGGCGGGCACGCTGCGGGAGCAGGCGGCGGGCAGCAGGCGCATGGCAGCGCTCACCCGCAGTAACCTTGAGGCCATGGCGGCGGCGGCAGACAGCAGCACTTCCGGTCCCGGGGCGGAAGGGGCGGGGCAACAGGAGGGGAGGCCCCCAGGCGGGGACACGCCCCTTGGCCCGCGGGGCGCGCCAAAACCAAAGCCCCGCCCCTATCGCAGGCCCCGCCTCCCCATCTTCGGCCCCGCCCACGCGCGGGTCCCTCGGAGCTGGGAGGGGTCCGGGGGGCTGTGGGGGCTGCCCCCGTGGGGTCCTGACGGCGTCCCCGCGGCCGTGGGGCCAAGGGACAGTCCCCAGGACACGCAGTGCCCCTGAGGTCACGGGGATGCACACCCCCGGGGCACAAGGTGTCCCCTGGGGACAGCGACAGCCCGGAGCGGGGGACAGGGCACCGCCGAGGGGATGGGGACATTGCCAGGGCCACAGGGGCAACCCCGGAGTCCTGAGGGAAGGACAGCAACAGAGGGACAGGGACAGATGCTGCTGGGGCTTGGGGACAAGGCCACGACAGAGCACTGGAGACAGATGGGGACAGAAGACCAGGGGGATGGGGACAACCCCAGGGGCACGAGGACGCCCCCGCGGGTGGCAGGAAGGTTGTCTGCGGCGTCACGGGGACAGGGAGAGCTCCAGTCCCCTGCGCCTCAGTCCCCACCCCTCCCGCAGCCTTCCCCTCACCCCCGTCATCTCGCAGCTCATTACCTCCCCCGGCGCTAATTGCTTCCCGCTAATAGCTGCTTCTAACCCCGCAAGGGGCAGCGCGGCAGGGGGGATCATCACCCCCCAACTACTCCTGGGGTTGGGGGCAGACACCAAAACCAACCTTTTTAACCCAGTTTGAAGGCCGGCACCGATTTGGGACTCCCCCTTGTGCTGGCATGGTGCCAGGTGGGCACCCATGGGCGTTGCAGAGAGGGTGGCTGGCAGCCCACCCTTGGCACCTCCAACCTGCTTCGTCTTATGGGGGGGGGCGACGTAAGGAGAAAAAGAAAGCAGCCAAGATCGACCCCCCACCCCCACCCCCGGCAGTGGGGGGGCCGTGGGTGCGTGCCAAGGGAGGAGGGCAGGACGGACAGACTGACGGACGGCGCAGTCTGGCCCTGCCACACAGCCCCAGTCAGCACCTCGCCCTCACCCGGGGTGCCCTGCTCTGGCTCTGGGGGGGCTGAGGGGGACACCCCGAGCCTGTCCCCCCCCCGAGCCATGGGCATGCAGGGCATGGAGCTGTGCGCCGTGGCCGTGGTCATCCTGCTCTTCATCGCCGTCCTCAAGCAGTTTGGCATCCTGGAGCCCATCTCGGCCGAAGGTACCCCCGCCCCCGCCCCCTCCCCTGCATTCACTGCTCATTCATTTATTTCTCCCAAGTCCCCCTCCCCTTCCCCCCATCGCATCTTGGGGTCCCCCATCCTTTCCCTCTCCACCCCAAGTTAAAGGACCTCTTGGGCTGGGCCTGTCAGTGATCCCCACGGGGTGAAACCCACTGGGTTTGGGGGCACCCCGCTGAGGAGGGTTTGGGGGTGCAGGGGAAGCAGGGAGCCCCCTACACCTGCATCCCTTGCTGCATCATGGCCCAGCCTTGCTCTGACCTTCCCCAAGGGGTTGCTCCAGCTCTAGCCCCCGCGAAGTCCCCCATAGAGGGTGTGCTAGGACCCCCCCCCCAGTCCACACCGACCTACACAACCTCCCCTGAGGGGTGAGGCTGCCCCCTCCCCCCGTCCCTCTTAACCCCAGAGACCCCCCACAGGCAGGACAACAGGGACCCTCCAGCCCACAGTGAGCCCCCCAAACCTCCCCGAGGAGGGACACTGGGGGCTGTTGAGCCTGGGGTAACCCCCAAAACCCTCCTGGGGGCAAGGCTGGCGGCCTCTGAGCCCACACTGACCTCCAAAACCCTTCTGAGGTGGGACACTGGGGACCCCCAATGCTCCAACAACCCCAAAACGCTCTTGAGATGCAACTCCAGGAAGACTCGACGCCCCATCCACCCCCAAAACAGGCATGCTGGAGACCCCCAAATAACTCCACCGACCCCTCAAATCCCCTGAGATGTGACATCAAGAACCCCCAACCCCTTTCCCACTCCCCAAACCCTCCCGGGATGGGACACGGTGGCCCCCCCCCAGCCCCACCCCAGCTCGGTGGGCAGGGGCTCAGCGCTGCCACTTCACGCCCACCTCTAGCCCAGCTCAGCAGGGACCTGGGGGGTCACCCCTGCCCCCGGCACCTCGAAATTTTCCAGGGAGTCCCTACCCCTGCGGTACGGCGCAGCCTCTCCCCAACTCCAGCTTTCCCCTCCCGCGGTTCCGCTGCCCCCGGCCAGGCGCGGCGCGGGTCCCCGGGGGCTCCCCGAGCTGCAATTATTAATGAGGCATCATTTATTAATCACCTTCCGCCGGGCCGGGCGCGGGTGGAGGCAGCGGGAGCGGAGCTGGGGTGACAAGCGGCTGCGGGATGCTCCACGCCCCGGGGATGCGCTGCCGGCTCCAGCGGCTCTCGGGGAACCCCTCCGGGTCGGCGCCTGTAAACCTTGGGCTGTGGACACCCCCGCGGTCCCCCTCCCCCGGCACCAGCGGGATCTGGGGGCGCCACTGGCTTGCGGGGGCAGTCGGTCTGAAGCAGGGTGGGGATGCAAAGTGGGGATGCAAAGCGGGAAGGCTCCCGGGGCGAGGCTGCCGGCGGACCCCCGGCCGCCCGTCCCGGCAGACGGCGGCGAGGCGGAACTGGAGCTGTGCACCGTGCGGCACCAACCCGAGGCGCTGGAGAGGCTGCTGGCGCGGACCAAGTTCAGCAAGCAGGAGCTGCAGGCTCTCTACCGCGGCTTCAAGAACGTGAGTCTGGGGGCGTCCCCAGCCCGGCCCCCACCGAAGGGGTGGCGTTTGGGGGTCACCGGTGCCCACCTCCTCCCCAGGAGTGTCCCAGCGGGCTGGTGGATGAGGAGACCTTCAAGCTCATCTACTCGCAGTTCTTCCCCCAGGGAGGTGAGCTGGGGGACCCCCGAGGGCTGCAGGGGGCTGCAGCCACCAAGAGCCCCAAGTCCTGCTGCTGGTGCATGCCAGGGCCCGAGCTTCACCAGCTGCTGATGCCCCCACAGATGCCAGCACGTACGCGAGCTTCGTGTTCGATGCCTTCGACGCCGACGGCAACGGTGCCCTCTGCTTCCAGGTGAGCTTCCCGGTGCCACGGTTGTGCCAGGAGAAGCCAGCCTGGTACTGCATCCGCACTGGGAAGAGCCATGCTGGCACCATGGCCATGCCAGGAAGAGGCAGCCTGGCATTGCGTCTGTGCTGGGAGGAACCATCGTGGCACCTTGTCCACACTGGGGAGAGCCATCCCAGCACCCTGTCCATACCAGGAGGAGCCATCCCGGCACCATATTCACACCGGGAGGAGCCATCCTGGCACCATGTCCATGACAGTAGGAGCCATCCTGGCACCACACTGATGCCAGGAAGAGCTGTGCCAGCACCAAGCTGCTGAAGCTGCCGGTCGGTGCCCGGGGCCGTGATTCATCAGCTCTCCCTCCCTGCCCACGTGTGCCCAGGGACAAAACTCAGCACAGCAGCCAGGGCCCCACAGTGCCCTCGGCGGTGCTGGGAGAGTGCTGGGCACTGCGGCACAGGGAGGGGGCTGGCAGGGTGGGCTGGCACCGAGCAGCCGCAGGGATTAAAAATAGCCACGAGGCGGAACAGGACCAGGATCAATAGGGAGACAAATGCCCCCCCAGGCATCCCGGGATCGATGGCAGCGCTGCGGTGTCGGTGGGGGGGCGAAGAGCCTGGCACGGGGGAGGGGCACTCTGCAGGGTCTGGGGGTGCCAGGGCAGTGCCCCCGCTGATGGGCAGGGTTCCTCTGGCAGGATTTTGCCGTGGGGCTCTCTGTCCTGCTGCGGGGGACGGTGCAGCAGAAGCTGAGGTGGACGTTCGACCTCTACGACCTCAACAAGGACGGCTGCATCACCAAGGAGGTGACACGGGGAGGGCCGCGGGGCCAGCGGGGGCAGGCACTGCTGGGGACACCCACAGAGGCTGAGGGTGGCAGGAACAGGCGCTGGAGGACCACAGTGCCCTCATTTGGGTGTTTCTTGTCACCCTGCCCACTCTGTCCCCTCCCAGGAGATGCTGGAGATGATGAAGTCCATCTACAGCATGATGGGACGCTGCACCCATCCCCCGCTGAGGGACAGCGCCCCTGCTGAGCACGTGGACCTCTTCTTCCAGGTGAGACCATCCTGTCTCAGCCACCAACCCCACCCCGTGCCCCCAGCTGGGGCTGCCACCACCACTGGGGACATCCCTGCTGAGCCCCTGCTGTGCCCTCACAGAAAATGGACAGGAACGGTGACGGTGTGGTGACCTTCGAGGAGTTCCTGGACACGTGTCAGAAGGTGAAGAACTCTGGGTGGGCTTTGGCATCACCACCCTCCTCCTCCTCCTCCTTTTCACTGCCAGGCCTCCCAGCCCCAGGCATCACCCCACATGTTCCACTTCCCACCACAAACTGGCAGCCTGGGGGTCAGGGGGATGGGGGTGACAGCTTGGGGTGGACAGTTGGGATGGGAAGAGAGGAACCTGGGGCTCTGATTTCTCCCTTCCACCCCATTCTAGGACCAGGACATCATGAGGTCCATGAAGATCTTCGAGAATGCCATCTAGGACCCGGGAGCAGCCACTCGGCCCTGCCAGCACCCCAGGGCAGCCTTTTTTCTACTGTTTCAGATGAAGCAAAGAGATTAAAAGCAAGAAGACAACCTGGTGGCTGACAGCGCTCCAGCGACACCAGACCACAGCAGCTCCAGATGACTTTGCCAGCTGAGCCCTCCCCAGCACGGCACCTGGCACTGCCCACCCCAGCGGCTGGACCCATCTGGGGGGGTGGCACAGCCCACGGTCAGCGAGGGTCTCCCTGCCGCGGGTGGGGGAGGAGCCCTCACACAGCACAGCCCCCGCCTAGGGCGCAACTCTCTAGGGAGGGGTTTCTATAGCACGGCCCTGAGAGGGTGGCTCCCAAAGCACACGACCCCCTTATCCCCTTCTCCTGCCCCACGCAGCGCTTGAGGGGACCCAGAGCGCGGGACGAGCTGCTCCCGCCCCGCAGCGCTACCAGGACACAGCGGTTTATTTTCTAAATAAAGCAAAGAACGACGATTTAGGGCCGGGACGTGCTGCCCGGGGAGCCGAGGGGTGCAGCGGCCACGCACAGCCCCCCGCGGGGGGCCCTGCGCCCCGGGCGGCGGTGCCACAGGCGGCTTCGCGCGGCCGAGGCGCAGCCCTGGGCTGGGCTTTCCCCTCACGACCAGGCCGATGAGGCCAGGCCGCGCCTCAGCCGGTCCCCGGCCACCAGCCTCGGCGCGGCCCCCTCCCCCCGCAGCCGCCCGTTGCCGGCTCACTCACGGCACGTTTCCATGCAACAAAGGTGAGAGCCGCCCGCCTGGGCCCGGCTCGGTGCCGGCAGGCGGCTCCGCCGGGCCCGGCCCTGGCGCTGTCATGGCGGCGTCACGGCGGCCGCCGCCCGTCTCCTGGCAACGCCGCTGGTGCGACCCCTAGCGGCCCGGAGGCCAGGTCGAACGCCGCCGGCTCTCATTGGCGGTGCTGCCGGCGCGCCCTCCCCCCGCCCCGAGTTCTTATTGGTCAGCTCGGGAAAGGGGGCGGGGCCTTGGAGCAGGGACCTTCACGCGAGGGACAGGGGGTCAGCGCGCGCCGACGGGGAGGGACCCTGTGGCGCGTGACGTAGGTGGCCCCGGGGGTCCCCTGAGACCTCCACCCGGGATCGGGCTGAGCGGGTAAGGGGTGGGAGAGCCCCTCGGGGATCGCGGGGAGCCCTGGGATCGGGCAGGGGGATCTGTGTCAGGGAGATCTCTGGCGAAAGCGTTGAGCGGGATTGGGATGGGGAGAGATCCTCTGGGATCAAAGCGGAGCAGGATCAGTGGGCGATCCCCTGGGATCGGGATGAGCAGGATCTGAGGGTTCCCCTAGGACCTGGGCTGTGCGGAACTGGTGCAGGGGATCCTTGCGTTCAGGGCTGTGCAGGCACAGGATCAGGGGTAGAGGGGATCAGGGGGAGGGGGATTCCCCAGGATTAGGGCTGTCCAGGACCAGGGGAGGGAATCCTGCAGCGATATCCATTGTGCAGGATTGTGGGAATCCCCCTGGATCTATCTAGACTGTGTGGGATCAGGTGAACAAGTAGATCCCACCCGTCCCCACACCAGTTCCATGCTGCGGTCCATTCCCTGCTGTGAGATTTTGCAGCCACTCCGGGGATCTGCTCTGTGCTGGGATCTGGCCGCGCCCAGGAGGGATCCACTGCCCCAAGCCTTTCGTTTCTGGGGCCCCATCCCCCTTCCCTCCCGGCCTGCCCCCTGCCATGCGGGGATCTACTGTGCTTCCATCAGTGCCCCCAGTGATGGGATCCCCCCATCCTCCGGGGTACCTCCCGTGCCCCCTCCCCCTCTCCCCAAGGCCTTGCGCAGAATGCTGCCCCTCCTCGCCCCACCAAGGGGCTCAAGTCCGCAGGGATCCCGTGGAAGAGGTTCCGGCAGGGCTGTGCTGGAGGCGGGATCCACCCCGGCCGGGATCCCGAGGCTCTGGTGCCCGCAGGTGGCAGATGCGCCGGCCCGGGGCCATGCGGCTGGTGCGGTTCCTGCGGGCCGGGGGCAGCGAGCCCCGGCTGGGGCTGGAGGAGGCTCCCGGGGCCCCCTGGTGGATCTGAGCGCGGCCGACCCGGCGCTGCCCAGCTCCATGCGCTCCTTCCTGGAGAACGGCCCGCGGGGCCTGGCCAGCGCACAGAGGTGGGTGCTGTCCCCACGCGGGGTGGGGACCCCGCGGGAGCTGGTGTCCCCACGCTGGGCGTCCCCCTTGGGGGTGTCCCCGCCGTCGGGGGTGTCGCCGCTGTAGGTGACCCCACGGGGGGGTGGTGTCTCCACACTGGGTGTCCCCACGGTGTCCACCACACGTGGCCCGGTGCTGAGCCGCGGCGGCCCCCAGGGCGCTGGAGTCCGGGCAGCACCGGGTGGCACGGAGCTCGGTGCGGCTGCTGGCGCCCATCGGGGACCCGCAGAAGGTGATCTGCGTGGGGCTCAACTACCGCGACCACTGCCTGGAGCAGGGCGCGAAGGTGCCCAAGTACCCAATCATCTTCAACAAGTTCCCCAGCGCCATCACCGGCCCCTTCGATGACATCGTGCTCCCCCCGGACAGCAACGTGAGCCCCTGCCCCCGCCCCCGTGTCCCCACCGCGGGCGCAGCCCCTCCACACCTCCCCCTCCCTTTTGTGTCCTTCCCCCCAGGAGGTGGACTGGGAGGCAGAGCTGGCTGCTGTCATTGGGAAGCCAGGACACAACATCGAGGTAACCCCCCACATGCTCCCCCTCCGCTGGGGTCTGGGGTCTGCCTGTCCCCCCCTCTGTCATCCCCTCCCTGTCCCCAGGAGGCGGCAGCGATGGACCACGTGGTGGGCTTCACGGTGGCCAACGACGTCAGCGCCCGGGACTGGCAGCTACGGAACGGGAGGCAGTGGCTGCTGGGGAAAACCTTCGACACCTTCTGCCCCCTGGGGCCCGCCCTGGTCACCAAAGAGGCAGTGACAGGTGGGGACAGAACAGAGACAGGCTAGGGAGAGGACAGGACTGGGGTGGGAAAGTGAGAGGGTAAAGGCAGGACAGGGACAGCAAGAGAAGGGGGAAGGGACAGCGACAGGGTGGAGACAGGGAGAAGAGTGGCACAAGACAGGGTATGGAGACAGGACAGTGAGGGGAGTGGGACAGGGCAGGGACAGGAAGAAAACAGGGATGGGACAGGGACAAGCCACTAAGGGGATAGGGAGAAGACATAGCAACAGAGCACAGATGGGACAGGGACAGAGTGGGGACAGGACAGGCACAGCAACGGAGGACAGATGGGACAGGATGGGGACAGGTCAGGGACAAGATCAAGACAGGGCAGTGAGGCAACAGAGACAAAATGGGGACAGGACAGGGACAGCAACAGAACAGGGATGGGGCAGGGAGAGGTCAGGGACAGAATGGGGCCACAGGGACAAGGCAGTGAGGGGATGGGGCCAGGAGTGCTGCAGGAGGTGGCACACAGCCCCCTTGGTCCCTCAAAAGGGGTGGTGACCATGGTGGGGGTCCCTCAGCCCTGTCCCCATGTCCCCCTGCCCCCGTGACGTGTCCCTGTGTGTCCCCACAGATGTCCACAGCCTGGGCATCCGCTGCAGGGTCAATGGGCAGCTGATGCAGGACAGCAGCACTCAGCAGCTCATCTTCCCCCTCCCTCACCTCATCGCCTGGGTCTCCAGGTGAGCGCTGGGCTGGGGGCTGCTGACAGTGGGGGGTAGGGGGTGGGTTACTGCTGCTACCTGCCCTGTCCACCCAGGTTCACCACCCTACTCCCTGGTGACGTCCTGCTGACAGGAACCCCTGCAGGGGTGGGGTTCTTCCGGAAGCCACCCGTGTTCCTTCAGGTGAGGGGCAGGGAGAGCCTGGAATGGGGCTGGGGGCAAAGTGGGGACCCTGGGGGCAAAGTGTGGGCTAGCAGCATGTCCCTGTGCCTTGCAGAGAGGAGATGAGGTGCAGTGCGAGATCGAGGAGCTGGGTGCCATCTGCAACAGGGTGGCCTGAGGATGGAGATGCCAAAAGTCACCTCGAGTGCAGCCCCCCTCCACCCAAAACTCTTCCCCCACCCGGGGGGGTTCAATAAAGGCAGGAGGCAGCTCTGGGCCTGCTCCTGCTTTATCAACACAGCTCAGGGCTGGTGGAACTGCTGGATGAAGGCTTCCAGCTTGCCCTGGTTGGTGCCTGACTGAAGCAGGTGGGAGGGCTGCAGCAGGACTCCTGTGGGGGTCTGCATCTCCTCCAGCACCTGGGGAGGGACAGCAGTGTCACAGGGGGAGGGCCTGGGGGGCTGGAGGGGTGGTGGGGCCTGGCTGTGCTTACCCCCAGTGCCTTGAAGGTCTGTAGGGAGCTGAGGGCCAGGCTCCAGCTCAGGTGCTCTGCAAGAAGAGAAAGCCCCAAGAGAAAGCTGCACCCCCACTTGGGGGAGACAGGAGGGGCACCCCTCTGCCCCCCACTCCAGCTCACCAACACCGTCCTCCTGGGCCAGGAACTGCAGCAGTGCTTCCACACAGGATTCCTCTGGGATTGGGAGGGAGAGAGGGAGTCAAAGCCAGCCCCTACCCCAGCTCCTGGAGGGGCACAGCTCCTCTGTGCAGAGCCACGGCCACAAAGGAGGCTTGGCCTGTGCCTCAGTTTCAACAGATGCCAAGGCAAAAGGGGAGGGGGAGAGAGAGATGGGGGTAGGGAGGGCTCAAGCCCCACCCCCCCACCTAGCTCCTGCAAGGGGTCCCTCCAGTCTCACGCTGGGAGGGGGCTTGGGCTGTGCCTCAGTTTCCCCAAAAGCCAAGCCAAGGGGGTTTGGAGGAGAGAGAGTGGAGGTGGAGGGGTCGGTGGTCAGTGCCCCCAGCTCCAGGGGAGCTTGAGCCACGCCTCAGTTTCCCCCAAAGCCAAGCTGAGCAGGGCTGGTGTGGCTGGAGAAGCAGCTGCCCACCCCAGGGGGCCGTACCGGGCTGGGGCCAGCAGGGCTGCTCCAGGAAAGCTGCAGCTCTGCCGTAGGTCCTCAGCACAGGGCTCAGCAGCCGGCAGAGGAAGAGGAGGAAGCCAGGGGAGCCTGGGGGCTCCTGGAGCTGGAGGGGGAAAGCAGAGTTTGGTGAGGCCACCCTCACCCTGCCAGGCAGGGCACACCCCCCAGAAGGGACAACCCCCCCCGGAGGGGATGCTCCCCCTCCGAGTACCTTGTAGCAGCGCTTGGGGACCTCCTCCTCGCTGTCGCTGTCGTCCAGCCCAGCCCAGGGCTGGGCCCTGTGCGAGGGCTGCGAGGCCGAGTCACAGACCCAGGGCTTGCTCTCCACCTGTGGGGGACACCTTTGCTGTCACCTCCAGGGTATCCCATCCCTTCCACGGGCACCCTGCTCCTCCCCCCGCAGGTGAGGGGCTACCAGGTGGGCACCAGGTTGGCACCCACCTCCTGAACCTCCAGAAGCCCACACAGCAGCAGCTTGTCCACGATGTCCTGGCTCTGGCAGTCGAGGGGCTGACAGGGCTGGGATAGGAGGAGAGGAGGCTGGCAGGGCTGTGGATGCCCCACAGCCAGGCTGGCAGCAGGGTCAGGCCCCCTGCATGTGCTGGCAGTGTCACCAGCTCCTACCTGGAGGCCGAGCAGGTTTGGGGGCAGCAGCTGGAGCAGCTGCAGGATCTTGTGGCACAGCTCCTCCTCACTGAGCACCATGCCAGAGGGGCCAGCAGGGGCTCCCAGGAAGGGCAACATCTCCAGCAGCAGGGCACGGATGGCACAGGCTGGTGGCAGAGTGGTGTCACTGATCCCTGGCATCACCCATGCCCAGTGTGACCAGTTCCCCAATGTCACCCATTCCTGGGGTCACTGATTGCCAGTGCCAGCAGTGCCACCCATCTCCAGCATCACCAATTTCCAGTGCCGTTGATCCCTTGGCATCCTTGATCCCCCCAGTGGCACCAGTTCCCACTGCCACCACTTCCCCTGGCACCACCAATCCCTGGCATCACTGATTCCCAGTGTCACCCATCCCTGGGGTCACCGATCCCCCAGCGTCGCCAGTCCCAAATGTTGCCATGCCAGTGATTCCTGGTGTCACCAATTCCCTGATGCCACTGGGAATCAGTGATGCCAGGGATCAATGTCCCCCATCCCTGGGGTCACTGCTCCCCCTCAGTGTCACCAATCCCCACCCTGGGTCACGGACGCCCCTCCCCCCAGCCTTGCTCCTCACCCCCCAGCGCCTCTCTGGCCAGCGCGGGCAGGATGGCGGCGCTGTGGCAACTCAGCTCCCTCCGGGCCTCTGCTGAGGCCTTGGGGACCACCAGGATGTCACCAAGGGAGGCCAGGTGGTAGCAGGTGAGGTGGGCACGGAGCAGGCGCAGGCTGTGCTGTACCAGGGCACGCAGCTGCCCCGAGAAGCCCACATCCTGCTGGCGCAGCAGCAGCTCCTCCAGCAGCCAGGCAAAGTCCAGCATCAGCCGGGAGAGGAGGACTCCCTGCAGAGAGAGAGGAGCTGGGTCCCTGCAGGGGCTCTGCGATTCTTGCTCCAGAAGGAAAAGAAACCTGGAAAGCTGCTGGACTCACCTCCCGGTGCTTGTGCAGCAGGAGGGCAGAGGTGATCCCCACAGCCATGACAGCTGAGCAGCCGATGCCATCTGCAGGGCACAGAGGGGCTGGGCTGAGCCCCCGACAGGGAGAAGGGACAGCAAGGAGGGCACCCAGCAGGTGTTGGGGGCTTTGTCCCCCCAGCCCCAGCAGCTCTCCCCTGGGTTAGAGTCTCCATTTCCAGGCAGGGAAACAGAGCTGAGCTGCAGCCTGGCAGGGGCGCCAGAGAGAGGGGGCAGGGGCGCCAGAGAGAGGGGGGCAGGGGCGCCAGAGAGAGGGGGCAGGGGCGCCAGAGAGAGGGGGGCAGGGGTTCAGACCCCTCACCACTCAGCGAGTGCAGGCCCAGCTCTGTCACCACCATCTCCTCTTCTGCCTCCAAACCGCCGGCTGTTGGGGAGCCAGGACCCCAAATCTCTGCCCTCTTGGCTTCCAGCTGGCTGGGGCTGGAGAAGATGGGTAGAGAGGGGTGAGGAAGTCGGGCCAGGACAAAGCATCAGGACTGAGACTGCCCCAGGCTCAGCTCCTGCTTACCACATGCCAAGGATGCTGGGGAGCAGCAGCTTTGCTGGAGGCCTTCCTGCCGAGCTGCCTCTGCTCAGGGCCTTGGCTGCAAATTCCTGGGGACAAAAGAAAATGACCCTGGCAGCACTGCCAGCCCTCAGCACTGGGATGTGCCTGGCACTGGGGAGCCCACAGCTGGAATCCTGGGGTCAGGGTTGGGCTCTGACTGCCAGAAGGACTTGGAGGGCTGGAGCAGGGCCAGAGAAGGGCAACAGAGCTGGGGAAGGGTCTGGAGAACAGGGCTGGGGAGGAGCAGCTGAGGCAGCTGGGGGGGTTGAGGCTGGAGCGGAGGAGGCTGAGGGAGACCTCATTGCTCTCTGCAGCTCCTGAGGGGAGGCTGGAGCCAGGTGGGGGTTGGGCTCTGCTCCCTAGGAACAAGTAATGGGAGGAGAGGAAATGGCCTCAGGTTGCCCCAGGGAGGCTCAGGTTGGCCATGAGGAACAAATTCCTCCTGGGAAGGTTTGTCCAGGCCTGTGCCAGGCTGCCCAGGGCAGTGGTGCAGTCCCCATCCCTGGAGGGGTTCCAGAGCCCTGGAGCTGTGGTGCTGAGGACCGCGGGGGGGGGGTGCTGGGGCAGTACAGGGCTCAGGTCTGGGCTGGGTGCTCTGAAAGGTCTCCTCCACCCAAACCCATTCCATGGTTCTACACCAAGCAGCTCTCTTGTGGCCTGAGGGCCCCAGCAGGTCTGCAGCTCCCCCACAGAGAACACAGGATGCATCCAGCCCCCCAGGCAGCCCCCGGACTGCAGAGCTCCGCAGAGCTCCTTCTTGGCTGTACCTGCAAGGAGAAGGGTTGGGCGAAGTCCACACGCACGCAGCCACGGCTCTGGCACAGCGCCTGGCACGCTGCCCACAGGCAGGCACTGAGGCCCAGGGGCTGCTGGTCATGCTGGGAGGAGAGGGCACCACAGTATCAGCAGGGCGACAGAGGCAGGCAGCACCCCCTGGAGTGCACCCAGCCCCATGGGTGCTGCAGCCAGCCCCGCAGAGCCTCACCGCTCCGTGCCGCCGGGCGCCGCCGGGCACCGCGTCGTAGGCGATGCCCACGGGGACCAGGAGGGCGTCAGGCACGGCCCCGACATGCACAGCTCGGTACACCAGGGCCAGCCACTGCTGGGCCACGGCTGAGAGGTGCAGGGACATGGGTGGCTCCTCCAGGAAGATGAGCAGAGGCTGGCAGCTCCTTAGCACCTCCTCGACGTACTGGGGAGAGAGCAGGGGAAACCTGGGGGTGCCAGCAGCAGCCTGGAGATGCCAGGGCCCACTGCAGAGCCAGGAGGCTTGGCCCACAGTTGAGACACCCCTGGACACCTTCACCAAGCACTTTCTGAACCCCTAAGCTGGACCTACCGTGGTCAGGACAGCCTCTAGCAGCTCTTTGTCCTGCTCCATCCTTGCAGGCAGGAAGATCCCTCCCAGGTGTCTGAGCAGGGCTCTGTGGGGGAAGAGGGCACCACTGGCACCAGCCTTGCATGAGGCCACAGCATGGAATCACAGAATGGTCTTGGGTGGAAGAGACCTTTGAGAGCACCCAGCCCAGCCCTGAGCCCTGCACTGCCCCAGCACCACCACCCCATGGCCCTCAGCACCACAGCTCCAGGGCTCTGGAACCCCTCCAGGGATGGGGACTGCACCCCTGCCCTGGGCAGCCTGGCACAGGCCTGGACAAACCTTCCCAGGAGGAAATTGTTCCTCATGGCCAACCTGAGCCTCCCTTGGGGCACCTTGAGGCCATTTCCTCTCCTCCCATCAATTGTTCCTAGGGACCAGAACCCAACCCCAACCCCCACCTGGCTCCAGCCTCCTCTCAGGAGCTGCAGAGAGCAAGGAGGTCTCCCTCAGCCTCCTCTTCTCCAGCCTCCACCCCCCAGCTGCCTCAGCTGCTCCTCCCCAGCCCTGTTCTCCAGACCCTTCCCCAGCTCTGTTGCCCTTCTCTGGCCCTGCTCCAGCCCTCCAAGTCCTTCTGGCAGTCACAGCCCAACCCTGACCCCAGGATTCCAGCTGTGGCCTCCCCAGTGCCCAGCCCAGGGGCACAATCCCTGCCCTGCTCCTGCTGCCCACACCATTGCTCCTCCAGGCCAGGCTGCTGCTGCCCTCCTTGCCCAGCTGGGCACTCCCTGGCTCCTCTCCAGCTGCTGGCACCCAGCACCCCCAGGGCCTTTCCTGCTGGGTACTTTCCAGCCACTCTGCCCCCAGCCTGGAGCCTTCCTGGGGTTGTTGTGACCCAAGGGCAGGATCCAGTCCTTGGCCTCAGCCATGGCTCCAGCCTGGCCAGGTCCTTCTCCAGATCCCTTGAACACTCCAGCAGATCACCTCTCCCACCCAGCTTACAAGCTTACATCCCAGCTCAGCTTCACAAGCCCAGTTCCCTCCTCCTTGGCCCTGTGCCAGGTTGGCACAGCCACCTGCCAAGCCTTACCGCAGGGGAGGGCTGCAGGGCTGCCCACCTACGGCCACCCTGGGCACCCCCAGCCCCTGGGAGAAGAGGATGAAGGAGAGGAGGAGTCCATCCAGCCGGGATTTGTGCGTCGAGAGGAAAACCAGCGGCACGCCGGGCTGCAAGGGCGGCAGGCGCCCCGGGCTGCCCCCGCCCCAGCCCCCGCCCCGCTGCAGCCCCCTGGCCCCGGCGCCCCCGCCCCGGGCTGCCCCCGCCCCGGGCTGCCCCCGCCCCGGGCCCCCCCGCCCCGGCCCGTACCGTGCTGGAGGCCCTCAGCACCATCTCCAGCTGCCCTCGGTGGAGCTGCACGTTGAGGAAGAGGCGCTTCAGGACCTTGAGCAGAGCCCAGTGGCACAACCTGCAGGCAAAGAAGCCACTGAGCAACCCCTGCGGCGGGGGACAAGGCTGCTCCCCCCTCCCCCTCCGAGAGTTGTCCCTGCCTCAGTTTCCCCCGCAGGCGGCCACAGGGCTGCGTGAGGAGGCAGCTCGACCCCAAACCTCACTTTTCCCAAAGCGAGACCCTTCAAGGGTTGGATGTGACGAGGCCATCACCCCCAGCACCAAAAGCTGCAGGCAATTAGCCCTCATCTCCCCTCCTCCCACACCGCTTACGGGAAGGCTCCGCAGGCTTTCATCCCCCGGGACAATTCCTTCCCTTCAGACCCCTCAGGCTGCTCAGAGGTTCTTTGATTACAGCTCAATCAGACAAACAATTAGGCTGCAGCAGCTAATTGCCAATTGCTCCACGGCAGCCAGAAGAGAGGAGAGAGAGAGGGAGAAAAAGTTCCTCCCTGCTTTGCTTTCCAGCCTCCCTGGAGGCTTTTTCCCCTCCCTGCCTTCCCCACTCCAGAAGATTCAGACTCCAGCTCCCTAGAAGGAACTGGGGGGGGGGGGGAGGCACATCCAAGCTGCAGGACCACCCCAAGGGCTACCTGCACCCCAAAGGATTCATCTGCATCCACCTGAGGATCCACCTAAGGATCCCCGAGGATCCACCTGCACCCTCAAAAGATTCACCTACATCCTCCCAAGGATTCCAGTCTGCTCCCCAAAAGATCCATGTCCACCCCCGCCAAAGGATCCTGGGGTATCCCCAAAAGGATCCACCTGCATGCCCCAAAGGATCCCAGCACATCCCAAGAAAGATTCCATGTGCATTCCTTAAGGGATTCACTTATGTACCACAAATGAGTCACTCGCCAAAGGATCCCAGCACAGCCTCCAAAGGATCCCAGTGTACCCTCAGAAAACCCACCTACATCCCCTGCAGGATCCCAGCATATCCTCCAAGGGATCCCCACACATCCCCAGAGGATCCCAGGCACATCCCCTGGGACAGCTCCCAGGCAGGATGACCCCAGCCACAGCTCTCAGCCCATCCAAGAGCCCTGGAGCTGGGAGAGGATCTAGGATCCCTCCAGGAAGGAGCTGCCCAGAAAGGGGGATCCCCAGGGTGGGAGCAGAGACCTCAGCAGGAGCAGGGAGAGTGGGGCCTGGATCTCAGCCAGGAGCTGCAGGACTTTCTCCTTCCAGCGCTGGGAGGATGTGCTGTCCCCTCTGGAGCTGGGGGAGCAGCTGCTGGAGACATCCTGGAGCCTGGGAAGGGGATGGAGAGAGTGAAAAATCCTCCTCCTGACACTCCTGGGGGTGCTGCTGTGACCAGGGGTGACAGCCAGCTGGGTGACATTGCTGACAGGTCACATCACCCCAGGTGCCACATTCAGCATCTTCCTCAGTGACCTGGAAGAAGGCACAGGGCAGGTCCTCAGCCAGTTGGCTGCTGGCACCAAACTGGCAGCAGTGGTGGCACCCCCAGGCTGTGCTGGCATCCAGGGAGCCCTGGGCAGGCTGCAGGGCTGGGGGAGAGGAACCTCAGGAGGTTCAAGCAGGGCAAGGGCAGGGTCCTGCCCCTGGGGAGCAACAACCTCCTGCAGCAGCACAGCTGAGGGGAAGCTGCTGGGAAGCAGCTCCAGGAGAAGGAGCTGGGAGGGCTGGGGGACAAGAAGGTGCCCAGGAGCCAGCAGGGTGCCCTGGGGGCCAAGAAGGCCTCAGTGGGGTCCTGGGGGGCAGGGAGGAGAGTGTGGGCAGCAGGGCAAGGGAGGCTCTGCTGCCCCTCTGCCCTGCCCTGGGGAGCCCACAGCTGCAGTCCTGGCTCCAGCTCTGGGCTCCCCACTTGCAGAGCCTGGGAAGTGCTGGAGAGAGTCCAGGGCAGGCTGGGAAGCTGCTGAGGGGCCTGGAGCAGCTCTGGCAGCAGCAAAGGCTGAGAGGCCTGGGGCTGAGAGCCTGCAGGAGAGCAGCCCCAGAGGGCAGCTGAGCAATGCTCAGCAAGAGCTAAAGGAGCTGGGGGGGCAAGAGGCTGGGGCCAGACTCTGCTGAGTGGTGCCCAGGGACAGGACAAGGGGCAGAAAGTGGCAGCCAGGAGATGGCAGCTGGAGAGGAGGAGCAAGTAGTTTGGTGTGAGGGTGCTGGAGGCCTGGAGCAGGCTGCCCAGAGAGGTTGTGGAGTCTCCTGTGGAGAGCTTCCAACCCCCCCTGGGCACTGTGCCCCTGGGCAAGCTGCTGTGGGTGCCCTGCTGGAGCAGGGGCTTGGGCTGGGGGAGCTCCAGAGGTCCCTTCCCACCCCTCCCTGCTGGGGCTCTGTGCTCAGAACCAGGAGAGAGCCTTGATGCCATCCTGAACCAGAGGATTTGCTTCCCACTGATCCAAGGGCCAGGCTCCTTTTGGGGGGGCTGCTCAGCCCCTTCCTCAGGGAACAGCTTGTGGTGTGGACACAGCAGCCAGGAGGAGCTGCCTGCTCCCTGCCCACTGCAAGCAGAAGGGCAAATTCCTGGGATCCCACAGGACTGGGGGATGATGCTGCAGGACCCAGGTCCTGTCAGGGATCCTCCAGCTGTTCCCCCCTACCTCTTGCTGCTGTAGATCCTTGCTGGGAGGTCTCCAGGGGTGTCTGCAGGAAGCTTCCAGCCCCAGACGGCGAGGAGGGCACAGGCCCTGCGCACCAGCCAGCCGCGGTACCTGGGCAGGGGCAGGCAGGGAGGTCCTGCTGCTGCCAGGCTCCTCCAGCCCCCCCACAGTGCCCGAATTTGGGGGTTTCTCCCCATTTTACATCTGGAGAGGTGCCTCTGGCCTCACAGCATCACTCAATGTCACTCATTGCTCAGCAAGATCTAAAGGGTGGGGGGCAAGAGGCTGGGGCCAGACTCTGCTCAGTGGTGCCCAGGGGCAGGACAAGGAGCAAGGGGCACCGAGTGGCACCCAGGAGGAGAAAGTTGTTTGGTGTGAGGGTGCTGGAGGCCTGGAGCAGGCTGCCCAGAGAGGTTGTGGAGTCTCCTCGTGTAGAGAGCCTCCAGCCCTCCCTGGGCGTTGTGCCTCTGGGCAACCAGAGGAAGGAAACCTGCAACTGCTGGGAATGTGCAGGGGATGCAGCTGAGGTCCCACACTGAGGCCTTTCCCCAAATCCATCCCCAAATCCAAGCTGGGCAAGAGCAGAAATGGAGCTGAGGGAGGCTTTGGGTAGGGCAGAGCACAGTGAAAGGAACAGAGGTGGTTGGGAAAGGACAGGACAGCTTCATGCCCTCTGCTCCTGATCTCAGCCACCCATTCTCAGGCTCTTCCCTGCCACCCCTGGGGCCTGGGGGTGAATTTTTCCAAGGAGGCTGACAGCTGGAGCTGGGATATGCAGAGCCCAACGGGATAATTACCCCATGTGGAGAAACACAGCACAGGCACCGGGGACTGCTCGGGAAGGGGACAGGAACCAACTGGGCCCAGCACCTCTGGGACCAAAACTACACCAGGAATCTGGCAGAGACACAGCCCCTGGGCTCCATCTCAGCTCCTGGGAGGGAGGAAGAGGCTGGTAGAACAGCAGCTGGAGCTGCAGGATTGGGGACTATGGGGAGGAGGCAGGGCAGAGGGCTTGGGGAAGAGGCCATCTGGCTGCTCCCCTGGGGCCAGGCCTGCTCTGAATGCTGTGTGCCTGAGCTTGTCCTTCTGCTGGAGCCAAGGATGAGAAGGAAAACACCTCCCTGCTGCCCCCCCGCCCCAGCTCTTCCCAATGGCTCCCAGATCCCAACTGTTGCCTTAAAACAGAAACAACCCCAAAATCCTCCAGCCTCTGGCCCAGCCTCCTCCCCAGCCCAAGTGGGACACTAAGCAGAGGAACAGCCCCCAGCTTCTGTGTCCCTTCTCCCTTCCAAGTGTCCCCTCTGCAGCTTCCAGCCTCTCCAAGCCTAATCAAAGAGCTGGGGTGATGGGGAGGGACCTTCACACTCCTGCACAGCAGGATATAAAGGAATTCCCATGGGGATTTGGGGGGGGAGGGGAGGGGGAAGGGTTTTCCCCAGTGCCCTCCTCACCGTGTGTCCTCCTCTGTCACCCAGATGGCATCACGGAAGCTGAGGGAGGAGAACCTCTGCTGGTAGAAACCATCCTGGGAAGAGACAGTGAGGTCAGGACAGCCTGGAGGGTGGGGTTGGTTCTGCTGCACCCTCAGCCCACCTCCTGGGCACACCAACATCCAGGAATCCCACACTCTCTTCCCAAGCAGCTCTGGGAAGCTTCCCCCCACTCTTACCCAGCTCTTTGGGGTGCAGGTCTGGCAGCAGCGGCGCGGCAGGGGCCGGGACGCGCCCAGGAAAGGGAGGAAGATCTCCAGTCTCTGCCCCGAGTCACACAGCCAGGTCCTCATCTGGGCACAGGAGGACACAACAGCAGGCAGGGAGGGATGGCACAGAGCTGCTGGCACTGGCAAGCACCCAGTGTGGAGGAGTTCTCCCCAAAACACACTGGGGAGCAGGCCAGCAAACTCAGCTGTGGTCCAAGGGGCAGAGACCCCTCCCCAGAGTGGGGACTTGAGCTGGTCCCCTCCTCCCCAGCCAAAGAGTCACCTTTGGTCCTCTGTCACCATCACTGGAGGCCATGGTGGGGTCAGCACCTCGAGATGGGGGGGAGGGGGGCTGCACTGGGAGGAGCCTTTGGGTGAGCTAGGGAGACATGGAGAAGATGTGGTAAGAACTGGGTGGGGGGCACAGGGATGGGCTGGGGAGATGTGGGCAGGATGTGGTCGGTAAGAACTGGGGGGGCACAAGGATGAGCCGGTGTGGCATAGGGGTGAGCTGGGGGTGGGGCATGGGCAAGATGTGACCAGTGAGAACTAGGGGGGCACAGAGATGAGCTGGGGAGATGTGGTCAGTAAGAGCTGAGGGGGGGGCTCACCACCACCCCACCTGCAGCAACCTGAAGCCCCTTCCACCACCCCCACCAGAGTCGTGTGCCGGTGCAGTGAGGCAGGGTGGGTGCCCAGGGGGCTGGGGTCCTCTCCCCCACACCAGGCCTTGCACAGGGAAGGGACCTGCTCCTGGCAAGGAAATGGATGGTTGAGAGCACAGAGAGGGGAAAGAAAACCCAACCCAGCAAGCAACGTGCCAAACCCCCTGGGGAACAGAATGTTCTTCCTGGTAATGGAGCTCCAGTGCCACTGTAATTGACTCTTCCCTCCCACATCCTCCTCTCCTCCAGCACAGAGATGTCAACCTGCACCCAAAACCCCTGCAGCCTACCTTAAAATGAGATCCCAACCCCCAGCCAGCCTCAGCCCCCCTGAATGGGGTTGGGGGACAACACTTGGGTGCTTGGAGAGGGACTGCTGCTATGAGAAACTGCCCCCAGGAGCTGGGGGCTTTGAAATGCCAACTGCCCCCTCCCCTTGGTGTGGGGTTTGAGGAATTTCTGCCCCTCCCCGCCCCGGACAACAACAGAAACATAAAAAGGAGGAAGAAAATGAAATAATTTGGGGGGTTCAAATATTATTGGGGGGTGTGAAGAAAAGCAAGGGTGGAGGGAAGGAAACTCCAGTGAGGTTTGGGATTTACTGGGGGGCATGGTGGGAACGGGGTCACCCCACCTTGTTTAGGGGCTGTAATGTCCCCTCAGAGCTCCTCCTTATCCCCAGGGAGTCGTTTACCTCCAGGCAGGCTTTGGGGGGGGGGGGACGACGACTCACAGCACTGGCACCCCCAACTGCAGGGTGAAGGTGATGGATCCCAAGTGGGGGTGAAAAGGCACCAAGAGAGTCCTGGAAAGAGAAACAGATGAAAGGACTGCGCTGGAAGGCTCTGGTTGCTCAGAGGGGGCTGCTGGCACAGGACACCCCCGGGGGCCCCGCAGGACCTATAAGGCACATCCCACACACCCTCCAGAGCCTTGGGGGTCCTATGGGGTCTCGGGGGGGGGGGGGCACACAGCCTTGAGGGGAAACAGCACATCCCATGCGCCCCACAAACCCTACAGGGACTTTGTGAGGGGGACCCCACACATCCCCATCCCCCCACGGAGTCCTGGGGGGCACATGGGGGTGGTAACACACCACACACACACCCCCAGCACACCGTGGGTCATGGGGGGGGTTACACACCCACACCCCTCCCCAAAGGCCCCACACGGACCCCCCCGCCCCTCCCCCAGCCCCCGCGGGCCCCACAGGGCCTTGGGAAGGGGCGACACCGCCCCCCCCCCCAGCTGTGTAATGCCTCAGTGGGGGCTTAACCCTCCCCCCCCCCGGGGTCCCACACACCCCGCGGGGCAGCACCCCCGAGACACCCCACAGGGCCCTGGGGAGGGGGTTAAGGCGCCCCCGGCCCGGCGCAGCTCCGGCGCCGCTCTCACCGCCGCGGCCTGGCCGCCCGCCCCGCCCCGCCCCGCCCCGCCCCGGGGAGGCAGCGCCTGGCCCCGACCCCCGGGCGGGACCCGGCCTGGGGGCGGCCGCAGCCCCGGCACCCCCAGAGCCTAACGCAGTCCTCATCGCCCCCGGGGCCAGCGGCTCCCCCAGCCCAGGTCCCCATCCCGCCCTGGGCGCTGCCGCAGCCCCACCATGGGATCCCGACCCCTCCCCAGGCCCCCTGGGGAGCATCAACCCCATCCCAAGGTCCCCCTCGGCTCCGTGGACACCAGCCCCAGCTCAGGTCCCTGTCACCAGCCCCACCGTGGAGCCTCAGCCCCACGCCAGGTCCTGATGCCCCCAAGGAGCTCAGCCCCAGCCCATGGCTCCATCAGCCCCCAGCCCGTGCTCCTGCCCCCGAGCCCCATCAGCCCCCAGCCCGTGCTCCTGCCCCCGAGCCCCATCAGCCCCCAGCCCGTGCTCCTGCCCCCGAGCCCCATCAGCCCCCAGCCCGTGCTCCTGCCCCCGAGCCCCATCAGCCCCCAGCCCGTGCTCCTGCCCCCGAGCCCCATCAGCCCCCAGCCCGTGCTCCTGCCCCCGAGCCCCATCAGCCCCCAGCCCGTGCTCCTGCCCCCGAGCCCCATCAGCCCCCAGCCCGTGCTCCTGCCCCCGAGCCCCATCAGCCCCCAGCCCGTGCTCCTGCCCCCGAGCCCCATCAGCCCCCAGCCCGTGCTCCTGCCCCCGAGCCCCATCAGCCCCAGGAACGTCACCCCCAGGAATGTCTTCTTCAGCCCCATTAAGGGATCTCAGCCCCACCCCAGGTTCTGTCGCCCTCAGGAACATCAGCACCATCCCAGCTGCTCATCCCAAGCCCCCACCCCTGCCAAGGACATGACCAGTATGGAGGCTCAGCCCTGCCCCAGGTCCTCATCTCAACCCCAGCACAGGGTCTCAGACCCATCCCAAGCCCCCATCACCCTCAGGAATGATGCCCCAGCCCCATCCCATGTCCCCTGATCACCCTTGGGAACATCAGCCCCAGCCCGGCTCCCTACCACCCCCAGGGCCATCAGCCCCCTCCCAGGTGCCTGTCCCCCTTGGCAACATCAACCTCAGCCCCATCCTTGCTCCCCACCACGGCCATCATAGCCTCCCCCTGTCCCTTCCCTTCCCAGGGCCACCACCCCAGACCTCAGAAACCTCCAGGAAGCAGCAGGGCACTGGGAGGGGCCCAAAAGGGCTGAATCTGCCTGAACACCCCCCAAAAAGGGAACATTTTTCACCTGGTTCGGGGTGGGGGTGGGGGAGGCTCCTGCTGCAAACCCACCCGGAGCTGCAGCTGGGAGCTCTGAGCCCTCCTCGGGCCTGGGGTGGGAGAGGGAAGAAAGGGGCGGGGGGGAAAAGGCAAGTCAATAGGAAAAACATGAGGGAATAAAAGACTCTCTCCCCATCTTTTCCTTGTCTTTCCCCTGCTTTTTCTTACATTTCCCCTCATTTTTCTTGCTTTTCCTAATTTTTATCCATTTCCCCTGCCTTAATCTTGCCTTTTTCACCCCATTCTCTGCCAGTCTTTTTTTCCCCTTTCCCCTGCCTTTTCCCCTTTTTCCCCCAACCCTTTTTTTACCTCTTGTTTTTCCCCTTTTTTCTGTGCCTTTCTCCCTCCCCCCGCCCTTTCCCCTTTTTTTTTCCTGTCTTTTTCCCCCCCCTTTTCTGTTCTCTTTTCACTTTTCCTCCCTTTTTTCCCTTGCTTTTTCTATTCTCTCCCATTTCTCTTCCTTTTCCCTTGTCTTTTACTCCTCCTTTTCCTGACTTTTTCTTTTCTTCCCTTTTCTCTGCCTTTCTCCTTCCTCCCTTCCCACTTTTCCCCTGCTTCCCCCCCTTTTCTGTTCTTTTCCCTTTTCCTCCCTCCCCTGCATTTTTAAACTACTTATTTCTTGCTGCTTCTATTTTCCCCATTTTCCTTCCTTTTTCTTCTTTTCCCCTCCCCTTTTCCTGCCTTTTTCTTCCCTGCTCTGTTTTGCTTTCCCCTTTTTCCTGCTTTTTTCCCCCTCTGCTCTGTTTTGCTTTTCCCTTTTTCCTGCTTTTTCCCCCCTCCCATTTTCTGCTTCCTTTTTCCTTTCTTTTTAACTTTTTCCCCTCCCATTTTCCTTCCTTTTTCTTCTCTTCCCCTCCCCTTTTCCTGCCTTTCTCTTCCCTGCTCTGTTTTTCTTTTCCCTGCTTTTTTTCCCCTCCCATTTTCTGCTTCCCCCTTTTCCCTTTCATTTTAACTTTTTCCCCTTTCTCTTTCTTGCCTTTTTTTTCCCCTTGCCTTTTCCTCTCATTTTTTTCCCTTCACATTTTTTTGCCTTTTCTTTTCCTTTCCTTTTCTTCCTGCTTCCCCCCTTTCCTTCTCTTTTTTTTCCCTGCTTTTTCCTTGCCTTTTCTGCTTTCATTTTTCCTGTGTTTTGTTGTTTCCCTCCCGATTTTTACCTTTATTTTTCAATTGTATTTCCCCCTTTTCCTCTCCCCCCCTCCCCCTTGTGTTTCCTCTTTGTTTCTTCCTTTTCCCTGTTGTTTTATTGCTGCTTTTCTTATTCTGATGTTTCCCCCCTTATTGTCTGCCCTTTTCTTGGGTTCCCCCCCCCATTTCCCTGCTTTTCCCCACTTCCCCCCTTGCCTTTTCTACTGTTTTCCCCTTTTCCTTCCTTCCCCCTTCATTTTTCTGTGTTTTCCCACTTTTTTCCTTGCCTTTTCTGCTGTTTTCCCTTTCTTCTTTTCCCTTTTCCTTCCCTTTTCTGTGTTTTCTCATATTTTTTCCTCACCTTTTCTGCTATTTTCTGTTTCCCTTCCTTTTTCTGCTTGCTTGGTTTGTTCCCTGCTATTTTCTTAACCCTCCTGGGTTTTTTTTCCCTTCTTATCTTCTACCCTTTTTTGGCCTTTTTCTATTTTCCTGCATTTCCTTGCCCCTTTTCCATCCCCCCCCCTCCCCCTTTTTTCTGCCTCTTTCCATTTTCCTCTTCCTCTTCATTTTTCTTTCTCTGTTTTTGGTTTTCTTTTGGGGTTTTCTCCCCCCCTCCCCCCCCCCGCATTTTTCTTCCTCCCCTCCTGTTTTTCTTGCCTTTTCTTCCACTCCCCTCCTGCCTTTTTCCTGCCTTTCTTCCTTGTTTTCCCCTTTCCCCTCTCTTTCTCTCACTCTCCACAGGACCCCAACAATAACTGCTGCATCCCCCACCCCAAACCCCCTTCAGATGGCACCAAAATGAAGATTTCCTCAACCCACTCTTTTTTAACTGGAATTTGTCAGCCTCCCCAGCCCAGTGGCTATGGTTACCAGAGCTTCCCTCCCCATTCGTCACAAACCAGCAGCTTCCACAGCTGCTCCCAATGCCTCCCCTTGAAATACTCAAAACTCTCCCACTCCCCACTCCCCTCCCAGTCTGCCCTTCCTTGGCCAAAGTGCCAAATTTGAGGCTCAAAAACTCTACACCCAAGAAGAAAACAGCACCGGAGGCAGCAGCCCTAGGTTTGGACACATCCCTTGTAGGATAATTACCTTGTGGGCAATTAATTGCTGTTAATTAAAAGCCCTGGAGCAGCTGTGGCAAGAGCAGGCTCAGACCTGGCTGAAACTCATTGCAACTCCCTGCCCCAGTCTGGTCCCAGACTGGGTCCTGAGCTTCTCCTCTCAGGCTTGAAACCAGCGCAGCTCCCAGACACAGACGCCAGCAATTAACCTCTGCTTAATTAACCTCTTGCCCCATGCTGATGAGGGGACAGCAGCACCACAGCTTCACTGGGGGGTCAGTCACTTGCCCCCAGTACCTTGGGAAGGGAAGTAACCCCCCCCCCCCGCACCCTAATTTAACCCAGTTTAGCCCATTTTAACCCATTCCAACCCATTCCAACCCCTTCTAACCCCCTTTAACCCACTTTTAACCCCTTCTAACCCCCTTTAACCCATTTAACCCCATTTTAAACCATTCCAACCCCTTTTAACTGCCTTTAATCCACTTTTAACCCCTCTAACCCCCTTTAACCCATTTAACCTCATTTTTAACCCATTCTAACCCATTTTACACCTTTCTAACCCATTCTAACCCGTTTTAACCCATTTGTCAGCAAAACCCCCTCCTGGCAGAATTTCAGTGCCTTTTTTCTTTGCAGCAGCTCTTATCCTGCTCCAAGAGCAGGGGAAGGGGAAGGGGAAGGAATCTCCATGGCAACATGTGGGAGGGCCGGGGGGGGATTAGTGGGGAACAGAGAGAGGGGAAAGCTGGGGGGAAAAGGGGGGGGAGCAGCATAGGGAAGGGGCTGGGGGAGGTCCCAATGGAACACTCAGATCTCCTGCGGCACCATGGAAAACTCCTCGGGGCCATGACCGCATCCAGCCCCACAGGACCATGCTCAGACCTCCAGCCCTGTGCCCAGCCCCACAGGACTGTACCCAGTCCCGTAGAGACCATGACCTGCCCATGGGACCATGTGTAGCCCTTGAGACCCTCAGCCCTGTGCCCAGCCCCACAGGACAATGCTCTGACTCCCAGCCCCACGTCCAGCCCCACAGGACCATGCTCTGACTCCCAGCCCCACGTCCAGCCCCACAGGACCATGCTCTGACTCCCAGCCCCACGTCCAGCCCCACAGGACCATGCTCTGACTCCCAGCCCCACGTCCAGCCCCACAGGACCATGCTCAGCCCCCCAGCCCCGTGCCCAGCCCCACAGGACCAGGCTCAGAGTCCCAGCCCCATGCCCAGCCCCACGCCCAGCCCCACAGGACCATGCTCAGCCCCCCAGCCCCATGCCCAGCCCCACGCCCAGCCCCACAGGACCATGCTCAGCCCCCCAGCCCCGTGCCCAGCCCCACAGGACCATTTGCAGTCCCACAAGACCATGAGCAGATCCTCATGGCACCATGACCTGCCCATGGGGCCATGGTTAGCCCTATGAGACCCACAGCCCCCCAGCCCCATGCTGAGGCCCTCAGCACCATGTCCAGCCCCACAGGACCACGTTCAGATCCCCACGGGACCATGCTCAGCCCCGCGTTATCACATACAGCCCCATACGACCATGAGCAGATCCTCGTGGGACACCAACCAGCCCCCGGGACCAGTCCTAGCCCTGCAAGACCATGCCCAGCCCCACAGATCCCCACACCCCAACGGGACCACATCTGGCCCACATCTGTTCCCCTTCCTGTGGGGTGCCGGGGGCAGAGGAGCCGCAGCGGGACACGGTGCCAGGGGCCCGGGTCGGGGCCGGGCGGGGGCTGGCGGGGAGCCAAACGGCGTGCGCGGCCCCGCGGCCCCGGCCCCGCCGCTGCGGTCCGGGCCCCGTTCACACGACCTCGTCCCACCTCCGGCGTCCTCCCAGCGCGCCGGGACGGGCCCGCGGCCACCGGGGGGAGAAGGGAAGGGAAGGGCTGGGAAAGGGCTTCCCGAAGTGCCGGCGGTGGGATATGGCCGCTGGAGCAGGGATGAGGCTGGAACCAGCGCCGCGGGGGGGACCTGTCCCCAGCCCTGTCCCGAGCCCTGTCCCCAACCCCGTCCCCCGCTGATGGGGGCACTGGAACCGCAGTGTGGGGCGGGACACTGGTGTGGGGCAGTGTGTGCTGGGTGCCAGGCTCTGTCCCTGTCCTCTGCCAGGATCCCCAGGCTCTGTCCCTGTCCCCGCTGGGTTCAGTGTCCTCAGGGCCAGCAGCTGCAGAGGGTCACTTCGGGGCCGTTTTGGGCTTTTTTTGGTTCCTGTTATTTATTCCTTCGCTGCCAGCAATGTTCCCCCCCCCCCACGTTGTGTTCCTGCTCCACTGCCACCACAGGACACGCCGCTTGTCCCCAAATGCCCCTGGGTATGGACCTGGTGGGACACACACACACAGCACCACCCTGACCCCCCCCTGTGTCCCCTCCCTGCACAAAAAGTGACATTTTGGTTCTTATTACAAAATAACTTTTATTGGGAAAGGGCTGAGGTGGCACTTCCTCGGGGGCATTGGCTGGGATGCCACCGGGCTTGGGGACAGGGGGGATGGCAGGGTGGCACGTCCCTCTGATGGTGGCACATCCTTCTGAGGGTGGCACATCCCTTCCATGGTGGCACATCCCTTCCATGGTGCCACATCCTTCTGATGGTGGCACATCCCTTCCATGGTGGCACATCCCTTCCATGGTGGCACATCCCTCTGATGGTGGCACATCCCTTCCATGGTGGCACATCCCTTCCATGGTGGCACATCTCTCTGATGGTGGCACATCCCTTCCATGGTGGCACATCCCTCTGATGGTGGCACATCCCTTCCATGGTGGCACATCCCTTCCATGGTGGCACATCCCTTCCATGGTGGCACGTTCCTTTGCCCCCCACACCAAGCCCTCAGGGAAGTCTGGCAGAGACAGAAGGCAGCGAGCGCCACAAGCACCTCGGTGTCACTTTGTCAGGGGGATATCAAAGTCATCTGCAGCCCCAAGGGGTGAGCAGAGCCAGAAGGAGGTGGAGGAGGAGGAAGAGGTAGGGGGTGGCCAGAGCCCCTCCCCAGAGGCGCTCAGCAGGGCGTGGGGGCCGGGCGGCGGCAGCAGAGGAGGCGTCGGAATGCCGCGCGGAAGTCCTGGTTGAAGATGGTGTAGATGAGAGGGTTGAGAGAGCTGTTCAGGTACCCAACCCAGAAGAAGAACTGGAAGACACCGTCGGGGACCTTGCAGCGCTGGGGACAGAGAGCACCCAGGCTGTAGAGGAAGAAGAAGGGGAACCAGCAGAGGACGAAGGCTCCGATGACCACGGCAAGCACAACGGTGAAGCGCTGCTCCCTCTTCAGCTGAGCCTTCCTCCGCCAGGTGCTCAGCGCCAGCAGCCCCGCGCCAGCACCACCTGTCCCGACCCTGTGGCCAGGGTGTCCCTGGGCTGTGCCCTGGGCTGCAGGGATGGCTCTGTCCCAGTGTCCAAAGCGTCCATGGGCTGTCCCCTGGGCTGTGGGGATGGCTCTGTCCCAGTGTCCAAAGTGTCCATGGGCTGTCCCCTGGTCTGTACCCTGGGCTGCAGGGCTGTCCCTGACGCGGTGCTGGGGGACACTGGAGGTTCCCCAGAGCTGAGCAGCTCAGCTGGGTCAGGTGGTGGGCAGGTGCCCAGAGGCTGGGCGCTGCTGGGCGGCAGCGGTGGTGGCACAGAGGCAGTGGCAGCGGTGGCAGCAGCTGTGGTGGTGGTGGCAGCGCTGGTGGCAGCGGCAGTGGTGGTGGCAGCGGTGGTGGCATCGGCAGTGGTGGTGGCAGCGGTGGTGGCAGCAGCAGTGGTGGCGGCAGCGGTGGTGGCAGCGGCAGTGGTGGTGACAGCGCTGGCGGCAGCGGTGCGGGCGCGGTGGCGACGCCTGGCGATAAGGTAGATGCGGAGGTAGACCAGGACCATGATGAGGCAGGGGGCGAAGAAGGAGCCAACGCTGGAGGAGAGGACGTACCAGGCCTCCTCGTTCAGCCGGCACTGAGGCCGCTCCTCGCCGGCTGCCGGCCGCCGCTCGCCCTTGTAGAGCAGGGGCGGGAGGGAGATGACGGCGGCGATGGTCCAGACCAGCAGGATGCTGAGCTTGACGCGGCGCCGGGTGCGGCACAGCACGGCCCTGCTGACCGCCCAGTACCGGTCCAGGCTGATGGCGCAGAGGTGCACGATGGAGGAGGTGCAGAAGAGGACGTCCAGCGCCAGGTAGAGCTGGCACCAGGCCTGCTGGAAGTACCAATAGCCCAGCAGCTCGTTGGCCAGCGAGAAGGGGATGATGATGGTGGCCACCAGGATGTCGGCGGCCGCCAGGGACACCAGGAAGAGGTTCTGGGGCGCCCGCAGCGAGCGGCTGCTGAGCACGGCCAGGATGACCAGGCCGTTGCCCGCCACGGTGAAGAGCACCAGAAAGCTGATGGTGGCGGCGATGGCGGCCGCGGCTTGCGCGGAGTAGCCGCCCCGGGGCCCCTGCATGGCTGCGGGCGAGGGCTCAGCGCCGCCCCGCCGAGCGCAGGGAGCGGTCCGAGGGCTGCCGGCCGACACCGGGGGCCATGCTGCCTGCCCTGCCCGCCCCCTGCTGCTCCCCTGCTTCGCCTGGGTCCCTCCTGCTGCCTGCACGTCTGCACTGCCTGCACCTCTGCCTGCAATCCCGCCTGCGCCCTGCGCCCCTGCCCTTCCTGCTGGCTCCTACCGATGCCTGCACGCCTGCCTGCGCCCGTCCTGCTTGGGTCCCTACGGCTGCCCGCGCCTTTGCCCTGCCTGCAGTCCCTCCTGCTGCCTGACCTCTGCCTGCAGCCTGACCTCTGCCTGCACCCCTGATCTGCCTGCAGTCCCTCCTGCTGCCTGACCTCTGCCTGCACCCGACCTGCCTGCAATCCTTCCTGCTGCCTGCACACCCCTCCGCCCTGCTCGTGCTCTCCGAACCCCCTGCCCGTTCCGTGCCCCCTTGCCCTGCCCTGCCCTGCCCCTACCTCCCGGTACCGCCGCCGGTGCCGCCGGGTTCTGCGCTGCCGGGCGCCGCCTCCTCGGGGTTTTAAGCGGACGTGGGGGTTCGGGGGTGGGGAGCCTGAGCAACCGCCCCTGGGGCGGAACCGGGCGGAACCGGGGACACCAGCGGCTGCCTGCGGCGTCGGGCTCCGCTGCCCCGCGCCGCGGCACCCGCGTCCTGCCGGGCGCCCACATCGCTCCCCCAGCACCCATGGTCCTTCCCCAGCACCCTCATCCCTCCCTGGTACCCAGGTCCCTCCCTTTGCATCATCTCCTCCTCTGGTACCCCCTTCCCTCCCTCCGTCCCTGGTACCTGCATCCCCTCCCCAGTGCCCAGAGCCCTCCCCTGGTACCTGTGCCCCTCTCCCAATACCCCCATCCCTCCCTGGAGCCTGCATCCCACCTGGCTCCCCACATCCTTCAACCTGGTACCCACGACCCTTCCCTGGCACCTCCATCTCTTCTCCAGCACCCCCATCACTCCTTTCCTGGCACCTGCGTCTTCCTCAGGACCTTCTTCCCTTTCCTGGCATCCACATCCTCTGCTGGTACCTCCCACCCAGCACCCACATACCTCCCTGGCACCTCTGTCTCCTCTCCAACACCCACATGACCCCCACATCTGCATGGCACTCATGCCCTCCCAGGCACCCACATCACTCCCTCAGCACCCAGGTGCCATCTCCAGCAGCCACCCCCAGCAGCCTGGCACCCACATCGCCCTCCTCAGTGCCCTCCTCTCTCCCTGATACCCCCACCCAGCACCCACATCCCTCCCTGGTACCCACGTCCCTCCCTGACAACTCCTCTCCAGTACCCACTCCCCTCTCCCTCCCTGGTACCCACATTGCTCCCTCAGCACCCTGTGTGCCTTCCCTAGCACCCCCATCCTCCCCTGGTACTGCCATCCCTTTCCCTGGTACCCACAGCCCACCTGGCACCCCACTCCCTCCCTGATACCCACCCCCTGGTATCTGTGCCCCTCCATCTCTTTCCCAGCACCCACACCCCTCCACCCCTTCCTGGCACCCACATCCCTTCTTCAGCACATTCCTCTTCCCTGGCAGCCCATCTGATACCCCTCAGGTACCTTCTCTGGTACCCCCTCCAGCACCCACATCCTTCCCCAGCACTCCCAGTCCTCCATCCCAGGGACCTCCCCTCCTACCCAGCACCCCAGTACCCACTGCTCTCCTGGCTCCTGTGCCCCTCTCCCCAGCACCCACAGCCCTTACTGGTGCCCATATCCCTCCCTGGCCTCTGTATCCCCTGCCCTGGCACCCACAGCCCTCCTGGCACCCGGGTCCCCTTGCCCAGCACCCACAGCTCTCCCTGGCACCCATTGCCCCTGCACTCCCCCGGCACAAACATCCTCACAGTTCCCAGCTCCCTCCCCCCAGTCCTTGCCCCAATCCCCCAGCTCCAGGAGCCCCCCCCCAGCTCCAGGCTCCTTCTCACTCCATTATTGTTTTATTGAGGCTGGGGGCAACATTTTCCAGCCCCTCAGCACCACTTCAGAGGGACTGCAGCCCCCTCCCCCCCCCCCCAGCCTGTGGGATGCCAGCTCCAGCACCCCCAACTCCTCCTGGTCACCCCCCGTTTTGTATCCCAATCTGGGGGGCTTGGGGGACTCTCCCCCCGTCTCGAGGGCTGAGGCGGCCTTGGGAGCACTTTGAAGCCCCTGCTCATGGCAGCTGCACAGCCTCCAGCTCTGGGGGGGGGGGTATGCCTGGGGGGAGGTAGGCTGAGGGGGAAACTGAGGCAGGGAGGGGGCTGGGAAGGTGTCATGGGGCCCTGCTGCCACCCTCACCCCTGACCAGCCAGGGGGGTTAAACCCTGCTGGGTGCTGCTGGTGCCAGTTTGATTCAGGAGTCTCCTCCCTGCTCCAGCTCCCTTCTGCTGCGGGCAAGAGGCAGGGCTGGGGACAGGGGGACAGAGGGACAGACTGCCCCAGCCCCCGGGCTGCTGTCCCACAGATCCTACCCCCTCCACCACCTTCTCCTTGGCTCCAAGTTTTCCAGGGGGGGTGGGCCCTGGTGAGCCCTGCAGGTTGAGAGGGAGCCCCCCAGGGACCATCTTCTGGGGACACTTAGGGCAAACCCCTGCCCCCTGCCACCCCCCAGCCCCTGCCTGGGCTGGCAGCCCCCCGAGCTCTGCGGCCCCCCCTGGCTGGGCTCTCCAGTGCAGGAGCAGCCTTGAGCAGGGCTCCCCCGCTTCAGATCAGCCTGGCAGCTCCTTCCAGCTCCACCTGTGGCTCACAGATGCCCACAAAGTCGATGTCCCCCCGGGGCCAGCGTGGGGGGACAGCTGCTGAAGGGCCTCTGCTGCGGGGCTCTGCTGCAGGAAGGCCTCCAGGGACTTCAGCAACTGCTTTGGTTTCTTCTTGGTGGCGAGTTCCAGCTCTGGGTAGGGCAGAGGGAGAGGTGTGAGGAGGCAGAGCCAGGTCTGGGTGATGTCAGAGAGGCTGAACGCTCCCAGGGCAAGGTCTGCAGTCCACATCCCAAAGTGTCCCAGCAGCAAAGGGCACAACTAGGGCTCAGGATCACAGAACCCTGCAGCTGCTGGGGATGGAAGAGAGCTTGGAGCTCCTCAGGGCCAAGCTCTCAGCCGGAGCTCACAGTCACCACCGCTGCTGCTGAGCCACTGCCACCACCCCAGGGCCCTCAGCACCACCCCCACAAGTCTCTGACACCCCTCTAGGGATGGATCACAGGCCACAGGAGGTTAGGGGTTGGAAGGGACCTCTGGAGATCATCCAGTGCCAGCCCCTGCCAGAGCAGGAGCAGAAAACCCAGCACAGGTGGCACAGGAACACATCCAGACAGGGCTGGGAAGGCTCCAGAGAAGGAGACTCCACAACCTCCCTGGGCAGCCTGCTCCAGGCCTCTGGGAGCCTCACAGTGCAGAAGTTCCTCCTCCTGTTGAGCTGAAACCTCCTGTGCTGCAGTTTCCATCCATTGCCCCTTGGCCTATCCCAGGGCACAGTGAGCAGAGCCAGAGCCTGTCCCTGTCCCTGTCCCCTCCCTCCTGACCCCCAGCCCTCAGATATTGATAGACATTGATCAGATTCCCTCTCAGTCTCCTCTCCAGACTCCACCACTGCCCTGGGCAGCCTGGCACAGGCCTGGACAAACCTTCCCAGGAAGGAAATTGTTCCTCATGGCCAACCTGAACCTCCCCTGGGGCACCTTGAGGCCATTTCCTCTCCTCCCATCACTTGTTCCTTGGGAGCAGAGCCCAACCCCCACCTGGCTCCAGCCTCCTCTCAGGAGCTGCAGAGAGCAATGAGGTCTCCCTCAGCCTCCTCTTTAGCCTCAACCGCTCCTCCCCAGCCCTGTTCTCCAGACCCTTCCCCAGCTCTGTTGCCCTCCTCTGGCCCTGCTCCAGCCCTCCAAGTCCTTCTGGCAGTCAGAGCCCAACCCTGACCCCAGGATTCCAGCTGTGGCCTCCCCAGTGCCCAGCCCAGGGGCACAATCACACCTCTAGACCTCCTGTCTTGATCCAGGCTGGCTAGGAGCCAACAGCTGGGGACAGCCTGCCCCCAGCAAACCACCCCAGTGTTCATTTAGCCCTCTCTGATTAGTGGTCTCAGCACCTCCCTGACCCCTGTCCCTAACAGGGTGATGCAACCACCCAGCACAACGGGAGAGAGCTGGGGGAGGGCAGGAACGTCCCTGTGTGTGTCACCCACTGTGGCAGAGCAGCCCCAGAACACAGCAGGAGCTTCCACGAGGAGAAGCAGCCCCAGCAGGGAGCTGGCTTCAGAGAGTTATGGAACGGCTTGGGTTGGAAGGGTTATCCAGCTCCAGCCCCCTGCCATGGGCAGGGACACCTCCCACCACCCCAGCTTGCTCAGGGCCTCATCCAGCCTGGCCTGGAACACCTCCAGGCAGGAGGCAGCCACAGCCTCCCTGGGCAGCCTGTGCCAGAGCCTCCTAGGCTGCTGGGGGGGCAGGTTGAGCCTTCCTGGGCTGCTACAGCCCTTGAGGATTGGGCTCAGCAGGACAGGGGGGTGCTGGGCTCTGGGGGTGAGTTTTCCTCAGTGGGGAAAAGAGGAGGAGAAACCAACCCTTGAGGAGGGCGCTGGAGTCAGCCAGGGTCCTGTGCTGCCCCCTCCAGAGGCGGTAGAGGCGCAGGAAGGCAGCGGCGTAGAGCTGGTTGAGCACAGCCAGGACCTGCTGCCGGCGGTTGCACTCCCTGCAGCGACAGGAGGCAGCCTCAGCCCCTGCTGCAGGGCCCAGGCTCAGCACCCAGCTCAGGCCCAGCCTGGGGAGGAGTGGCTGAGAGCAGCCTGCAGGAGAAGGCCTTGGGGGTGTCAGGTGGTGACAAAGTCCCCAGGAGCCAGCACTGGGCCCTGGCAGCCCAGAGGCAGCTGAGTGCTGAGCTGCAGCCAGAGCAGGGAGAGCAGCAGCACAGGGAGGGGATTCTGCCCCTCTGCTCTGCTCAGAGCCCACCTGCAGCACTGCCTCCAGCTCTGGGGCCCCCAGGACAAGAGGGACCTGGAGCTGCTGGAGAGGCCCCAGAGGCGGCCACCAAGATGATCAGAGGCTGCAGGACCTCCCCTGTGGGGACAGGCTGGGGGGTTGGGACTGTTCAGCCCGGAGAGGAGAAGGCTCCAGGGAGACCTCAGAGCAGCCTTCCAGTACCTGAAGGGGCTCCAGGAGAGCTGGGGAGGGACTTTGGAGAAGGGCTGGGAGTGGCAGGCTGAGGGACAATGGCTTTGAGCTGGGAGAGGGGAGACTGAGAGTGAGGATGCTGCCCAAGCCCCCAGCGCCCCCCAGCTCACCTGGAGAGCCTCTCCTCCCGCAGGGCCTGCAGCACCATCCTGGTGATGTTCACAGACATGAGGCAGAAGGGGAAGTTCTGCAAGGGAAGGAGCACAGCACAGAGCTCAGCCCCCAGCCCCCTCAGCAGTGCAAGAGGGGAGAGGGAGAAGCTCCACCAAGAAACCCTTCACTCTGCAGGGGGTTTGGTTTCCCCTTCCCTGAGGGTCAGGGGTAACAGAGCAGGAAGGGCTGCAGGGAGTGAGGGCAGAGGGCAGGGACAGGCCTGGGGCTCGTGCTGGGACAGCCTGAAGATCTCTCGTGCCAGAGGCAGCAGCTGGGGGTCCATGACGAAGAAGAGGATCTGCATCAGCCCCAGCATCCCTGTCCCACGCAGGTCAGTGCCAGGATCCACCCCTGGCAGAGGCAACAGCGACTCAGGGGACCTGAAGAGCCCCCAGGGAATGACTTCCCATGGGAAAGGATCTGGGGGCTGCCATGGCCTCTGTGATGAGGGCACAGAGCCCCAGCAGGGAGGGGTGGGGAGGCAGCTCTGGAGCTCAGCCAGCCCAAGCCCCTGCTCCAGCAGGGCACCCACAGCAGCTTGCCCAGGGGCACAGTGCCCAGGGCGGGTTGGAAGCTCTCCACAGGAGACTCCACAAGCTCTCTGGGCAGCCTGCTCCAGGCCTCCAGCACCCTCACACCAAACGACTTGCTCCTCCTCTCCAGCTGCCATCTCCTGGCTGCCACTTTGTGCCCCTTGGCCTGGCCCTGGGCACCACTCAGCAGAGTCTGGCCCCAGTCTCTTGCCCCCCAGCTCCTTCAGCTCTTGCTGAGCATTGCTCAGCTGCCCTCTGGGGCTGCTCTCCTGCAGGCTCTCAGCCCCAGGCCTCTCAGCCTTTGCTGCTGCCAGAGCTGCTCCAGGCCCCTCAGCAGCTTCCCAGCCTGCCCTGGACTCTCTCCAGCACTTCCCAGGCTCTGCAAGTGGGGAGCCCAGAGCTGGAGCCAGGACTGCAGCTGTGGGCTCCCCAGGGCAGGGCAGAGGGGCAGCAGAGCCTCCCTTGCCCTGCTGCCCACACTCTCCTCCCTACCCCCCAGGACACCACTGAGGCCTTCTTGGCCCCCAGGGCACCCTGCTGGCTCCTGGGCACCTTCTTGTCCCCCAGCCCTCCCAGCTCCTTCTCCTGGAGCTGCTTCCCAGCAGCTTCCCCCTCAGCTGTGCTGCTGCAGGAGGTTGTTGCTCCCCAGGGGCAGGACCCTGCCCTTGCCCTGCTTGAACCTCCTGAGGTTCCTCTCCCCCAGCCCTGCAGCCTGCCCAGGGCTCCCTGGATGCCAGCACAGCCTGGGGGTGCCACCATTGCTCCTAGTTTGGTGCCAGCAGCAAACTGGCTGAGGGTCTGCCCTGTGCCTTCTCTAGGGACTTGTAGCTTCAAGGTCTGCCCACTTGGGCCACATCTGGCAGCTAAACTAACTCCCAAAGCCAGCTGTGACCCACAGGCCCCACACCTGGGACACAACTCTGGGGACAGAGCCTGGCACACCAGTGCAGGTGTTGTGCTGCTTGTGCTGTGACAGAGTTTCTGTGAAACCAGGGCTGGGGCCTGGGAGCAGCTGAGGAGGAGAGGCTTGAGAGCACCCTCAGCAAGTTTGCATAGGACACCAACTTGGGTCTTCAGTTCTGGGACCCTCAGGGCCAGAAGTCACTGAGAGCTGGAGCAGGGCCAGAGGAGGGCAACAGAGCTGGGGAAGGGTCTGGAGAACAGGGCTGGGGAGGAGCAGCTGAGGCAGTTGAGCCAGGAGCAGGCTGAGGGAGACCTCCTTGCTCTCTGCAGCTCCTGAGAGGAGGCTGGAGCCAGGTGGGGGTTGGGCTCTGGTCCCAAGGAACAAGTGATGGCAGGAGAGGAAATGGCCTCAAGGTGCCCCAGAGGAGGCTCAGGTTGGCCATGAGGAACAATTTCCTCCTGGAAAGGTTTGTCCAGGCCTGTGCCAGGCTGCCCAGGGCAGGGGTGCAGTCCCCATCCCTGGAGGGGTGCCAGAGCCCTGGAGCTGTGGTGCTGAGGGCCACGGGGTGGTGGTGCTGGGCAGTGCAGGGCTCAGGGCTGGACTAGGTGAGCTTAAAAGCCTCTACACCCCAAACCCAGCAGGTGCAAGAGCAGCAGGACAGCAGCTGTGTGTGGAGGAGGGCAGGGAAGCTGCACTTGATGACCTTGAGAGGTCCCTTCCCACCCAGAGCATTCCATGGTTCCATGACCTAACCTCTGGATCCCACCTCAGGAAAGGGAGCAGGGCCTGAGGGACCCCTCAGGAAGGAGAGCAGGGCAAAGCTCTGCCCTGAGGTGCCCCCCTGTGCCCTACCCTGGAAGCCCAGCTCCTCCCAGTGCGCCCCGTAGCGAGGGCAGCCCAGCTTGGAGCACGTCAGCCTCTTGTACACCGTCTGCAGGATCCTCATGTGGACCTTCTGGGCATCATCCAGGGCACCTGCCAGGGAGCAAACACCCTTCAGTGCCCCCCAAGTGCCCCTCAGCCTCCAAAAGCAGCCCAGGGCTGCCCCCAAAGCAGCCTTCCAGCCTCCCAAACCCAACCCTCAGCCTCCCTCCCCACAGCTTCATGGTCCAAAAATGGCCTCTTGGCCTCCCTCCCAACACCTGCCCCTCAGCCTCCCAAACCCAGCCCTGGGCCTCCCAAACTGCCCCCTGCCAGCTCTAAAGCTGCCACCAGCTGCAGGGCACAACTGGAACTTGGCCAGAGCTGAGCTGCCAGAGCTGGGCACCTACTGGCGCCCAGGAGAAGGCCACGGGGTAGGAGAGGGCAACAGCTCAGCAGGGCAGGACCCCCAGAGCAGGACTCCCTGAGTGCAGGGAATGAAGCTCCTGGGCATCAGGGAGAGCTGTGCTGGGCAGGGTGGCACTGCCAGCATCCAGGAGCCACCGCGGGGCGAGGAGCTTCCACTCCTGACGCCCCAGGGACAGCCAGAGACGCCAGCCCCCGGCCTGGCACCTCAGGGATCTCTTTGGCTTTGGTCACGGAAGGAGGAGCAGGAAGGGCAGCGCAGCAGGTGCCCAGGGCTGTGCCAGGCTGCATGGAGCGGCCACCATGGCGTGGCAGGAAGGGGTCACGAGAGTCACTGCGCAGCCACAGAGCAGGCGCAGAGCAGAACTCCCTCCACAGCCCCGAGCCTCCAGCTGCCTCCCCCTGAGCCGTGGCAGTGCGGGTGGCACCAGGGGACACTCACACTGTGCCATGGCCAGGGCCAGCTCCTGCTCCCCCCGCAGCTGTGGCTGCAGCCGGGGAGGGCCGAAGAGGAGGCGAAGCAGAGAGGCCAGGCCTGGCCTGGGCACCGGCACCCGGACCCTCTGCGGAGGAGAGAAGAGGGCAGGGCAGCAGCAGGTGCCAGGGCAGCCAGGGGGAAGGGAACCCCTGCAGGGAGGGGCAGAGGGATGGCACAGGGGGCAAGGGGAAGTGCTGGGCTCATCCCACCCTCCCTCACCTACTTACTAAAGGTACCCCTGGGGGGCAGGGGCCCAGGGCCCGGCCGTACCCTGCACTGGCTGAGCTCAGCGCTCTGGAAGTACTGCAGGGCCTCGTTGAAGGAGATCAGGGGGCAGTGCCAGCTGGCAGCCCCCCAGCCCTGGGGAGGCACAGAACGGGGTCACCCCCTGCCCCCTGACAGCTCTGCCCTCTGCTCCATCTTCCTGGCCACAAACCCAGCTCCCGCTGCCGAGCTGAGCCCCTGCTATGCACCACAGGAGCTGTCCCTGTCCCACCCTGCCCCAGCCCCTGCCAGCCCCTGGTCCCCACCAGCTCCCCCCGACCCCTGCCAGCCCCTGGCCCCCACCAGCTCCCCCCGACCCCTGCCAGCCCCTGGCCCCCACCAGCTCCCCCCGACCCCTGCCAGCCCCTGGCCCCCACCAGCTCCCCCCCCGACCCCTGCCAGCCCCTGGCCCCCACCAGCTCCCCCCGACCCCTGCCAGCCCCTGGCCCCCGCCAGCTCCCCCCCCGACCCCTGCCAGCCCCTGCCCCCGCCAGCTCTCCCCCTGGCCCCTCACAGCCCCTGCCCCCTGCCAGCCCCTGCCCCTGCCAGCTCTCCCCCGACTCCTGTCAGCCCCTGGCCAGCCCCTGGCCCCCACGGGTCCCAGCACATCAGAGTGGCAAAGCCTTGGCGATCTGGGGGATCACAGTAGCTCTCCCACCCCCTCCAGACCTTCAGCCCTTGCCCCAGCTCTCTCCAGCCCCCCCGCGCTGCCCTCCCGGAGCTAGGTGCCTCCCCTGCCCCACCCCCAGGCGATCCCCGGCAGGCCGCACCCGGCGGCATCTCCTCCACAGCCTCCCATTCCTCCTGCGCTCTCCGCAGATCCTCGCTGCCCTCTGCCGAAAGAAAGCCACCCCAGAGGTCACAGCCAGCGGGAAGGCCCTCCCCCAGCACGCTTCAGGGCACCTCAACCAAGGGGGATCTCCCCTTCTCTGGGCAGAAACCCCGACTGCAGCCCCCCCGAGATGCTGCCAGGCTCCTTCTTAGCACAGCTAGGATGAAGCGAGGCGAAGGCTCCACCAGCCCCTGAGCCCAGTGCTGGCTCCCCCGGGCTCCCTTCGGGCCCCCCACGCTCCCTTCGGGCCCCCCACGCTCCCTTCGGGCCCCCCACGCTCCCTTCGGGCCCCCCACGCTCCCTTCGGGCCCCCCACGCTCCCTTCGGGCCCCCACGCTTTCTCCCCACCAGGACCCAACCGGTGCAGCAGGACCGGAGCCGAGCAGCAGCTCACCGGCGCCCAGCGGGGGCTCCGCTCCCTCCACCAGCGCCTTCAGCAGCTCGTTTTGCCCCAGGGCCGGGACCTGCGCGGGGACAGAGGCAGACACAGCCTGCACCCACCGCGACGGACCCCAAACCCCAACCGCTCCCCGCCAGGAGGTGACCCCGACCGCGGGGCTCTGCCCTCAGGGAACCCCCCCCGGCCGCCGCGCCAGGGCTCCGAGCCGCCCAGGAAGGCAGGAGCGGCTCCGAGCCCCGCGGGTCTATCCCGCTATCAGCTCCGGTAACAGAAGATCCCCTTCGGTGCCCCGAAAGGTGTCGTCAAAGGGGTATAACCGGAGGGATAAAGCGGTACCGCGGGGGCAGGCTCCATGCCAGCACACCGGGGACCGGGACACAGCCGACGGCCGCTCGGGGAGGGGACACGGCAGAACCTGGCACGCACCGGGAGCGACTTGCCGGGCGGGGGCTCACGCTGCCGCTCCTCAGGCCGCTCCGAGCCCCCGGCGCCTCCGCTCATGCCCTGCGAGCAAGAAGGCAGCGGCCACCCAGCCCCGGCGGGAGCCGCAGCGAAGGCTCGGGACGGGCCCGGGGGACGGAGACGGCCCCGAGGAAGCCTCAGGCCTCTCCCGCGAGCTGGCTCCCGCAGGCCCCCGGCCCCTGCTCCCGGTCACCGACCATACTGCCCCGCGCCCACCGGAAGCGGCGGCGGCCCGCTCGCGCGCAGTGCATGCTGGGAGCCGCGCCGCCTCCCGGTCACGCACAGCACCGCAGCTCCCGGCGGGCATCGCGCGGGGGGCCGAGGGGGGAGCGTGGCCGACGGCGGCGCAGGAGGGACAAACCGCAGGGAAAGCGACCGTCCGGGGGCGGAACTGTACCAGGGCTGGTTCCCAGATCCCAGTTCCTGCACGAGCTCCCAGTGCCCTACACGAGCTCCCAGTGTCCCTCCCGAGCTCCCAGTGCCCCTCCCGAGCTCCCAGTGCCCCTCCCGAGCTCCCAGTGCCCTACACGAGCTCCCAGTGCCCCTCCCGAGCTCCCAGTGCCCCTCCCGAGCTCCCAGTGCCCTACACGAGCTCCCAGTGCCCCTCCCGAGCTCCCAGTGCCCCTCCCGAGCTCCCAGTGTCCCGCACGAGCTCCCAGTGCCCCTCCCGAGCTCCCAGTGCCCCTCCCGAGCTCCCAGTGCCCTACACGAGCTCCCAGTGCCCCTCCCGAGCTCCCAGTGCCCCTCCTGATCTCCCAGTGCCCTGCACGAGCTCCCAGTGCCCCTCCTGATCTCCCAGTGCCCCTCCCGAGCTCCCAGTGCCCCTCCCGAGCTCCCAGTGCCCTACACGAGCTCCCAGTGCCAGTACCCGATGCCAGCCTCCAGCGCTCTGTACCACCTCCCAGCGTCAACTGCTGGTGCTGGCTTCCAGTGCTGCCAGCGCTCCATACGAGCTCCCAGTGCTCATCAGTAATTCCCAGTCCCCGATGCCAGTCCCCAGTGTTCCATACCACCTCCCAGTGCCCACCATCAACTCTCAGTGCTCCGCACCAGCTCCTCCTGTCCTCTCCCAGTGTTCGATGCCAGCTCCTACTCCCCAGGCTGTCCTCCGTCGAGCCCTGCCGGTGCCAGCTCCCAGTGCTCCATACCAGCTCCCGGTGTCACCTCTCAGCGGCCAGTGCCAGCTCCCAGTGCCCACCGTACGAGTGCCCAGTGTCATCTCTTTTCTAAATGACCGAGCCAATTAAAGTCGAATGAGTATAATTTTAATTTGAAAAGACCAATTTTAAGGCACCCAGAGACACGCAAAACAGCGCTGGGGGCCACAATGCACGCTAATCACTTTCTCACTACCCCTTAAATATTCTACCCTCAATACATATGCATATAAGGTGGGTTTATTTAAATTCGTTTGTCCTTCTGGTGGTCTTTCAATGATGGAATCCTTTAGTCAGCACAGCCGGTGGGTTGTGTGCTAAGTCCTTGCGATTATGTCTTTTTCGTTCCGTTGTCGCAATTAATGTCCTTTCCCAGAGATGGTCTTCACAGAGGTTCTGTTGATTCTCACAATCGTCCTTCGTGTTCCTGTCTTCTGCAGCAACTTCTCTTCCTTTCTCGTCCTTGAAGAACTTCTTCTCTTCCTTTCCCATCCTTAAAGAACTTATTTCATAATGCTTCACTTGTTAGCTGTTCATTCCTAACATGTCACTAGGGCATTAGTACACATGCGTTAAAGCAAATAAAATCAAGCAACAACAGGTTATAATAAAATCTAAAACCTGACTCTATACTCAACCAAGTCAAATGAATCATAAACAACTAATTGTAATGAGGCCTAAAAGAAATGTCACTCCAGTTCCATGTGTAAATTCTCAGTGTCTGACCCCTCGTCTCTTCATTCATGCTTCTGCTTTTGCTTTAATCAAAATCATCTAATTGACACGAATTATCATTCCATTTATCACAATCCCTCCTCTTCTTTTGAACATCTTTAATCCGTGTCTCAGCCTCGAATTTGGCTAAAACTAATTGTAATTCAGTCGGCTCTGGCTTTTGCTTGTGGATGTTTAAAACCAGGAGGGATTGTCTCTCATCTCCATCGCATGCTACGGGAGTAGCAGTAAGCTGCATTCCCTGGATCACAGTTTGAATGAGTCTCGTGAGGCAAGGAATCATACAAGGAATTATTAGCAATCCCAAACACAATCCTCCTACCACTATCCCCACTTGTTTCCACCAGTCTCCTCCAAAGGCGGTTTCCCCAAGTCTGTTAGGATTTAGCCCATTCCATGCCTGCGTGGGAACATGTGCCACCTTCTTCACAGCTGTCACCACATCGTGCACAACATTTCCTTCATTGTCTGTTTCCAAGCAGCAATTAGTAAGGTTAAATTTACCACATACTCCACCTTCTGGAGCTAGTAAATAATCCAAAGCCAAGCGGTTTTGATATATTGCAGTCTGTCTTTTAGTATCCTGTTTGGCTAATAAGCTCAAAGCATCACCTGTTTTGTTAACGACTATTTCTGATACTGCTTGCAATCTCGTAGTTCTGTTAAGCACACAGACAGGAGTGCGGTGACCCCAGGATCCGTCTGCTGCCCAGGTGGCTTGCCGCGATTGAGAGATGGAGAGGAAGCTCGATGCAAGCAAAGTGTCTACTTTGTTGTACAAAGTCTTTTCTTTCTACAGGCTAACATCATCAAAAGCAGCTCGGGATTGGTAATTAGATGTGTCCCTGTGACAGGTACGTGATTGGCTGCCGAGAAAATGCCAGGGAGCACACATCCCTTGGCAAGGCTCAGACAGGTGTTAGACAAAAGACAAACGATCACACATCTCTTATCTCTTATCTCTTGTCTTCAGAGAGAAGACAAAAGACTCTACTGCAGTGTTTACCAGCTCTAATTCTCAGGTTGTTGTGTGGCTTCCCTGAGTCACAATGGTCGTTGGTAATTAGCTAAATACTTTTTTTCTCCTTACACAACTGCAGTTTGCTCCCAAGGTTTGTGGCCTACAAGAGCTAAAACATTTCCTTCTATCAGCTGAGCATTGCTTGAGGTTCTACTCCCTAAATTCATTCCATCCGTGGCTGGGTCATAATAAGCTATTATCCTTCCTGGAGGCCACTCGTTTTCTTTCCAGTTCCCTATTTGTAGATCCCTCTTAATTCTTTGTAACTCATCTGTTTCTGTGTACAGCTGCACACCTAATCTCTCCCCCTGAGCGACAGGTAACAGGAAGAAACTGGGTCTAATAGTCCCCAACACGCAAGCCCCTGCCCAGTCCTCAGGTAACCAGGCATGTGCCAACTTACCACAAATCCAACAGTATCCGTCTGGTGCCGGCCACCCTCTTGAAACTGATCTACCATTTGTCCACTTCTTGCCTTCCTCAGGCACTATCCCAGGATTTCCCCATGAGGTCCGATTTGATAATGTTTTATTCCATTCATAACCTCCTTCACAGACTAAGTTCCCTACTGGATTCTTCCCTTGTGAGTTTTGCCAGCAGGTTCGACCAATTATGCTGGTTTGTAATATCCATTGAGTCTTCCTGTTACCTTTCCTTCCCTTCCATATCGATGAATTAGAAACATCAGCCTCCACAGACTCCCAGGGCCACCGATCACCTCGAGTAGTACCTCCACAAACAAAACAATTAGTTACTCTTAAGGCTTTTGCAATATTTTCAGCAAGGTTTACAGATAAATTCTTAGCAACAGTTGGAATCTCAGACTTAGTCCTTGTTTCAATTTCATGATAAAAAGAATTGAACAACAATCTTTTTTGTGACAGGTTCCCTAGTTCTTTCAACAATCCTTATATCTAAAATGGCTCCTGGATCATCTCCTTGGCCCCAAATTGCAATCCCATATTGGGTATCCCTTTGCTTCCACTCACCTGGGCTGTGAATGGTGAGCTTTATTGGATTACAGCTTCCTAAACCACAATCTTCCTGAGCTGTGCCTTTCTCAAGAGACACCAGCAATCCAGTACATGAAGTGGGCTTGTCCTGCCAGGTACCCCCACACACAGTTCCAATGAGTACCTCCACAATAACAATAACTTTGATACTATATAATACAATAATACAATACAATAAACCAGGTTGGAAGAGACCTTCAAGATCATCGCGGCCAGCCCATCAAACAACTAGATCATGGCACCAAGCACCCCATCAAGTCTCCTCCTGAACACCTCCAATGACAGTGACTCCACCACCTCCACGGGCAGCCCATTCCAATGGGCAATCACTCTCTCTGTATAGAACTTCCTCCTAACGTCCAGTCGAAACCTGCCCTGGTGCAGCTTGAGACTGTGTCCTCTTGTTCTGGTGCTGGCTGCCTGGGAGAAGAGACCAACCTCTGCCTGGCTACAACCTCCCTTCAGGTAGTTGTAGAGAGCAATAAGGTCACCCCTGAGTCTCCTCTTCTCCAGGCTAAGCAACCCCAGCTCCCTCAGCCTCTCTTCATAGGGCTTGTGTTCCAAACCCCTCACCAACCTTGTTGCCCTTCTCGGGACACGTTCCAGCAAGTCAACCTCCTTCCTAAACTGAGGGGCCCAGAACTGGACACAGGACTCAAGGTGTACAGTGATCTACGTATGGTGATCTACCACCGTAGTATCCCACGGAAAACACCATGGGCTTAATCCTGTTCTGTTTCTTGGGCACATGTATTTGTCTTGCCTACTGTAATATCTCACCCAATTCATTGCTCCACAAGAGACACAATGATCATCACTGGCAGCATCGCATGCATCAAATTCAACAGATAGCGGTTTACTGAGATTTGTGGCTATACCACTTTGTCCTAACAACCTTCCCTTCTCATCATTAGTTCTCACTTCTATCCACCACTGATAGGGTACTTCTTTAGGATCATAACAGGTTATTTTCCCATTTTCATTACATCGGGCATACTCAGTCTGATTGACATAGCAAGGATTCAATTGTATGCCTTTGCAATCATAAATAGTGTGATATACTCTTCACCGAGAGAGTCATTCGCCATTGGGATGTGCTGCCCGGGGAGGTGGTGGAGTCGCCGTCCCTGGAGGCGTTCAAGAGGGGATTGGATGTGGCACTTGGTGCCATGGTCTAGTCGTGAGGTTTGTGGTTACAGGTTGGACTCGATGATCTTTGAGGTCTCTTCCAACCTTGGTGATACTGTGATACTGTGATACCAGAGTCTGACTTACTATTCTTCCTTGTCGAGTTGTCACAACGCAGTCACTACAATTTTGTGCGTGTCCAAGTGTCAACCACAACGTTATAGTCAGGAGAGGTCCGGTTAGGGCCATGTTACCCAGCAGTCACACCTTAAGGGATTGCCACCCTCAGTAGACTTTCTTGAGCTGCGGTGCTGGTCTCCACTCCGGCCTCGCCCTCTCCAACTCCTTTTAGGGTTGACTAGGACTTGCTCTCTTCCAGGCGTATTCCTTAGCCCTTTCAGCTTCTTCTATTAATTAACAGCAGATTGCCGAGATGTACTTCTCAACGTTATTTCGGGTTCCCAGGGTCCCTGAAGTTAAAGCTCTCAAACCAGATCGATGCCTTACCCTATGGCGACACCTACAGGCTATTAATACAAAATGGGTATTTACTCGTTTTCGATGTTAAGGACCCGTATGAGATCCCAAACGTCTCCCAATTCTGACACAAAGTTTACACAGCTAATTAAATGGCATGTGGCTGCCTATAATACCGTGCTCGTACACTGCGCCACTCTGATGGAAGCACTGCTCGCCACAATGGAATAAGATTCTCCTCTCCACACTCGATGTTCACAATCATGCAAGATCTGGCTCGATACAATAACCTCTTCTTTTCTTCTAAACAGTCCTCAGAAGCCTGCACCTTAAGTTGCAACAATTCGATGCGATTTACAGCTGATCCAGAGTCCTGTAAAGATGCAAGTAAAGTAGTCAATCGACCTGGCACGAATCGCTCTGATGTAAATGTCTCAATTACCAATGGTTCACACTGCCAGCCTGCAGACAATCTGCACAGTCCAGGCTGTGCGTTTCTCCACAAACTCCTGCAGCAATTGGGACAAAAAACCCATTACCCAAGGATTGCATTCATGTCCATGGTGGTGACACTGACTCCTCTCCCAGAAAGTCTCAGGACCCCGGTGTTCGTAAGGCTGCAAGTAAAACTGAAACCGATCGAAGGACTCCAGTGTGGTCTGTTAACGCCGCTGGAATGTCCTCTGTCGTTCTCCAGGAGCAGAGGTGACTTGCCGCTCCTCTATTGGACCCTTTACTCGTGAAGCAGGAGTCCAGCCTTTTTCGGCCGTTAATACAATAAAATAATACAATATAATACAATACACCAGGTTGGAAGAGACCTTCAAGATCATCACATCCAACCCATCGACCAATCCAACCCACCCAACAACTAGACCATACAGCCAAGCACCCCATCAAGTCTTCTCCTGAACACCTCCAATGAAGGTGACTCCACCACCTCCCCGGGCAGCCCATTCCAATGGGCAATCACTCTCTCCATGTAGAACTTCTTCCCAACATCCAGCCTAAACCTGCCCTGGCGCAGCCTGAGACTGTGTCCTCTTGTTCTGGTGCTGGCTGCCTGGGAGAAGAGGCCAACCTCTGCCTGGCTACAACCTCCCTTCAGGTAGTTGTAGAGAGCAATAAGGTCTGATGGCTGTCTCTGTAGTGAGTAAAACAGTATAAGGTCCCTCCCAGTGAGGGGATAATGATTCCTCTTTCCAGGTTTTTATCAGAACCTTATCTCCAGGTTGTATTTTGTGGATTGCAAATCCTAATGAGACACTGTGTCCAGAGAAGGGCAACAAGGTTGGTGAGGGGTTTGGAACACAAGCCCTACGAAGAGAGGCTGAGGGAGCTGGGGTTGCTTAGCCTGGAGAAGAGGAGACTGAGGGGTGACCTTATTGCTCTCTACAACTACCTGAAGGGAGGTTGTAGCCAGGCAGAGGTTGGCCTCTTCTCCCAGGCAGCCAGCACCAGAACAAGAGGACACAGTTTCAAGCTGCGCCAGGGCAGGTTTCGACTGGACGTTAGGAGGAAGTTCTACACAGAGAGAGTGATTGCCCATTGGAATGGGCTGCCCGGGGAGGTGGTGGAGTCACCGTCATTGGAGGTGTTCAGGAGGAGACTTGATGGGGTGCTTGGTGCCATGATCTAGTTGTTTGATGGGCTGGCCGCGATGATCTTGAAGGTCTCTTCCAACCTGGTTTATTGTATTTGTATTGTATTTTGGGCTAGTATCCCTTTTTCACGAACTTCTGTTAATTGTTTTCCAATTGCTATGATATATTTCTGGCTTTCATAGTCCTCCACTAAAGGAGGGTCTAATGGCATTCCTTGGGAACACGGCACACCATATAGCATTTCATGAGGAGAAATTCCTGTTTCACTAGTTGGCATAGTTCGGATGTTTATCACTGCCAATGGGAGACGCTTTGTCCATGGTAATTGAGTCTCCATCATTCATTTAGCTAAATTGATTTTTAATAGTTTGAGTCCTCCTTTCAACTCTCCCTGAACTTTGGGGGTGCCATGGTGTATGGGATTCCCGTTTTATGGCAAGAGCCGAAGTCAGGGCTTTTAAGATCTTTGAGGTAAAATGTGTTCCCTGATCAGAAGCAAGAGTCCCAATTAGACCAAAACGTGGTGTGATGTTCTCTAATAAGCTCTTAGCTGCTATGGGAGCAGCAGCTCGTGCTGCTGGGTATGCTTCTACCCAATGTGCAAGCTGATCTACAATTACTAATAAATATCTATACCGACCCACTCTTGGTAATTCAGTAAAGTCTGCCTGAATCTTTCCAAAGGGGGTGCTGGTTGATTGTAGGCTGAACATGAGCCTGCAGTGTGCCCAGGCAGCCAAGAAGGCCAATGGCATCCTGGCCTGCATCAGGAACAGTGTGGCCAGCAGGAGCAGGGAGGTCATTCTGCCCCTGTACACTGCATTGGTTAGGCCACACCTTGAGTCCTGTGTCCAGTTCTGGGCCCCTCAGTTTAGGAAGGAGGTTGTCTTGCTGGAGCATGTCCAGAGGAGGGCAACAAAGCTGGTGAGGGGTTTGGAACACAAGCCCTATGAGGAAAGGCTGAGGGAGCTGGGGTTGCTTAGCCTGGAGAAGAGGAGACTGAGGGGTGACCTTATTGCTCTCTACAACTGCCTGAAGGGAGGTTGTAGCCAGGCAGAGGTTGGCCTCTTCTCCCAGGCAGCCAGCACCAGAACAAGAGGACACAGTCTCAAGCTGTACCAGGGCAGGTTTAGGCTGGATGTTGGGAAGAAGTTCTACATGGAGAGAGTGATTGCCCATTGGAATGGGCTGCCCGGGGAGGTGGTGGAGTCACCGTCATTGGAGGTGTTCAGGAGGAGACTTGATGGGTGCTTGGCTGCGTGGTTTAGTTGTTGGGTGGGTTGGATTGGTTGATGGGTTGGACGTGATGGTCTTGAAGGTCTCTTCCAACCTGGTGTATTGTATTGTATTGTCTATATGCAGTTTTTCTTCCTGCTGTGGGTGTTTGTCTTATCACCTTTTTATTTCTCTTTTGGCATGTTAAACATCCTTGGGTGGACCTGCTTAGCTCTCTCCTAAACCCCAATGCACCCGTAAAACTTGAGACATTGATCACTCAGTGCTTTTGTTCCCCAATGAGTAGGCGAGTGTAAGTGCAGCAGTATTCTTCTGGTTTGTTCTCTTGGTAATCTCTCTGTCCCATCAGGTAAGACCCATTTTCCCTCTTTGAATTCTGCCCCTATATTTTTCATTGTGTTCACTTCCTTCTCTGTGTACTTCATTACTCTTGGTTCATTATCCAGTTCTTGCAGCGCTAAGATTTGAGTGTGTTTCCTTGACTCTGCTTCTCGAGCTTCCCTATCAGCTAGATTGTTTCCCCTTGTATGATAGCTGGTGCCCTTCTGATGCCCTCTAACATGTACTAGTGCAATTTTCCTGGGGTCTCTTAATGCTTGTAGGATCTTAATAATTAAGGTCTGATGTATCAGTCCTCTCCCTTTTGTACTTATTAATCCCCTTTCTTCCCAAATTTTCCCAAATGTGTGGACTATTCCATAAGCAGATTTGGAATCAGTGTAGATTGTTCCACATTTGTCTTTTAATAATTCCAGAGCTCCTAATAGTGCACAGAGTTCACATGCCTGAGCAGACCAGGCAGCACCGAGGGGTCCTGACTCTATTAGAATCATATCTCCGTTTACAAGATATGATCAGGTGACTGCCTGGTGGGTGTGGGGAAGCTGTGGATGTGGTCTACCTGGACTTCAGCAAGGCCTTTGACACTGTCCCCCACAGCAAACTGCTGGCTAAGCTGTCAGCTCGTGGCTTGGGCAGCAACACTCTGCGCTGGGTTGGGAACTGGCTGGAGGGCCGGGCCCAGAGAGTGGTGGTCAATGGTGCCACAGCCAGCTGGAGGCCAGTCACCAGTGGCGTCCCCCAGGGATCAGTGCTGGGGCCCATCCTCTTCAGTGTCTTCATTGACGATCTGGATGAGGGCATTGAGACAGTCATCAGCAAATGTGCAGATGACACCAAGTTGGGAGCAGATGTTGGTCAGTCAGAGGGCAGAAGGGCTCTGCAGAGGGACCTCGACCGACTGGACAGATGGGCAGAGGCCAACGGGATGGCATTCAACAAGTCCAAGTGCCAGGTGCTGCACTTTGGCCACAGCAACCCCATGCAGAGCTACAGGCTGGGGTCAGAGTGGCTGAGAGCTGCCAAACAGAGAGGGACCTGGGGGTGCTGATTGACAGCTGCCTGAACATGAGCCAGCAGTGTGCCCAGGTGGCCAAGAAGGCCAATGGCATCCTGGCCTGCATTAGGAATGGTGTGGCCAGCAGGAGCAGGGAGGTCATTGTGCCCTGTACTCTGCACTGGTTAGGCCACACCTTGAGTCCTGTGTCCAGTTCTGGGCCCCTCAGTTTAGGAAGGACATTGAGACACTTGAAGGTGTCCAGAGAAGGGCAACGAGGCTGGGGAGGGGTCTGGAGCACAGCCCTGTGAGGAGAGGCTGAGGGAGCTGGGGTTGCTTAGCCTGGAGAAGAGGAGGCTCAGGGGAGACCTCATTGCTCTCTACAACTCCCTGAAGGGTGGTTGTAGCCAGGAGGGGGTTGGCCTCTTCTCCCTAGCAACCAGCACCAGAACAAGGGGACACAGTCTCAAGCTGCACCAGGGGAAGTTTAGGCTGGAGGTGAGGAGAAAGTTCTTCACTGAGAGAGTGATTCATCATTGGAATGTGCTGCCCAGGGAGGTGGTGGAGTCACTGTCCCTGGAGGTGTTCAAGAGGGGATTGGACGTGGCGCTTGGTGCCATGGTCTAGTCGTGAGGTCTGTGGTGACAGGTTGGACTCGATGATCTTCAAGGTCTTTATTAGTTCAAAGTGCTCTTCATCTTTCTCATTCCATTTAATTTTGTCTGTTGTTGATTTCTCATATAAAAACTTCACTTTCTCACTGAACCCTTCGATCCAGGATCTACAGTATCCTGATAATCCTGGATTCTGTCTTATCTCTTTCTTTGACTGTGGTGGCGGTAAAGCTGGAATTCCCGATCCCCTGTCTGGATCTCATTTCTTCTTTCCCTGACTAAGCCAATGCCCTAAATGTCTTACCTCCTTCTCCACAAACTGTAATTTAGATCTTGACACTTTTAACCCTTAAATTTCCAAGGAAATTTAGTAATTCTATGGTGCTTTGTCTAGTTTCTTCCTCAGTCCTTCCTGCCACTAATAAATCGTCCACATATTGTAATAATTTGGTTTCCCCTTTCGCTTCAAAGGTCTGCAACAACTTCTCTAACGTTTGTCCAAATAGATGAGGGGACTCTGTAAACCCCTGAGGTAACACCATCCATCTAAGCTGTTGTTTTCTCCCCATGTCAGGGTCCTCCCACTCAAAAGCAAACTAATCCCGAGAATCAGCTACTGGTTGATTGTAGGCTGAACATGAGCCTGCAGTGTGCCCAGGCAGCCAAGAAGGCCAATGGCATCCTGGCCTGCATCAGGAACAGTGTGGCCAGCAGGAGCAGGGAGGTCATTCTGCCCCTGTACACTGCACTGCTTAGGCCACACCTTGAGTCCTGTGTCCAGTTCTGGGCCCCTCAGTTTAGGAAGGAGGTTGTCTTGCTGGAGCATGTCCAGAGGAGGGCAACAAAGCTGGTGAGGGGTTTGGAACACAAGCCCTATGAGGAAAGGCTGAGGGAGCTGGGGTTGCTTAGCCTGGAGAGGAGGAGACTGAGGGGTGACCTTATTGCTCTCTACAACTACCTGAAGGGAGGTTGTAGCCAGGCAGAGGTTGGCCTCTTCTCCCAGGCAGCCAGCACCAGAACAAGAGGACACAGTCTCAGGCTGCGCCAGGGCAGGTTTAGGCTGGATGTTAGGAAGAAGTTCTACACGGAGAGAGTGATTGCCCATTGGAATGGGCTGCCCGGGGAGGCGGTGGAGTCACCTTCATTGGAGGTGTTCAGGAGAAGACTGGATGGGGTGCTTGGCTGTATGGTCTAGTTGTTGGGTGGGTTGGATTGGTTGATGGGTTGGACGCGATGATCTTGAAGGTCTCTTCCAACCTGGTGTATTGTATTGTATTTCTCATCCAGAGGACAAGTCCAAAAGGCTTCCTTCAAATCAATCACGCTGTACCGTGTACGCTGTGGTGACAAGTGACTCAGCAGAGTACAAGGATTAGCCACCACAGGAAACTTGGCTACAGTCCTCTGATTTACAGCTTGAAGATCCTGCACCAATCTGTATGATCCATCTGCTTTCCTTGGGTGTGTTATGTGGAGACATACATGGCTCTAATGTTCCTTGTTGAATTAGTCTATCTATCACTGGTTTGAGCCCCTTCCTTCCCTCCAGAGGAATGGGGTATTGTCTCACCCTTATAGGCTGCTGTGGATCTATCATCCCTACTGAGAGAGGCTGAATTTCCAGTTTTCCTGAATCTCCTTCACTATACACAGTATTACCAAGGTTGGAAGAGACCTCGAAGATCATCGAGTCCAACCTGTCACCACAGACCTCACGACTAGACCATGGCACCAAGTGCCACATCCAGTCCCCTCTTGAACACCTCCAGGGACGGTGACTCCACCACCTCCCCGGGCAGCACATTCCAATGACAAATCACTCTCTCGGTGAAGAACTTTCTCCTCACCTCCAGCCTAAACTTCCCCTGGTGCAGCTTGAGACTGTGTCCTCTTGTTCTGGTGCTGGTTGTTAGGGAGAAGAGGCCAACCCCTGAGGGTTAATTTCTGCCTCATCTTCTGCAGTTAGACTGTACAACTGGATCTTTAACTCCCCCCTTGGCTCTTAATATTAAGTCCTAGCCTCACAATCCAATCTCTCCCTAATAAATTATGTTCAGCTTCAGGGACCAACAAGAGATCATTAAGACAAATCTGTTTTTCTGATTCTATTTCTATGTCTTCTAAAATAGGAACCTTAAAAGGTTCCCCTTTCGCTCCTGCTACGGTTGTATTCTTTCTCCCAGCTTTAACCCCTTTTGGTAGTTGTCTGATAGTTGATTTCTCAGCTCCTGTGTCTACTAAAAATTGTGTTTCTTCTTTCTGGGGGCCTACCAATAATTTTATCAAGGGCTCATTTGATGTTTGGGTCCCCAAGATATCCAGCCCCTGACACCCCTAGTCCGCCTTAAACATTTTCTCGTCCTGCTCTTTCTTTCTACAACACTTCTGTAGGTGTCCCCTCTCGCTACAATAGCAACAAACAGGAGCCTTCCCGGATTTTGCTGACTGTTTCTCCTCCACAGATTCCTCTGTCACTCCCCTCTCTCCTTTCGGCTTGCTTTCTCTTCCACCTACTTTTTGGCTTTCTCTAATAGCAGCTACAAAACTCTTAGCCTTCGCTTTTTGCTTTTCCTCATCCCTCCGTACATAAACCTCCCGTGCCTCCCCTAACAGCTCTTCCAGACCCCTATCCTGCCAATCCTCCATCTTCTCTAGTTTTCTCCTAATGTTCCCCCCAGGATTTTGCCACAGAGTGAGTGTTTAACACTGCTCCTCCGACAGGAGAGTCAGGATCTACTCCAGAGTACATTTGAGAACTTTTTCTTCCTCTCTCCAACCGCTCGGTTGGAGATTCGTCTTTCTGCTGATGTTCACTAAACGTTTTGTTTATATTCTGCCCCCGTGGAACCGCCTCCCTGATCCCTTGTGTCACTATAGTCCCGAAAGCCTTCATGTTTTGTCTCCCATCCGCTGCCTGATTATTCCAATTAGGGTTTACACTTGGCCACTTTTGCTCTCCAGGGGGACCCGCCTCAGGGTGCTGAGGGAGCTGGCGGATGAGCTGTCCAAGCCACTCTCCATCATTTTTCAGCAGTCCTGGCTCACTGGAGAGGTCCCAGAAGACTGGAAGCTGCCAACGTGGTGCCCATCCACAAGAAGGGCCGGTTGGAAGAGCCGGGGAATGATAGGCCTGTCAGCCTGACCTCAGTGCCAGGCAAGGTTATGGAACAGGTCATCTTGAGTGCGATCACACAGCACTTACAGGATGGCCAAGGGCTCAGGCCCAGCCAGCATGGATTTAGGAGGGGCAGGTCCTGCCTGACCAACCTGATCTCCTTCTATGATCAGGTGACTGCCTGGTGGATGTGGGGAGGCCTGTGGATGTGGTCTACCTGGACCTCAGCAAGGCCTTTGACACCGTCCCCACAGCAAACTCCTGGCCAAGCTGGCAGCCCATGGCTTGGACAGGATCACACTGCGTTGGGTTAGGAACTGGCTGGAGGCTGAGCCCAGAGAGTGGTGGTGAATGGAGCCACAGCCAGCCGGAGGCCGGCACTAGTGGTGTGCCCCAGGGATCAGTGCTGGGCCCCATGCTCTTTAACATCTTTATTGATGATCTGGATGAGGGCATTGAGTCCATCATCAGTAAATTTGCGGACGACACCAAGCTGGGGACAGGAGTTGATCTGCTGGAGGGCAGAGAGGCTTTGCAGAGGGACCTCGACAGGCTGGACAGATGGGCAGAGGCCAAGGGCAGGAGATTGAAGACATCCAAGTGCCAGGTGCTGCACATTGGCCACAGCAACCCCAGGCAGTGCTACAGGCTGGGGTCAGAGTGGCTGGAGAGTGGCCAGGCAGAGAGGGACTTGGGGGTGCTGGTTGATGGTAGGCTGAACATGAGCCTGCAGTGTGCCCAGGCAGCCAAGAGGGCCAATGGCATCCTGGCCTGCATCAGGAACAGTGTGGCCAGCAGGAGCAGGGAGGTCATTCTGCCCCTGCATACTGCACTGCTTAGGCCACACCTTGAGTCCTGTGTCCAGTTCTGGGCCCCTCAGTTTAGGAAGGAGGTTGACTTGCTGGAAGGTGTCCAGAGAAGGGCAACGAAGTTGGTGAGGGGTTTGAAACACAAGCCCTATGAAGAGAGGCTGAGGGAGCTGGGGTTGCTTAGCCTGGAGAAGAGGAGACTGAGGGGTGACCTTATTGCTCTCTACAACTGCCTGAAGGAAGGTTGTAGCCAGGCAGAGGTTGGCCTCTTCTCCCAGGCAACCAGCACCAGAACAAGAGGACACAGTCTCAGGCTGCACCAGGGCAGGTTTCGACTGGACGTTAGGAGGAAGTTCTACACAGAGAGAGTGATTGCCCATTGGAATGGGCTGCCCGGGGAGGTGGTGGAGTCGCCGTCATTGGAGGTGTTCAGGAGGAGACTTGATGGGGTGCTTGGTGCCATGATCTAGTTGTTTGATGGGCTGGCCACGATGATCTTGAAGGTCTCTTCCAACCTGGTTTATTTTATGATGATGATGATGATGATGATGATGATGATGATGATGATGATGATGTCTCTCCCAGAGTCTTATTCCTGCCTGTCTAATCATTCCTCTTTCCTCCACAGTAAAGAGGATTCCTAATATAGATTGCATTTCTTCCCAGGTATAGGTGTTCGGCCCCAAAAACTGGTCTAACCTCCCGAAACACCCAAGGGATCTTCCAGAAGATTCCCCATCTCCTTTTTAAAACGTTTAACATCTGTAGTGTTCAGAGGAACTGCTACAAATCCTATCCCTCCTTGATTCCCACCCAGAGGGACTTCCCTTAGAGAGTAGAGACCTCCTAGCTTCTCACTTTCTTCCTCCCCTCCCCTCTCATTACTCCTTATTCTGCTTCTAGTCCTCCGTGCAGGGGGCGAAGGGGATGGTGCAGGAGCAGTAGGGACTCTTTTCTACCCCTTTCCTGATTTCCCTTAGTTTTTAAGGTAAATACTAACATTGGAGTTGCTCTAGAGACTTCTAACCACAAGGCAGCATAATCGCTTTCCTCTTGATCAAAAGGCTCCCTTGAACTAACATAAGTATTTAATGCCTGGCACACCCAGTCATCAAAGGATCCAAAAGTTGGCCAAAACCCGTGGGGTCTTAGGGGCTCTTTTGGCCACTCCACCATGCAACAGTGGATCATTTTTTCCTAATTTTCCCCTTTCTGTTCATCCCAATACTTTATCACCAACCCTAGAGGGCTCTCTAGTGGTATATCTGGTAATTTACTCCCCTTATTCACTTGGAGGCCCCTCCTTGTGCCTCCAGGGTCCGAGAATCTGCTTTTCCCGTGACCCATCCCTGGCTGTGCCTGTGTCTGAAGGTGTCTTGCAGGTGTGTCCCCACCCACGAATCCTAATTGCGATGGCTTTGGTCCTTCACCGGCCGAGTCCCTCGCGGGGTGTCGGAACGGCGGTTAGAAGACCTCCGCGCTCGCTTCGGAACTAAGCTCCGTCTCGGTCACAGCCTCACACGCACTCTCACAGCCAGATCCCGCCCCACCGAACGGCAACCCTTCGTTCAGGTCGCTCGTCTGAACGGTGCACTCACAGCTCCTGTCGTCGTTCGGCTCTTCGCGCGCAGAATCACGGGCCGAACCGGCGAGCTGCAATTCTTTTGCTTGCCTCTTATTGTCGTAATCCTCTTGGCTCCGAACCTGCTCTCGGCAAGGGCCACAGAAGTGGTGCGCCCCCCTTAACCGATCACAAGTTTCAGAGTCCCAACAGGGTCACGCCGGGGATCACCGAATTGTTCTAAATGACCGAGCCAATTAAAGTCTAACGAATGTAATTTTAATTTGAAAAGAGCAATTTTAAGGCAACCAGAGACACGCAAAACAGCGCTGGGGGCCACAATGCACGCTAATCACTTTCTCACTACCCCTTAAATATTCTACCCTTAATACATATGCATACTGAGGTGGGTGTATTGAAATTCGTTTGTCCTTCTGGTGGTCTTTCAATGATGGAATCCTTTAGTCAGCACAGCCGGTGGGTTGTGTGCTAAGTCCTTGCGATTGTGTCTTTTTCGTTCCGTTGTTGCAATTAATGTCCTTTCCCAGAGATGGTCTTCACAGAGGTTCTGTTGATTCTCACAATCGTCCTTCGTGTTCCTGTCTTCTGCAGCAACTTCTCTTCCTTTCTCGTCCTTGAAGAACTTCTTCTCTTCCTTTCCCATCCTTAAAGAACTTATTTCATAATGCTTCACTTGTTAGCTGTTCATTCCTAACATGTCACTAGGGCATTAGTACACATGCGTTAAAGCAAATAAAATCAAGCAACAACAGGTTATAATAAAATCTAAAACCTTACTCTATACTCAACCAAGTCAAATGAATCATAAACAACTAATTGTAATGAGACCTAAAAGAAATGTCACTCCAGTTCCATATGTACATTCTCAGTGTCTGACCGCTCGTCTCATCTTTCATGCTTCTGCTTTTGCTTTAATCAAAATCATTTAATTGACATGAATTATCATTCCATTTATCACAATCTCCCAGCACAAAGTGGCATCTCACAGTGCCCCGTGCCAGCTCCAAGTGCTCCATGCCACCTCCCAGTCCCCACCACCAACTCCCAGCTCCCTCTACCGGATCCCAGTGTCACCTTCTAGTGTCCTGTGCCCACCATCAGCTCCTAGCGCCCAGAGTCATTTCCTAGCCCCCAGTGCTCCGTCCCTGCTCCCAGTCTCATTCCCCAGTACCCAGCGTCAACTCCCAGTGCTCGGTAACGGTGCCCAGCGTCATCGCCCAGCGCCCGTTGTAATTTCCCAGCTCCCGCTATCAGCTCCCAGGGCTCCATCCACTTCCCTGTGCCCGGTGCCAGCTCCCCGCCCCCTCCCCGCCCCTCCCGTGCCGGTGCCGCCCGTTGCAGGTGAGGCGGAGCGGGACAGCTTCGGCAGACGGCACAGCAGCATGTGGCTGTACGCAGCGCTCTTCCTCCTCGTCCCCCTCCTCTCCATCTTCGTCCTTCTCGTCCGGGTCCTGCTGGACTCGGGGAAGGGACCCAGCCCCTTCGCCACCGATGCCCGCCGCCCGCCCGCCCCGCTCGTCACCGACAAAGCTTTCCGCAGGACCGTGGTCAAGACAGGTACGCGGCTGCCGTGACCCCCGCTCCCCGGTGGGACCCCTGCACCCATCCCTGCGCTGCGACGGGGGTGGCATTGACCCTCGGGGTGGCATCTCTCCTTGGATGGCATCACCCCCCAGGGTGGCATCTCTACCTAGTGTGACATTGCCCAGGGAGGTGGCATCATGCCCCAGGACAGCATCATCTCCCAGGGTGCCATCTCCACCCCCATCACATCGCACAGGGAGGTGGCATTGCCCCTCGGGGTGGCATCACCGCTTTGAGGTGGCATCATCCCCTAGCAAATCCTTGGGGGTCACTCCCTGGGTACCCTGCCCCTACTCTGGGGGTGCCACCTCCCAGCACCGAGGGTGCCACCTCTCCTCCCCCCAGCTTTCTCAGCAGACAAAGTGCCTACGGGGCTGGATGCCATCGTGATCGGCAGCGGCATCGGGGGGGGCTGGCAGCCGCCACGCTGCTGGCCAAGGTGGGCAAGAAGGTGCTGGTGCTGGAGCAGCACGGGAAGCTGGGGGGCTGCTGCCACACCTTCACCGAGAAGGGCTTCGAGTTCGACACCGGTATGCCCCCCCTGGCCCCTGGGCACCCTGGGCAAAGGGTGGGGGACTGGGGCACGGGGAAAGGGGAGGGTGCCAGTGGCGGGGACCACACCCAAACCACCCATGGGCGCCCAGCAGGGGCAGCCCTGGCACCCACTCCAGGGTTAGCCCAATGCTGTTTCTGCTTGAGCAATGCCACCCACGCCCCTGCCCTTGCCCCCGAGCCCTCCTGCTGCCACGTTGGCCTGGCAGTGCCACCCAGAGCCTGCCAATTCCCCATAGCCCAGCCCAGATCCTAGAAGCTGCCCCACAGCCTCGGTCTGATCCTATAAATATCTTCATAATCAGCTCAGGTCCAGCTCAGACCCTACAGAGGTCCTCCTAATCCACCTCAGATCCTATAAAGTTCCTCACAGCCCAGCCCGGATCCTGCAAAGTTCCCTGCCCCTGGCTCAGATCCTCTGCATCTCCCCCACAATCCTCCTTAGAGCCTCCAAATTCCCACCAAGCCAGTGGAGATCCTAGAAATCCCCTTCAATCCACTTCAGATCCTACACAGCTCCCTGGACCGGGTTTAACTCTGAGAAACTCCCTGGAGTCCAGCTCAGAGCCTACGAACTCCCCCCAGTCCAGACCAGGTCCTAACAATTCCTCCATAACCCAGCTCAGATCCCATGAATTCCCTATAACCCAGCTCAGATCCCATGAATTCCCTATAACCCAGCTAATCCCAGCTAACCCAGATCCCATGAATTCCCTATAACCCAGCTCAGATCCCATGAAATTCACCTCCCATGAATTCCCCCAGCTCAGATCCCATGAATTCCCTATAACCCAGCTCACCTCCCATGAATTCCCTATAACCCAGCTCAGATCCCATGAATTCCCTAACCCAGCTAGATCCCAGCTAACCCAGCCAGATCCCATGAATTCCCTATAACCCAGCTCACCTCCCATGAATTCCCTATAACCCAGCTCAGATCCCATGAATTTTAACCCAGCCAGATCCCACACTCCAGTTCAGGTCCTGTGAAATCCCCCAAGACCCAGCTCAGATCCCAGAAATTCCCCACGACCCACCTTAGATCCTGCAAACTCCTTATGATTCACTTCGGGTCCCACCGAATTCCCTGTGCCCAGTTTAACTCCTAGAACTTCCCCAGAGCCCAGCCCAGATCCCATGAAATTCCCCACGATCCATTGTAGATCCCAGAAATTCCCCCCCCACCCCCTCAGATCCTATACATTCCTCATCTCAGGTCCTTTACATTTCCCTGTACTCAGCAGGAATCCCAGAGAATTCCCCACAGTCCTTCTCAGATCCCAGACATTCCCTCATAACCCAGTTCAGATCCTATGAAATTCCCTGCAGCCATCTTAATTCCTATCCATTCCCCAGTGCTCCACTTCAAATCCTATACATTTCCCTGTATCCAGCTCAAACAACATAAAACTCCCCAAACCCACCTCTGATCCTACAGACTTCTCCCCAAGTCCAGCTCAGATCCTACAGACTTCTCCCCATATCCACCTCTGATCCTACAGACTTCTCCCCATATCCACCTCTGATCCTACAGACTTCTCCCCATATCCAGCTCTGATCCTACAGACTTCTCCCCAAGTCCAGCTCAGATCCTACAGACTTCTCCCCATATCCAGCTCTGATCCTACAGACTTCTCCCCATATCCAGCTCTGATCCTACAGACTTCTCCCCAAGTCCAGCTCAGATCCTATAAAATCCGCTGCACCTAACTGAGTTCCTTTGAATTCCCCACAGTCCCACTCCCATCATGGAAAGTTCCCCACAACCAGCTCACAGCCTACAAATTTTCCCCCAGTCCAGCTCACATCCCCACTGAATTCCCAGCATCCAGCCCAAATCCCACAGGATTCCCCACAGCCCATCTCAGAGCCCCAGCTTTCCCCACCAGCCCTTTTGGCTCCCGTAAGATTCCCCTCGATCCACCCCACGTCCTAGAGATTTCCCAGCATGCAGCCCAAATCCCACAGGATTCCCCACAGCCCCTCTCAGCTCCCACAGATTTCTCCACAGCTCCATTTTGAGAGCCTCTCAGACTCCCACATCCAGCTCCATCCCTCCAAATTCCCTGATCCTGGGAATGCCACCTTAGGGGAACCTCTCCTTGCAGCCAGGCAAAGCCCAGCTCCTCCCCTCCTGGGATTAATGATTTACAGGGATGCAGACTGGAAACCCATCCAAAAAACACTCCTCATTGCTTTTTTGGGAAGACCACCGACCTAATTCCTAAATCCCTAGTTCCCAAATTCCCAACTCCCAGCGTTCCCTATCCCACCTCAGTGGTCTCTCTGCTTCTGTCCCACCTCAGCCCGGTCTCAGTTTCCCCTCTCCCTAACTCTTTACAGAGCTGCTGCGTTGGGGTGGGGAAACCAGAGTGGGGGGGGAAATCCAGAAATTCGATCCAAATCCTCAAAATTCCCAGTTCCTGGATTCCCCAATTCCCAGTTCCTCGCACTCCCAAATTCCCAGCTCCTGGCACTCCTTAACCCGCAGCGCTGAGCGCTCCTCTCCCCTCCCACCTCAGCCAGGTGCCACATCTCCCTCTCCACTCTTTACGGAGCTGGGGGTTGGGGTGGGGAAACCAGAGGGGGGATCCATAAATCCGATCCAAATCCTTAAAAATTCCCAATTCCCGAATTCCCGAATTCCCAATTCCCAGCACTCCTTAACCCGCAGCGCTGAGCGCTCCTCTCCCCTCCCACCTCAGCCAGGTGCCACATCTCCCTCTCCCCTCTTTACGGAGCTGCGGGGTTGGGGTGGGGAAACCAGAGGGGGGATCCATAAATCCGACCCAGATCCTCATGGATTGATCCCCAAATGGCTCCGGCAGGGATCCACTACGTGGGGCAGATGCAGGAGGGCTCTCTGTCTCGCCTGATGCTGGACCAGCTGACCGAGGGGCAGCTGGAGTGGAGCCTGCTGCCGGCCGCCTATGACGCCGTGGTGCTGGGGGAGCCCGGGGCCGGGGCCCGAACGTTCCGCATCCATTCCGGGCAGCAGGAATTTTTCCGGTCCCTGAAGGAGCAGTTTCCCGGGGAGGGAGCTGCAATCGATGAGTTCGAGCGGCTGGTGAAGGTCAGCAGGGGGTATGGGCTTGGTTCCTTGAGGCTCCAGACAGGAAATTCCCCACCCAAGGGCACCCCGAGGGCAGGGAGGGGGCAGGGAGTGGGCAGGGAGAGGGCATTGCACACCCAACCCCCAGCTCCCACCCTGGGAACAAAGGCACAAACGGGGCTGAAACCTCCCTCTGGTGCCTCAGGACCTGGGGGTGCAGAACGCTCTGGTTGGAGAAGACTCAAAGGGGATGGAGTCCAACCAGGAGCTGACAGCTACCTGCAGGCAGCTCTTAGACCCCTCTGAGCTCCTCGCCCCTCCAGGCGTGGGGGCTCCCCCACCTCCCTGAGCAGGGGTTGATGACCCTTTAGAGGAAGAAATTGTTCCTCATGGCCAACCTGAGCCTCCCCTGGGGCACCTTGAGGCCATTTCCTCTCCTCCCATCACTTGTTCCTAGGGAGCAGAGCCCAACCCCCACCTGGCTCCAGCCTCCTCTCAGGAGCTGCAGAGAGCAAGGAGGTCTCCCTCAGCCTCCTCTTCTCCAGCCTCAACCCCTCCAGCTCCCTCAGCTGCTCCTCCCCAGCCCTGTTCTCCAGACCCTTCCCCAGCTCTGTTGCCCTTCTCTGGCCCTGCTCCAGCCCTCCAAGTCCTTCTGGCAGTCAGAGCCCAACCCTGACCCCAGGATTCCAGCTGTGGGCTCCCCAGTGCCCCACATCAGAGCCAGGAGCTTTCTCTTAGCTTCCCACAGATCTCCTGGCACATACTGGGATACTCACAGTGGGATGATGCTCCAGGGGCTCCCAAGCACTATTAGCGGATTGCTAATTAGCATTAATTACTCTTCGAAAGCACCACGGAGACTGAAACTTCTCCCCCAGCTCTCCCTTCCCCCAGCGCCCTGGGAAGTGGTGCTTGGGAGGTGCTGCCAGCTCTGCTGCTCCAGCAGTGCCTTCAGAGGTCCAAAGGCATCTAGGAGCAGCTGGGCTGGTAGTGCACAGCCCCCGCGGGGGTCCTGAGCCCTGGGTGCCCCCGCAGGGCGTGGACAGGGGCTTGCTGCTCTTTGGCCTCCTGAAGCTGCTGCCCTGGGCGCTGGCCAGGCTGCTGTGCTGGTCGGGGCTCCTGCCCTGGCTCTTCTCCTTCTGCCAGCTGGCCCCACACACCCTGAAGGATGTGGTGGATGGACTCACACCCAACCCTGAGCTCAGAGCTGTCCTCAGCTACCTCTTCCCCACCTACGGTAGGTAGCAGCAGGGGCTGGGTTGAGAGGAGCCCTTCAGAAATGCTAAACCCCCTCTGGCGCCCCTCCCCCCACTTGCTTCTGTGTTTTGGGGTTGGATCTGCTCAGGGTTGAGCTGTTCAGGCTGGAAGAGACCTCTGGAGTCATCATAGTGGGGGGCAAGAGGCTGGGGCCAGACTCTGCTGAGTGGTGCCCAGCGACAGGACAAGGAGCACTGGGCACAAAGTGGCACCCAGGAGGTGCCACCTGGAGAGGAGGAGCAAGCAGTTTGGTGTGAGGGTGCTGGAGGCCTGGAGCAGGCTGCCCAGAGAGGTTGTGGAGTCTCCTGTGGAGAGCTTCCAACCCCCCCCCATGGCATTGTGCCCCTGGGCAAGGTGCTGTGGGTGCCCTGCTGGAGCAGGGGCTTGGGCTGGGTGAGCTCCAGAGGTGCCTTCCCACCCCTCCATGCTGGGATCCAGGGATTCTGGGATGTTGTGTGCATGAGTGCTCTGCCAGCATCCTTGTCCCCAAGCCAGCAGCTGGCTGTCTCCAGGGCCCTGTTGCCTTCAGCTCTCTCCCTCCACACCCTGGAAAGGAAGAAACCTTCCAAGTTCATCCAGACCAGCACCCTGCAGCCAGCAGGGACGTCCCCAGCCAGAGCAGGTTGCTCACAGCCGCAGACAACCTGACCTGGGATGGTGCCAGGCTTGGGGCAGCTCCCAGCTCTCCGGGCAGCCTGGGCCAGGCTCTCCCCAGCCTCAGTGTCAAACATTTCTCCTTCTCTCCACTCTCAATTTGCCTCTTGGAGCCCAAACCATCTCCCCTTGGCCTGTCCCATCAGGGCCTGCTCTGAACTCTGTCCCCAGCTTTCTGCTCAGCCCGTGAAGCACTGCAAGGCCACCAGGAGGTCTCCTGGAGCCTTCTCCAGGCTGCACAACCCCAACCCTCTCGTCCATCTACCCTTAAAACCTACCCTGGCACCACCCTGGCCTCACTCTAACCTCTTCACCCTAGACCTTCTCCTTTCTCCCACCCACCCAGTCCCCAGCTGCTTCCTCATGACCCTCAAGGACTCAGCTGCTTCGGGTGCAGAAGAACCACAGGGGCCACCCACATCCTGCTTCTGGGCACCCATGAGCTGTTCCTCACCCACAGCCAGTGCCCCCTCAGACCTCACCCCCACCCCATGACCCCTCAGATCTCACCACCATCCAATGCCCCCTCAGACCTCACCCCCACCCAGTGACCCCCAGTTCTCACCCCCATCCCTCCTTCCTCACCCCACCACATCCAGGCAAGGCTCAGTTTGTTACTCATCCTGAGGCTGAGCCCCAAGCCTTGGCACCAGCTCCTGTCTCCCCCTCAGGGGTGATCCCCTCCAGGGCCAGCTTCACCATGCACAGCATCCTGGTCAACCACTTCCTTGATGGTGCCTGGTACCCCAAGGGGGGCCCTGGGGAAATCCCCTTCCACCTGGTCCCTGTCATCCGGAGGAGTGGAGGCAACGTGCTGGGGAAGGCACCGGTGGAGAAGATCCTGCTGGACGCCCAGGGCAGAGCTTGTGGTGAGTGGTGGCACAGGTCACACCCTGGGCTTGCTCTGGCACTGGGAGGCCTCCAGCAGCCTTCTCAGGTGGGAGGTGTCCCTGCCCCCATGGCAGGGGTTTGGAGCTGGATGGTCTTCAGGATCCTTCCCAACCCATCCCATGAATCTACAACCTGGAGCTGGTCCTCCTCTCCTCATCTTTTCTCAGTTGCACTCTGGGATAGGCCAAGGGGCAGTGGATGGAAACTCCAGCTCAGGAGGTTCCACCTCACCATGAGGAGGAACTTCTGCACTGTGAGGCTCCCAGAGGCCTGGAGCAGGCTGCCCAGGGAGGTTGTGAAGCCTCCTTGTCTGGAGCCTTCCCAGCCCTGTCTGGATGTGTTCCTGTGTGACCTGTGCTGGGTTCCCTGCTCCTGCTCTGGCAAGATTGGACTGGGTGATCTCCAGAGGTCCCTCCCAACCCCTAACCTCCTGTGGCCTGTGATCCCCTTCCAGGTGTGAGTGTCAGGAAAGGGCAGGACCTGGTGAACATCTTTGCTCCTGTGATCATTTCGGATGCTGGGATCTTCAACACCTACGAGAGGCTGCCTGCCCGCAGAGGCTCAGGCACTGCCAGGTACAGCATGGAGCCTTGGGCTGCCCTGGGCACTGCCAGGTACAGCACGGAGCCTTGGGCTGCCCTGGGCACTGCCAGGTACAGCAGGGAGCCTTGGGCTGCCCTGGGCACTGCCAGGTACAGCACGGAGCCTTGGGCTGCCCTGGGCCCTTGAGCCTTGGGCTGCCCTGGGCCTGGGCCATGGCCACTTCACGTTGGCTTTGCTTTGCTACTGCAAAATATCCTGGTGGCCTTGGAAGAGGAATGGTTGGGTGGAAGGAGAATGGTTGGGTGGGAAGGGGCATGGCTGGGTGGAGAGTATGGTTGGGTTGGAGGGAGCAGGGCTGGGATGTAGGGAGCAGGGTTGGGTTGGAGGGAGCAGGTTTGGGTTGGAGGGAGCAGGATTGGGTTGGAGGGAGCAGGGTTGGGTTGGAGGGAGCAGGGTTGGGTTGGAGGGAGCAGGTTTGGGTTGGAGGGAGCAGGGTTGGGTTGGAGGGAGCAGGGTTGAGTTGGAGGGAGCAGGGTTGGGTTGGAAGGAGAAGGATTGGGTTGGAGGGAGCAGGGTTGGGTTGGAAGGAGCAGTGTTGGGTTGGAGGGAGCAGGGTTGGGTTGGAAGGAGCAGGGTTGGGTTGGAAGGAGAAGGATTGGGTTGGAGGGAGCAGGGTTGGGTTGGAGGGAGCAGGTTTGGGTTGGAAGGAGAAGGATTGGGTTGGAGGGAGCAGGGTTGGGTTGGAGGGAGCAGGTTTGGGTTGGAAGGAGAAGGATTGGGTTGGAGGGAGCAGGGTTGGGTTGGAGGGAGCAGGGTTGGGTTGGAGGGAGCAGGGTTGGGTTGGAAGGAGCAGGGCTGGGTTGGAGGGAGCAGGTTTGGGTTGGAGGGAGCAGGGTTGGGTTGGAAGGAGAAGGATTGGGTTGGAGGGAGCAGGGTTGGGTTGGAGGGAGCAGGGTTGGTTTGGAAGGAGAAGGATTGGGTTGGAGGGAGCAGGGTTGGGTTGGAAGGAGAAGGATTGGGTTGGAGGGAGCAGGGTTGGGTTGGAAGGAGCAGGATTGGGTTGGAGGGAGCAGGGTTGGGTTGGAAGGAGAAGGATTGGGTTGGAGGGAGCAGGGTTGGGTTGGAGGGAGCAGGGATTGGGTTGGAAGGAGCAGGGCTGGGTTGGAGGGAGCAGGGTTGGGTTGGAAGGAGCAGGATTGGGTTGGAGGGAGCAGGGTTGGGTTGGAGGGAGCAGGATTGGGTTGGAAGGAGCAGGGTTGGGTTGGAGGGAGCAGGGTTGGGTTGGAGGGAGCAGGGTTGGGTTGGAAGGAGCAGGGTTGGGTTGGAAGGAGAAGGATTGGGTTGGAGGGAGCAGGGTTGGGTTGGAGGGAGCAGGTTTGGGTTGGAGGGAGCAGGGTTGGGTTGGAAGGAGCAGGGCTGGGTTGGAGGGAGCAGGGTTGGGTTGGAAGGAGCAGGGTTGGATTGGAGGGAGCAGGGTTGGGTTGGAGGGAGCAGGGTTGGGTTGGAAGGAGCAGGATTGGGTTGGAGGGAGCAGGGTTGGGTTGGAGGGATCAGGGCTGGGTTGGAGGGATCAGGGCTGGGTGGGAATGAGCATGACTAGGTGGAAACTTTGTGGCCAGCAATGGAGTCACGGTGTCCAAGCACCCAAGCCCCCAGCGCAGGAACGCCCCTGAGTCTGGGAAGGTCTGGGGTTCCATAAGTGGGGCAGCAGCTGTGTGTCTCCTGCAGGAGGGTGCACCCCGCAGCCTCCTTGCCGCCTCATGCCGAATTTCAGGCCAGACCAGCTGTGCAAGCCAGGGGGAGCCAGCAGTGGGGCTTCTGCTAGGAGCAGGCCCTCCTGCAGAGCTGGGGTGCACACACAGCCCTTCTCTCTGTGCCCCAGGGGTCCAGGCTCAGCTGGGCAGGGCTGCGCACGGCGTGGGAGGCTTAACCATCTTCGTGGGCGTCCGAGGCTCGCGGGAGGAGCTGGGGCTGCAGCCCACCAACTACTTTGTGTACACAGACAGCGACCTGGATGCCATGTAGGTTGGGGCTGGGCTTGCAGCAGCTTCATTAAGCGCATCCATGGGTGGGGTGCTGCTCGGGGCAGATCCTCCACTGGGGCCCCACAAGTCGCCAGGGAGGGGCCGGCAGCACCACCCGGCTCCCAGCCTCTCCCCTCCCTGCAGAGCCAAGCGCTACCTGGCTGCCCCCGGGAAGAGGCTGCCAAGAGCATCCCTCTGCTCTTTGTTACCTGCCCCTCGGCCAAGGACCCCACCTGGGAGAGCAGGCACCCAGGTAATGAGTGCAGCCCAGCCACACCCACTCCTGACAGCTCCTGATGGGCTTTGGTTTGTTTGAAGCCTGCACATGAAAGGTTCTCTCCTTTGGCAGCCATGGAGAACGCTGCTGGGCGGCACGCTCCTGGAGAGCGCTCTGCAGGATGGGGGAGGTGGAAACAGAGAGCTGGGAACAGGGATGTGGAACACAGAGAGCTGGGAACAGGGATGTGGGAGCACAGAGAGCTGGGAACAGGGATGTGGAACAGAGAGCTGGGAACAGGGATGTGGAACAGAGAGCTGGGAACAGGGATGTGGGAGCACAGAGGGCTGGGAACAGGGATGTGGGAGCACAGAGGGCTGGGAACAGGGATGTGGGAGCACAGAGGGCTGGGAACATCCTGGTGGTCTGCATGGGGAGGGTTGGGAGCAGCGTGAGGGTGGGAAGGGCAAGAACCTTCCCCAGCCCTGTCCTGCTGCAGGTAAATCCACGCTGGCCATAGTGACCTTCGCCAGGTATGAGTGGTTTGAGGAGTGGAAGCACAAACAGGTCCTCAAGAGGGGAGATGATTATGAGGACCTGAAGAAGAGTTTCCTGGACACTATCATGAGCACTGTCTACAAGCTCTACCCTCGCATCGAGGACAGGGTGAGCTTCATGGGGCCACCAGCTCCTCTCCTGGCTCCTGTCTACCTTGCCCCATCCTGCAAAGGTAGGAGCAGGGTCTGGGTCTGCTGGACCTGAGGTTCACCACCAATCCAATCCACTGCTGCCACCATGCATGGTGTAAGGTGGGGGTGGTGCTCCTCCAGGACCAGCTTGGGACCGGCAGTGGCCAGAACCACCATCCAAAGGTCTGCAAGGGAACCCATCTCGGCCTGTGCCCCACAGAGCCAGCTTTGGGGAGCACAATGAGACAGCCCAGGCCACCACACCTGCCCCTGCAGACCACATTTCCCTCTTGTCCCCTGCAGATAGAGTACATCTCCAGTGGGACTCCCCTCACCAACCAGCACTACCTTGCCAGCTCCAGGGGTGAGTTCTATGGCGCTGACCACAGCATCGAGCGCCTGCAAGCTGAGGCCATCGCTGCCATCCGGCCACAGACACCTGTCCCCAACCTCTTCCTGACAGGTGAGACCACGGCCACCACCCCCTTCTGAGATGGGCACAGCTCTGGGGAGGTGTGGAGGGTGCTGAGCTGAGAGCTGGGCAGGTGTGGAGGGTGCTGAGCTGAGAGCTGGGCAGGTGTGGAGGGTGCTGAGCTGAGAGCTGGGCAGGTGTGGAGGGTGCTGAGCTGAGAGCTGGGCAGGTGTGGAGGGTGCTGAGCTGAGAGCGGGGCAGGTGTGGAGGGTGCTGAGCTGAGAGCTGGGCAGGTGTGGAGGGTGCTGAGCTGAGAGCTGGGCAGGTGTGGAGGGTGCTGAGCTGAGAGCTGTGGAGCTGCTGCTGTGCCTTGGGGTGACGCAAGAGCTGCTGGAGGACATCGCAGTGCCTGGGGCAGAGTGGCTGAGAACTGCTCAGAGGAGAGGGACCTGGGGGTGCTCCTGACTGATGGCCAGGTGGGGATGAGCCAGCAGTGCCCAGGGGGCCAAGAAGGCCACCAGCAACCTGGCCTGGAGCAGCAATGGTGTGGGCAGCAGGAGCAGGGCAGGGATTGTCCCTCTCTGCTCAGCACTGGGGAGGCCACAGCTGGAATCCTGAGGTCAGATTTGTGCCCCTCAGCCCCAGAAGGACGTTGAGAGTTGGAGCAGGGCCAGGGAAAGGCAAACAGAGCTGGGGAAGGGTCTGGAGAACAGGGCTGGGGAGGAGCAGCTGAGGCAGCTGGGGGGGGTTGAGGCTGGAGCAGAGGAGGCTGAGGGAGACCTCCTTGCTCTCTGCAGCTCCTGAGAGGAGGCTGGAGCCAGGTGGGGGTTGGGCTCTGCTCCCTAGGAACAAGTGATGGGAGGAGAGGAAATGGCCTCAAGGTGCCCCAGGGGAGGTTCAGGCTGGCCACGAGGAACACTTTCTTTCTTCTTAGAAAGGGTTCTGAGACACTGTGCCAGGCTGCCCAGGGCAGTGGTGCAGTCCCCACCCCTGAAGGGGTTCCCAGCTGTGGAGCTGTGGTGCTGAGGGCTGTGGTTCAGCGGCTCAGCAGCAGTGGCTGTGAGCTGTGGGTGAGTGCTTGGCCCTGATGAGCTCCAAGGTCTCTTCCAGCCTCAGCAGTTCTGTGGAGCTGCATGGTCCCAGCAGGAGGAGGGAAGGGCAGCTGTGCTGCCCAGCTCTGCCCAGCACTGCTGTGTTTTACTTTGGCAGGATGAGACCTTCCCTGCCTGCAGAAGGAAGGGGGCCCCCAGGAGGGCTTCCGTGAGCCAAGCCCAAGGGCTGGCATGGGGGCAGCTGGGGGTGGTTGGGTTGGTGGTGTCCGGCAGCACTGCCAGCTGGGGACGCAGGACAGGGGCTGCCACCATGGCCAGCGCCACCCTCACCTCCTGCTCTCCTCCAGGGCAGGATCTGTGCCTGGGTGGCTTCATGGGAGCCCTGCAGGGAGCCGTCATCTGTGCCAGCGCCGTCCTGCAGCGCAACCTCTACGTGGACCTGGTGAGGCTCAGCAGGAGCCTGCGGGCCACCAATGCCAAGAAGGTGGCCTGAGGCTGCTGCCCCACGGGCACCAAGGCAGCCCCTGACCCCAGGCCACCCAGGCACCCCCACTGCATTGCCTCCCACGCAGCACCGAGCCAGAGGATGCCATCCCCCCCCAGCCACCTTGCCGCGCACCGAGCTCCCCTCGTGCCACAACAGGGGCCAGCAGGAGCCACTCAAAGCCAGCACTGACCCCTGGCCACGGTGTGGAGGGACTAAAGCTCTCCTCCTGGTGTAGGGAAGAGGAGCTCCAGGACCTGATGGGAGCAGCAGCAGCCAGGAAAGAAGTCAAGGCAGCTCCTAGAGCTTCACCTGGGCTCCTGAAGCTCCATTGGGCTCCCAAAGCTTCACCTGGGCTCCCAAAGCTTCACCTGGGCTCCCAAAGCTCCATTGGCCTCCCAAAGCATCACCTGGGCTCCCAAAGCTCCATCAGGCTCCTAAAGCTCCATTGGGCTCCCAAAGCTCCATTGGGCTCCTAAAGCTCCACCTGGGCTCCTAAAGCTCCACCTGGGCTCCTAAAGCTCCATTGGGCTCCCAAAGCATCACCTGGGCTCCCAAAGCTCCATCAGGCTCCTAAAGCTCCATTGGGCTCCCAAAGCTCCATTGGGCTCCTAAAGCTCCACCTGGGTTCCTAAAGCTCCATTGGACTCCTAAAGCTCCATTGGGCTCCCAAAACTTCACCTGGGCTCCCAAAGCTTCACCTGGGCTCCTAAAGCTCCATTGGGCTCCTAAAGCTTCACCTGGCTTCCTAAAGCTTCACCAGATTCCCAAAGCTTCAGCAGACTGCCAATGATTCACCAGGTTCATAAACCTCCATCGGGTTCCTAAGCTCCATCAGGCTCCTAAAGCTCCACCAACCTCCCAAAGGCTTACCAGACTCCTAAAGCTCCCCTGGGCTCCTGAAGCTCCACATGGGACATGGCAGTCCCAAGGGGTGCAGCAGCAGCAGCAGCAGCAGCTGCCCTTGCCCAGCCCTGTCCAAGCAGCCCTGGGCAGTTGTGGGGGAGCCCCAGCAGGGGCTGGCTGGGCAATGACCATGCAGACCCCTGGGAGGAGCTCCAAGCTAAGTCCCAGCACTGAGCTTCCACCAAGGTGCCCAGGAGGTGCCCATGGAGGTGATCCAGCAGGAGGGAGCCAGCTCCTGGTCCTGCAGGGTGTGGAGCAAGTGTCTTGTTCTGGCACACCAAGGGGCTGGAGCTGGGCAGAGGCCCCTGGTCACTGCGGGTGCTTGCCAAGCCCTGGCAGAGCAGCAGGGGCAGGGCGCAGCCCTCAGCACATCTCGGTGCCCAGGGACGTGTGGAGGTGCTGGGAGCCCCTGCAGACCAAAGCTGATGCCTGCCAGGACAGCCTGGGAGGACGGCCAAAGCCTTCTCCAAGTGGGAAGGAAGCTTCTGAGAGCAGCAGCAATAAAAGGACCTCGTGATTCACTGCCTCGGGGTGCAGAGCACTGTGGGGTCAGGGCACCACGGGAGGCTGCTGTGGGCCATGCTGAGGGGGAGGGGGAGGGGAGGGGAGGGGAGGGGGAAGAGGGAGGGGGAAGAGGAAGAGGAAGAGGGGGTGCAGCTGAGACCTGTCCTTGTGTCACCTGAAGGCTGAACTGCATCAGCTCAAGCTCTGGGGAGGGAGGAGTGCAGAAGGGTCAGGAATCATCAAATGAAGAAAGGTTTCAGCTGGGAAAGATCTTTAGGATCACTGAGTCCAGCCCTGAGCCCAGCACCCCCAGCACCCCCAGCACCCCCAGCCCATGGCCCTCAGCACCACAGCTTGGAAAACCCCTCCAGGGATGGGGACTGCACCCCTGCCCTGGGCAGCCTGGCACAGGCCTCGACAAGCCTTTCTAGGAGGAAATTGTTCCTCATGGCCAACCTGAGCCTCCCCTGGGGCTCCTTGAGGCCATTTCCTCTCCTCCCATCACTTGTTCCTTGCTCATCCTCGTGGCCCTTCTCTGGACACCTTCCAGCACGTCCACATCCCTCCTGTAATAGGGGCTCCAGAACTGGAGGCTGTACTCCAGGTGGGGTCTGCCCAGGGCTGAGCAGAGGGGAGAATCCCCTTTCTTGCCCTGCTGGCCACACTTCTCCTGATGCAGCCCAGGATCTGATTGACTTTCTGGGCTGCAAGTGCACATTGAGAGCTCCTGTTGAGCTTCTCCTCCACCAGCACCCCCAAGTCTCTCTCCTCAGGGCTGCTCTCCAGCCAGTCCCTGCCCAGCCTGGATTTGTGCCTGGGATTGCCTCGACCCAGCTGCAGGAGCCTGCCCTTGGTCTTGTTGAAGCTCATGAGGTTGGCTTGTGCCCACCTCTCCAGCCTGTCCAGGTCCCTCTGGATGGATCCCTTCCCTCCAGCGTGTCTGCTGCACCACACAGCTTGGTGTCATCAGCAACCTTGCTGAGGGTGCACTCGATGTCACTGTCCATGGCACCCACAAAGATGTTGAACAAGCCTGGTCCCAGGACTGATCCCTGAGGGACTCTGCTTGTCCCTGGCCTCCACTGGGACATGGACCCATTGACAGCCACTCTTTGGGTGCAGCCATCAAGCCAGTTCTGTATCCATCTAGTGGTCCATCCATCAAACCCATGTGTCACCAGCTTGGAGACCAGGAGACAGTGTCGAAGGCTTTGCTCAAGTCCAGGTAAACGACATCAGTTGCTCGCCCCTCATCTATTAATGCTGTCACCTGTTCATAGAAGGCCACCAGGTTTGTCAGGCAGGATTTATGGTTTAAGATTCAGCTTCTCTTTGACCAGTGCCTGGGATTCTTTTGGCTTAATAGATACAGGAATGTGACCTCCACCACTCTGCCCATAGAGATAAAGGAGTTTAAGATCCCAGTGGGCGAAAGAGTAGTTTTAAGTGATGGCTGGGATCCAAAGGTGATTTATTTGATGCGTTTGAATCTGCTGCTGGTGATGGTGATTGCGTACTTGTTACATGCGCTGTACCGGGAGTAGAAGGTATCTAAGGCCTGCTTTGTAATTAGGCGTAGACCGAAAAGGAGAAAGCACGGCTCTAACTCTACCCCAGAGGTATCTAGTGATGAGGAGAATGGAGAATCTGTATCAGTTAAAGATAAGGCTAAAAAGTCCATCGGAAAGGCTGCTCTGAACGGTGCTGTTGGTGGTTCTGGCAATCAGCCAGCTCCAGCGGCAGCGGCAGCTCCTAACATGGCGGCTCCCACGTCCTCGGCAGCCATTAGAGGCAAAGCCATTTCCTCCTTCTTCTTCGGCAGGACCGGAAGCGTCCTCCACAGCAGCTGATCCGTCTCAAAACCTGTCGGCTTCTGTTAAGCCAGCTGTAAATCCAAACACAGCTCCAGTTAAGCAGGTAGCTGTTTTAAATACAAGAAGTGGAAAGAGCAAAGCTGATCCAGGAGCTGATCCTGGTGAGGGAACTTCTGCTGAAAGAGACCCTGATGAGGAGGAGGAGAAGGTTTGTCTTAAAGATATAGCTGAGTTATTAAGATCATCACTGGATGGAGATGCAGGGCAATGCCATTGCTGATAGGAGAACAACTAGAGGTGGTACTCCTGACCTTAAAGAGATTCTTAGGAGAGTGACAGTAAGATTACTGGGACAAGAACTTCAGGAAGAGGAGGCAGAGGAGGAGTCAGATGACATTGACAGCTGTTTGCCACCAAGAGAAGAACTGAGAAATGTGCGTAAGGATTACATCAGAGCAGATAAGGAGCCAATCCTAGCTTGGCTTGGTAGATGCTACGATACAGGTGCTCCAGCTCTGGTAGTTGGAGACAAGTCAGCAGCTCAACTAGGAACTCTCTCAAAGGATAATGGAATAGATAGACATCTAGGCAGGACTCTCGGCAAGGTTACTCTCTGGATTCGCCTTTTAATGGCAACTCTCATGAGGTATCCTTCCCGAGATGATCTTCCATGGAATCCTAAACCCTGGACTACCATAGATGAGGGCATTAAGCATCTGAGAGAATTTGCTGTTAGAGAGGTACTCTATGGTGGCCATGAGACTCTGAATCCTGATGAAATCCCTGTAGGAACTGGTCTTGCTAAGAAGCTCATCAAACTTGCTCCTCCTAATTATGCAAATATTCTGGCAAGCAGAATTGTGGCAAGAAATTACGGTGGAGCTTCTCCTACGGTTGGCCAATTCACTGATCAAATGAGACAACTGGAGGACAGCATGACACGTGTTTCTTTGGTTTCAGCCATTGAAACTCTGTCTGGTGAAATGAAGAATTACATGAAAGAGCTTGTTTTGGTCTATGAAAGGATAAATTAATGTTCAATAAGCGGAGCGATTAATAAAATATTAATGATTTTATTAATCACAAAAGTCCCACAAAAAATATTAATGAAAACCTATTTACAGGTTCGAGGGGTTTCGGTCGTGGAACAGATCCCTCCCCAGCAGGAACAAATAGCAATTTAAACAACATGCACAAAAATCCAGAAACAACAAACAGCACTTTAAACTGTAAAGAAAAGAAACCTCGGCACTGCAGCCGGCGGTTGCCCACAACGGGGGGGGGGGAACCCAGAACTCCCCAGGGCAACAGACCTGCAATAGATGCACGTGGGAGCTGCAGGAGCAGAGTTTCACTTTCTGTTGGGGTCTGCAGCTTGTTGCTGAGACAGGATTTGCTCCCAAAGGGTTTGTAGCTAAAAGCTTTGTCGAGAGGAGGTTTCTCGGCCGTGATCCTTTCGCAGCAGCGCTCGCTCCTTGCTCCAGTCAAACGGAACCGTCCCGGGGACTCGGCTCCTCTGGGGTTTCGCCTCTCGGCCCGGCAAGACAAGTGTCTGTCCTCTGGGCTTTACAACGCTGAGAATAGCGAGGGGGCTGTGCTGTCTTGTCTGGGTAAACTGGAACACAGTTCAGCTTCCAAGCGAGGCTTGTGGTTCCTTCCAGAGCGTGGGCAATGGCAAGACAAAGCTCTGGCCCTTCGGGCTGATATTTATAGGTTTCCCGAGACAATACTGGCCAGGAGCAGCACAGGTCTAGGTGTAAACCCTGGTACTGCAACCTATAGAAAGCCTTCTTCCCAAACGTGGCCAAAAGCACACCCCCTGGCTCATCCTGGCTCTGAAACATGTCCAGGCAAGCCTAAAGAAGCAGATCTACTAGCTTGTGCCTCATTGTCTGGTTCAGAGCCATTTTGAGGCTTTTTGTCCATCCAGGAAAGAGCTGAAGGATGAAATTAAAAATACCATCTCCCAATTGACACAAAGAGATAATTCCAATTCTTCCTCCAGATGGATACAGGTTTCCTCTGTGAGGAATAGACGTCCTCCAAGGATGTCATTCCAAAACAGGTCATTCCAAAACAGATCCAACCAAAACAGACCACCAAGGCAATCACGTGCGAGTATTTGGATAACTCTGGGTGATCAGTTTGGTGAGAACATGAACAGATGGGATGGGCAACCAACTTGTGATCTTTTCAGGAGACTGAGGGATCTGCAGAGTGGCAGAACCCGAGGTAGCAATACCAAAGGGTAGCTGTTACTTCCACAGTTTCCCAGGACAACTCTAATAGCTCCAACAGTGGCTCCAGTTCTAACACTGCACCATGTGCTCATTGCACATGTGGGCATGTTCCCCATAACTAGGGGTGCCCTGCCTCCCGCCAGGGGGAGGAGAGGGGTAACAGAGATAACAGAACCTATTGGGATGTGTACATCCAGTGGCCTGGCACTTCACAATTTCAGAAGTACAGGGCCTTGGTTGACACAGGGGCTCAGTGCACCATAATGCCATCAAATTATCAGGGATCAGAGGCTATAACTATTCTGGGAGTCACTGGTGGATCTCAAGAGTTAACTAAGGTGGAGGTTGATATAAGTTTAACTGGTAAACAGTGGAGGAAGCATACAGTTGTGACCGGACCTGATGCACCTTGTATTCTGGGAATTGATTTTCTGAGAGAAGGGCGTTTCAAAGACCCTAGAGGTTACAAATGGGCTTTTGGAGTAGCATCTGTAGAAACTGATGGACAAAAACTGAAGCTGTCTGTTAGACCTGAGCTTTCTGATGAACCTGCAGTTGTGGGACAACACAAGATTCAGGACATTCAATTGCCGGTTGCTTCTCAGACTGTGCATCACAGACAATACAGAACCAACCGTGACTCTTTGTTGCCCATTCAGAATCTGATTCGTCAGTTGGAGAGTCAGAAAGTCATCAGCAAAACTCATTCACCTTTCAACAGTCCAGTGTGGCCTGTGCGAAAGCAGAATGGAGATTGGCGTCTGACAGTCGACTACCGAGCCCTGAATGAAGTAACTCCACCTATGAGTGCAGCAGTACCAGACGTGATGGAACTCCAGTATGAGCTGGAATCCAAAGAGGCCAAATGGTATGCTACCATAGACATTGCTAATGCCTTCTTCTCTATTCCCATAGCAGAGGAATGCAGGCCTCAGTTTGCTTTCACCTGGAGAGGAATCCAGTACACTTTCAACAGGTTGCCAATGGGCTGCATCCACAGCTCAAGCATCTGTCATGCAGTGATCCACGATGCTCTGGAGGAAGGTGGTGCTCCAGAACACATCCAGTTCATCAATGACATCATCCTCTGGGGTAAAACTGCTGAGGAAGTCTTCGAGAAAGGTAACAAAATCATTGACATTCTCCTGAGCACAGGTTTCGCCATCAAGCAAGACAAGGCGAAAGGACCTACCAGAGAGATCCAGTGTCTGGGAGTGCGGTGGCAGGATGGACGCCGACACATTCCAGTGGATGTGGTAAATAGAGTCTCTACCATGGCAAATCCCATGAACAAGCAAGAAACTCTACGTTTCTTGGGGATAGTGGGATTGTGGAGACTGCACATCCCTGGATACAGTCAGATTGTGAAACCTCTGTATGATGTGACTCGAAACAGTGTCCACTGGGGACCTGAACAACAAGCAGCCTTTGACCAGATAAAGCAAGAGTGTGGTGAAGGCACATCCTGCCCAGATACTAGATCTGGCCCCAGCATGTGGATAGGTTTCCCCTCCTTCAGGAGGAAGACAATTACCAAGTATGGGCATAATTCCAGCTTCACGCTTTCTATAGGCTGAAGCCAGTTGTCTATATGAGAGTGCCCATTGGTCAAACCCAGCCTCGAGGAACCTATAAATATTACCCCTGTTGGTAAACAAGTTGCCTCCTCTCTTAGTCTCTGTACTTGCTCGAGAGAGCAGCTCTCGAGCCACAGCCTCTGCCATCGAGCTTGTTGTTGTTAGCTTCTGTTATACATGCATGCATACTGAAGGCCCGGCATCGTGAGAAGCACTCCAGAGGGAGGTCCTTCGCTGTGCCCGAGCAGCCAGCGTCGCTACAGCCAGTCATATCTCCAGGAGAGCCAATCGTGCTATCGGAGGACTGGACCAGCCCCCGAGGGTAAGATCTGCCCAGTTGTCGGGGAGAAGGGACTTGATAGAGATCGAGTCCGCATATACCTAGCCCGGGACTATCTCAAGCGTCCTGCTGTTCCTTTAAGCCCAGGAACGGAGAAGCCGCATTCTCTCTCTAAGGCTGTTTGCCACGGGGCCAACCCCATAGCTATCGTCCGACCGGGAACCTCTAAGCCCACCTACCGGCAATCGTCGTCTTGCCCTGCTGTGCGAGCCGACTCCCAGGGCCGACCGTGCGGGCCGACCGCGACCAGGAACCAGTCCAGCAGCAGTAGTCAGCCGGACCCCCACCTTGCTACAAACAACAGCTATAGAATATCTCCCACGTGCTTTCCACCCACTAGCACTCAGTTCAAAGTCTCCACGTGTGGCAGAGTCATCGCTGACGCACAGAAAGATTGCAATATCGCTGTATATTAGCCAGAAGCCGCCTCCGTTCCGCCGAGTCGCCATCTAGTGGCCAAGCGGCGGAACTGCACCCTTTGTTATATAAAACACAGAGACAGTCTGTAGATAGTTTAATTAAGTTCTAATCATAATACTAAGCCATTTATGGAATGTATTTCACGAACGTGCACTAGAACATGTATATAAGTTGTTGATTCATCAGTTATTAATAATTTGATAATTAATATAAGTTAATATTTTCATAAGTCATATTTCATATGCATAAATTTAATAACTTCTTCACAACAAAGAGGTAGTTCAAGCAATGGGTCTGGGACCTGTCCGAGATGGTCCAGACATTAAGAACATTTTGTACACGGCTGCAAGTGACAATGGTCCAACCTGGTGCTTGTGGCAAAGAGCTCCAGGTGAGACACATGGACGACCTCTTGGTTTCTGGAGTCGAGGTTACAGAGGTTCGGAGGCTAATTATACCCCAACAGAGAAAGAGATTCTAGCTGCCTATGAAGGAGTAAAAGCAGCTTCTGAAGTAATTGGAACTGAATCACAACTTCTCTTAGCTCCCAGATTACCAGTTTTGAATTGGATGTTCAAAGGCAAAGGTTCCACACCACATCATGCCACAGACTCCACATGGTCTAAGTGGATGGCTCTGATAACACAGAGAGCTCGAATGGGAAATCTTGAAAGACCTGGTCTGGTGGAGGTGATCACAAGTTGGCCTGAAGGTACCAACTGTACTAAACCTCCAGAGGAGAGAGTAACTCGTGCTGAGGAAGCTCCTCCTTACAATGACCTGTCTGATGATGAAAAGAAATATGCTTTGTTCAGACGGTTCCTGTCGTCTTGTCGGGAACAAGCGAAGGTGGAAGTCTGCAGTGTGGAGTCCAACACGCCGAGTTGCAGAAGCAAAGGATGGAGAAGGAGAATCCAGTCAGTTCGCAGAGGCAAAAGCTGTCCAGCTAGCTCTCGACGTAGCCGAACGCGAGAGATGGCCAAAGCTTTATCTCTACACCGACTCATGGATGGCAGCCAATGCTCTGTGGGGTTGGCTAAAGGACTGGAAATAGAATGGTTGGCACAGAAAAGGAAAGCCTATTTGGGCAGCTGACCTGTGGCAGGACATTGCTGATCGAATCGAGAGAATTCCAGTGAAGGTGAGACACATTGATGCTCACATTCCTAAGAGCAAAGCTACTGAGGAACAGCAACACAACCACCAGGCAAATCTAGCTGCAAGAGTTTCTCCAGTAGACATGGACTCTGATCTTGATCTCGACTGGAAACACCGAGGTGAGATGTTCTTAGCTCGGTGGGCTCACGATTCGTCAGGACATCGAGGCAGAGATGCAACATACCAGTGGGCTCGTGACAGATCCATAGACATTTCCATGGATGCTATCACACAAGTCATCCATGACTGTGACATGTGTGCTGCTATTAAGCAGGCAAAACGACTTAAGCCCTTATGGTATGGTGACAGATGGTCCAAGTACAAGTATGGTGCGGCTTGGCAAGCTGACTACATCACTCTACCACGTTTCGTTCTGGTAAGCAGTATGTGCTTACTATGGTAGAGGCAAACACTGGATGGTTGGAAACTTATCCAGTACCACATGCAACTGCACGCAACACCATTCTCGGTCTGGAGAGACAAATCCTGTGGAGACACGGAACTCCAGAGAGGATTGAGTCAGACAATGGAACTCACTTCAAAAACAACCTTGTAAAGAGTTGGGCCAAAAAGCACGGCATCGAGTGGATATTCCACATCCCCTACTATGCACCAGCTGCAGGGAAGATTGAACGCTACAACGGTTTGTTGAAGACCACTCTTAAAGCCATGGGGGGTGGAGCTTTGAACAACTGGGAAAAGCATTTAGCACAAGCAACCTGGCTGGTAAATAGTAGAGGTTCAGTGAACCGAGCTGGACCTGCACACTCAGATCTGCTACAGAAAGTAGAAGGTGATGGAGTTCCTGTTGTTAGAGAAAAGAACCTGTTAGGTAAAACTGTTTGGGTATTTTCTCCTCAGGAGAGGCTAAACCTGTCCGAGGGGTGGTTTCAGCTGAAGGTCCGGGTCACACTTATTGGGTAATGCAAGAGAATGGTGAAATTCAGTGTATTCCACAAAGAAATTTGACTGTAGCTGAAAGAGTTGAATTTCAGAGTGTCGTAGAGCTACATCGCGCCCAAAGGAAGACTCCGTGAGGAATCCACAGTGCACGAACCCTGAGAGCCCTGAGTCAACTGAGAGTCCCTGCTTCCCTGTTTCCCTTTTCTTTGCTTCATCTGCGAAGAGACAAACTGTTTTTCCATTTTTTTCCCCCTTGTTTCCTGATTTTTCTTGGACTTCTGAATCATCTACACCTGAGGATAGCCGGAATGGACTATCAACTTTACTTACAAACTGTAGATATTGTTTTAGATTGGATGGACAGTACGAACAGCCAATGAAATTGTTCAGAAGGGGTGGATTGTGACCGGTTCAGGCTGTGCCTTTAAGGAAGCGACTGCTGCTGAACACTCTGGCTGAATGTATTGAAAACAAAGATAAGGTCTAAACGAATTTCATTGGTAGACTGGTAGAATGCAACTTTTAAGGTTTAGCTTAGTCTGCTCAGTCTTCGCCGCTCTCTGTTCCTGCCGCTCTGGCTTCTCTCTCTCTGAAGCAACAGCTGCAGACAGAGTGACCTTGAATTAACAGAGCTCACCAGGTAAGAAAACTAACTCTTGCAGACGCTTTGAGCCAACAGAATTTTCTCCTTAATTGCCTTTCTCTTCTCTCTAACCCTTTTTGGGAAAAAAAGGGAGGTAGGGAGGGAGAGAGAGGGGAACAGGGGCCGGGGGCACATGCTCCTCCGGCTGTGGGTCTTCTGTGTTACATCCATTGCTGTATATTGCTGTATACATTGTAAATATCGTACAGTTTTGTACCTGTTCATTGCATTCCATTTCTGCTTGTAAATACAGCTTGTTTCATTTGCTTTCTCCGACTGAGTTTAGCTGTGTGTGTGTGGGGGAACTCACTCACCCTACCACAGGGTGCCAGCACACCCTGGGGCTGTCACCATTGCTCCCAGTTTGGTGCCAGCAGCAAACTGGCTGAGGGTCTGCCCTGTGCCTTCTCTAGGGACTTGTAGCTTCAAGGTCTGCCCACTTGGGCCACATCTGGCAGCTAAACTAACTCCCAAAGCCAGCTGTGACCCACAGGCCCCACACCTGGGACACAACTCTGGGGACAGAGCCTGGCACACCAGTGCAGGTGTTGTGCTGCTTGTGCTGTGACAGAGTTTCTGTGAAACCAGGGCTGGGGCCTGGGAGCAGCTGAGGAGGAGAGGCTTGAGAGCACCCTCAGCAAGTTTGCATAGGACACCAACTTGGGTCTTCAGTTCTGGGACCCTCAGGGCCAGAAGTCACTGAGAGCTGGAGCAGGGCCAGAGGAGGGCAACAGAGCTGGGGAAGAGCAGCTGAGGCAGCTGGGGGGTTGAGCCAGGAGCAGGCTGAGGGAGACCTCCTTGCTCTCTGTAGCTCCTGAGAGGAGGCTGGAGCCAGGTGGGGGTTGGGCTCTGGTCCCAAGGAACAAGTGATGGGAGGAGAGGAAATGGCCTCAAGGTACCCCAGGGGAGGCTCAGGTTGGCCATGAGGAACAATTTCCTCCTGGGAAGGTTTGTCCAGGCCTGTGCCAGGCTGCCCAGGGCAGGGGTGCAGTCCCCATCCCTGGAGGGGTGCCAGAGCCCTGGAGCTGTGGTGCTGAGGGCCACGGGGTGGTGGTGCTGGGCAGTGCAGGGCTCAGGGCTGGACTAGGTGAGCTTAAAAGCCTCTACACCCCAAACCCAGCAGGTGCAAGAGCAGCAGGACAGCAGCTGTGTGTGGAGGAGGGCAGGGAAGCTGCACTTGATGACCTTGAGAGGTCCCTTCCCACCCAGAGCATTCCATGGTTCCATGACCTAACCTCTGGATCCCACCTCAGGAAAGGGAGCAGGGCCTGAGGGACCCTCAGGAAGGAGAGCAGGGCAAAGCTCTGCCCTGAGGTGCCCCCTGTGCCCTACCCTGGAAGCCCAGCTCCTCCCAGTGCGCCCGTAGCGAGGGCAGCCCAGCTTGGAGCACGTCAGCCTCTTGTACACCGTCTGCAGGATCCTCATGTGGACCTTCTGGGCATCATCCAGGGCACCTGCCAGGGAGCAAACACCCTTCAGTGCCCCCAAGTGCCCCTCAGCCTCCAAAAGCAGCCCAGGGCTGCCCCCAAAGCAGCCTTCCAGCCTCCCAAACCCAACCCTCAGCCTCCCTCCCCACAGCTTCATGGTCCAAAAATGGCCTCTTGGCCTCCCTCCCAACTCCTGCCCCTCAGCCTCCCAAACCCAGCCCTGGGCCTCCCAAACTGCCCCCTGCCAGCTCTAAAGCTGCCACCAGCTGCAGGGCACAACTGGAACTTGGCCAGAGCTGAGCTGCCAGAGCTGGGCACCTACTGGCGCCCAGGAGAAGGCCACGGGGTAGGAGAGGGCAACAGCTCAGCAGGGCAGGACCCCCCAGAGCAGGACTCCTGAGTGCAGGGAATGAAGCTCCTGGGCATCAGGGAGAGCTGTGCTGGGCAGGTGGCACTGCCAGCATCCAGGAGCCACCGCGGGCGAGGAGCTTCCACTCCTGACGCCCCAGGGACAGCCAGAGACGCCAGCCCCCGGCCTGGCACCTCAGGGATCTCTTTGGCTTTGGTCACGGAAGGAGGAGCAGGAAGGGCAGCGCAGCAGGTGCCCAGGGCTGTGCCAGGCTGCATGGAGCGGCCACCATGGCGTGGCAGGAAGGGGTCACGAGAGTCACTGCGCAGCCACAGAGCAGGCGCAGAGCAGAACTCCCTCCACAGCCCCGAGCCTCCAGCTGCCTCCCCTGAGCCGTGGCAGTGCGGGTGGCACCAGGGGACACTCACACTGTGCCATGGCCAGGGCCAGCTCCTGCTCCCCGCAGCTGTGGCTGCAGCCGGGGAGGGCCGAAGAGGAGGCGAAGCAGAGAGGCCAGGCCTGGCCTGGGCACCGGCACCCGGACCCTCTGCGGAGGAGAGAAGAGGGCAGGGCAGCAGCAGGTGCCAGGGCAGCCAGGGGGAAGGGAACCCCTGCAGGGAGGGGCAGAGGGATGGCACAGGGGGCAAGGGGAAGTGCTGGGCTCATCCCACCCTCCCCCTCACCTACTTACTAAAGGTACCCCCTGGGGGCAGGGGCCCAGGGCCCGGCCGTACCCTGCACTGGCTGAGCTCAGCGCTCTGGAAGTACTGCAGGGCCTCGTTGAAGGAGATCAGGGGGCAGTGCCAGCTGGCAGCCCCCAGCCCTGGGGAGGCACAGAACGGGGTCACCCCCTGCCCCCTGACAGCTCTGCCCTCTGCTCCATCTTCCTGGCCACAAACCCAGCTCCCGCTGCCGAGCTGAGCCCCTGCTATGCACCACAGGAGCTGTCCCTGTCCCACCCTGCCCCAGCCCCTGCCAGCCCCTGGTCCCCACCAGCTCCCCCCGACCCCTGCCAGCCCCTGGCCCCCACCAGCTCCCCCCGACCCCTGCCAGCCCCTGGCCCCCACCAGCTCCCCCCGACCCCTGCCAGCCCCTGGCCCCCACCAGCTCCCCCCCCGACCCCTGCCAGCCCCTGGCCCCCACCAGCTCCCCCCCGACCCCTGCCAGCCCCTGCCCCCGCCAGCTCTCCCCTGGCCCTCACAGCCCCTGCCCCCTGCCAGCCCCTGCCCCTGCCAGCTCCCCCCGACTCCTGTCAGCCCCTGGCCAGCCCCCTGGCCCCCACGGGTCCCAGCACATCAGAGTGGCAAAGCCTTGGCGATCTGGGGGATCACAGTAGCTCTCCCACCCCCTCCAGACCTTCAGCCCTTGCCCCAGCTCTCTCCAGCCCCCCCCGCGCTGCCCTCCCGGAGCTAGGTGCCTCCCCCCTGCCCCACCCCCAGGCGATCCCCGGCAGGCCGCACCCGGCGGCATCTCCTCCACAGCCTCCCATTCCTCCTGCGCTCTCCGCAGATCCTCGCTGCCCCTCTGCCGAAAGAAAGCCACCCCAGAGGTCACAGCCAGCGGGAAGGCCCTCCCCCAGCACGCTTCAGGGCACCTCAACCAAGGGGGATCTCCCTTCTCTGGGCAGAAACCCCGACTGCAGCCCCCCGAGATGCTGCCAGGCTCCTTCTTAGCACAGCTAGGATGAAGCGAGGCGAAGGCTCCACCAGCCCCTGAGCCCAGTGCTGGCTCCCACGGGCTCCCTTCGGGCCCCCCACGCTCCCTTCGGGCCCCCCACGCTCCCCTTCGGGCTCCCCGGGCCCCCCACGCTCCCTTCGGGCCCCCCACGCTCCCTTCGGGCCCCCACGCTTTCTCCCCCACCAGGACCCAACCGGTGCAGCAGGACCGGAGCCGAGCAGCAGCTCACCGGCGCCCAGCGGGGGCTCCGCTCCCTCCACCAGCGCCTTCAGCAGCTCGTTTTGCCCCAGGGCCGGGACCTGCGCGGGGACAGAGGCAGACACAGCCTGCACCCACCGCGACGGACCCCAAACCCCAACCGCTCCCCGCCAGGAGGTGACCCCGACCGCGGGGCTCTGCCCTCAGGGAACCCCCCCCGGCCGCCGCGCCAGGGCTCCGAGCCGCCCAGGAAGGCAGGAGCGGCTCCGAGCCCCGCGGGTCTATCCCGCTATCAGCTCCGGTAACAGAAGATCCCCTTCGGTGCCCCGAAAGGTGTCGTCAAAGGGGTATAACCGGAGGGATAAAGCGGTACCGCGGGGGCAGGCTCCATGCCAGCACACCGGGGACCGGGACACAGCCGACGGCCGCTCGGGGAGGGGACACGGCAGAACCTGGCACGCACCGGGAGCGACTTGCCGGGCGGGGGCTCACGCTGCCGCTCCTCAGGCCGCTCCGAGCCCCCGGCGCCTCCGCTCATGCCCTGCGAGCAAGAAGGCAGCGGCCACCCAGCCCCGGCGGGAGCCGCAGCGAAGGCTCGGGACGGGCCCGGGGGACGGAGACGGCCCCGAGGAAGCCTCAGGCCTCTCCCGCGAGCTGGCTCCCGCAGGCCCCCGGCCCCTGCTCCCGGTCACCGACCATACTGCCCCGCGCCCACCGGAAGCGGCGGCGGCCCGCTCGCGCGCAGTGCATGCTGGGAGCCGCGCCGCCTCCCGGTCACGCACAGCACCGCAGCTCCCGGCGGGCATCGCGCGGGGGCCGAGGGGGAGCGGGGCCGACGGCGGCGCAGGAGGGACAAACCGCAGGGAAAGCGACCGTCCGGGGGCGGAACTGTACCAGGGGGCTGGTTCCTGCAGATCCCAGTTCCTGCACGAGCTCCCAGTGCCCTACACGAGCTCCCAGTGCCCTCCCAGTGTCCCTCACGAGCTCCCAGTGCCCCCCCTCCCGAGCTCCCAGTGCCCCTCCCGAGCTCCCAGTGTCCCAGTGCACGAGCTCCCAGTGCCCCTCCCGAGCTCCCAGTGTCCCTCCCGAGCTCCCAGTGCCCCCTCCCGAGCTCCCAGTGCCCCTCCCGAGCTCCCAGTGTCCCGCACGAGCTCCCAGTGCCCCTCCCGAGCTCCCAGTGTCCCTCCCGAGCTCCCAGTGCCCCTCCCGAGCTCCCAGTGCCCTACACGAGCTCCCAGTGCCCCTCCCGAGCTCCCAGTGCCCCTCCCTGAGCTCCCAGTGCCCTACACGAGCTCCCAGTGCCCCTCCCGAGCTCCCAGTTCCCTGCACGAGCTCCCAGTGCCCCTCCCGAGCTCCCAGTGTCCCTCCCGAGCTCCCAGTGCCCCTCCCGAGCTCCCAGTGCCCTACACGAGCTCCCAGTGCCCCTCCCGAGCTCCCAGTGCCCCTCCCGAGCTCCCAGTGCCCTACACGAGCTCCCAGTGCCCCTCCCGAGCTCCCAGTGCCCTACACGAGCTCCCAGTGCCCCGCACGAGCTCCCAGTGCCAGTACCTGATGCCAGCCTCCAGCGCTCTGTACCACCTCCCAGCGTCAACTGCTGGTGCTGGCTTCCAGTGCTGCCAGCGCTCCATACGAGCTCCCAGTGCTCATCAGTAATTCCCAGTCCCCGATGCCAGTCCCCAGTGTTCCATACCACCTCCCAGTGCCCACCATCAACTCTCAGTGCTCCGCACCAGCTCCTCCTGTCCTCTCCCAGTGTTTGATGTCAGCTCCTAGTCCCGAGGCTCTCCTCCGCCTAGCCCTGCCGGTGCCAGCTCCCAGTGCTCCATACCAGCTCCCGGTGTCACCTCTCAGCGGCCAGTGCCAGCTCCCAGTGCCCACCGTACGAGTGCCCAGTGTCATCTCCCAGCACAAAGTGGCATCTCACAGTGCCCCGTGCCAGCTCCAAGTGCTCCAGGCCACCTCCCAGTCCCCACCACCAACTCCCAGCTCCCTCTACCGGATCCCAGTGTCACCTTCTAGTGTCCTGTGCCCACCATCAGCTCCTAGCGCCCAGAGTCATTTCCTAGCCCCCAGTGCTCCGTCCCTGCTCCCAGTCTCATTCCCCAGTACCCAGCGTCAACTCCCAGTGCTCGGTAACGGTGCCCAGCGTCATCGCCCAGCGCCCGTTGTAATTTCCCAGCTCCCGCTATCAGCTCCCAGGGCTCCATCCACTTCCCTGTGCCCGGTGCCAGCTCCCCGCCCCCTCCCCGCCCCTCCCGTGCCGGTGCCGTCCGTTCCCTGCGAGGCGGAGCGGAACAGCTTCGGCAGACGGCACAGCAGCATGTGGCTGTACGCAGCGCTCTTCCTCCTCGTCCCCCTCCTCTCCCTCTTCGTCCTTCTCGTCCGGGTCCTGCTGGACTCGGGGAAGGGACCCAGCCCCTTCGCCACCGATGCCCGCCGCCCGCCCGCCCCGCTCGTCACCGACAAGGCTTTCCGCAGGACCGTGGTCAAGACACCCCCGCCCCCGGTGGGGTACGCGGCTGCCTCGGGGTGGTGACCCCTGAAGGCGGCATTCCACCCCGGTGGGACCCCCAGTGCACCCATCCCTGCGCTGCGACTAGGGGGTGGCATTGACCCTCGGGGTGGCATCATCACCCCACTGGACAGCATTAACTCCCCCACGGCATCATCTGCCCTCAGCCCCAGGGTGGCATCTCTACCTAGTGTGACATTGCCCAGGGAGGTGGCGTCATGCCCCAGGACAGCATCATCTCCCAGGGTGCCATCTCCACCCCCATCACATCGCACAGGGAGGTGGCATTGCCCCTCGGGGTGGCATCACTGCTTTGAGGTGGTGATCATCCCCTAGCAAATCCTTGGGGGTCACTCCCTGGGTACCCTGCCCCTACTCTGGGGGTGCCACCTCCCAGCACCGAGGGTGCCACCCTCCTCCCCCCCAGCTTTCTCAGCAGACAAAGTGCCTACGGGGCTGGATGCCATCGTGATCGGCAGCGGCATCGGGGGCTGGCAGCCGCCACGCTGCTGGCCAAGGTGGGCAAGAAGGTGCTGGTGCTGGAGCAGCACGGGAAGCTGGGGGGCTGCTGCCACACCTTCACCGAGAAGGGCTTCGAGTTCGACACCGGTATGCCCCCTGGCCCCTGGGCACCCTGGGCAAAGGGTGGGGGACTGGGGCACGGGGAAAGGGGAGGGTGCCAGTGGCGGGGACCACACCCAAACCACCCATGGGCGCCCAGCAGGGGCAGCCCTGGCACCCACTCCAGGGTTAGCCCAATGCTGCTTCTGCTTGAGCAATGCCACCCACGCCCCTGCCCTTGCCCCCGAGCCCTCCTGCTGCCACGTTGGCCTGGCAGTGCCACCCAGAGCCTGCCAATTCCCCATAGCCCAGCCCAGATCCTAGAAGCTGCCCCACAGCCTCGGTCTGATCCTATAAATATCTTCATAATCAGCTCAGGTCCAGCTCAGACCCTACAGAGGTCCTCCTAATCCACCTCAGATCCTATAAAGTTCCTCACAGCCCAGCCCGGATCCTGCAAAGTTCCCTGCCCCTGGCTCAGATCCTCTGCATCTCCCCCACAATCCTCCTTAGAGCCTCCAAATTCCCACCAAGCCAGTGGAGATCCTAGAAATCCCCTTCAATCCACTTCAGATCCTACACAGCTCCCTGGACCGGGTTTAACTCTGAGAAACTCCCTGGAGTCCAGCTCAGAGCCTACGAACTCCCCCCCAGGCCAGACCAGGTCCTAACAATTCCTCCATAACCCAGCTCAGATCCCATGAATTCCCTATAACCCAGCTCAGATCCCATGAATTCCCTATAACCCAGCTCAGATCCCATGGTTTCCCCCACACTCCAGTTCAGGTCCTGTGAAATCCCCCAAGACCCAGCTCAGATCCCAGAAATTCCCCACGACCCACCTTAGATCCTGCAAACTCCTTATGATTCACTTCGGGTCCCACCGAATTCCCTGTGCCCAGTTTAACTCCTAGAACTTCCCCAGAGCCCAGCCCAGATCCCATGAAATTCCCCACGATCCATTTTAGATCCCAGAAATTCCCCCCACACCCCCCTCAGGTCCTATACATTCCCCCCCTCAGATCCTATACATTCCCCCCCCTCAGATCCTATACATTCCCCCCCCCAGGTCCTATACATTCCCCCCCAGATCCTATACATTCCCCATCTCAGATCCTATACATTCCCCCCCAGGTCCTATACATTCCCCATCTCAGATCCTATACATTCCTCCCCCCAGATCCTATACATTCCCCATTTCAGGTCCTATACATTCCCCCCAGATCCTATACATTCCCCATCTCAGATCCTATACATTCCCCCCAGGTCCTATACATTCCCCATCTCAGATCCTATACATTCCTCCCCCCAGATCCTATACATTCCCCATTTCAGGTCCTATACATTCCCCCCCTCAGGTCCTATACATTCCTCATCTCAGGTCCTTTACATTTCCCGGTACTCAGCAGGAATCCCAGAGAATTCCCCACAGTCCTTCTCAGATCCCAGACATTCCCTCATAACCCAGTTCAGATCCTATGAAATCCCTGCAGCCATCTTAATTCCTATCCATTCCCCAATGCTCCACTTCAGATCCTATACATTTCCCTGTATCCAGCTCAAACAACATCAAATTCCCCAAACCCACCTCAGATCCTACAGACTTCTCCCCAAACCCACCTCAGATCCTACAGACTTCTCCCCATATCCAGCTCTGATCCTACAGACTTCTCCCCAAACCCACCTCAGATCCTACAGACTTCTCCCCATATCCAGCTCTGATCCTACAGACTTCTCCCCAAGTCCAGCTCAGATCCTATAAAATCCGCTGCACCTAACTGAGTTCCTTTGAATTCCCCACAGTCCCACTCCCATCATGGAAAGTTCCCCACAACCAGCTCACAGCCTACAAATTTTCCCCCAGTCCAGCTCACATCCCCACTGAATTCCCAGCATCCAGCCCAAATCCCACAGGATTCCCCACAGCCCATCTCAGAGCCCCAGCTTTCCCCACCAGCCCTTTTGGCTCCCGTAAGATTCCCCTCAATCCACCCCACGTCCTAGAGATTTCCCAGCATGCAGCCCAAATCCCACAGGATTCCCCACAGCCCCTCTCAGCTCCCACAGATTTCTCCACAGCTCCATTTTGAGAGCCTCTCAGACTCCCACATCCAGCTCCATCCCTCCAAATTCCCTGATCCTGGGAATGCCACCTTAGGGGAACCTCTCCTTGCAGCCAGGCAAAGTCCAGCTCCTCCCCTCCTGGGATTAATGATTTACAGGGATGCAGACTGGAAACCCATCCAAAAAACACTCCTCATTGCTTTTCTGGGAAGACCACCGACCTAATTCCTAAATCCCTAGTTCCCAAATTCCCAACTCCCAGCGTTCCCTATCCCACCTCAGTGGTCTCTCTGCTTCTGTCCCACCTCAGTGGTCTCTCTGCTTCTGTCCCACCTCAGCCCGGTCTCAGTTTCCCCTCTCCCTAACTCTTTACAGAGCTGCTGGGTTGGGGTGGGGAAACCAGAGAGGGGGATCCATAAATCCGATCCAAATCCTTAAAAATTCCCAATTCCCCAATTCCCGAATTCCCAATTCCCAGCACTCCCTAACCCGCAGCGCTGAGCGCTCCTCTCCCCTCCCACCTCAGCCAGGTGCCACATCTCCCTCTCCCCTCTTTACGGAGCTGCGGGGTTGGGGTGGGGAAACCAGAGGGGGGATCCATAAATCCGACCCAGATCCTCATGGACTGATCCCCAAATGGCTCCGGCAGGGATCCACTACGTGGGGCAGATGCAGGAGGGCTCTCTGTCTCGCCTGATGCTGGACCAGCTGACGGAGGGGCAGCTGGAGTGGAGCCTGCTGCCGGCCGCCTATGACGCCGTGGTGCTGGGGGAGCCCGGGGCCGGGGCCCGAACGTTCCGCATCCATTCCGGGCAGCAAGAATATTTCCGGTCCCTGAAGGAGCAGTTTCCCGGGGAGGGAGCTGCAATCGATGAGTTCGAGCGGCTGGTGAAGGTCAGACAGGAAATTCCCCACCCAAGGGCACCCCGAGGGCAGGGAGGGGGCAGGGAGGGGGCAGGGAGAGGGCATTGCACACCCAACCCCCAGCTCCCACCCTGGGAACAAAGGCACAAACGGGGCTGAAACCTCCCTCTGGTGCCTCAGGACCTGGGGGTGCAGAACGCTCTGGTTGGAGAAGACTCAAAGGGGATGGAGTCCAACCAGGAGCTGACAGCTACCTGCAGGCAGCTCTTAGACCTCTCTGAGCTCCTCGCCCTCCAGGCGTGGGGGCTCCCCCACCTCCCTGAGTAGGGGTTGATGACCCTTTAGAGGAAGAAATTGTTCCTCATGGCCAACCTGAGCCTCCCTTGGGGCAACCTGAGGCCATTTCCTCTCCTCCCATCACTTGTTCCTAGGGAGCAGAGCCCAACCCCCACCTGGCTCCAGCCTCCTCTCAGGAGCTGCAGAGAGCAAGGAGGTCTCCCTCAGCCTCCTCTTCTCCAGCCTCAACCCCTCCAGCTCCCTCAGCTGCTCCTCCCCAGCCCTGTTCTCCAGACCCTTCCCCAGCTCTGTTGCCCTTCTCTGGCCCTGCTCCAGCCCTCCAAGTCCTTCTGGCAGTCAGAGCCCAACCCTGACCCCAGGATTCCAGCCGTGGCCTCCCCAGTGCCCCACATCAGAGCCAGGAGCTTTCTCTTAGCTTCCCACAGATCTCCTGGCACATACTGGGATACTCACAGTGGGATGATGCTCCAGGGGCTCCCAAGCACTATTAGCGGATTGCTAATTAGCATTAATTACTCTTCGAAAGCACCACGGAGACTGAAACTTCTCCCCCAGCTCTCCCTTCCCCCAGCGCCCTGGGAAGTGGTGCTTGGGAGGTGCTGCCAGCTCTGCTGCTCCAGCAGTGCCTTCAGAGGTCCAAAGGCATCTAGGAGCAGCTGGGCTGGTAGTGCACAGCCCCCGCGGGGGTCCTGAGCCCTGGGTGCCCCCGCAGGGCGTGGACAGGGGCATGCTGCTTTTTGGCCTCCTGAAGCTGCTGCCCTGGGCGCTGGCCAGGCTGCTGTGCTGGTCGGGGCTCCTGCCCTGGCTCTTCTCCTTCTGCCAGCTGGCCCCACACACCCTGAAGGATGTGGTGGATGGACTCACACCCAACCCTGAGCTCAGAGCTGTCCTCAGCTACCTCTTCCCCACCTACGGTAGGTAGCAGCAGGGGCTGGGTTGAGAGGAGCCCTTCAGAAATGCTAAACCCCCTCTGGCGCCCCTCCCCCCACTTGCTTCTGTGTTTTGGGGTTGGATCTGCTCAGGGTTGAGCTGTTCAGGCTGGAAGAGACCTCTGGAGTCATCATAGTGGGGGGCAAGAGGCTGGGGCCAGACTCTGCTGAGTGGTGCCCAGGGACAGGACAAGGGGCACTGGGCACAAAGTGGCACCCAGGAGGTGCCACCTGGAGAGGAGGAGCAAGTAGTTTGGTGTGAGGGTGCTGGAGGCCTGGAGCAGGCTGCCCAGAGAGGTTGTGGAGTCTCCTGTGGAGAGCTTCCGACCCCCCCCCATGGCATTGTGCCCCTGGGCAAGGTGCTGTGGGTGCCCTGCTGGAGCAGGGGCTTGGGCTGGGGGAGCTCCAGAGGTCCCTTCCCACCCCTCCATGCTGGGATCCAGGGATTCTGGGATGTTGTGTGCATGAGTGCTCTGCCAGCATCCTTGTCCCCAAGCCAGCAGCTGGCTGTCTCCAGGGCCCTGTTGCCTTCAGCTCTCTCCCTCCACACCCTGGAAAGGAAGGAACCTTCCAAGTTCATCCAGACCAGCACCCTGCAGCCAGCAGGGACATCCCCAGCCAGAGCAGGTTGCTCACAGCCGCAGACAACCTGACCTGGGATGGTGCCAGGCTTGGGGCAGCTCCCAGCTCTCCGGGCAGCCTGGGCCAGGCTCTCCCCAGCCTCAGTGTCAAACATTTCTCCTTCTCTCCACTCTCAATCTGCCTCTTGGAGCCCAAACCATCTCCCCTTGGCCTGTCCCATCAGGGCCTGCTCCGAACTCTGTCCCCAGCTTTCTGCTCAGCCCGTGAAGCACTGCAAGGCCACCAGGAGGTCTCCTGGAGCCTTCTCCAGGCTGCACAACCCCAACCCTCTCGTCCATCTACCCTTAAAACCTACCCTGGCACCACCCTGGCCTCACTCTAACCTCTTCACCCTAGACCTTCTCCTTTCTCCCACCCACCCAGTCCCCAGCTGCTTCCTCATGACCCTCAAGGACTCAGCTGCTTCGGTTGCAGAAGAACCACAGGGGCCACCCACATCCTGCTTCTGGGCACCCATGAGCTGTTCCTCACCCACAGCCAGTGCCCCCTCAGACCTCACCCCCACCCCATGCCCCCTCAGATCTCACCACCATCCAGTGTGCACTTGCAGCCCAGAAGGCAGCTGTATCCTGGGCCAGGAGTTGATCTGCTGGAGGGCAGAGAGGCTTTGCAGAGGGACCTTGACAGGCTGGACAGATGGGCAGAGGCCAAGGGCAGGAGATTGAACACATCCAAGTGCCAGGTGCTGCACATTGGCCACAACAACCCCAGGCAGTGCTACAGGCTGGGGTCAGAGTGGCTGGAGAGTGGCCAGGCAGAGAGGGACTTGGGGGTGCTGGTTGATGGTAGGCTGAACATGAGCCTGCAGTGTGCCCAGGCAGCCAAGAGGGCCAATGGCATCCTGGCCTGCATCAGGAACAGTGTGGCCAGCAGGAGCAGGGAGGTCATTCTGCCCCTGTCCACTGCACTGGTTAGGCCACACTTTGAGTCCTGTGTCCAGTTCTGGGCCCCTCAGTTTAGGAAGGAGGTTGATTTGCTGGAAGGTGTCCAGAGAAGGGCAACAAAGCTGGGGAGGGGTTTGGAGCACAGCCCTGTGAGGAGAGGCTGAGGGAGCTGGGGTTGCTTAGCCTGGAGAAGAGGAGACTGAGGGGTGACCTTATTGCTCTCTACAACTGCCTGAAGGGAGGCTGTAGCCAGGCAGAGGTTGGTCTCTTCTCCCAGGCAGCCAGCACCAGAACAAGAGGACACAGTCTCAAGCTGTGCCAGGGCAGGTTTAGGCTGGATGTTAGGAAGAAGTTCTATACAGAGAGAGTGATTGCCCATTGGAATGGGCTACCCGTGGAGGAGGTGGAGTCACCATCATTGGAGGTGCTCAGGAGGAGACTTGCTGGGGTGCTTGGCTGCGTGGTCTAGTTGTTGGGTGGGTTGGATTGGTTGATGGGTTGGACGCGATGATCTTGAAGGTCTCTTCCAACCTGGTGTATTGTATTGTATAATGCCCCCTCAGACCTCACCCCCACCCAGTGCCCCCTCAGACCTCACCCCCACCCAGTGCCCCCTCAGACCTCACCCCCACCCAGTGACCCCTCAGATCTCACCACCATCCAATGCCCCCTCAGACCTCACCCCCACCCAGTGCCCCCTCAGACCTCACCCCCACCCAGTGACCCCTCAGATCTCACCACCATCCAATGCCCCCTCAGACCTCACCCCCACCCAGTGACCCCCAGTTCTCACCCCCATCCCTCCTTCCTCACCCCACCACATCCAGGCAAGGCTCAGTTTGTTACTCATCCTGAGGCTGAGCCCCAAGCCTTGGCACCAGCTCCTGTCTCCCCCTCAGGGGTGATCCCCTCCAGGGCCAGCTTCACCATGCACAGCATCCTGGTCAACCACTTCCTTGATGGTGCCTGGTACCCCAAGGGGGCTCTGGGGAAATCCCCTTCCACCTGGTCCCTGTCATCCGGAGGAGTGGAGGCAACGTGCTGGGGAAGGCACCGGTGGAGAAGATCCTGCTGGACGCCCAGGGCAGAGCTTGTGGTGAGTGGTGGCACAGGTCACACCCTGGGCTTGCTCTGGCACTGGGAGGCCTCCAGCAGCCTTCTCAGGTGGGAGGTGTCCCTGCCCCCATGGCAGGGGTTTGGAGCTGGATGGTCTTCAGGATCCTTCCCAACCCATCCCATGAATCTACAACCTGGAGCTGGTCCTCCTCTCCTCATCTTTTCTCAGTTGCACTCTGGGATAGGCCAAGGGGCAATGGATGGAAACTCCAGCTCAGGAGGTTCCACCTCACCATGAGGAGGAACTTCTGCACTGTGAGGCTCCCAGAGGCCTGGAGCAGGCTGCCCAGGGAGGTTGTGGAGCCTCCTTGTCTGGAGCCTTCCCAGCCCTGTCTGGATGTGTTCCTGTGTGACCTGTGCTGGGTTCCCTGCTCCTGCTCTGGCAAGATTGGACTGGGTGATCTCCAGAGGTCCCTCCCAACCCCTAACCTCCTGTGGCCTGTGATCCCCTTCCAGGTGTGAGTGTCAGGAAAGGGCAGGACCTGGTGAACATCTTTGCTCCTGTGATCATTTCGGATGCTGGGATCTTCAACACCTACGAGAGGCTCCTGCCCGCAGAGGCTCAGGCACTGCCAGGTACAGCAGGGAGCCTTGGGCTGCCCTGGGCACTGCCAGGTACAGCAGGGAGCCTTGGGCTGCCCTGGGCACTGCCAGGTACAGCAGGGAGCCTTGGGCTGCCCTGGGGCCCTTGAGCCCTCCCTGGGCCATGGCCACTTCACGTTGGCTTTGCTGCTACTGCAAAATCTCCTGGTGGCATTGGAAGAGGAATGGTTGGGTGGAAGGAGAATGGTTGGGTGGGAAGGGACATGGCTGGGTGTTTAGGGGCATAGTTGGGTGGAGAGTATGGTTGGGTTGGAGGGAGCAGGGTTGGGTTGGAGGGAGCAGGGTTGGGTTGGAGGGAGCAGGGTTGGGTTGGAAGGAGCAGGGTTGGGTTGGAGGGAGCAGGGTTGGGTTGGAGGGCGCAGAGCTGCGTTGGAGGGAGCAGGGTTGGGTTGGAGGGAGCAGGATTGGGTTGGAGGGCGCAGAGCTGCGTTGGAGGGAGCAGGGTTGGAGGGAGCAGGGTTGGGTTGGAAGGAACCTGGTTGGGTGGGAATGAGCATGACTAGGTGGAAACTTTGTGGCCAGCAATGGAGTCACGGTGTCCAAGCACCCAAGCCCCCCAGCGCAGGAACGCCCCTGAGTCTGGGAAGGTCTGGGGTTCCATAAGTGGGGCAGCAGCTGTGTGTCTCCTGCAGGAGGGTGCACCAGACCAGCTGTGCAAGCCAGGGGGAGCCAGCAGTGGGGCTTCTGCTAGGAGCAGGCCCTCCTGCAGAGCTGGGGTGCACACACAGCCCTTCTCTCTGTGCCCCAGGGGTCCAGGCTCAGCTGGGCAGGGCTGCGCACGGCGCGGGAGGCTTAACCATCTTCGTGGGCGTCCGAGGCTCGCGGGAGGAGCTGGGGCTGCAGCCCACCAACTACTTTGTGTACGCAGACAGCGACCTGGATGCCATGTAGGTTGGGGCTGGGCTTGCAGCAGCTTCATTAAGCACATCCAGGGGTGGGGCCCCACAAGTCGCCAGGGAGGGGCCGGCAGCACCACCCGGCTCCCAGCCTCTCCCCTCCCTGCAGAGCCAAGCGCTACCTGGCTGCCCCCGGGAAGAGGCTGCCAAGAGCATCCCTCTGCTCTTTGTTACCTGCCCCTCGGCCAAGGACCCCACCTGGGAGAGCAGGCACCCAGGTAATGAGTGCAGCCCAGCCACACCCACTCCTGACAGCTCCTGATGGGCTTTGGTTTGTTTGAAGCCTGCACATGAAAGGTTCTCTCCTTTGGCAGCCATGGAGAACGCTGCTGGGCGGCACGCTCCTGGAGAGCGCTCTGCAGGATGGGGGAGGTGGAAACAGAGAGCTGGGAACAGGGATGTGGGAACACAGAGAGCTGGGAACAGGGATGTGGAACAGAGAGCTGGGAACAGGGATGTGGGAGCACAGAGAACTGGGAACAGGGATGTGGGAGCACAGAGGGCTGGGAACAGGGATGTGGGAGCACAGAGGGCTGGGAACATCCTGGTGGTCTGCATGGGGAGGGTTGGGAGCAGCGTGAGGGTGGGAAGGGCGAGAACCTCCCCAGCCCTGTCCTGCTGCAGGTAAATCCACACTGGCCATAGTGACCTTCGCCAGGTATGAGTGGTTTGAGGAGTGGAAGCACAAACAGGTCCTCAAGAGGGGAGATGATTATGAGGACCTGAAGAAGAGTTTCCTGGACACTATCATGAGCACTGTCTACAAGCTCTACCCTCGCATCGAGGACAGGGTGAGCTTCATGGGGCCACCAGCTCCTCTCCTGGCTCCTGTCTACCTTGCCCCATCCTGCAAAGGTAGGAGCAGGGTCTGGGTCTGCTGGACCTGAGGTTCACCACCAATCCAATCCACTGCTGCCACCATGCATGGTGTAAGGTGGGGGTGGTGCTCCTCCAGGACCAGCTTGGGACCGGCAGTGGCCAGAACCACCATCCAATGGTCTGCAAGGGAACCCATCCCGGCCTGTGCCCCACAGAGCCAGCTTTGGGGAGCACAATGAGACAGCCCAGGCCACCACACCTGCCCCTGCAGACCACATTTCCCTCTTGTCCCCTGCAGATAGAGTACATCTCCAGTGGGACTCCCCTCACCAACCAGCACTACATTGCCAGCCCCAGGGGTGAGCTCTATGGCGCTGACCACAGCATCGAGCGCCTGCAAGCTGAGGCCATCGCTGCCATCCGGCCACAGACACCTGTCCCCAACCTCTTCCTGACAGGTACCACGGCCACCACCCCCTTCTGAGATGGGCACAGCTCTGGGGAGGTGTGGAGGGTGCTGAGCTGAGAGCTGGGCAGGTGTGGAGGGTGCTGAGCTGAGAGCTGGGCAGGTGTGGAGGGTCCTGAGCTGAGAGCTGGGCAGGTGTGGAGGGTGCTGAGCTGAGAGCTGGGCAGGTGTGGAGGGTGCTGAGCTGAGGCTGCTGGAGGGTGCTGAGCTGAGAGCTGGGCAGGTGTGGAGGATCCTGAGCTGAGAGCTGGGCAGGTGTGGAGGGTGCTGAGCTGAGAGCTGGGCAGGTGTGGAGGGTGCTGAGCTGAGAGCTGGGCAGGTGTGGAGGGTGCTGAGCTGAGAGCTGGGCAGGTGTGGAGGGTGCTGAGCTGAGAGCTGGGCAGGTGTGGAGGGTGCTGAGCTGAGAGCTGGGCAGGTGTGGAGGGTGGAGCTGAGAGCTGGGCAGGTGTGGAGGGTGCTGAGCTGAGAGCTGGGCAGGTGTGGAGGGTGCTGAGCTGAGAGCTGGGCAGGTGTGGAGGGTGCTGAGCTGAGAGCTGGGCAGGTGTGGAGGGTGCTGAGCTGAGAGCGGGGCAGGTGTGGAGGGTGCTGAGCTGAGAGCTGGGCAGGTGTGGAGGGTGCTGAGCTGAGAGCTGGGCAGGTGTGGAGGGTGCTGAGCTGAGAGCTGGGCAGGTGTGGAGGGTGCTGAGCTGAGAGCTGGGCAGGTGTGGAGGGTGCTGAGCTGAGAGCTGGGCAGGTGTGGAGGGTGCTGAGCTGAGAGCTGGGCAGGTGTGGAGGGTGCTGAGCTGAGAGCGGGGCAGGTGTGGAGGGTGCTGAGCTGAGAGCTGGGCAGGTGTGGAGGGTGCTGAGCTGAGAGCTGGGCAGGTGTGGAGGGTGCTGAGCTGAGAGCTGGGCAGGTGTGGAGGGTGCTGAGCTGAGAGCTGGGCAGGTGTGGAGGGTGCTGAGCTGAGAGCGGGGCAGGTGTGGAGGGTCCTGAGCTGAGAGCTGGGCAGGTGTGGAGGGTGCTGAGCTGAGAGCTGGGCAGGTGTGGAGGGTGCTGAGCTGAGAGCTGGGCAGGTGTGGAGGGTGCTGAGCTGAGAGCTGGGCAGGTGTGGAGGGTGCTGAGCTGAGAGCGGGGCAGGTGTGGAGGGTGCTGAGCTGAGAGCTGGGCAGGTGTGGAGGGTGCTGAGCTGAGAGCTGGGCAGGTGTGGAGGGTGCTGAGCTGAGAGCTGTGGAGCTGCTGCTGTGCCTTGGGGTGACGCAAGAGCTGCTGGAGGACATCGCAGTGCCTGGGGCAGAGTGGCTGAGAACTGCTCAGAGGAGAGGGACCTGGGGGTGCTCCTGACTGATGGCCAGGTGGGGATGAGCCAGCAGTGCCCAGGGGGCCAAGAAGGCCACCAGCAACCTGGCCTGGAGCAGCAATGGTGTGGGCAGCAGGAGCAGGGCAGGGATTGTCCCTCTCTGCTCAGCACTGGGGAGGCCACAGCTGGAATCCTGAGGTCAGATTTGTGCCCCTCAGCCCCAGAAGGACGTTGAGAGTTGGAGCAGGGCCAGGGAAAGGCAAACAGAGCTGGGGAAGGGTCTGGAGAACAGGGCTGGGGAGGAGCAGCTGAGGCAGCTGGGGGGTTGAGGCTGGAGCAGAGGAGGCTGAGGGAGACCTCCTTGCTCTCTGCAGCTCCTGAGAGGAGGCTGGAGCCAGGTGGGGGTTGGGCTCTGCTCCCTAGGAACAAGTGATGGGAGGAGAGGAAATGGCCTCAAGGTGCCCCAGGGGAGGTTCAGGCTGGCCACGAGGAACACTTTCTTTCTTCTTAGAAAGGGTTCTGAGACACTGTGCCAGGCTGCCCAGGGCAGTGGTGCAGTCCCCACCCCTGAAGGGGTTCCCAGCTGTGGAGCTGTGGTGCTGAGGGCTGTGGTTCAGCGGCTCAGCAGCAGTGGCTGTGAGCTGTGGGTGAGTGCTTGGCCCTGATGAGCTCCAAGGTCTCTTCCAGCCTCAGCAGTTCTGTGGAGCTGCATGGTCCCAGCAGGAGGAGGGAAGGGCAGCTGTGCTGCCCAGCTCTGCCCAGCACTGCTGTGTTTTACTTTGGCAGGATGAGACCTTCCCTGCCTGCAGAAGGAAGGGGGCCCCCAGGAGGGCTTCCGTGAGCCAAGCCCAAGGGCTGGCATGGGGGCAGCTGGGGGGTGGTTGGGTTGGTGGTGTCCGGCAGCACTGCCAGCTGGGGACGCAGGACAGGGGCTGCCACCATGGCCAGCGCCACCCTCACCTCCTGCTCTCCTCCAGGGCAGGATCTGTGCCTGGGTGGCTTCATGGGAGCCCTGCAGGGAGCCGTCATCTGTGCCAGCGCCGTCCTGCAGCGCAACCTCTACGTGGACCTGGTGAGGCTCAGCAGGAGCCTGCGGGCCACCAATGCCAAGAAGGTGGCCTGAGGCTGCTGCCCCACGGGCACCAAGGCAGCCCCTGACCCCAGGCCACCCAGGCACCCCCACTGCATTGCCTCCCACGCAGCACCGAGCCAGAGGATGCCATCCCCCCCCAGCCACCTTGCCGCGCACCGAGCTCCCCTCGTGCCACAACAGGGGCCAGCAGGAGCCACTCAAAGCCAGCACTGACCCCTGGCCACGGTGTGGAGGGACTAAAGCTCTCCTCCTGGTGTAGGGAAGAGGAGCTCCAGGACCTGATGGGAGCAGCAGCAGCCAGGAAAGAAGTCAAGGCAGCTTCTAGAGCTTCACCTGGGCTCCTGAAGCTCCATTGGGCTCCCAAAGCTTCACCTGGGCTCCCAAAGCTCCATTGGGCTCCCAAAGCTCCATTGGCCTCCCAAAGCATCACCTGGGCTCCCAAAGCTCCATCAGGCTCCTAAAGCTCCATTGGGCTCCCAAAGCTCCATTGGGCTCCTAAAGCTCCATTGGGCTCCCAAAGCATCACCTGGGCTCCCAAAGCTTCACCTGGGCTCCCAAAGCTCCATTGGCCTCCCAAAGCATCACCTGGGCTCCCAAAGCTCCATTGGGCTCCCAAAGCATCACCTGGGCTCCCAAAGCTCCATTGGGCTCCTAAAGCTCCATTGGCCTCCCAAAGCATCACCTGGGCTCCCAAAGCTTCACCTGGGCTCCCAAAGCTCCATTGGCCTCCCAAAGCATCACCTGGGCTCCCAAAGCTTCACCTGGGCTCCCAAAGCTCCATTGGCCTCCCAAAGCATCACCTGGGCTCCCAAAGCTCCATTGGCCTCCCAAAGCATCACCTGGGCTCCCAAAGCTCCATCAGGCTCCTAAAGCTCCATTGGGCTCCCAAAGCTCCATTGGGCTCCTAAAGCTCCACCTGGGCTCCTAAAGCTCCACCTGGGCTCCTAAAGCTCCATTGGCCTCCCAAAGCATCACCTGGGCTCCCAAAACTTCACCTGGGCTCCCAAAGCTCCATTGGCCTCCCAAAGCATCACCTGGGCTCCCAAAGCTCCATCAGGCTCCTAAAGCTCCATTGGGCTCCTAAAGCTCCACCTGGGCTCCTAAAGCTCCATTGGACTCCTAAAGCTCCATTGGACTCCTAAAGCTCCATTGGGCTCCCAAAGCTTCACCTGGGCTCCCAAAGCTTCACCTGGGCTCCCAAAGCTTCACCTGGGCTCCTAAAGCTCCATTGGGCTCCTAAAGCTTCACCTGGCTTCCTAAAGCTTCACCAGATTCCCAAAGCTTCAGCAGACTGCCAATGATTCACCAGGCTCCTAAACCTCCATCAGGTTCCTAAGCTCCATCAGGCTCCTAAAGCTCCACCAGCCTCCCAAAGGCTTACCAGACTCCTAAAGCTCCCCTTTGCTCCTGAAGCTCCACATGGGACATGGCAGTCCCAAGGGGTGCAGCAGCAGCAGCAGCAGCAGCTGCCCTTGCCCAGCCCTGTCCAAGCAGCCCTGGGCAGTTGTGGGGGAGCCCCAGCAGGGGCTGGCTGGGCAATGACCATGCAGACCCCTGGGAGGATCGCTCCAAGCTAAGTCCCAGCACTGAGCTTCCACCAAGGTGCCCAGGAGGTGCCCATGGAGGTGATCCAGCAGGAGGGAGCCAGCTCCTGGTCCTGCAGGGTGTGGAGCAAGTGTCTTGTTCTGGCACACCAAGGGGCTGGAGCTGGGCAGAGGCCCCTGGTCACTGCGGGTGCTCGCCAAGCCCTGGCAGAGCAGCAGGGGCAGGGCGCAGCCCTCAGCACATCTCGGTGCCCAGGGACGTGTGGAGGTGCTGGGAGCCCCCTGCAGACCAAAGCTGATGCCTGCCAGGACAGCCTGGGAGGACGGCCAAAGCCTTCTCCAAGTGGGAAGGAAGCTTCTGAGAGCAGCAGCAATAAAAGGACCTCGTGATTCACTGCCTCGGGGTGCAGAGCACTGTGGGGTCAGGGCACCACGGGAGGCTGCTGTGGGCCATGCTGAGGGGGAGGGGGAGGGGAGGGGGGGGGGAGGGAGGGGAGGGGAGGGGAGAGGAGGGGAGGGGGAAGAGGAAGAGGAAGAGGAAGAGGGGGTGCAGCTGAGACTCGTCCTTGTGTCACCTGAAGGCTGAACTGCATCAGCTCAAGCTCTGGGGAGGGAGGAGTGCAGAAGGGTCAGGAATCATCAAATGAAGAAAGGTTTCAGCTGGGAAAGATCTTTAGGATCACTGAGTCCAGCCCTGAGCCCAGCACCCCCAGCACCCCCAGCACCCCCAGCCCATGGCCCTCAGCACCACAGCTTGGAAAACCCCTCCAGGGATGGGGACTGCACCCCTGCCCTGGGCAGCCTGGCACAGGCCTGGACAAACCTTCCCAGGAGGAAATTGTTCCTCATGGCCAACCTGAGCCTCCCCTGGGGCACCTTGAGGCCATTTCCTCTCCTCCCATCACTTGTTCCTTGGGAGCAGAGCCCAACCCCCACCTGGCTCCAGCCTCCTCTCAGGAGCTGCAGAGAGCAATGAGGTCTCCCTCAGCCTCCTCTTCTCCACCCCCAGCTCCTCAGCTGCTCCTCCCCAGCCCTGTTCTCCAGACCCTTCCCCAGCTCTGTTGCCCTTCTCTGGCCCTGCTCCAGCCCTCCAAGTCCTTCTGGCAGTCAGAGCCCAACCCTGACCCCAGGATTCCAGCCGTGGCCTCCCCAGTGCCCAGCCCAGGGGCACCATCCCTGCCCTGCTCCTGCTGCCCACACCACTGCTGCTCCAGACCAGGCTGCTGCTGCCCTCCTTGCCCAGCTGGGCACTCCCTGGCTCCTCTCCAGCTGCTGGCACCCAGCACCCCTGGGCCTTTCTCACAGGGCAGTTGGGGAGCCCTGGTGGGTAGCAGGAGTTGGCAGGAGCAGGCAGGAGGAGGCCATGAGGAGCTGCTGGGGAAGCTGAAGGAGCTGCTCCCTGCATGGGCAGCAGGAATTCCCTGGCTTCTGGTGGAACCAGGGCTCAGACAGGGGGAGAAGGACAGAAGGATGCTCCTGGCACTCCCCACCATGGCAGCACTTCCCTCCTGCAGCCCTCTGCAAACCCCCCCAGCCCCTCAGAGGAAAAACCTCTTTTTGTCACCTCCCCACATGTGCCCTATGAGCCCTGGGCAGGATGGTGCCAACCAGGCCCTCCAGCAGCCAGCGATGCCCACCGCACCCAGGGCAAGCCATAGTCCTCTCCACCCTCTGTCCCTCCCCAGCCTCCAGAGGAGGCTTCAGGACCTCCCCTGTAGGGACAGGCTGGGACGGTTGGGGCTGTTCAGCCCAGAGAGAAGGCTCCAGGGAGACCTCAGAGCAGCCTTCCAGTAGCTGAAGGGGCTCCAGGAGAGCTGGGGAGGGACTTTGGAGAAGGGCTGGGAGTGCCAGGCTGAGGGACAATGGCTTTGAGCTGGGAGAGGGGAGACTGAGACTGGAGAGGAGGAAGAAATTGTTGAGAGTGAGGGTGGGGAGAGCCTGGCACAGGCTGCCCAGGGAGGCTGTGGCTGCCTCCTGCCTGGGGGTGCTCCAGGCCAGGCTGGATGAGGCCCTGAGCAGCCTGTGCTGGTGGGAGGTGTCCCTGCCCGTGGCAGGGGCTTGGAGCTGGATGAGCTTGAAGGTCCCTTCCAGCCCAACCCTTTCCATGACTCCAGGAAATTCCTGGAGGAATTCCTCCTCCACACCACTCAGCTGCAGATGAATTGCTGCCAGCTGTCTCCAAGCCCCTCATGGTACCTGGTGGGCACAGCCAGCTGCTGGGGTAGGGCTGGAAGCCCAGCTGGGGACTGGTGTTGCACTGGGAATGAAATTGAGCCCTCAGGTGGATCCCCGGCAGGGGAGGAGTGAAACTGAGCCGACAGGAAAGAGCGGATCAGTGACCCAGGAATGTGGCAGCTGGAGGGCACCCAGCTGGCACCCTGAGCCCTGGCACCAGGCAGACCACACCTGAGAGCAGTCACCCTTGCCTCACTTCCTCCTGCTGCAGGGCTGGGCAGCTCTGCAGGGCCTGCTGGCAGCTGGGGATGGTGCCCTGCACCCAGACGGCGGTCTGGGCACAGTCTGGTGCCACTCAAGGCTGTCCTGGTGGCCTCTGGGCACCTCTGCAGGGCACTGCAGCGTGTTTGCAGGTCAGGTCCCGAGCAAGGGCTGGCCACTGGTGGGGGTTTGCAGAGGGAGAGGGGGGAGATGTCCTCCTGGTCCTAGGAAGTCTCCACCACTGCCCGAGCAGCATGAGCCAGCAGGGGTGGCTCCAGGGAGGGGTGAAAGTGCCCTCAGAGCTCCACTGCCCCTCCAGGGCCTTCCCCAGGGCTCCACCCCTGCAGGAAAGGCCAAACCACCGAGCAGGAGGAAGCTTCAGCTCCTGAGCTGCCCCCGGGCTGGGGAATCTCCCAGGGGACTCTTCGAGCTGACCACGGAGGGGAGGGAAGCAGCCTCTGGAGACCTGCAGGGAGCAGAGGAGGAGAGGAGGGAACCCAAACTCTGCCGGCAAAGCTGAACTGCAGTGGGTCGGAGAGGAAGAGGATGGAGCTGGAGCAGCCATGTGGGGCTTGGGAGTGGGAGGGGTTGTAGGCTTGGCCTGGGGTTCTGCTCCCCATGGAGCCCCCAGGAGCTTTTGGCTTGCCCTGGAGATGGCCAGAAGGGGCCAAGCAGAGCTGGGGGGCTCACAGAATCCTAGAACTGTCAGGGCTGGAAGGGACCTCAAGGCTCAGCCAGTTGCACCCCCTGCCCTGGGCACAGCATCACAGCATCACCAAGGCTGGAAGAGACCTTGAAGCTCATCGAGTCCAACCTGGCACCACAGACCCCACGACTAGACCATGGCACCAAGTGCCACATCCAGTCCCCTCTTGAACACCTCCAGGGACAGTGACTCCACCACCTCCCCGGGGAGCCCATTCCAGTGGTGAATCACTGTCTCAGTGAAGAACTTTCTCCTCACCTCCAGCCTAAACCTCCCCTGGCACAGCTTGAGACTGTGTCCTCTTGTTCTGGTGCTGGTTGCTAGAGAGAAGAGGCCAACCCCTTCCTGGCTACAACCTCCCTTCAGGGAGTTGTAGAGAGCAATGAGGTCTCCCTGAGCCTCCTCTTCTCCAGGCTAAACAACCCCAGCTCCCTCAGCCTCTCCTCACAGGGCTGTGCTCAAGGCCTCTCCCCAGCCTTGTTGCCCTTCTCTGGACACCTTCAAGTCTCTCAATGTCCTTCTTAAACTGAGAGGCCCAGAACTGGACACAGGACTCAAGGTGTGGCCTAACCAATGCAGAGTCCAGGGGCACAATGACCTCCCTGCTCCTGCTGGCCACACCATTCCTAATGCAGGCCAGGATGCCGTTGGCCTTCTTGGCCCCCTGGGCACACTGCTGGCTCGTGTTCAGGCAGCTGTCAATCAGCACCCCCAGGTCCCTCTCTGTTTGGCAGCTCTCAGCCACTCTGCCCCCAGCCTGTAGCTCTGCCTGGGGTTGCTGTGGCCAAAGTGCAGCACCTGGCACTTGGACTTGTTGAATGCCATCCTGTTGGCCTCTGCCCATCTGTCCAGTCGGTCGAGGTCCCTCTGCAGAGCCCTTCTGCCCTCTGACTGACCAACATCTGCTCCCAACTTGGTGTCATCTGCACATTTGCTGATGACTGTCTCAATGCCCTCATCCAGATCAATGAAGACATTGAACAGGATGGGGCCCAGCACTGATCCCTGGGGCACACCACTGGTGCCTGGCCTCCAGCTGGCTGTGGCACCATTCACCACCACCCTCTGGGCTCAGCCTCCAGCCAGTTCCTAACCCAGCTCAGAGTGCTGCTGTCCAAGCCACAAGCTGACAGCTTAGCCAGCAGTTTGCTGTGGGGGACGGTGTCAAAGGCCTTGCTGCAGTCCAGGCAGATCACATCCACAGCCTGCCCCACATCCACCAGGCAGTCACCTGGGCAGGGAAGGAGATCATAGAATCATAGTATCAGTCAGGGCTGGAAGGGACCACAAGGATCATCTAGTTCCAACCCCCTGCCATGGGCAGGGACACCCCACACTAGAGCAGGCTGGCCAGAGCCTCATCCAGCCTGGGCTTAAACACCTCCAGGGACGGGGCCTCAACCACCTCCCTGGACAACCCATTCCAGGGCTTCACCACTCTCATGGGGAAGAACTTCCTCCTCACCTCCAGCCTGAATCTCCCCACCTCCAGCTTCATTCCGTTCCCCCTAGTCCTATCACTACCTGATACCCTGAAAAGTCCCTCCCCAGCCTTCCTGTAGGCCCACTTCAGATACTGGAAGGCCAGATCAGGTTGGAGAGGCAGGACCTGCCCTTCCTAAATCCCTGCTGGCTGGACCTGAGCCCTTGGCCATCCTGCAGGTGCGCAGTTATTGCCGCCAGGATGATCTGCTCCATCATTTTCCCTGGCACTGAGGTCAGGCTGCCAGGCCTGGAGCTTCCAGGTATCTCCACCTGACCCTTCTTGTGGCTGGGGACCACATTGGCCAGTTTCCAGTCATCTGGGACCTCTCCAGTGAGCCAGGCCTGGAGGAAAATGATGGAGAGCGGCTTGGCCAGCTCACCTGCAGCTCTCTCAGCACCCTAGGGTGGATCCCATCCGGCCCCACGGACTTGGGGGTTGTGACCGGTTTAGGCTGTGCCTTCAAGAGACGGACACTTCCTGAACACTGGCTGAATGTTGTGGGATGATAACAAAACCCAAAGACACGCTAAACCAATTTCATTGGTGGATTTGGCGTAATGCAACTTTTAGTTTTGGGTTCAGTCTGTTTGGAGCCAGTCCGTTCGTCCCTCTGTCCTGGGGGCTGGCCTGCTTCTCCTCGCTGAAGCCACCGCTGCGGCAGAGCGTCCCCGGGCTAACAGAGCGAACCAGGCAGGAAAACTAACTCTGGCATTCGCTTCCAGCTAACAGAGTTGATTTTCTCCCTAACTACCTTTCTCTTTCTCTCTAACCCTTTTTGGGAGGAGGGGGATCAGGCCCCGGGGAGGGGCGCCCCCTCGTCCGGCTGTGGGTCTCCTGTACGCCATACGCTGCTGGATATTCCTGTAGGTATTGTAAATATTGTGGGGGTTTGTGCCTATTCATTTGCATGCCATTTCTGCTTGTAAAATGCAGCTCTCATCTGCTTCCCCGCCTGAGTTAGCTGGGGAATTCTTTTGTGTGTGTGTGTGGTGTGTGGGGGGGAACGTTCTCACTCTACCACAGGGGTGCCCAAGTGGCTCAGCAGGTCCTGAACCCATTCCTCATGGATTTCCAGGGCATTACCTCTACTCAGCCCTGGGGAGACCCCCCCACCTGGAGTACTGCCTCCAGGTCTGGAGCCCCTATTCCAAGAGGGATCTGGAGGGGCTGGAAGGTGTCCAGAGCAGGGCCACAAGGATGAGCAGAGGGCTGGAGCACCTCTCCTGTGAGGACAGACTGAAGGAGTTGGGGCTGTTCAGGCTGGAGAAGAGAAGGCTCCCAGGTGACCTCATTGTGGCCTTCCAGGATCTGAAGGGGGCTCCAGGAAGGCTGGGGAGGGACTTCTCAGGATCTCAGGGTATCAGGTAGTGATAGGACTAGGGGGAATGGAATGAAGCTGGAGGTGGGGAGATTCAGGCTGGAGGTGAGGAGGAAGTTCTTCCCCAGGAGAGTGGTGAAGCCCTGGAATGGGTTGTGCAGGGAGGTGGTTGAGGCCCCGTCCCTGGAGGTGTTTAAGCCCAGGCTGGATGAGGCTCTGGCCAGCTTGATCCAGTGTGGGGTGTCCCTGCCCATGGCAGGGGGGTTGGAACTGGAGAATCCTTGTGGTCCCTTCCAACCCTGACTGATACTATGATACATTGCTCCCTGACCCCATGCCCCTGCTCAGGAGGCCACTGGTCCTGAACTCCTCCTGCCCTGCTGTTAAAGACTGAGGCAAAGAAGGTGTTCAGGCCCTCAGCCTTTGCCTCATGCTCAGCCACAGTGTTGCCCTGCAGGTCCAACAAGGGGTGGAGGCTCTTCTTGCCCTCTCTTTGGTGTTAATACCTTTGTAAAAATGCTTCTTGCTACCTCTCACAGAGGTGTTCAGCTTCAGTTCCAGCTGGCCCTCTGCCTCTCTAATTTGTCTCCTACATAATCCAACAACTTCCTTCAACACATCAGGAGCAGCCTTCCCTCCTTCCCGAGGCGGTACAGCCTCTTCTCCCGTAATTCCCCCAGGAGCTGCTTGCCCATCCAGGCTGGAGGCCAGGCAGAGGGTGTGCAGGGTTTGCCCAGCAGCTCCTGGGGCTCACCGTGGGTCACCAGGGAGTCTGGGAGCTTCCCTCTTCCTGCAGCAGGGAGGGGAGGATGGGCTGGGAGGCCTCAGGCACCTGGCTCCAGCTCTGCTGCTCCTCCTTCGGCTTTGGTGCCAGGGTGACACCAAGGCAAAGCTCACCAGTGGCTGAGCAGCTGCAGGGCAGAGCCTGGGGGCAGCTCAGGGCTGTGGCAGTGGTGCCGCAGGGGGCTGGAGGGGCCCCAGGGCTGCTGATCTCCCCTCAGGCGTGCCCAGGTTCAGCTGTGCCCACGCCCTAAGCTCACAGATTAAGCTGAGCACATTAAAGCTGCTCCATTTCACCCCAGGAGCCTTGCCACTAACCCTTGCCCCTGCCAGTCTGTGCCCCACAGCAGGCACTGCCCAGCCCTGCAGGCTTGGGGTTGGCATTTTTGTTCTGCTCCTGGACTTTGACTGCCACAGCAGCTTGCCCAGGGGCACCCCGGGGGGTTGGAAGCTCTCCACAGGAGACTCCACAAGCTCTCTGGGCAGCCTGCTCCAGGCCTCCAGCACCCTCACACCACACTACTTGCTCCTCCTACTCAGATCCAACCTCCTGCCTTCCACTTTGTGCCCCTTGCCCCTTGGCCTGGTCACTACTCAGCAGAGTCTGGCCCCAGCCTCCTCCCCCCAGCTCCTTTAGCTCCTGCTGAGCATTGCTCAGCTGCCCTCTGGAGCTGCTCTCCTGCAGGCTCTCAGCCTTTGCTGCTGCCAGAGCTGCTCCAGGCCCCTCAGCAGCTTCCCAGCCTGCCCTGGACTCTCTCCCAGCCTGCCCTGGACTCTCTCCAGCACTTCCCAGGCTCTGCAAGTGGGGAGCCCAGAGCTGGAGCCAGGACTGCAGCTGTGGGCTCCCCAGGGCAGGGCAGAGGGGCAGCAGAGCCTCCCTTGCCCTGCTGCCCACACTCTCCTCCCTGCCCCCCAGGACACCACTGAGGCCTTCTTGGCCCCCAGGGCACCCTGCTGGCTCCTGGGCACCTTCTTGTCCCCCAGCCCTCCCAGCTCCTTCTCCTGGAGCTGCTTCCCAGCAGCTTCCCCTCAGCTGTGCTGCTGCAGGAGGTTGTTGCTCCCCAGAGGCAGGACCCTGCCCTTGCCCTGCTTGAACCTCCTGAGGTTCCTCTCCCCCAGCCCTGCAGCCTGCCCAGGGCTCCCTGGGTGCCAGCACAGCCTGGGGGTGCTAGCACAGCCTGGGGGTGCCAGCACAGCCTGGGGGTTGTCTCTTCTCAGCCACCCACAGCCCAGCTGCCACAACCCTTGAACTCTTTGTTAAGGCCAGTCCCCTGCCCAGGGGGTCAGAGCTGCTCGGGAGGAAGCTGCCAGTCCCAGAGGGCTGAGCTGCAGCAGTCTGGAACCCTCCTGCCTGAGCCCCGTCTGGGCTCCATCCGCCCACAGGCTCGGCTGGTCCCAGCAGGGCAGAGAGCTCTGAGCTCAGTCCCAGACCCTGCTGGGCTTTGTTCAAAGCAGTTTTTGCTCAGCCCTAGAGGCACTGGAGTGCAGCCAGGTTTCCAAGGGACCCATGAGCAGAAGCCCCCCAAAGGAGATGGAAGCCCCCAGACTTTTTCTTGAAGTCCATTTATTGACCACACATCAAACCCCAAACCCAAAGGAGGAGCAGAATTGGGATCCTTCAAAGCATTTCCCTGCAGCAGGACCCAAAGCCCTCCCTGGCTCAAGCCCATGAGGAGGCCCAAGTGGTGCCACCCACCTGCAACCCCCCAGTGGCCAAAGGCTCTGTGCGCCCCCCACCCGCACCCTGCCCGAGCCCCCACCAAACCCGAGCCCCCAGGGGGTGTCCCAAGGCCCAGTGAGTGCTCCAAGGGCCCCCCAGGCTCAGGAGGTGCCTGGCAAGGAGATCCTGGGGGCAATCCCCTGCTTTAGCCCAGTGCCAGCCCTGCTGCTCCCCAAGCCCTGCACCTGCTGGGCACTGAGCTCTGCCAGAGCCATGCCCAGCCTGAGGGCACCACCAGCCCCAGGGAGAGGTCAGGGATGTCTTCATGGGGGTGAGGAACCAGCCTGCCCCAGGATCCTAGGGACCATGGGGGTGAGGAACCAGCCTGCCCCAGCCCCCCCAGGATCCTAGGGACCATGGGGGTGAGGAACCAGCCTGCCCCAGCCCCCCAAGGCTGCTTCTGCTCTGCAGGGATCCTGCTGCCCTCACCCTGCTGCTGGCACCCCGGGGTGGTTTTCAGCCCAGCTCAGAGTGAGAGGTTTAGAGCAAGACAGACAAGCAGGAGGGGGGTGGAGATCAACCCCAAACCCTTCCTAAATCATTCTTCAATCAAAGCCAAACCAGCAGGACATCAAAAACACTCCAAAAAAAGCCTTAAGCAAGCAGCTCAGCAGCAGAGGCCCCTTCACAGCTGGGGAGAATGGGGGTGGGGGTGGTGTTGCTGTTATTAACTAAAAGCCTTCCCCAACCCCCAACTCCCAAACTCCCACCCCCAAGCCCTGCCACCCCCTCAGCAGCCTCAGGCTGCTCCTGGTGGAGCTGCAGCCCCTCTCCAGGGCACCTCTCCCCAGGGGTCACATTCTCAGCCCTGTTCTCCATCCTCTTCCCTCCCACCTCCTGGCCCCGCTCTGCACAGCAGCTCCTCGGCAGCACACCGATCAGCAGGGCACTTGGGAAGTGATTTAAAGCCAAGGGTGGAAGTTCCCCCCCCTGCTCCTTGGCTTTGCTTAAAGGCCAAGAAATGAACTTCACCAAAGAGGATCTTCCTTAGGTGGGGAAGGAACCAGCAGGAAAAACAAACCCCCCAGCTGCAGCTGCCACCTCCAGACCAGGAAAGGTCTCTGCCCTGCTCCCACACCACTGTCTCCAGCAGCTCCCTGGTCATTCCTTGCCTCAGGAAGGCTGGAAGGAGGCCTCAGCCCCTGGGCTGGCTGTGGCTGCAGGGTTGGGGTCCTCCCTGAGCACACAGTGGGGTCACTCCTGCAGGGCCAGAGAGAGCTCAGGGCATGGCTGCAGCCCCCTGAGGAGCTCCAGTGCCTCATATCCACTTTCTGTAGTGGGGAACCCCAGAAGCAGGAGACAGGCAGGCCCTGCACAGCCTCCCCACCCCCATCCTGACCCAAGCACACACCCCTGGGCCCACAGACCCCAACCCCCCTCACAGCTCCATCTCATCAACCAAAACCTGCTGCTTGCTGGAGCACCTCCAGCTGTGCCTGGGAGGTCAGGACCCAGCCTGAGGTGCTCCATCAAGGTGACCCAGTCCCCCATGAGCACTCCCAACCACACCAAACTCCTGCTGGCCAGGCTGGCAGTGCCATGGGGTGCAGGGTGAGGCTGTGCTGGTGCTACCAGGAAGAAATGGGTGAGAGTGAGGGTGGGGAGACACTGCAAGAGGCTGACCAGGGAGGCTGTGGATGCCCCCTCCCTGCAGGAGTTCAAGGCCAGGCTGGAGGAGGCCTTGGGCAGCCTGGGCTGGTGGGAGTGTCCCTGGCAGTGGGGCTGGAACTTGGTTGGACCTTGACTCCGATCCAACCCATCTGATGATCCTGTCTCATAGGCTCAGGAGGTGACCTGATGGTGACTCAGGGGCAGGCAGGATGAAGCCTGCAGTGCTCTGCCCTGGCACGAGGCAGTGCTGAGGACTGTGCAGCCCAGGGACAGCAGCTCCTCACCTCAGGAGGCAGCAGTGTGGCACTGCTCCAGCCAGCAGCAGTGTGGCAGCCATGCAGTGAGCTCTGCACCCTCCAGGGCCTCAGCTCTTGAGGAAGAGGCCTGGAGAGCTGCAAGCTTCACTCATCCCAACCACCTCAGGGTCACCCCAACACTTCCCTTTTCCATCTCATGATGCTTCACAAGGGGGAGGAAATTGCTCCTCCCCTGCTACAACCCCCCAAGAGCTTTGGCAGGAAGCCTCCTGAGCCTGCCCTGCCCACAGCCCCAAACACCCAAGGGCTGAGCCTGGGCATGGCAGGAAAGATCTGTGGGCAGGAAAAGCCTGGGGGGAGGAGGTTGGAGCTGCAAACCAAGGGCCAAGATGGGGCTGAGGGAGAGGATCTGGGACAGAGGGGGCAGAGTCCCTGGGGGACTGTCTCGGGTGCAGTCAGTGGTGCTCCCAAGAAGCAGGCAGAGGACAACCTCTGTGTCCCAAGCAGGAGCAGGAAGGCAGCTGTGAGGCAGGGGAGGGCTCCAGTGGCTCATCTCTCAGGCAGATTCTCTCTCACCCCCTCAAGGGGAGGGCTCAGTACAGCAGAAGGCAAATCCAACTTCATTTGGACACAGCAGTTCTGTCAGGCCCTGCTGGCCCACAGCCTGCAGGCCAAGGGCCTGAGGAGGAGACAAACCCAGCTGGGAAAGGAGAAAGGTGTTGGGAGAAGTGCAAGGCCCAAGGGTGCCAAGGTGCAGTGGTGCCAATCCAGAAGCAGTTGCCCTCTGTCCTGCTGCCTGAAGCCCAAGGCAGCAGCACAGCCACAGCTGGCAGCAGCACAGCCACAGCTGGCAGCAGCACAGGTCCCTGCTCCACGCAGCTGGAGGCCATCAGCACCCCACTGGAGATCCAAGGTGGGAACCTAGAGCTGGGGAGGCACAAGAGAAAGGGTTCCAAGGGCTGGGAGCTCAGCCTTGCTTCCTGGCTCTGACAGCCTGGGAGGGGGCTGAGGAGAGAGCTGGGGGGAGAGCTGGGGGTGCCCCAGCAGCCTTCAAACCAAATCCTCAACCAAATAAAGCAGGCCTGGCTGCTTTCCTGTGCCTCAGGGGCACCTCAGGGAGCTCCTGGCAAGGAAGAACCTCCAAGATGTTCCCTACCCAGGGAAGCTTGAACAGAAAAACTGTGCCTGTGGTAGGACAATGCTCTCCCAGGCAGGAAACCCCTTCCCCAGGCAGCAAAACCCTCTCCCAGCCACTCAGGTGGCTGCAAGGGGCAAAGGAGGGCACTGCCCACCCCTGCCCACAGCACCCTGTGCCCTGTAGAGCTGCCAAGGACAAGTTACCTGCAGTTCTCTACCCAACTCCCAAAAGGGACTGAAATTTGCCACTGGCACAGCCCCTCCCCAGGTGCTGGCATCCTGCTGCCAGGCACAGACTCAGCTCTGGGGGATTGATTGCCATCCCTTGCCTTCTCTGCCCAATGCAGGCAGTAACTACAGGCACTTGTGGCCCCAAGGGCAGCAGGGGAAGAATACCTGCAGGGGAGGAAGGATGGGAATTGTCCCCAGACCCAACCCTCCTCCTGCTAACAAACCCCAGCTGGGGTCTGGGGCCTGCAGCCTGGGACCCTCCTGGGCCAGCTCTGCCCAATGTTGCTGCTGCTGCTGCTCTCTGCCCACCCTGTTTCGACACCCAAAGTGGAGGTTTGCTAAGGAATCTGCCCCCCAGCAGCAGCACAGGAGGGGCTTCTGCCCCTCTGCCTCCCCAGTGGGCAGCACAGCCCTGGCTGGGGCTTCCCTCCCCTCACCTTCTGGTCCAGCCTCTGGTAGTCACCGGACTTGGGCCTCCGGCTGCTCCTCGACCTCTTCCCCTCCAGAGCGAAGGCAATGATCTGTGGGGAGGGGAGGAGAGGGGCAGCAGGGAGCACACCATGAACCCCAGCAGGGAGGGGTGGGGAGGCAGCTCTGGAGCTCACCCAGCCCAAGCCCCTGCTCCAGCAGGGCACCCACAGCAGCTTGCCCAGGGGGGTTGGAAGCTCTCCACAGGAGACTCCACAACCTCTCTGGGCAGCCTGCTCCAGGCCTCCAGCACCCTCACACCAAACGACTTGCTCCTCCTCTCCAGCTGCCATCTCCTGGCTGCCACTTTGTGCCCCTTGGCCTGTCCCTGGGCACCACTCAGCAGAGTCTGGCCCCAGCCTCTTGCCCCCCACAGTTCCTTCAGCTCTTGCTGAGCATTGCTCAGCTGCCCTCTGGGGCTGCTCTCCTGCAGGCTCTCAGCCCCAGGCCTCTCAGCCTTTGCTGCTGCCAGAGCTGCTCCAGGCCCCTCAGCAGCTTCCCAGCCTGCCCTGGACTCTCTCCAGCACTTCCCTGTCCCTCTGCAAGTGGGGAGCCCAGAGCTGGAGGCAGGACTGCAGCTGTGGGCTCCCCAGGGCAGGGCAGAGGGGCAGCAGAGCCTCCCTTGCCCTGCTGCCCACACTCTCCTCCCTGCAGGCTCGCAAGCAGAACTCCTGCTGTGCCATCATGTGACAGGAGCCTCTGCAGCTCCACACCACCTCTGGACCTCTCTGGACCTCACCCAGGCCTCCTCCCTTCAGCCCTCCCCCAGGACAGCACCTGGAAGCCCAGGGAGGGTCACCAGGCCTGGGCGTGCTCAGTGCCAAGGCCTTGGGTGATGATTTTTCTCATCTCCACGGTTTGCCAAGGCCTGGGGCTGGCTCCCATGGGTGGGGGCAGCACCAGAGACCCCTCCTCCCTTTTCTGAGGGTGGTTCAGACCATGGGGTGCCCAGATGTGTGCCCACCCTGCCTTGACAACACTACAGGCAGTGCCTCGTGCCTGGCAGTGCCAGGGCTGGGGAGAGGAGCTCGGGGGGGAAGCTTTTATGAGACTGATCCTGGGGTGGGGGAGAGGGGTGGGAAGGGAGGCAGAGGGCACTGCCTTCAGCTGGGGGCCACTCGCTGCTGGCTGACTGCCTCCCTGGGCAGCTCTTCCCAGTGCTGCCCCTCAGGCCTGTGGCTGGGGAAGGGGCCAGGTGGGTGATGTGAAGGGGGTCACCTCTGGGCCCTTCTCCTTGTGCAGTGTTGGGATGTGGGAAAGGGCTAAGCTGGGCTGGGATGGGGGATGAGAAGCCCATGGCCCCCCTCTGCCTGCAGCTGGCTCTGGAGGGAGGAGTCTGCAGGGGGAAGGAAGGAAGGAGGTGCCAGGGCAGGGGCTGGCACAGCTGCTGCTCACCTTGCGCTTGTTGTGGTAGGCGACGTAGAGCGCGGCCACCACCAGGGCGGTGGTCACCAGGTAGGCAAAGAAGTGGCTGCTCTCCGACCGCTGCCCGCCCCCGGGGAAGCCCTTCTGCCCCTGCTGGCTCCAGGAGGCGTCGCCACCGGCCTGAGCCTCACCCTCCTCAAGGCTTTCTTCATCCTCTAAGACGCTGGTGTCATCGGCTGCAGAGGCGTTTTGGTTGTCCTGCTTGGCATCCTCACCGCCCTGGTTGGCATCCTCACCGCCCTGGTTGGCATCCTCACCTGGCCGCCCTGGTTGGCAGCCTCACCGCCGCCCTGGTTGGCAGCCTCACCGCCGCCCTGGTGGTCGTCACCATCACCGCCCTGGTTGGCAGCATTACTGCTGCCCTGGTGGTTGGCACCATCACTGCCCTGTTGGTTGGCACCATCATTGCTGCCCTGGCTGGCACCCTTGTTGCTGCCCTGGTGGTTGGCACCACCATCGCTGCCACCAGCTCCATTGCCAGCTGACTTCTGGCTGTTGCTGTCTTCTTCCTTGTCGTTGCTGTCCTGGCTCTTGGTCTTGTCCTGGTTTGTGTTGGTGCTGCCCTGGCTGCTCTGCTGCATCCCATCAGTGCTGCCTGGGTTGTTCTCCTTGCCCTCCTCACCCTGGTTGCCACTCTTTTCACTCTGATTACTGTTGTCAGTGCCTCCATTACCGGTGCCACTGTCTCCCTTACCGGTGCCACTGCCTCCCTTACCGGTGCCACTGCCTCCATTAGTGGTGCCACTGCCTCCATTACTGCTGCCATTGTCTCCATTACTGCTGCCACTGCCTCCATTACCGGTGCCACCACCTCCATTACTGCTGCCACTGCTCTGGTCGGTGGTCTGAGTGCTGCTGCCCCTGTTTTGGCCATGGTCCTCCTCACTGGTGCCACCCCGGTGGTTGCGGTTGTCCTCAGTGTCACTGTGGCCATTGCTATTCTGGACGCCTTGGCCATTGCCACCCTGGCCACTGCCACCTTGGCCATTGCCACCCTGGCCACTGCCATTCTGGTCACCTTGGCTGCCACCCTTGTCATTGTCTTGAGGCTCCTGCACCGTGTGCCCACCTGTCCCAGCCCCGCCTGTGCTCTCCCGGCTGGTGTCTGCCACCCCTGCCTTCTGCTCGCTCCTTTCAGATGGATTTGACTCAGACTGCTTTGCTTGCTCCCCTGTGTTTGCATCTGCCTGGGTGTCCCCTCCAGCTGCCTGGGAGCCATGTTCTGAAGGCAGGTTGGGTCCCCTGGGGCTGTTGGAGGCTGCGCGGCTGCTGTCGGCCCTGGCGCAGCTTCTGGCAAACAGAGAGAGGTCACAGTCACTGCCTGCCCCCACGGCCGGGTGAGCAGCCAGCAGCTGTCGAAAGAGGAAGGAAACTGCCCTGCGGGGAGGGTGGGGGTGTGGGGGCAGACACAAGGGGTGACAAGTGCCCCAGGGGAGCCCCTGGCCCCTCTGCAGGATCCCCCCACAACCTCATCGGCAGAATCACAGAACCGTTTAGACTAAAACGAGCCTTGGAGCTCATCCAGCCCAGCCTTTTACCCAGCACTGCCAGGTCGCCACTAACCCACAGCACCAACACATCTCCAGGACTCTGAAAGCCCTTCAGGTATGGGGACTCCACCACTGCCCTGGGCAGCCTGTTCTGAGGCTTGACAACCCTCTTGAGGAATAAAGCTTTCCTAACTTCCATCCTAAACCTCCCCTGGGGCACCTTGAGGTCCTGCTCCTTGTTCCTGGGGAGAAGAGACCGAGCCAAGGCCTGCCAAGCCAGCGTCCGTGTCAGACCCAGCACAGCCCGAGCGCTGTCCCGGCTGCACTGCTGCCCTGCCCGGCACCACCGAGCCCTCAGCCTCCCGGGTGCCGCTCAGCCGCCCCCGGCTGCAGCGCTGCCCACCCCGGGCCCTGCTCTTACCTCGTCTGATTCTGAACAGCGCAGGCAGCTTCTGGTCCTGCCGCGAGGGGACGACGCAAAGCGCCGAGAGGAGCAGCAGCAGGAGGAGCCGCAGCAGCAGCATGGCTGCACCACCACGGCTGCACCACCACCCACCGCCCGCTTCCGCCTCAGCGTCCGCTTCCGGCTCGGCTGCGCCGCTTCCGGCTCGGCTGAGGTCACTTCCGGGAGCAGATGTCCCGGGAGCAGATATCGCGGGAGCGGCTGGGCGCGCGGGGAAGGGGCGGGGAAGAGACGGGCGAGGCGGGGCCGGAGACGGGCGAGGCGGGGCCGGAGACGGGCGAGGCGGGGCCAACGGGGGCTTGCGTGATTGACAGGCGAGGGTGGGTGGTGCTTATGCAAATTAGGGTGGGCTCAGCATGGACTGATGGGATTGCGCTGGTCGGCGCCGTGCTCTGGAGCGTCCCCTGCCACGGCCCCTGGCCGGGCTGCGCAGCAGCCGCAGGAGGTGCCACCAGCGCCACCAGCCCTCGGCAGCAGAGCATCTGGGGAGGACCTGCTGGGAAGCAGCGCCGGGGAGAAGGAGCTGGGAGTGCTGGGGGACGAGAAGGTGTCCGGGTGCCAGCAATGTGCCCGGGTGGCAAAGAGCACTCCAACGGTGTCCTGGGGGGTACGAAGAATAGTGTTGGCAGCAGGGCAAGGGAGGCTCTCCTGCCCCTCCACTTTGCCTTACCAAAGCCACTTTCAGAGTCCTGGCTTCAGTTCTGGACAGTGGGCAATAAGTTGTCCATGAGACACCTGGGGGTGTTGGTTGATGGCCAGGTGGAGAGAGCCAGCAGAATGCCCCCATGGCCGTGGCAGCCACCAACAAACAGCCTGGCCTGGGCGCTGTAGAGAGCAGTGAGGTCTCCCCTCAGCCTCCTACAGGCTCAACCCCCTCCAGCTCCCTCAGCTGTTCTCCAGACCCTTCCCCAGCTCTGTTGCCCTTCTCTGGCCCTGCTCCAGCCCTCAATGTCCTTCTGGCAGTGAGGAGCTTCTTTAGGTTTAAACTCACAGAGTCACAGAGCAATGGGTTGGAAGAGATCCTCCAAGGGCGTCTTGTCCACCACCTCGCACTCAGCAGGGACATCTCCAACTGGATCAGGCTGCCCAGGGCCACATCCACTCTGGTCTTGAATGTCTGCAGGGATGGGACCTCAACCACATCCCTGGGCAGCCTGTGCCAGGCTCTCCCCACCCTCACTCTCAACAATGTCTTCCTCCTCTCCAGTCTCAGTCTCCCCTCTCCCAGCTCAAAGCCATTGTCCCTCAGCCTGGCACTCCCAGCCCTTGTCCAAAGTCCCTCCCCAGCTCCCCCTGCAGCCTCCCCAGGTACTGGAAGGCTGCTCTAAGGTCTCCCTTCTCTGGAGCCTTCTCTTTTCCAGGCTGAACAGCCCCAACACTCCCAGCCCGTCCCCACAGGGGAGGTTCTGCAGCCTCTGATCGTCTTGGTGGCCTCCTCTGAACCTTCTCCGGCAGCTCCAGGTCCTTCTTGTGCTGGGGGTCCCAGAGCTGGAGGCAGAGCAGAGCAGAGGGGCAGAATCCCCTGGCCATGGATTTTGGTTGGTTTCCCAGTCTGGAACTGTCTCTTCTCATTAACTCTTATGGGATGTCCCCTTTTGGGGACAGCTCTTTCTGAAGTGGCCAAGAGCAAGCTGGACACCCAAGCCTGGCCTTCAATTTAGCCCCAGGCAGCTTTTGTCACCCGAGGGCTGCTGCCAACCCTGCTCTTGGAGATGATGAAGTCCTCACCTTGTCAGAAGCTCCATCCCACACCCCTCCCCTGAGGGCTTCATGTGGTCAGGAGGAAAGATCCAAAGGAGAAACAATTAGCAAATGGAAGAGCTTAATGATGCTAATTAAAATGGATTAAGTGTAGCCAGTGCTTCCCCACCAGCTGCTTGGGCAGAGCCCGGGGTCCACCCTGCCGGGGAGCAGCACACCAGGACATCTGCTGCCTCCTCTCCTCAAAGAGCAGGGTGGAGGAGACCTTGGTTTCATTTGCTGCTGCTCGTTGGTGGAGCCCCTAATTAGCTCCATCTCTGCAGGAGCCCCCTGGGACCTCATTAGGCTTTTCAATTAATGAATAGCCTGAGCTGCTGGGGGAGGGGTGGGCAGGGGGCCCTGGGATGGAGATGGCTGCGGCACAGCGAGCGGCTGGAGGGGACAGAAGAAACCCCACGGCCAGAAGGGACTGGGGGAAAGGACCAAGCTGGCTCCCAGAGGCTCCAAGCTCGGCCTTAAGTTTGGAATCATAGTATCAGTCAGGGTTGGAAGGGACCACAAAGATCATCTAGTTCCAACCCCTGCCATGGGCAGGGACACCCCACACTAGATCAGGCTGGACAGAGCCTCATCCAGCCTGGTCTTAAACACCTCCAGGGACGGGGCCTCAACCACCTCCCTGCACAACCCATTCCAGGGCTTCACCACTCTCATGGGGAAGAACTTCCTCCTCACCTCCAGCCTGAATCTCCCCACCTCCAGCTTCAGTCCATTCCCCCTAGTCCTATCACTCCCTGAGATCCTGAGCAGTCCCTCCCCAGCCTTCTTGTAGCCCCCTTCAGATCCTGGAAGGCCACAATGAGGTCACCTGGGAGCCTTCTCTTCTCCAGCCTGAACAGCCCCAACTCCTTCAGTCTGTCCTCACAGCAGAGGTGCTCCAGCCCTCTGCTCATCCTCGTGGCCCTTCTCTGGACACCTTACAGCCCCTCCAGATCCCTCTTGTCATAGGGGCTCCAGAACTGGAGGCAGTACTCCAGGTGGGGTCTCCCCAGGGCTGAGCAGAGGGGAGAATCCCCTCCCTTGCCCTGCTGGCCACACTTCTCCTGCTGCAGCCCAGGAGCTGATTGGCTTTCCGGGCTGCAAGTGCAAGTTTGCTCTTGAGGAGGTCTTAACCAGATGCCAGCTCCTGGCAATGATCACCCCCCCTGGCCCCCTGACAGCTCAGGACTGGGCTCATCCAGAACTGGCACCTCTGAGACATTCATAGGTGGATGGAAAGGGTTGGGCTGGAAGGGACCTTCAAGCTCATCCAGCTCCAAGCCCCTGTCACGGGCAGGGACACCTCCCACCAGCACAGGCTGCTCCAGGCCTCATCCAGCCTGGCCTTCAGCACCTCCAGGCAGGAGGCAGCCACAGCCTCCCTGGGCAGCCTGTGCCAGGCTCTCCCCAGCCTCACTCTCAACAATTTCTTCCTCTTCTCCACTCTCAGTCTCCCCTCTCCCAGCTCAAAGCCACTGTCCCTCAGCCTGGCACTCCCAGCCCTTCTCCAAAGTCCCTCCCCAGCTCCCCTGGAGCCCCTTCAGGTACTGGAAGGCTGCTCTGAGGTCTCCCTGGAGCTTTCTCCTCTCCAGGCTGAACAGCCCCAACTCTCCCAGCCTGTCCCCACAGGGGAGGTCCTGCAGCCTCTGATCGTCTTGGTGGCCTCCTCTGGACCTTCTCCAGCAGCTCCAGGTCCTTCCTGTGCTGGGGGCACCCCACATGGCTCTCCTGGGCCAGACAAGCTCCACTGCAGCTCCCAGGTCTGAGGGGAAGTTAAACACTGTGAGAAATCTCATCCAAGAAAGAGGAGAGGGCTGCCAGAGCCCAGGCTGTACTCTTCTGCCACAGAGACCAACCCCAGAGGATTCCCTGTGTTGAAGAACCTCCCACAGGGCAAAGGAAAGCTGCTAAGAAGTCAGTTGTGGATTGATACTGAGACATTTCCATCCAGTCCATGAACCCCAGCAGGGAGAGGTGTGAAGGGACCTCTGGAGCTCAGCCAGCCCAAGCCCCTGCTCCAGCAGGGCACCCACAGCAGCTTGCCCAGGGGCACAGTGCCCAGGGGGGTTGGAAGCTCTCCAGAGGAGACTCCACAACCTCTCTGGGCAGCCTGCTCCAGGCCTCCAGCACCCTCACACCAAACGACTTGCTCCTCCTCTCCAGCTGCCATCTCCTGGGTACCAGTCTGTGCCCCTGGGCCTGGCCCTGGGCACCGCTCAGCAGAGTCTGGCCCCAGCCTCTTGCCCCCCCAGCTCCTTCAGCTCTTGCTGAGCATTGCTCAGCTGCCCTCTGGGGCTGCTCTCCTGCAGGCTCTCAGCCCCAGGCCTCTCAGCCTTTGCTGCTGCCAGAGCTGCTCCAGGCCCCTCAGCAGCTTCCCAGCCTGCCCTGGACTCTCTCCAGCACTTCCCAGGCTCTGCAAGTGGGGAGCCCAGAGCTGGAGCCAGGACTGCAGCTGTGGGCTCCCCAGGGCAGGGCAGAGGGGCAGCAGAGCCTCCCTTGCCCTGCTGCCCACACTCTCCTCCCTGCAGGCTCGCAAGCAGAACTCCTGCTGTGCCATCATGTGACAGGAGCCTCTGCAGCTCCACACCACCTCTGGACCTCTCTGGACCTCACCCAGGCCTCCTCCCTTCAGCCCTCCCCCAGGACAGCACCTGGAAGCCCAGGGAGGGTCACCAGTGCCAAGGCCTTGGGTGATGATTTTTCTCATCCCCACGGTTTGCCAAGGCCTGGGGCTGGCTCCCATGGGTGGGGGCGGCACCAGAGACCCCTCCTCCCTTTTCTGAGGGTGGTTCAGACCATGGGGTGCCCAGATGTGTGCCCACCCTGCCCCGGGCAGGAGCACAGGGGCAGGAGGGTTTCTGCATCTCACCATCAGCCTGGTTCAACTCAGACCTTTTGCCTGCTGCTCGCAGGCCGGAGCAGCACGGAGCTGGTCTTGCCCTACCCTCCAGGACGCCTTTGGTGGCCTCCTGCTTCTCCTCCTGCAGGATAATCCTGGGGCAGCCCAGCTGAGCAGCCCTGGGAAGGCAGCAGGACAGATGTTCCCTCTCTGCATGGGAAACTGCAGAGCCAGACAAAGGAAGGTTCTGCTGCTGAGCTCCAACATCTGTTTGAAGCTGTCTGGCCTGGGTTCAAGCCCTCAGCTCCTGTGACAGGTCTCTCCATGCTTTAATTTCCCATGAAATCAAATCCATAGCTCTCTTTGGCCACAGCCTTCTCCCCCCCCGCCAACAAAAGCCACACTTGGCCTCCTGTCACACCCTGCATGCTGGGGTGATGCTCCCTGATCCTCTCCATCCTGGGCCTGGCACCTCCATGCCCTGCTGCCATTCATTAGAGCCTGGTGGCTGCCCCCCCCCAGGGGCTGCTGTGGAGGAACCAGCCCCAGCCTCAGCTCTTCCAAGCACAGAAGCACAGAAGGGCAGAAGGCCACAGAATGGCTGCTGGAGAGGGTCCAGAGGAGGCCACCAGGATGCTCTGAGGCTGGAGAACCTCTCCTGTGGGGACAGACTGGAAGGGAGCTCAGAGATCCTCTCCTCCAACCTCCCCTCCATGCCCAGGGACACCACTCAGCTCCACTCAGCTGCTCAGAGCCTCATCCAGCCTGGCCTTGAACACCTCCAGGGAGGAGGCAGCCACAGCCTCCCTGGGCAGCCTGTGCCAGAGTCTCACTGCCCTGGGGCTGAAGAACTTCTTCCCAAGCTCCTGGCTGACCTCCAGGGTCCCAGCATCAGAGGCACAGAGTCCCAGACTCAGAACCCCAGCACCAACCAGGCTGGCAAAGGCCTTTGGGCTCACCAAGCCCAAGCTCTCCCCCCTGCCCCCCATCAATCAGCTGAACCATGGCCCCCAGGGCCTCCTCCAGGCTCTCCTTCAACCCCTCCAGGGACAGGGACTCCACCACCTCCCCGGGCAGCACATCCCAGTGGCCAATCTCTCCCTGGGAAGAATTTCCTCCTGACATCAGCCTGAAGCTCCCCTGGAGCAGCCTGAGGCTGTGCCCTCTGGTGCTGGCCCTGGTGCCTGGGAGAAGAGCCCAACCCCCACCTGGCTACAACCTCCTTTCAGGTAGCTATAGAGAGCAATGAGGTCTCCCCTGAGCCTCCTCCAGGCCCCTCATGCCCTTGGACTCTGCCCATCTCTCCAGCCTGTCAAGGTCCCTCTGCAGAGCCCTCCTACGCCCTAAAAGATCCACACTTGCTCCCAAACTGGTGTCACCTGCAAACTTGCCAATAATACACTCCATCCCCTATGCCTCAGCTCCAAACCCTTCCCCCTTGGCCTGTCTCTGCACACCCTCAGGAAAAGTCTCTCTGCAGCCTTCCTGTAGGATCCCTTCTGGTACTGGAAGGCAGCTCTAAGGTCCCCCTGGAGCCTTCTGCTCTCCAGGCTGGACAACCCCAGCTCCCTCACCCTGTCTCCAGCTCCCTCACCCTGTCTCCAGCTCCCTCACCCTGTCTCCCAGCTCCCTCACCCTGTCCCCAGCTCCCTCACCCTGTCTCCAGCTCCCTCACCCTGTCCCCAGCTCCATCAGTCTCTCCCCAGCTCCCTCACCCTGTCCCCAGTTCCCTCACCCTGTCCCCAGCTCCCTCACCCTGTCCCCAGCTCCCTCACCCTGTCTCCAGCTCCCTCACCCTGTCCCCAGCTCCATCACCCTGTCTCCAGTTCCCTCACCCTGTCCCCAGCTCCCTCACCCTGTCCTCAGCTCCCTCACCCTGTCCCCAGTTCCCTCACCCTGTCCCCAGTTCCCTCACCCTGTCCCCAGTTCCCCTCAGCCCTGTCTCCAGTTCCCTCACCCTGTCTCCAGTTCCCTCACCCTGTCCTCAGCTCCCTCACCCTGTCCCCAGTTCCCTCACCCTGTCCCCAGTTCCCTCACCCTGTCTCCAGCTCCCTCACCCTGTCCCCAGTTCCCTCACCCTGTCCCCAGTTCCCTCACCCTGTCTCCAGCTCCCTCACCCTGTCCTCAGCTCCCTCACCCTGTCCCCAGTTCCCTCACCCTGTCTCCAGCTCCCTCACCCTGTCCCCAGTTCCCTCACCCTGTCTCCACCACCCTCACCCTGTCCCCACCTCCCTCAGCCTGTCCTCAGCTCCCTCAGTCTCTCCCCAGCTCCCTCACCCTGTCTCCAGCTCCCTCACCCTGTCCCCAGCTCCCTCACCCTGTCTCCAGCTCCCTCACCCTGTCCCCAGGTCCCTCACCCTGTCTTCAGCTCCCTCACCCTGTCCCCACCTCCCTCACCCTGTCCCCAGCTCCCTCAGTCTCTCCCCAGCTCCCTCACCCTGTCTCCACCACCCTCACCCTGTCCCCACCTCCCTCAGCCTGTCCTCAGCTCCCTCACCCTGTCCCCAGCTCCCTCACCCTGTCTCCAGCTCCCTCACCCTGTCTCCAGCTCCCTCAGTCTCTCCCCACCTCCCTCACCCTGTCTCCACCTCCCTCACCCTGTCCCCACCTCCCTCAGCCTGTCCTCAGCTCCCTCAGTCTCTCCCCAGCTCCCTCACCCTGTCTCCAGCTCCCTCACCCTGTCTCCAGCTCCCTCACCCTGTCCCCAGTTTCCTCACCCTGTCTCCACCTCCCTCACCCTGTCCCCACCTCCCTCAGCCTGTCCTCAGCTCCCTCACCCTGTCCCCAGCTCCCTCACCCTGTCTCCAGCTCCCTCAGTCTCTCCCCAGCTCCCTCACCCTGTCTCCAGCTCCCTCACCCTGTCTCCAGCTCCCTCAGTCTCTCCCCACCTCCCTCACCCTGTCCCCAGTTTCCACACCCTGTCTCCACCTCCCTCACCCTGTCCCCACTTCCCTCAGCCTGTCCTCAGCTCCCTCAGTCTCTCCCCAGCTCCCTCACCCTGTCCCCAGCTCCCTCACCCTGTCTCCAGCTCCCTCAGCCTGTCCCCAGCTCCCTCAGCCTGTCCCCAGCTCCCTCACCCTGTCTCCAGCTCCCTCACCCTGTCTCCAGCTCCCTCAGTCTCTCCCCACCTCCCCCTCACCCTGTCTCCAGCTCCCTCACCCTGTCTCCACCTCCCTCACCCTGTCCCCACCTCCCTCACCCTGTCTCCACCTCCCTCACCCTGTCCCCACCTCCCTCACCCTGTCCTCAGCTCCCTCAGTCTCTCCCCAGCTCCCTCACCCTGTCTCCAGCTCCCTCACCCTGTCCCCACCTCCCTCACCCTGTCTCCAGCTCCCTCACCCTGTCCCCAGCTCCCTCAGTCTCTCCCCAGCTCCCTCAGCCTGTCCTCAGCTCCCTCACCCTGTCTCCAGCTCCCTCACCCTGTCTCCAGCTCCCTCAGCCTGTCCCCAGCTCCCTCAGCCTGTCCCCAGCTCCCTCACCCTGTCTCCAGCTCCCTCAGCCTGTCCCCAGCTCCCTCAGCCTGTCCCCAGCTCCCTCACCCTGTCTCCAGCTCCCTCACCCTGTCTCCAGCTCCCTCAGTCTGTCCCCACCTCCCTCACCCTGTCTCCAGCTCCCTCACCCTGTCTCCAGCTCCCTCACCCCCTGTCTCCAGCTCCCTCAGTCTCTCCCCACCTCCCTCACCCTGTCCCCAGCTCCCTCACCCTGTCCCCAGCTCCCTCAGCCTGTCCCCAGCTCCCTCACCCTGTCCCCAGCTCCCTCAGCCTGTCCCCAGCTCCCTCACCCTGTCCCCAGCTCCCTCACCCTGTCCTCAGCTCCCTCAGTCTCTCCCCAGCTCCCTCACCCTGTCTCCAGCTCCCTCACCCTGTCCCCAGCTCCCTCAGCCTCTCCCCAGTGCTCTTTGGGAGCAGGAACTTGAAGCACTTTAGTGTGGAATGGGCACGGGCTCGGAGCCCAGGGCCTGCCCTGGGTGTGACAGCAAATGAAGAGGCTCCAGGCACTTCTTCCTCCTCACAGGCTGTGGTGGTGGCCACCAAGAAGCTTGGAGCAAGAAGCTCCTCCAGCTGGCTCTGGTGCAGACTCTTCCCACTGCTCAAGGCTCCCAACCAGGCAGGACCCCTCAGAGCTGCCACCCAGCCAGGACGCTCCGAGCTGTGGGCTTAAGCTGTCACTTCCCAGCCAGAGGATGATCCTGAGCCGGTCCCAGAAGCTGTCTTCTGCTGGTGGCACCACCAACGGCTTGCAGAAGCCCTCTGGAGCTCTCTCAGTGTGGCAGCAGCCAGTGCCTGCCCCATGTGTCCCTGGTGCCCAGCCAAGGCTCTCTGCACCCATGGCTGGGGGCATCTCTTGCCTCTACTCTTCTGATGGCTCTGGCCAGCTCTGTGGAGAGGCTGAAATGTGTCAAGAGAAGGGCAGCAAGGCTGGGGGAGGGGGCTGGGGAACAAGGCTGGGGAGGGGCACAAGGCTGGGGAAGGGGCTGGGGAACAAGGCTGGGGAGGGGCACAAGGCTGGGGAGGGGGCTGGGGAACAAGGCTGGGGAGGGGCACAAGGCTGGGGAGGGAGCTGGAGCACTGCCCTGTGAGGAGAGGCTGAGGGAGCTGGGGTTGCTTAGCCTGGAGAAGAGGAGGCTCAGGGGAGACCTCATTGCTCTCTATAGCTACCTGAAAGGAGGTTGTAGCCAGGTGGGGGTTGGGCTCTTCTCCCAGGCACCAGGGCCAGCACCAGAGGGCACAGCCTCAGGCTGCTCCAGGGGAGCTTCAGGCTGATGTCAGGAAGAAATTCTTCCCAGAGAGAGATTGGCCACTGGGATGTGCTGCCCGGGGAGGTGGTGGAGTCCCTGGCCCTGGAGGGGTTGAAGGAGAGCCTGGAGGAGGCCCTGGGGGCCATGGTTCAGCTGATTGATGGGGGGCAGGGGGGAGAGCTTGGGCTTGGTGAGCCCAAAGGGCTTTGCCAGCCTGGTTGGTGCTGGGGCTCTGAGTCTGGGCCTCTGATTCTGTCATTCTGCAATTCTTTGGTTTGGAGAGGGGGAGCCTGAGGGTGACCTCACTGCTGGTTATAAAGCTGTGCAGGGGGAGTGCCCAGAGGCTGGAGCCAGGCTCTGCTGGGGGATGCCCAATGCCAGGACCAGGGGCAGTGGTGGAAGCTGAGGCATGGAAACAGGAGGAAAAATTTTTCCCTGTGAGGGTGACAGAGCCCTGGAGCAGGCTGCCCAGGGGAGCTGTGGAGTCTCCTCTCTGCAGGGATTCCAAACCCACCTGGATGTGCTCTGTGTGACCTGCTCTGGCAGGGGCTTGGACTGGGTGAGCTCCAGAGGTCCCTTCCAGCCCCTCCTGTTCTGTGATTCTGTGAAATCCTGGCCCCCAGGTGCCATCTGCTGCAGCTGCCAGCAACACCCCGTGGCACCCACCTGTCCCACACCACCTCTGCCAGGTGCTGGCACCACCTGCAATGAGGGCAAGACACCAGGAGGTTCTCTTTCCCTCTACCTGCAGATGGGCATCTGCTGCCACTCCAGTTTGCTGAGGACACCTCCCCAGGGGCTTCTCACACCAGCCTGGCACTAGAAAGGAAAAGAGAAAGGTCACAAGAGGAGGGGGTGTCCCTGCCCCACCAAGTGGGCACAGGCACCCCGGGAACTGGGAGCTGAGGGAAGGGCTCAGGGATGGTTTGGCTGCTGCCCACTACCAGGGGCCAGGAGCCTAAGGTCAGCAAGGTGCCCACAGGGGCTGGGGCCTGGGAAATGGAAATTGGCTGAGAAGTTGAGATCAGGAGGTGAGAGAGGACACTGAACACCACACAGCACCTCCTGGAGTGGTTTCCTTTAGCCCAGCCTCCTGCTGCCCCTCTACAGCTGCTGGCACAGCACTGGGATGGGCACCCCAAACCCACCCTGTGCCCAGCAGAGGCTTGGAAGGGAGCTCAGAGCTCATCTGCAGCAACCTCCACAGGCAGAGATGGCTCTCAGCTGGACTTGGCTGCTCAAGGCCACATTGGAAGTGTGGAGATGCTGCTCCCAAGCTGGGGAGCCTGGCCCCTGGCCCTGCTCTGGGGCTGGATCAGAGCCCTGCCCTGAGATGCTTCCTGGGACACAGCCAGAGCCCCATCCAGGACACAGCCAGAGCCCCATCCAGGACACAGCCAGAGCCCCATCCAGGACACAACCAGAGCCCCATCCCAGGACACAACCAGAGCCCCATCCCAGGACACAGCCAGAGCCCCATCCCAGGACACAGACAGAGCCCCATCCCAGGACACAGACAGAGCCCCATCCAGGACACAGCCAGAGCCCCATCCCAGGACAGCCAGAGCCCCATCCAGGACACAGCCAGAGCCCCATCCAGGACACAGCCAGAGCCCCATCCAGGACACAGCCAGAGCCCCATCCCAGGACACATCCAGAGCCCCATCCCAGGACACAGCCAGAGCCCCATCCAGGACACAGCCAGAGCCCCATCCAGGACACAGCCAGAGCCCCATCCAGGACACAACCAGAGCCCCATCCCAGGACACAGCCAGAGCCCCATCCCAGGACACAGCCAGAGCCCCATCCAGGACACAGCCAGAGCCCCATCCAGGACAGCCAGAGCCCCATCCAGGACACAGCCAGAGCCCCATCCAGGACACAACCAGAGCCCCATCCCAGGACAGCCAGAGCCCCATCCAGGACACAGCCAGAGCCCCATCCAGGACACATCCAGAGCCCCATCCCAGGACACAGCCAGAGCCCCATCCAGGACACAGCCAGAGCCCCATCCCAGGACACAACCAGAGCCCCATCCCAGGACACAGCCAGAGCCCCATCCCAGGACAGCCAGAGCCCCATCCCAGGACACAGCCAGAGCCCCATCCCAGGACACAGCCAGAGCCCCATCCAGGACACAACCAGAGCCCCATCCCAGGACACAGCCAGAGCCCCATCCCAGGACAGCCAGAGCCCCATCCCAGGACACAGCCAGAGCCCCATCCAGGACACAGCCAGAGCCCCATCCCAGGACACAACCAGAGCCCCATCCCAGGACACAGCCAGAGCCCCATCCAGGACACAGCCAGAGCCCCATCCCAGGACACAGCCAGAGCCCCATCCCAGGACACAACCAGAGCCCCATCCCAGGACACAGCCAGAGCCCCATCCCAGGACACAACCAGAGCCCCATCCCAGGACACAGCCAGAGCCCCATCCAGGACACAATCAGAGCCCCATCCAGGACACAACCAGAGCCCCATCCAGGACTATTCCAAAGCCCCATCCAGGACACAACCAGAGCCCCATCCAGGACACATCCAGAGCCCCATCCAGGACACAACCAGAGCCCCATCCAGGACACAACCAGAGCCCCATCCAGGACACAACCAGAGCCCCATCCAGGACACATCCAGAGCCCCATCCAGGACACAACCAGAGCCCCATCCAGGACACAACCAGAGCCCCATCCAGGACACAACCAGAGCCCCATCCAGGACACATCCAGAGCCCCATCCAGGACACAACCAGAGCCCCATCCCAGGACACACCCAAGCCCCATCCAGGACACAACCAGAGCTCCATCCCAGGACACAACCAGAGCCCCATCCAGGACACAACCAGAGCCCCATCCCAGGACACAGCCAGAGCCCCATCCCAGGACAGCCAGAGCCCCATCCCAGGACACAGCCAGAGCCCCATCCAGGACACAGCCAGAGCCCCATCCCAGGACACAACCAGAGCCCCATCCCAGGACACAGCCAGAGCCCCATCCAGGACACAGCCAGAGCCCCATCCCAGGACACAGCCAGAGCCCTATCCCAGGACACAACCAGAGCCCCATCCCAGGACACAGCCAGAGCCCTATCCCAGGACACAGCCAGAGCCCCATCCCAGGACACAGCCAGAGCCCCATCCAGGACACAATCAGAGCCCCATCCAGGACACAACCAGAGCCCCATCCAGGACTATTCCAAAGCCCCATCCAGGACACAACCAGAGCCCCATCCAGGACACATCCAGAGCCCCATCCAGGACACAACCAGAGCCCCATCCAGGACACAACCAGAGCCCCATCCAGGACACAACCAGAGCCCCATCCAGGACACATCCAGAGCCCCATCCAGGACACAACCAGAGCCCCATCCAGGACACAACCAGAGCCCCATCCAGGACACAACCAGAGCCCCATCCAGGACACATCCAGAGCCCCATCCAGGACACAACCAGAGCCCCATCCCAGGACACACCCAAGCCCCATCCAGGACACAACCAGAGCTCCATCCCAGGACACAGCCAGAGCCCCATCCAGGACACACCCAAGCCCCATCCAGGACACAACCAGAGCTCCATCCCAGGACACAACCAGAGCCCCATCCAGGACACAACCAGAGCTCCATCCCAGGACACAACCAGAGCCCCATCCAGGACACAGCCAGAGCCCCATCCAGGACACAGCCAGAGCCCCATCCAGGACACAACCAGAGCCCCATCCAGGACACAACCAGAGCCCCATCCAGGACACAGCCAGAGCCCCATCCCAGGACACAACCAGAGCCCCATCCCAGGACACAGCCAGAGCCCCATCCAGGACACAGCCAGAGCCCCATCCAGGACACAACCAGAGCCCCATCCAGGACACAGCCAGAGCCCCATCCCAAGACACAACCAGATCCCCATCCAGGACACAGCCAGAGCCCCATCCAGGACACAGCCAGAGCCCCATCCCAGGACACAACCAGAGCCCCATCCAGGACACAGCCAGAGCCCCATCCAGGACACAGCCAGAGCCCCATCCCAGGACACAACCAGAGCCCCATCCAGGACACAGCCAGAGCCCCATCCAGGACACAACCAGAGCCCCATCCAGGACACAGCCAGAGCCCCATCCAGGACACAGCCAGAGCCCCATCCAGGACACAACCAGAGCCCCATCCAGGACACAGCCAGAGCCCCATCCCAAGACACAACCAGATCCCCATCCAGGACACAGCCAGAGCCCCATCCAGGACACAGCCAGAGCCCCATCCCAGGACACAACCAGAGCCCCATCCAGGACACAGCCAGAGCCCCATCCAGGACACAGCCAGAGCCCCATCCCAGGACACAACCAGAGCCCCATCCAGGACACAGCCAGAGCCCCATCCAGGACACAACCAGAGCCCCATCCAGGACACAGCCAGAGCCCCATCCAGGACACAGCCAGAGCCCCATCCAGGACACAACCAGAGCCCCATCCAGGACACAGCCAGAGCCCCATCCCAGGACACAACCAGAGCCCCTTCCCAAGACCCTTCCCGGCACACATCCAGGGCCCCATCCCGAGCTGCCTCCAGGGGCATGGTGCCAGCTGTGCTGTGGCACAGAGCCGTGGGCACAGCCCCTGCCCACGCTGAGGCAGGAGAGCTGCAGCTGAACTTTTATTTCCTTTCGTGAAAAATACCAAAAGAGTTCCCCGGGGCCAACCCCAAAGAGCCTTCCCCCAGCCTAGGGCTCAGCCCCGGCTCCTGCAGCCCAGCCCCCGCAGGGGGAGGGGCAGGGCTGGTGGTGCAGCATCCTCAGGGCCCGATCTGCCTCCTCCCCAGGCTGGGGAGGGACTTGGGGCCCGCTGGGACGCGGCGGCGCCCCGGGCACAGGGCAGCTCCCTGCTCAGCTCACAGGCTTCCAGCAGCAGCAGCTCCTGGAGGCCCTGGGTTGGGTTTCTGTTTCCCTTTTTTTTTTTTTTTTTTTTTTTCCCTTTTTTCTCATTTTTTTAATAAAAATGGTCTTTAGGTGGGCTGCTTGGTGGCAGCTCGGGGCAGGAAGCCTCTTCCTCCAGAGTCTGCTCCCAAAAGAGTTCAGAGAGGGTCAAATATTGACCAATAAATGGGTTTGGCTGCCTCGGGTTCTTGATTGTGGCTTCTGCAAAATGTACAGCAGGGAGCAAGGGACAGGAAGGGGACAGGAAGCTGGGGGGGGGGGGGGGGGAGGGGGGGGAACCAGGTTTTGCCCTCAGTCAGCAGATTTGGTGACCAGGGACAGGGGCTGTGTCTGCAGCACAGCCAAGCTGGCTGGAGGGAGGCCAGGAGAGCCGTGGGGGGCACCGAGGAGAAGGGGATGGGTCTGGAGAGGAGTGTGGGTGGAGTGCCAAGGCCGGAGGAGGAGGAAGAGAGGAGGAGGAGGAGGAGGAGGAAGAAGAGGAAGAGGAGGAAGAAGCAGCAGCAGCAGAAGCAGCAGCTTTGCCCGGGAGGAAGGTGGCTGAATGCAGAGCGAGCTGAGCCCGGGCCTCGGGCTTGGTGGTGAGGGAGAGAGGCTGAGCCTGCTCGGAGTGGGTGGGCGCGGGCGCGGCGGGCGAGGCCAGGGCGGCCGAGGGCGTGGCGGGCGAGTCCAGCATGCTGCCGTGGGACGAGGCCGGGCTGCCGCAGGGCTTCTCCGCCGCCGGGTAGGGCACGCAGGGCTTCTTGCTGCGGGGCGCCGGGGAGCCTGCGGGGCACGGGGCGGGGCTCAGCGCCGGGCGGGGCCGCGGGCGGCGCCCGGCAGGGCCGCACTCACCCTCGGGGTCGTGGCTCTGCTGCTGCGCCAGCTTCTCGCGCTTCCGCTTCTTCTTCTTGCCCTGGCAAAGAGGAGGAGGTCCTCAGGCGGCTTTCTGCCACGGGGCAGCCCTTGGGGGCCGCTGGGTGGGCGAGGAATTGATGGGTGGATGGAATGGGTTGGGTTGGAAGGGACCTCAAAGCTCATCCAGTGCCAACCCCTGCCATGGGCAGGGACACCTCCCACCAGCCCCGGCTGCTCAAGGCCTCATCCAGCCTGGCCTGAAACACCTCCAGGCAGGAGGCAGCCACAGCCTCCCTGGGCAGCCTGTGCCTCCTCTGGACCCTCTCCAGCAGCTCCAGGTCTTTCTTGTGCTTGGGGCCCAGAGCTGGAGGCAGTGCTGCAGGTGGGGTCCGAGTAGAGCAGAGGGCAGAATCCCCTCCCTGTGCTGCTGAGCGATGCCAGCGGTGCCCCTGAGCTTCCCAGGAGAATGCAGCAGCCTCTGAGGGCAGCAGAGCATCCCTAACACCTCCCCAGGCACTGGAGGCAACCTCCCACCAGCCAGACACCAGGGGACCCCCTGGGAGTCGAGAAGGGGGCAGGAGGGGACCCCTCGGGGGCACTCACATAGTTGTCGCGCGCCGACCAGGTCGGGTAGAGCTGGGAGTGCAGCTGCCGCTCCTTGCGTGCCAGCTCGTAGTACTTGGCCTGCTCCTCCCGGGACAGGGAGTGCCACTGCGGGGACAGGAGAGCTGCCCTGACCCCACAGCCAGCCCAGGAACCCACAGACCCCTGGGAACCCCACAGCCAGCCCAGGAACCCACAGACCCCTGGGAACCCCACAGCCAGCCCAGGAACCCACAGACACCTGGGAGCCCCACAGCCAGCCCAGGAACCCACAGACCCCTGCCTGGGAACCCCACAGCCAGCCCAGGAACCCACAGACACCTGGGAGCCCCACAGCCAGCCCAGGAACCCACAGACCCCTGGGAACCCCACAGCCAGCCCAGGAACCCACAGACCCCTGCCTGGGAACCCCACAGCCAGCCCAGGAACCCACAGACCCCTGCCTGGGAACCCCACAGCCAGCCCAGGAACCCACAGACCCCTGCCTGGGAACCCCACAGCCAGTCCAGGAACCCACAGACCCCTGCCTGGGAACCCCACAGCCAGCCCAGGAACCCACAGACCCCTGCCTGGGAGCCCCACAGCCAGACCAGGAACCCACAGACCCCTGCCTGGGAACCCCACAGCCAGCCCAGGAACCCACAGACACCTGGGAACCCCACAGCCAAGCTGCTCTGAACCCCACAGCCAAGCTGCCAACCCTAAATCCATGCTACAAACCCAAACCCAAACTACAACCCCCTGAGCAACGTTGCAAAAAGCCCAAATCATGCTGGAAACCCCAAAACCACCCTGCAACCCCTAAATCCATCCTAACCCCCCAACTCCCCCTGCAAACCCCAAACCCACTCTGAACAGCTCAGCTCCACCCTAATAACCTTAAATCCACTCAGGAAACATCAACTCCACCCTGCAACCCCAACTCCATGCTCCCCCCTCCAGCCACACTTCTGGCTCTGAGCCCACCCTTGGGGCCGCACAGCTCCAGCCCCCCTGGCCCATTGCCAGCCAGGTCTCCCTCCAGCTCCCCAGGACCTCCTGGGCTGGCCGAGGGCCAGAGGCAGAGGTGGGGTCAGGGGGGCTGGAGGCTGCTCTATGGTGTCAGGTAATAGGCACAGAGGTGCCCAGGGAGGTGTCCAGGGAGGTGCCTGGGGAGGTGTCCAGGGGAGGTGCCCAGGGAGGTGCCAGAGGAGATGCCCGGAGGGGTGCCCAGGGGGGTGTCTGAGGGGGTGCCCAGGGAGGTGCCTGGAGGGGTGCCAGGGGAGGTGCCCAGGGGGGTGCCGGGGGAGGTGTCTGGGGAGGTGCCCAGGGAGGTGCCAGAGGAGGTGCCCAGGGAGGTGCCAGGGGAGGTGCCCGGGGAGGTGCCAGGGGAGGTGCCCGGAGGGTGTGCCCGGGGAGGTGCCAGGGGAGGTGCCCGGGGAGGTGCCGGGGAGATGCCGGGGAGGTGCTGGGGGAGGTGCCCGGGGAGGTGCCCGGGGAGGTGCTGGGGAGGTGCTGGGGGAGGTGCCCGGGGAGGTGCCCGGGGAGGTGCTGGGGGAGGTGCCCGGGGAGGTGCCCGGGGAGGTGCTGGGGAGGTGCTGGGGGAGGTGCCCGGGGAGGTGCCTGGGGAGGTGCTGGGGAGGTGCCCGGGGAGGTGCTGGGGAGGTGCTGGGGAGGTGCCCGGGGAGGTGCCCGGGGAGGTGCCCGGGGAGGTGGCCGGGGAGGTGCTGGGGGAGGTGCCCGGGGAGGTGCCCGGGGAGGTGCTGGGGAGGTGCTGGGGGAGGTGCCCGGGGAGGTGCCCGGGGAGGTGCTGGGGAGGTGCCCAAGGAGGTGGGAGGTGCTGGGGAGGTGCTGGGGGGAGGTGCCCGGGGAGGTGCCCGGGGGAGGTGCCCGGGGAGGTGCTGGGGAGGTGCTGGGGGAGGTGCCCGGGGAGGTGCCCGGGGAGGTGCCCGGGGGAGGTGGCCGGGGAGGTGCTGGGGGAGGTGCCCGGGGAGGTGCCCGGGGAGGTGGCCGGGGAGGTGCTGGGGGAGGTGCCCGGGGAGGTGCCCGGGGAGGTGCCGGGGAGGTGCTGGGGGAGGTGCCCGGGGAGGTTCCCGGAGGGGGTGCCCGGGGAGGTGCCGGGGGAGGTGCCCAAGGAGGTGCCCGGGGGGGTGCCCAGGGAGGTGCCCGGGGGAGGTGCCCGGAGGTGCCCGGGGGGGTGCCTGGGGGAGGTGCCCGGGGAGGTGCTGGGGGAGGTGCCCGGGGAGGTGCCCGGAGGTGCCCGGGGGTGCCCGGGGAGGTGCCCGGGGGAGGTGCCCGGGGAGGTGCCCGGGGAGGTGCTGGGGAGGTGCTGGGGGAGGTGCCCGGGGAGGTGCCCGGGGAGGTGCCGGGGAGGTGCCCGGGGAGGTTCCCGGAGGGGGGTGCCGGGGGAGGTGCCGGGGGAGGTGCCCAGGGAGGTGCCTGGGGGAGGTGCCCGGAGCGGGTGCCCGGGGAGGTGCCGGGGTGGTGCCCGGGGAGGTGCCAGGGGAGGTGCCCGGGGAGGTGCCCGGAGGGGGTGCCCAGGGAGGTGCTGGGGGAGGTGCTGGGGGAGGTGCTGGGGGAGGTGCTGGGGGAGGTGCCGGGGAGGTGCCCGGGGAGGTGCCCGGAGGGGGTGCCCGGGGAGGTGCCCAGGGAGGTGCTGGGGGAGGTGCCTGGGGAGGTGCCGGGGAGGTGGGGAGGTGCTGGGGGAGGTGCCCAGGGAGGTTCCCGGAGGGGGGTGCCCGGGGAGGTGCCCGGGGAGGTGCTGGGGAGGTGGCCGGGGAGGTGCCCGGAGGGGGTGCCCGGGGAGGTGCCGGGGAGGTGCCCGGGGAGGTGCCCGGAGGGGGTGCCCGGGGAGGTGCCCGGGGAGGTGCTGGGGAGGTGCTGGGGAGGGGGGGAGGTGCCCGGGGAGGTGCCCGGGGAGGTGCCAGGGGAGGTGCCAGGGGAGGTGCCTGGGGAGGTGCTGGGGGAGGTGCCCGGGGAGGTTCCCGGGGAGGTGCGGGGGGGGTGCCCGGGGAGGTGCCCGGAGGGGGTGCCCGGGGAGGTGCCCGGGGAGGTGCCAGGGGAGGTGCCAGGGGAGGTGCCCGGGGAGGTGCTGGGGAGGTGCTGGGGAGGTGGCCGGGGAGGTGCCCGGAGGGGGTGCCGGGGAGGTGCCTGGGGAGGTGCTGGGGAGGTGCCGGGGGAGGTGGCCGGGGAGGTGCCCGGGGAGGTGCCAGGGGAGGTGCCAGGGGAGGTGCTGGGGAGGTGCCGGGGAGGTGGCCGGGGGAGGTGCCCGGGGAGGTGCCGGGGAGGTGCCCGGGGAGGTGCTGGGGGGGTGCCGGGGGAGGTGGCCGGGGAGGTGCCAGGGGAGGTGCCAGGGGAGGTGCCCGGGAGGTGCTGGGGAGGTGCCGGGGGAGGTGGCCGGGGAGGTGCCCGGAGGGGGTGCCCGGGGAGGTGCCCGCACCCGCCGGCCCAGGATCTGGTTGATGGCTGCGCTCTCCTTCAGCGTGCACTCGGCCACCACCTTGGCCCTCATCTCCTTCATGTACAGCATGAAGGCGTTGAGAGGCTTCTTGATGTGAGGCTTCTTCTCCTCCTCCTTCTTCACAGCGACAGGAGACTTCCTGCGGGCGGTGCCAGGGGGCATCAGGGCCTGCTGGACGCCCCGGGGCCGAGCTGCCCAGCGCCAGGGCGGAGCCTTCCCCGTCCCCACTCACGAGCTGCCCCCAGGGCTGACGCTGGGCTGGACCGGCTCCTGCTTCACGATGGGGGAGACGATGGTTGGGTGTGGGATGCCCGAGGGGTGCAGGCCGTGGGTGGGTGGTGGGACCATGTGTGGGGAGAAGCGGCTGGACATCAAACTGCAGGGGGGAGCAGGAGCAGAGGGCTGGTGAGCTGCCCATGGGCACCAGCAGCTCATGGAGGGTTGTAAGGCCGGGCTGGATGTGTCTCTGAGCAACCCGACTAGTGTGAGGTGTCCCTGCCCGTGGCAGGGGTTGGAACTGGCTGATCTTGGAGGTCCCTTCCAACTCTAACAATTCTATGGACTGAGCCTGGAAGGGACCTCAAAGCTCATCCAGCTCCAGCCCCCTGCCATGGGCAGGGACACCTCCCACCAGCACAGGCTGCTCCAGGCCTCATCCAGCCTGGCCTTCAATACCTCCAGGGAGGGGACAGCCACAGCCTCCCTGGGCAGCCTGTGCCAGAGTCTCTCCACCCTCACTGGAAAGAATTTTTCCTCCTTTCCAGTCTCAGTCTCCCCTCTCCCAGCTCAAAGCCATTGTCCCTCAGCCTGGCACTCCCAGCCCTTCTCCAAAGTCCCTCCCCAGCTCTCCTGGAGTCCCTTCAGGTACTGGAAGGCTGCTCCGAGCTCTCCCTGGAGCCTTCTCTTCTCCAGCCTGGCTTTGACCACCTCCAGAGTTCCACCCCAAACCCTCCTGAGAACCTCCTGGGTCAAGACACCTCCAGCCTCCACCCAGCTGCGGGTCTGCTTCTACCCTGGGTGCCACCCCAGCTTGCCTAAGGTGGCAACATGAACCCAAGGGAAGTGATGCCCCCACCCGTGGGCACCACCACCAGGGGCATTTTCATCTGAGGAGATCACCACAACCCCCTGTGCCTGGGTGGGGGGAGGGTCTCCTTGGGGTCACCAATCCCACATCGTCCCAAGGGCAGCAGCCAAGGGCACACTGCCAGCCCCGGGCTGTCCAAGAAGGGTCCCTGGGACTCACCTGGACATGGAGGCGTTCATGGCGAGGGCAGGGTAGGGGTGGCGGAAGCCTCCGGGGGGGATAGAGTACACAGGCTGCCCCTGCCTGCCAGCACAGAGCCTTGGGTGGGAAACCAGCCCCCTGCAGCCCCGGGGGCCCAGCTGCTCTCTGGCCCCTGTCTCTCCTGATGGCACCCAAAACTCCCAGCAGCAGGGAGCCCCCAACTTCCCAGCTCCCAGGACAGCCCTTGGTGTCCCGTGGGGCTCCCAGCAGAATGTGGGGAGAGGAGGAAAAGGGCATCAGGGGGATGTGGGGCTGAGGAGATGTGGGGCTGAGGGGATGGGGGGGCTGAGGGGATGGGGGGCTGAGGGGGGTGTGGGGCTGAGGGGGGTGTGGGGCTCAAGAGGATGTGAGGCTCAAGGGGATGTGAGGGTCAGGGGGATGTCGGGATCAGAGGGATGTGGGGGTCAAGGGGATGTGGGGCTCCCAGGAGCTGCCTGGGGCAGGTCACATGGTGGTGGGATTAAGCCCCCAGACCATCCTTACTGTGGCACCAGCCAGCCCAGCGGGTGTGGGATCTGCCCCACGGCTCCGGGGGACAGAGGGTAGTAGGGAGGCAGCTCCGAGGGGTGCGGCGGCCGCGGGATCCCTGCGGGCACAGGCAGGAGGGGAAGCAGAGTTGGGCATGGACATGGCACCCTGTCTGCTCCCAGGCACCCCAACTGCCCTGAGCACCCTCCCCAGGCACCCCAACTCCCCCAGCGCCCTCCCCCTGAGCACCCCATCCTCCTCCCTGCACCCGACCTTCCTGATGGTTGGACTTATCTTAGAGCTCTTTCCCAACCAAAGTAACTCTATGGTTCCTGGTTCTTCCCAGCACCCCATCCTTCGCCCAGCACCCCATCCTTCGCCCAGCACCCCATCCTTCTCCTACCACCCCATCCTTCTCCTACCACCCCATCCTTCTCCCAGCACCCCATCCAGGAGACTGGCACCTCATCCTTCTCCTACCACCCCATCTCCTTCCCAGCACCCCACTTCTTCTTCTCTCCACCTACAGCAGCCGAGAGAACCATAAGGGAGACCTGGAGGGGTCCCCACAACCCCCAAACCCAACCCACAGCCAGGCCAGGACCACCAGCTGCATCCCCTTGCCACTACCCCCAGACCAGGCTGTGAAGGCCATCTGGAAGCAGAGGAACCTCCCACTGCCAGCATGGCACCACGCTGGCACAGTGCCTTTGCTCATAGCATCACAGCATGGCAGGGGCTGGAAGGGACCTCTGGAGATCATCCAGTCCAACCCTGGCCAGAGCAAGGGCACCCAGGGCAGGGCACACAGGAACACATCCAGATGGGTTTTGAATGTCTCCAGAGAGGGAGACTCCACAAGCTCCCTGGCACCTTTCTGGGCAGCTTGCTACAGGGCTGTGCCACCCTCAAAACCAAGAAGTTCCTCCTCATGTTTGGATGGAACTTTCTTTGTTCCAAGTTTGTGCCCCTTGCCCCTTGCCCTGTCCCTGGGCACCACTCAGCAGAGTCTGGCCCCAGCCTCTTGCCCCCACAGCTCCTTCAGCTCTTGCTGAGCATTGCTCAGCTGCCCTCTGGGGCTGCTCTCCTGCAGGCTCTCAGCCCCAGGCCTCTCAACCTTTGCTGCTGCCAGAGCTGCTCCAGGCCCCTCAGCAGCTTCCCAGCCTGCCCTGGACTCTCTCCAGCACTTCCCAGGCTCTGCAAGTGGGGAGCCCAGAGCTGGAGCCAGGACTGCAGCTGTGGGCTCCCCAGGGCAGGGCAGAGGGGCAGCAGAGCCTCCCTTGCCCTGCTGCCCACACTCTCCTCCCTGCCCCCCAGGACACCACTGAGGCCTTCTTGGGCCCCAGGGCACCCTGCTGGCTCCTGGGCACCTTCTTGTCCCCCAGCCCTCCCAGCTCCTTCTCCTGGAGCTGCTTCCCAGCAGCTTCCCCCTCAGCTGTGCTGCTGCAGGAGGTTGTTGCTCCCCAGGGGCAGGACCCTGCCCTTGCCCTGCTTGAACCTCCTGAGGTTCCTCTCTCCCCTGCCCAGGTCAGGCTGGATGCCAGCAGAGCTCAATGGGGTGCCAGGCACTGCTCCCAGTGTGGTGCCATCAGCAAGAGGGTGTGCTGTGCCCCTTGCTGCCCCGCCTGGGGCTGCTCACCTGTCTTTGGGTCGATGTCAGGTGAGAGGTGCCCGCTGGGCGAGCCTGGCGTGAAGTGGTCGTTGCTGTACGTGATGAGCGGTGTCAGGGGATGCATGTGGTGGCCATGCTGCACCACCGGGACCTTGTTGGACTGCAGGGCACAGGCAGGGTGAAACAACCACACCTCCCCCAGAACCAACCCCCTGTCAGCATCACGGGGGGGTCCCCTGGGGCTGTGCCCCCCGGGTGGTGCTGCTCTCACCAGGTGCGCGGGCGAAGGCGAGCGGCTGTCCTTCAGCGTGGCACCCGCGGGCACGTCCAGCAGCGGCCACTTCACCTGCAGGTACTGCAGGCACACAGCCTCAGCCCCCAGCCTGCCCACAGAATATCCACCCCCAGGCCCCAAACACCTCCTCCCTGCCCCCAGAACTTCCCCACCCTGCCCTGTCCCAAAACACCCCCAGGCATCAAAACAGCTCCTGGCCCCAGAACCTGCCCTTGGCCCCAAAACACCTCCTGGTCCCCCCAAGCTTTCTCCAGGGTCCCAAAACGCCTCCTGGCCCTAAAATATCTCCTCCCAGCCCCCAAACATCTCCCTGGCCCCAAAACTTCCTCCTGGCCTCAAAACATCTTCCCACAGCCCCAAAACAGCTCTTGGCCCTGAGACTTCCCCGTGGTCCCAAAGTATCCTTCTAAGCCTAAAACATCTCCTGCCCCCAAAACACCTCCTGGCCCCAAAATATCTTCCCCCCAGCCCTGAAACCTCTCATGGCCCCAAAACTTCTCCACGGTAACACCCCTGGCCCCCAGACACCTTCCCCCAGGCCCAAAACATTCCCTGTGGTCCCCAAACATCTCCTGGCCCCAAAACATATCTCCCCAGCCCCCAAACACCTCCCAGCTCTGAAACATCTCCCTGCAGCCCCAAAACATTCCCCGAGTCCCAAAACCTCCCCCGGCCCCAAAATATCTCCCCACAGCCCCCGAAGATCCCAGAGCCCCAAACACATCTCCTGGGCCCAAAACTGCTGCATGGTGCCAGAACATCTCCTGGCATCTCTTGGCCCCAAAACATCTCCTGGGCCCAAAACATCTGTCCCAGCCCCCAAATATCCCCCAGTCCCAAACCTTCCCCCAGCCCCAACACACCTCCTGGCCCCAAAATATCTCCCCCCAGCCCCAAAACATCACTTGGCACCAAAACTTCTCCATGGTAACACCCCTGGCCCCAAACCACTTCCCCCCAGCCCCTAAATATCCCCCAGCCCTCACAAACACCTCCCAGACCCCAAATTTCCCCCTGGTCCCAAAACATCTCCCCCCAGGCCCCAAACATCTCTTGGCCCCAAAACTTCTCCATGGTCCAAAACCATCTCCCCCCAGCCCCAAAACACCTCCTGGTCCCAAAACTTCTCCATGGTCCCAAAACTTCCCTTTGGTCCTGAATCACCTCCCCCCTCCCAGCCCCAAAACTTCTCCCTGGCCTCAAAACACCTCCTGGCATCAAAACCTCTCCCTGGCCTGAAAACATCTCCCTCCAGCCCTTAAATATCTCAGAGCCCCAAAACATTTCCTGGCCCCAAAACACCTGCCCCCCAGTCCCAAAAACCTCTCTTGGCCCCAAAACTTCTCCATGGTAACACCTCCAGGCCCCAAAACACCTCCCCCCAGCCCCAAAACACCTCTGCCCAGCCCCCAAACTTCCCCCGGTCCCAAAACATCTCCCCCCCCCCCATACTGGGGCTGGGGGGAGGCACAAATGAACGTTTTGGGGTTTGGGGGGGGGGGGGGGTTTCCCTCCCCCTCCCTGGGTTGAAGCTTGCCTGCCACTGTGGGGGTGTCCCCCTGGCCCCCCAGAAGAAAGCTGCTTTGTGTTGGAGGCTGCTGGCCGGAGGCATTTCCCGGCAGCCAGCAGGGAGGGAGCTTCTGGGGCTGGGAATGTGGCAGCTGCCGGCAGGAATTTCCCCCAGCACCAAGCCTGATCCCCAGCAGCTGGAAGGAGCTGCTGGAGGTTAACTCTTCCAGAGCCTGCACTGCCTCCTGCAGCCCCTTCAGAGTGTCCCAGAGCCCCCCAAGACCAGCACTGCCTCCCGATTCCTTCCCAGTTGACCCCCTGCAACCTGTCTCCCCACTCCCTCCAGTATCTCCTCCTGCACCTCCAGTACACCTCAGGCATCCATTCCTCAGCTCCTCCTGCACCTCCAGCATCCCGTCCTGCACCTCCAGCATCCCGTCCTGCACCTCCATCATCCCTTCCTGCACCTCCAGCATCCCTTCCTGCACCTCCAGCATCCCGTCCTGCACCTCCATCATCCCTTCCTGCACCTCCAGCATCCCGTCCTGCACCTCCATCATCCCTTCCTGCACCTCCAGCATCCTGTCCTGCACCTCCAGCATCCCTCTCTCCTTCTCCACTATCCCTCCCTGCACCTCCAGTATCCCTCTCTCCCCTTCTCCAGTATCCCACTCGGCATTCCCAGTATCCCTCTCTCCATTCCCAGTATCCCCCTCCTGCACCTGTGCAGCTTCCAAGCCTGTTGGTCCCCCACAGGCTGCGGCAGCACCCCCTGCCCAGGGACGCCTTGGGCAGTGTCAGGGGACACTCTGGGCAGGGCTGGGGATGCTTTGGGCAGTGCCAGGACAAGGGCAGCAGGACCCTGATGGTGCTGGTGAGCTGGGAGCAGGTCTGGCCTCAGCTGCCCCCTGAGGATGCTGAAGCCTGGGTGCTTGGTATGTGATGAACCCGTGAGCCATGTGGGCTCACCATGACCTGCCATGACCTGCCACGACCCCTGTGACCCACCATGGTCACAGAATCATAGAATAGTCCCCGGGAGGGACCTCCAGAGCTCATCCTGGGACCAGGCTTGTTCAACATCTCTGCGGGTGCCATGGACAGTGGCATTGAGTGCAGCCTCAGCAAGGTTGCTGAGGACACCAAGCTGTGTGGTGCAGCAGACAGGCTGGAGGGAAGGGATCCATCCAGAGGGACCTGGACAGGCTGGAGAGGTGGGCACAAGCCAACCTCAGGAGCTTCAACAAGACCAAGGGCAGGGTCCTGCAGCTGGGTCGAGGCAATCCCAGGCACAAATCCAGGCTGGGCAGGGACTGGCTGGAGAGCAGCCCTGAGCAGAGAGACTTGGGGGTGCTGGGGGAGGAGAAGCTCAACAGGAGCTCTCAGTGTGCACTTGCAGCCCGGAAAGCCAATCAGCTCCTGGGCTGCAGCAGGAGAAGTGTGGCCAGCAGGGCAAGGGAGGGGATTCTCCCCTCTGCTCAGCCCTGGGGAGACCCCACCTGGAGTACTGCCTCCAGTTCTGGAGCCCCTATTGCAAGAGGGATCTGGAGGGGCTGGAAGGTGTCCAGAGAAGGGCCACGAGGATGAGCAGAGGGCTGGAGCACCTCTGCTGTGAGGACAGACTGAAGGAGTTGGGGCTGTTCAGGCTGGAGAAGAGAAGGCTCCAGGTGACCTCATTGTGGCCTTCCAGGATCTGAAGGGGGCTGCAGGAAGGCTGGGGAGGGACTTCTCAGGCTCTCAGGGAGTGATAGGACTAGGGGGAACGGAATGAAGCTGGAGGTGGTGAGATTCAGGCTGGAGGTGAGTAGGAAGTTCTTCCCCATGACAGTGGTGAAGCCCTGGAATGGGTTGTCCAGGGAGGTGGTTGAGGCCCCGTCCCTGGAGGTGTTTAAGCCCAGGCTGGATGAGGCTCTGGCCAGCCTGATCTAGTGTGGGGTGTCCCTGCCCATGGCAGGGGTTGGAACTAGCTGATCCTTGTGGTCCCTTCCAACCCTGACTGATACTATGATACTATCCAGTCCAAGCCCTGCACTCAGCAGGGACATCCTCCACCAGATCAGGTTGCCCAGGGCCCTGTCCAGCCTCACCTTGAGTATCTCCAGGCATGGAGCCTCAACCACCTCCCTGGGCAACCTGCTGCAGTGTTCCAGCAACCTCCTGGTGCAGAACTTGTTCCTCACATCCAATCTCAATCTGCTCTGCTCGAGTTTGAAGCCATTGTCCCTGGTGCTGTCCCTGCAGGCCTTTGCAAACAGCCTCTCTCCCTCCTTCCTTTAGCCTCCTTCAGGTACTGGCAGCTGCTCTAAGGTCTCCCTGGAGCGTTCTCCTCCCCAGGCTGAGCACCCCCAGCTCCTTCAGCCTGTGCTCACAGCAGAGCTGCTCCAACCCCCTGAGCATTTTCATGGCCCTCCTCTGGACCCTCTCCATCAGCTCCAGGTCCTTCCTGTGTTGAGGGCTCCAGACCTTGGTGCAGTACTCCAGGTGAGGTCTCCCCAGAGCAGAGCACATGTCAGAATCACCTCTCTGGCTCTCTGGCAGTGCTGCTCTGGATGCAGCCCAGGCTGGGGTTTGCCTTCCGTGCTGCAGTCTCACCCTGCCTGCTCCTGGCCAGCTTCTCCCCCCAGCACCCCCAAGGCCACCCTCAGGGCTGCTTTCTCTCCCCTCCCCCCCCAGCACCCCCAAGGCCTTCTCCTCAGGGCTGCTTTCTCTCCCCTCCCCCCAGCACCCCCAAGGCCTTCTCCTCTGGGCTGCTTTCTCTCCCCTCCCCCCAGCCTGTGCTGGCAGTGAGGATTGTTCAGCCCAGGCGCAGGACCTGCCCTTGCTCTTGTTGAACCTCATGAGACTCCCCTGGCGCCAGCTCTCCAGCCTGCCCAGCTCCCTCTGGATGCCATCCTGTCCCTCTGGCACACGGACAGCGCCGCTCAGCACGGTGCCATCTGCGCACTGCCGTTGGTGCCTCAGTCTCACTGCCCCTGGCACTGATGCAAACCTCAACCAGCACAGGTCCCAGCACAGAGCCCTGAGGGACACCACTGCCACAGCTCTCCAGCTGCACCTCAACCACCCAGGCAACTCCTTACCCACTGAACAGGCCTACCACGGCCTACCAGGACCCGCCAAGACCCACCGTGACCCACCGTGACCCACCACGGCCTGCCATGGCCTGCCACGACCCACCAAGACCCACCATGACCTACTATGACACACCATAACCCACCGTGAACTGCCACAAGACATAATGACCCGCCATGACCCGCCATGGCCACCATGACCCACCATGACCCGCCATGGCCACCATGACCCACCATGACCCGCCATGACCCACCATGACCCACCATGACCCGCCATGGCCACCATGACCCGCCATGGCCACCATGACCCACCATGACCCGCCGCCATGGCCACCATGACCCACCATGACCCGCCATGGCCACCATGACATGGCCACCATGACCCGCCATGGCCACCATGACCCACCATGACCCGCCATGACCCACCATGACCATGACCCGCCATGACCCACCATGACCCACCATGACCCGCCATGGCCACCATGCCCACCATGACCCACCACCATGACCCGCCATGGACCCGCCCACCATGACCCGCCATGGCCACCATGACCCACCATGACCCGCCATGACCCACCATGACCCGCCATGGCCACCATGACCCGCCATGACCCACCATGACCCACCATGACCCGCCATGCCCGCCCGCCACCCACCATGACCCGCCATGACCCACCATGACCCGCCATGACCTGCCATGACCCACCATGGCCACCATGACCCACCATGACCCACCATGACCACCATGACCCGCCATGACCCGCCATGACCCACCATGACCCGCCCCACCATGACCCGCCATGGCCACCATGACCCCACCCACCATGACCCGCCATGACCATGACCCGCCCATGACCCGCCATGGCCACCATGACCCGCCATGACCCGCCCCGCCATGACCATGACCATGGCCCCATGACCCACCATGGCCATGGCCACCATGACCCGCCATGACCCACCATGACCCGCCATGGCCACCATGACCCGCCATGACCCACCATGACCCGCCCACCATGACCCGCCATGGCCATGACCCGCCATGACCCGCCATGGCCACCATGACCTGCCATGGCCACCATGACCCACCATGACCCGCCATGGCCACCATGACCCACCATGACCTGCCATGGCCACCATGACCCACCATGACCCGCCATGGCCACCATGACCCACCAATGACCCCCACCGACCCACCATGACCCACCTGACTATGACATGACACCATAACCCACCATGACCTGCCACCCAAGACATAATGACCCACCATGACCCGCCATGGCCATGACCCGCCATGACCCACCATGACCCGCCATGGACCCACCATGACCCACCATGACCCGCCATGATCCTGCCATGACCCGCCAAGACCCGCCATGACCTGATCTGCCATGACCCGCCAATGACCCATGGCCAAGACCCGCCAAGACCCGCCATGATCTGCCATGACCCGCCAAGACCCGCCAAGACCCGCCAAGACCCGCCATGATCTGCCATGACCCGCCACGACCCGCCGAATGACCCGCCATGATCTGCCATGACCCGCCAAGACCTGCCATGATCTGCCATGACCCGCCAAGACCTGCCATGATCTGCCATGACCCGCCAAGACCTGCCATGATCTGCCATGACCCACCCAAGACCCGCCAAGACCCGCCAAGACCCGCCATGATCTGCCATGACCCGCCAAGACCCGCCAAGACCCGCCAAGACCTGCCATGATCTGCCATGACCCGCCAAGACCCGCCATGATCTGCCATGACCCGCCAAGACCCGCCATGATCTGCCATGACCCGCCAAGACCTGCCAAGACCCGCCAAGACCTGCCATGATCTGCCATGACCCACCATGACCCGCCATGATCTGCCATGACCCGCCAAGACCCGCCAAGACCCGCCATGATCTGCCATGACCCACCATGACCCGCCATGATCTGCCATGACCCGCCAAGACCCGCCATGATCTGCCATGACCCGCCAAGACCCGCCAAGACCCGCCATGATCTGCCATGACCCGCCAAGACCCGCCATGATCTGCCATGACCCACCATGACCCGCCATGACCCGCCATGACCCTCCATGACCCGCCAAGACCCGCCATGACCCGCCATGACCCGCCATGACCCTCCATGACCCGCCAAGACCCGCCATGATCTGACATGACCCTCCATGACCCGCCATGACCCGCCATGATCTGACATGACCCGCCATGATCTGACATGACCCGCCATGATCTGACATAACCCGCCATGACCCGCCAAGACCCGCCATGATCTGCCATGACCCGCCATGACCCGCCATGATCTGCCATGACCCGCCATGACCCGCCATGACCCGCCATGACCCGCCATGATCTGACATGACCTGCCAAGACCCGCCAAGACCCACTTTGACCCATGATGACCCACCACGACCTACCATGACCTGCCATGACTCGCCATGACCTGCCATGACCCACCAAGTCCCGCCATGATCCGCCAAGACCTGCTATGACCTGCCATGACCTGCCAAGACCGCCATGACCTGCCATGACCCAAGTCCCGCCATGACCCGCCAAGACCTGCCATGATCTGCCATGACCTCCCATGACCTCCCATGACCCGCCATGATCTGCCATGACCCACCAAGTAACACCATGACCCGCCATGACCCGCCAAGACCCGCCATGATCTGCCATGACCCGCCATGACCCGCCAAGACCCGCCATGATCTGCCATGACCCGCCATGACCCGCCAAGACCCTCCATGACCCGCCATGACCCGCCAAGACCCGCCATGATCTGCCATGACCCGCCATGACCCGCCAAGACCCTCCATGACCCGCCATGACCCGCCAAGACCCGCCATGATCTGCCATGACCCGCCATGACCCGCCAAGACCCGCCAAGACCCGCCAAGACCCGCCAAGACCCGCCATGACCCGCCATGACCCGCCATGACCCGCCATGACCCGCCAAGACCCGCCATGACCTGCCAAGACCCGCCATGACCCGCCATGACCCGCCATGACCCGCCATGACCCGCCATGACCCGCCAAGACCCGCCATGATCTGCCATGACCCGCCATGACCCGCCAAGACCCGCCAAGACCCGCCATGATCTGCCATGACCCGCCATGACCCGCCATGACCCGCCATGACCCGCCAAGACCCGCCAAGACCCGCCATGACCCGCCAAGACCCGCCATGACCCGCCATGACCCGCCAAGACCCGCCATGATCTGCCATGACCCGCCATGACCCGCCAAGACCCGCCATGATCTGCCATGACCCGCCAAGACCCGCCATGACCCGCCATGACCCGCCATGACCCGCCATGACCCGCCAAGACCCGCCATGATCTGCCATGACCCGCCATGACCCGCCAAGACCCGCCATGATCTGCCATGACCCGCCAAGACCCGCCATGACCCGCCAAGACCCGCCAAGACCCACTTTGACCCATGATGACCCACCACGACCTACCATGACCTGCCATGACTCGCCATGACCTGCCATGACCCACCAAGTCTCGCCATGATCCGCCAAGACCTGCTATGACCTGCCATGACCTGCCAAGACTCGCCATGACCTGCCATGACCCAAGTCCCGCCATGACCCGCCAAGACCTGCCATGATCTGCGATGACCTCCCATGACCTCCCATGACCCGCCATGACCTGCCATGACCCACCAAGTCTCGCCATGATCCGCCAAGACCTGCTATGACCTGCCATGACCTGCCAAGACTCGCCATGACCTGCCATGACCCAAGTCCCGCCATGACCCGCCAAGACCTGCCATGATCTGCCATGACCTCCCATGACCTCCCATGACCCGCCATGATCTGCCATGACCCACCAAGTAACACCATGACCCGCCATGACCCGCCATGACCCACCATGACCCGCCATGATCTGCCATGACCTGCCATGACCTGCCATGACCCACCAAGATGCACTGTGACCCACCAAGACCCACCATGACTCGCCACCAGACACCATGACCCACACTGACCTGCCACAACACGTAATGACCTGGCATGCCCCACTGTGACCCCCTATGCCGTACTGCCCACCTCGTACTCCCCAACCTGACAGCATCCTGAAGCTGCACCTCCAGCTCCTAGCCATGAAGGTGGCAGAGCAGCCCCAGGATTGGGCTGCTGCCAACCAGCCCAGTGCCACCACCCCACCCATCACCAAAGCTGGCACGGCTGGTGCCAGGGACACTGCTGGGCTGGCTGTGGTGGCAGCCACAATGCACAAGGTGCCATCTGCATGGCCATCATGAGATGTCCTGAGCACCCCCATGGGCATGCTTGCATGACACAAAGTGTACCAACACTTCCATGGCCACCATGAGATGCTCTGAGCATCCTCATACCTGCACTGGTCCATGACAGGAGATGCTGCAGGCCTCTCATCATTAGATGTCCCAACACCATGACCCCCATGTCCATCAGGACATGCAGGACATGTCCCAACTCCATGTCCCTCAGGAGATGGGATCCCAACTCTATATGCATCAGGAGATGTCCCAACTCCAACAGGAGGTGTTGGGGACATCCTTGCAGCTGCCCAGGGTCTCCCCACAGCCACAGGTGGTTGATGCCTGAGATGTCCCCAGCATGGCCAGGGGCTGCTGGGGCCTGGCAGATGTTGCCCTTCCCTCCAAGAGACCTTCTGGGCCCTTCAGAAAAGGAGGAGCTGCTGGGGAGGCATCAGAGAAGGCTTCTGGGGGTCACAGTGGGGTTTGGAGAGGCACAGGGGGGGACCTGCCCTGTCCAGACAGAAAGCAGGGAGCAGGAAAAGGATCAGTGGGAAAGGGGGGGAGAAGGGAAAAAGGCAGGAAAAGGAGGGGATAGGGAGAAATGGTGGAAAAGGGAGGGGGAGGGGAAAAATGGGAAAATGGGAGGGAAAATAGGAGGAATGGGCGAAAAGGAGGGGAAAATGGGGGGGGAATGGGAAAAGATGGGGAACGTGGGGGGAAAAGGGGAGGGAAATGGGTGAGAAATGGGGAAAATGGGAAGGAAGGGGGAAGGGAAAGGAAGGGGGGAAAATGGGAGAAATGGGGGGAAAGGAGGGAAAAGGGGGACAAGAAGGGGAAATGAGAGGAGAGGGAGAAAGGGAGGAAAGGTGAAAAAACAAAATTGTGGGAAACGGGAAAAACTGGGGAAAGGGAGAAAAAACATGGGAAAATGGGGGGAAGGAGGGCAAAAAGGGGAAAGGGAATAAGGGGGAAAGGGGAAATGGGAAGATGGGGAAAGAGGGGGAAAAGAGGGAGAGAAAAGGGGAAAATGGATCCTCCCCCCATCACCACCATCTCAGCCCCATCCTGCCCAAGGCTCCCAGTCTGCCACCCAAGAGGGAAGTGGAGGCTTGGAGCTGTAAAGGGCTGGGAGCAGGGCTGGCAATGGGGCTGAGAATGGGTCACATTCCAGAGAGATTAGAGCCTGGGCTGGAGCCTCCTCCTCAGCACCACACACTCCCTCCCCCCATCCCCAATTAAAGCAGGGCTTAACCCCTCCCCTGCCACAGCCCACAGGCACCACCGAGCCTCCTGGCCTCTGTCTGGGGGAGGTTGGGTTCTGTGGTGGTGATGGTGTCCCTCATTGGGTGTCCCTCATTGGGTGTGCTCAATGAGTGTCCCTCGTTGGGTGTCTCTTGTCAAGTGTCCCTCATTGGGTGGCCCTCACTGTCACCACTCTACACTCTGCCACTGTCCCATGTTCCAGGGCTGCATATCTGTGTTCCAGGTCCTGGCACTGCATGGCCTGGGGTCCCACATCCCATCACTGTGTCTTGCTGTGGTGTGGCAAAGCATCTCAGGTCCTGCCCTTCCATGTCCCAGTGTGCTGCATCCTGGAGCTGCCTGTCCTGGTGCTGCATCTCCAGCATCTCACACCCCAGGGTCACAGATCCCAGCACTGCCTGTCCTGGGCTCACAGCCTGGCACTTCCCAACCTCCTGACGTTGCACATCCCGGCCCGGCGCATCCCGGCGCCCGGCCCGGCGCATGCCCTGCACTTCCCGGCCCGGCGCATCCCGGCCCGGCACTCCCGGCCCGGCGCATCCCGGCCCTGCACTTCCCGGCCCGGCGCTTCCCGGCCCGGCACTTCCCGGCCCGGCACTTCCCGTCCCGGCACTTCCCGGCCCGGCACTTCCCGGCCCGGCACTTCCCGGCCCGGCGCATCCCGGCCCTGCACTTCCCGGCCCGGCGCTTCCCGGCCCGGCGCATCCCGGCCCGGCGCATCCCGGCCCGGCGCATCCCGGCCCGGCGCTTCCCGGCCCGGCACATCCCGGCCCGGCTCATCCCGGCCCGGCGCATCCCCTCGGCAGTTCCCCGGCGCATCCCGGCCCGGCGCATCCCGGCCCGGCACTTCCCGGCCCGGCACTTCCCGCTGCTTTTCCAGGTGAATCTCTGCCCTAGTTCCAGCTCTTCCCTTCCCCCAGGCATGTTCCAGCAGGAGATGATCCTCAGGAACTCCATGGATAGGATCCACACCACGCTGGCTCCCAACCACTCATCCCTATCCCAACCCCCCCATGGCCAACCTGGAAACCAGCCTGCCCCCTCCGCCAGGGAGCAGCCTGGGGCAGCTGGAGGTGGGACCTCAACCCCCCCGCTGGCTTTTCCAGCCCCCATTCCCAGGGTTCCGAGGGAGCCTCCAGGCTCTGCAAGCCCTGACAAGGTCACCTCTGAGCCCCCAAGCCCTGCCTGCCCCCTGCCTGTTTACACAGCTGTGGGGTGACTGACAGCTCACCCTACCCCCCACCTTTCCCCCTATTCCAGTCCCTTTTCCCCCTGGATTCATCCCAAAATCCATGCTGGGGGAAAGGGGAGCAGCCAAGCATGGAGGGAGCAAGTGGAATTGGGGTGGGGTCTGGGGGGTGTTTGATGGAGCCCCCAAAGCCTCTGTCCCAATGCTGGATGCACCCCAGTGCTGCTGCACCCCATGATCCAGCACTGAGCCCGGGATTTTATTCTGTGGGATAAAATCAGCTAAGTTTGGGGGCACAGAGGTGGGATCTGGGGGGAATTGGGGTTCATAGCCCTGATGATGGGGAAAGACCCTGAACCTGTGAGGGAAACAGAGGAAAAGCCACAAAGCTGCCCCAAAACCCAGAAATGTGGTGAAGGGGACGGGAGCAAGGAGAGATGTGGGGAGGGGAGCCCCCAAGAAGAGGACAAAATAAGGAGGGGAAGTGTGGGGGAGAAATGGGTGGAAAAGGGGGAGGTGTAGTGTGGGAGAAAATGGGAGGGGAAGGGAGGAAAAAGAGGGGGAAAAGGGGAGAAACAAGAGGGAAAAGGGGGGAGAATAAGGAAAAAGGGGGAATGAGGGGAAAAGAGGGAAAGGGATGGAAAAGGGAGGGAAATGGGAAAAGTGGTGAGAAAGGGGGAAGAAAGAAAAGGGGGAAGAAGGGAAGGGGGGAAAAGAAAGGGGGGAAAGGAAGGGGGGAAGGAAGGGGGGGAAGGAAGGGGGGGAAGGAAGGGGGGGGAAGGAAGGGGGGAAAAGGGGGGGAAGGAAGGGGGGGAAGGAAGGGGGGGGGAAGGGGGGAAAGGAAGGGGGAAGGAAGGGGGAAAGGAAGGGGGGGAAGGAAGGGGGGAAGGAAGGGGGGGGAAGGAAGGGGGGGAAGGAAGGGGGGAAGGAAGGGGGGGGGAAGGGGGAAGGGGGGGAAGGAAGGGGGGGGAAAGGAAGGGGGAAAGAAAGGAAGGGGGAAAGAAAGGAAGGGGGAAAGAAAGGAAGGGGGAAAGAAAGGAAGGGGGAAAGAAAGGAAGGGGGAAAGAAAGGAAGGGGGAAAGAAAGGAAGGGGGAAAGAAAGGAAGGGGGAAAGAAAGGAAGGGGGAAAGAAAGGAAGGGGGAAAGAAAGGAAGGGGGAAAGAAAGGAAGGGGGAAAGAAAGGAAGGGGGAAAGAAAGGAAGGGGGAAAGAAAGGAGAAAAAAGGGCAGGGAAAAGGAAAGAAGAGAGCAATGGATTGAAGGGGGTGGGAAGGGAAGGGGGAGAAAAGGGGAGAAAAAGAAAACCTCCTTCTGTAAGGCAATCACAGGACAACCTCTGAGGATCACCCACGCCAGGGAAAGGCCATCCCAGGTGGAGACACTGGGCTGGAGTGTGGGGGTGTGGATATAGGAAGCTAAACTATTCCCATGATGCAGCCCAAACCCATCAGCCGGTGGCACACAGGCACTGAAATGCCAACAGCACTGGGAGCTGAGAAATAGCCCAAACCCCTCCAGCTGGGGTGACCTTGGAGGTGGTGCTTGGTGCCCACCTTGCCTCAAGCCACGGATTCCTGCATCACTGTGCTGGGTGGCACCTGCCCAACATCTCAGCCCTGGCCACAACCCCAAGGACGAAGGCAGCAAGGGGGTGGAAGGGATTGGAGAAAGCAAGATGAGGCTGGAGCGTTGCTAGGATCCAGCTGGGAGTGCAGCCTCATCCCAAAGCAACCTGGGTGCAGGGATGTCCCAAGCACTCTTCTCTCAGCCATGGATGCCCCAAGCATCTTCCACATGTGGTTGCCCTGAGCATCCCTCACCCATGGGTGCCCCAAGCATCCCATGCCTGTGGGTACTCTGAGCATCCCTCACCCATGGGTGCCCCAAGCATCCCATGCCTGTGGGTACTCTGAGCATCCTTCACCCATGGGTGCCCCAAGCATCCCATGCCTGTGGGTACTCTGAGCATCCCTCACCCATGGGTGCCCCAAGCATCCCATGCCTGTGGGTACTCTGAGCATCCTTCACCCATGGGTGCCCCAAGATTCCCTGCCTGTGGGTGGTCTGAGCACCCCTTGCCTGGAAGCACCCCGAGTATCTTTCCCCCATGGCTGCTCCAAGCATCCTCCAGATGTTGTTTCAAGCATCCCACACCCATGGGTGCCCAGAGCATCCCTCACCATGGGCACCTCAAGCTTCCTCCACATGTGGGTGCCCCAAACGTCCCTCACCACGGGCACCTCCACAGCATCCTACACCTGTGGGTTCCTGGAACACCCCTCACCATGGGCATCCTACATGAGTGCCCAAATCATCTTTCACCCATGGGCACCCCTGAGCACCTCTCACCCGTGGGCACCCCTCGCAGACACACCCAGCCATACGCCAAGCTCCGTACCAGGCAGGACCCCTGCCCGCAGCGGTCCCCTCCCCGCTCCCCCCGCTCGGTGCCTGCCTTCCCCTCTCGGTGCCTGCCTTCCCGCCGCCCCAGGCCCTTTGTGCGGGGCCGCGGCTCTCTCCCTGCCGCTCAATGCCTCCATTCATTGCGCCGCGCCGGCAGCCGCCGCGGACGGCCCGGGGGGAGTCCCCGCGGGAGCCAGGGGCTCGGCCCTGCCCTGGCAGGAAAAATCCTCCAGGCTTCAACACCTCCCCTTGGTTTTGGGGGGCCACGAGATAGGATGGTCAGCCAGGGAACGGGGTTTAAGACACTTTTGGGGGCTGGCACCCCGGAGAAGCAGCTCTGCATCCTGCTTGGCAATGCCAGGGGGCACCAAGGGGATCCTGTACCCCCCGAGAGCACCTAAGGGACACTGCAGGGCTCTGCAGGGGGGAAGGGGGAGGAGATCCCCTACCTCCAGCAGCACCCATGGCACAGCAGCTCTCCCAGGATCACAGCCTGCCAACCTCCCCTGCCCTTTGCCTCCAAGAAGGAATCCCAAGGCCCAGGATCTCAGGGATCCCGGGATTCAGGGATCCTGGGGTCTAGGGATCCCCAGGGCTCAGGAATTCCAGAGCTCAGGAATCCTGGGGCTTGAGGATTTCAGGGCTCAGGGATTCCCAGGGCTCAGATTCCCAGGGTTTGAGGACTCTCAGCTATCCAGGCAGTCAGGGATCCCCAGGCTCAGGGATGACAGGGTCACCCCAGGGTGACATCATCGCCAAACCCCTAAAGAGCAGCAAGCCACGAAGCAAACCAGCCCCAGCACTTTTCTTCCTCCTGCTCTTCTTCCTCCCTGGAGTCCCTCCCTCACCTCACGCCCTCAGAACACCACCCCCAGACCCCAAATCTAAGCCCAGGCAGCAGGGCCACGGGCGCTAGCCTGGCTCCCCTGCCCTTCACCCTCCTCCTCCTCGGGCGGGCCGCGCGGGGCCGCTCCTCGCCCGGCTCCTCTCTCGGGCCGGCTCCCGCCAGCGCCTCGGAGGAAGCCAAGTTAATGAGAAGCAGCTGCTGGGAATTCCAGAAGGATGATGAATGTCGAGTCCCACTCACAAACCCCGCGCTTGTGCGCGGCGCCCGGAGCGCTTACTTCATCGCTTTAATTTGGGAATCGTGTTGGAAAAGGGAGGGAGGAGGGAGAAGCTGGAAGGGGGAATTTAGTTGGAAACCTCCTGGAGGTCTCATTTAGCTTCTCCCCCACTTCCCCCCCCCCAAAAAAAAACCCTCCTCACCAAAAACCCGAGGCAGGGTAATTAGCCGAGGAGCATTAATTAGGGAGAGACACAAAGGGGCCATTGTGTGCGAAGGCTCAACAGGCACCTCCGGGTGGGGAAACTGAGGCACGGGGAGGGCTGGGGGGGGGTGGGGGGTGTTGTTTCGGTGGCTGCACGGAGAAGCCAGAAAGTGGGAAAAAATTCCTTGTTTTTCCCTTAATATTTTCCAGGTGGGGAAGGAAGGCAGCACTGGGTGTGGATTGCCAAGCAAACCAGCAGATCCCAAACAAGCCAAAGACATCCCAGGGAAGTGCCTGGAGTGCAACAGCGAGGGACGGGCAGAGGCGGCTGGGGGATGCCGAGCGCAAGTGAGAGCCCAAAATATGTGTGTGTGTGTGTGTCCCCATCCCAGCGCTCCCATCCCAGCACTCCCATCCCAGCACCCCCATCCTGACGCCCCCATCTCAGCAACAGCTTGATCCTAACACTCTCATCCCAACACTGTCATCCCAGCATCTCCATTCCAGCACTCCCATCCCAACCCCTCCATCCCTCATCCCGCCGGGCGCACGCTCCAGCCCTCCCCACTCGGCCGGAGCCTCCCAGTTTCCATGTCCCTATCCCTCCTTCCCTTGCCAGAGGGCCGGGTTTGGATTCTTCCCCTTGGCAGCAGGAGGCCACAGCACCACTTTTCTTCCATGGATCTGCTGCTGGAGCACAGCCCACGGGGGATCCTCAGGAAGGGGCTGACCGAAGCCACCAAGCCAGCCCAGGTCTCCTTTGGTTCTTCATTCATTGGGAATACACAACACCCCCCCCGGGGCATTAATTACCCTGCTGTGTTAATTACCCTGGCCCTGTGGTGGGGCACAGGAACTGTCTGGGTATCTCAGGTAGATTTCCACACCCAGGAAGTTTTGGCTTTGCCTCCAGACTTGGATTCCTGGGGCCCAGCTGCTTTTTAGATGGAAGCAAACAGCAGCAATCCCTGGGGCAGGTTTTCTTCTCTGCCCTTCACCCCCCAGAGTGGCTGTGCCGGTTCTGAGGGTGCCAAGTGGCCACTTCCATCCCTTCCCCTATCTGAGGAGGATCCCAGGGATTGGAGGTGGGATTTCATCCCAGTCTGGATCCAGCTTCTTCTGTGCTTGGGATAAAAGCCTCCTGCTCCAACTGATCCTGATGGGATGGATCCGGTGCCAGGAGTTTGCATCCAGCCAGCTCACAGCTCTGGTGCCCACGAAGCTTTTCTCTTCCATCCCATCCTTGGGAACCTTCATGTTTGGTGGAATTGAGTCTCCCATGATCCCAGGGAGCCAAACTCAGCCTCAGGGATCCCTGATTCACAGTGCACCCATGGGGAAAACCATGCTGAAGAGCTGCTCCCAATGGGAACGCTGTTGTTAGATCCTCCAACAGCTTCAAGGAGCCCCAGAAACCAACACCCTGAGCAGGGCCAAGTGATCCTGGTGGGGACCTCCCAAATCTCCAGCTGCTGTTCGGGTGGCAGGAGCCAAGGAGCAGGAGCATCCCAGTGCTTCAGTGCCCAGCACGTTGCTGCTCCTGGTTCGGTGCTGTGCTCACAGCTTTCCCAGGGTTTGGAGCAGAGGGGTCCAAATCCCAGCCCGCTGTGTCCAAACCAAGTCCTGCAGCAGGCCCAGGCCCAGTACCTGCCCCTGCCCCAGCTGCAGCACCTCCTGGACACACAAATCTGAGACCATTTGGGGTTCCTTCCCCTTTCCCGTGTGGATCAAGGGATGGCCACCAGGACGGAGGATCCCAGGGATCAGCTCATTTCCTCCAGCGACTGATAGGAGAAAGGAGGAAACAGGAAAAACAAAGCCCAGGCTCCCAGGGCTGCTCTGCGGCCTCCTGCTCCCCAGCTCTGCGCTCTGCAGGCCCTGTCCTGCCCGGAGCCTCCCAGGGTGAGGGTGGGAGAGGATCTGTCGGCACAGAGCTCAGTGCCCTGCGGCCCTGCTGCTGCGCTGCGGAGCTGCACCTGGCCGGATCCCTGCGGGATCAGGGGTGCTGCACCCGGATAGAGCCAAGATGGGACTGAGGATGCTGTGCTCAGACGGATCCCTAGGGAACTGAGGATGCTGCATCCAGCCACATTCCTATGGGATCAAGGCTGCTGTGCTCAGCTGGATCCAGTACGGGATCATGGATGCTGTGCCTGGCCGGATCCCTGCAGGATCAAGGATGCTGCGTCCAGCTGGATCCACAGGGGTCAAAGGATGCTGCACCTGACTGGATCCATTTGGGATCAAGGATGCTGTGCCTGGCCAGATCCAGTCATGGGACTGAGGATGCTGCTGGATATGGTACAGGATTGAGGGTGCTGTGCAGACAGATCCATAGGTGTTAAGAGGATGCTGTGCCCGGCTGGATCCATTTGGGATCAAGGATGCTGCACCCAGCCATCCAGGATCAGGAATGCTGATCCCCAATCTGGTATAAGGTTGGAGATCTTGTGCCTGGCTGGATTTTGTATGAGATCAAGGACACTCTGTTGAGCTGGATCCAGCGTGGGACAGAGGATGCTGCACCTGGCTGGATCCAGTATGGGACTGAGGAAGCTGTGCCTGGGCAGACCCGGGATGGGATGGAGGAAGCGGTGCCCAGCTGCACCCGGGACAGGGCTGAGGATGCTGCATCTGCTGGACCAGGATCCTGTATCTGCCCAAGGCCTGGTCCAGGCTCACTGCCATGACAATGTCCTGGAATCCAGTGGGGCCTGCCATGACAATCTCCTGGAATCCAGTGGATCCCTGTGCTGCTCACATAGGATCTCATGGAAGGGGAGAGCTGCTGACCAGTGCAGAGCTCAGATGCAGGACACAGCCCCGGGGGTGATGCAGCTGAATCCAGCCCCAGCTGAATCCAGCCCCAGCTGAATCCAGCCCCAGCTGAATCCAGCCCCAGCTGAATCCAGCCCCAGGAGCCCTCCTGCTCCACTGACCTTTGATGTGCACCCACAAAGTGCCCCCAGCACCCCGGGCTTGCCTTCCCCATGCACACACCCCTAATCTGGCAGGATCCAGCCCTGACCTGTCCCATTCCCATCCCCACTCATCCCTCCAGCCCTTCTCCAGGCTCCGGGTCCAAACCTGGGATTGCCACCAGCTCTCTTCCAGCCCCTTTTAACTGCTTCCACTCTGGGAGTCATTACATTCTCGTTAGCAGCCATTCCCTGATGAATCCCAGCCCCCACCCCTTGTCCTTCTCTCACCAGGATTTGGGATTACGGCCAGCTGGGCATCACCTCCAAACTGCAGCAATCCCAAACATGACACATTGGGATTATGAAGCTTCTCTGTCTGCCAGCAGGCCTGGGCTCCCCCTGCCCTCCCCAGCCTGTCCCTTCTAATAAAGCAATTCCAAGAAAAGCCCCAAAACATGGAAAACTCTCCAAGTGGTGCCACAGGGAAGCCAGATCCAGGCTGGCAAACCCTCGCCAGGGAGTTTGAAGCACCTTAGTTGCAGCCATTCTTTGCCATCCCATGGATATTCCCTAGGGATTTTGCCATCCCACCTACATTCCACAGGTTTTTGCCATCCCCTGTGCATTCCCACAGGGATTTTGCCACATATCCACAGGGTTTTGCCATCCCATAAATATTCCACAGGGATTTTGCCATCCCATCCACATTCCATATGTATGGTTTTGTCATGCCATATGTATTCCATAGAGATTTTGCCACATATATTCCATAGGGTTTTGCCATCCCATAGATATTCCATAGGGAAATGTGGCTTTCATAGAGCTGGGAGGCAACTGTCCAGAGCCACCCCCAGAAATACACCTGGAAAACCACCCAGGATACACCTGGGACACCCTGGGTACCATGGCTGGGAACTGCATCCCTGACAGGGAGGGGGTCAGAATCCCCTGGGATGAAGAGAGACCTGCTGAGGATAAGGACAGAACCTCCAGGGATAGGGAGAAAAGGCACGGGATAGGGAAAGAAGGCCTGGAATGGGGTAAGAATCACCTTGGAATGGGGAGAAGAACAAGCAGGATGGGGAGAGAAACCCTGGAATGGGAAGAGAACAGCTGGAATGGGAAGAGAACAGCTGGAATGGGAAGAGAACAGCTGGAATGGGAAGAGAACCCCCTGGGATGAGGAGAGAACCTTCCAGGGATGAGGAGAGAACCTCTGGAATAAGAGAACTCCTGAAATGAGGAGAGACCCTCCCGGGATGGGGAGAGAACCTTCTAAGATGGGAAAATAACCTCTGGAATGAGGAAACCTCTGGGATGGGCAGAAAAACCCAAGAGGATGGGGAAAGAAAATCTGGGAGAGAAATTCCCCAGGATGGGAAGATAACTCCCAGGAGAGGGAAAGAACCTCCTGGGATGAGGTGAGAAGCCCCGAGGAATGGGGAAAAAAGAAAGCCAAACCAACAGGATGGGGAAAGAAACCCAGGAATGGGGAGGGAAAGTCCTCAGGATGGGGAGGAAAATGCTTGGGATGGGGAGAGAATGCCTGGAACAGGGACAGAAGCCATGGAATGCAGACAGAGTCCCCTGGAATGGGGAGAGAACCCTGAGGTGAAAGAACCCCCAGACTGGGGGTGGGGGTGTGCAGCCCTGGAATCTGGAGAGAACTCCTGAGATGGAGACATAGACCCCCTTGGGATGGGGAGAACTCATGAGATGGGGTGAGAGCCCCACCAGAATGGGGACAGAAATCCCGGGATGGGGAGAGAACCCTCGGGATGGGGGGGGAGAAATCCTGGGATGGGGGAGTAAAAACCTGGGATGGGGAGAGAATGTCTGGAATGGGAGGAGAAGCCCTGGAATGGGAAGAGAACATCTGGGATGGGGAGGAAAACACTGGGATAAGGAAAGAACTGCTGGGATGGGCAAAGAGCACCCCCCCACACACACCCCCCCCAGATGCCAGCAAGGGCCAGGCGGGTCCAGACCTGGTGCTGGGCATCAAATCCTTTTCTGCTCCTAAAATCACTTTGTGCTCCCAAAGCCAGCTCCCAGGATCCCGGGAGGTGGGGGTGGGAGCCGTCAATCCCTCTCCTCCTCCCCCCAGCGCTGGCTCAGTTGGCTCCATCAGCCCCGCAGCCCTCGGACAATGTCACCCATTAAGAGCTTTCAAAAGGCGAAGGAGCTCCTTTTAAATGAGAAAAGCAGCAGCTCAGGGTCAGGTTTCGGGGCCGGGAAGGGGAGTTGGGGGGCCCAAAATCCTCCTCAACCCACCCACACCCCCCCGATTCAACCCAACCCCGAAAAAGGGCAAAATGAGCCCCCGAAAAAAGGGATCACCCCAAATGTCTTCCTCGGTTTCGTCGTGGGTTTGTTGGGGTTTGCTTTCAGGATGGGCTGTAGGGTCTGAGCGTCCCCGAGACTGAGAGGGGGTCGTGCGGGTAGGGGTCTCGAAGGGGTGTCAGGTTGGGGGGGGAGCACTTACGGTGCGGGCGGCGCCGGGGAGAGGGCTCCGTTGGCGAGGTAGGGGCTGCCCAGCTCGGGGAGCATCAGGAAGGGGTAGCCGCTGTAGGGGGGGCCCTTAAAAAAACCCCATCCTGCTGTCGTCTGACCACTGGGGAGAGAAGCGGAGTGGGGAGAGAGGGTCAGGAGCTGGCGAGGGGGGGTGCACTCACGGGGGTGGGGTGTAGTTTCATGCAGGGTGGGGGTGCAAGGATTGGGCCTTGGAGGGGGATGTGTGTCATGGGTTGGTCAGTTTGGGGTTGCTCAAGATCCTTGCGGGGGGTCCTTAGCTGCTTGGGGGGTGTCCATTTGAGGAGGGGGATTAGGTGCCCTCTGGGGATGCCCAAGGCTCTTGGGGGGGGTCTTTAGTTCTCCCCCGGCGGGCTGTCCCGGCTGCAGAGCAGTGCTGGGCTGGTGCCCCGGGGGGGTCCTTGAAGCAATCGCCCCGGGGCGGGGCTGGGGGGGTGGATCCCGGCTGCATGGGGGGCTCCTGGGGTGGGGGTCGCGGTCGCTCCCGGAAAAGCCTCTGTTGCGGGGGGGGTGGTCCCGGGCTCGGTTCCTCTGGGGGGATGGGAATCGGTCCTTGCGTGAGGGGCCGGGGGAGCGGGGACAGGAGCTGAAGCCGGCGGGGCCCGCGGGAGGCGGGGGAGGATCGGGACCGAGTTCTCCGGTGGCGGGGACGGGGGAACACCGGGGAGAGGGGAAGACAGAGGACTGGTGTGTGGGGGGTAACAATAGTGGGGGGGGACGGACACCGAGGGGCGGACATGGGGGGACGGACACGGAGGGGTCCCGCCCGCCGCCGGGGGCGGAAACAAAGAAGTTCCAAAGTGTCGGATGGTCCCGGGGGGATGCGGCGGGGAGCGGGCCTGGGGGAAGCGGGCCCGGGAGGGGGCAGCGGGCCTGGGGGGTGCCGGTACCTTCCGCCAAATAGTCCCGCGGCTTCTGGAAACTTTCCCGGGGCTGCGGGGGCCGCTCCGCCTGCGGGGAGAGCGAGTGAGCGGGGCCGGGCGGAGGTCTCTCCCCCTTCCCAGCCCCTCTTCGCCACCCCTCGGGCTCACCTCGGAGTCGGAGCCGGGGCTGGGACCGGTGCCGGTGCCGCGGTTCTCGGTCTCGCTGACCAGGGAGGACTTGAGCTCGTCCAGGTCCCCGTGGGCCGAGCCGCGCCCCGCGCCCTTGTCCTGCTCCTCGCCCTCGTCCTGGAAGGCGATGAGCTCGTCGGGGGCCCCCAAGTCGTCCCCCCGCCGGTTCCAGCTGCGGCATGGTGGGGGTCTGGGGGTCCGCCTCTGGCTCCGGCCCCGCCGGGCTCCCCCCGCCGTCGTCGCCGCCGCCGCCGCCCGGGAGGGTCGGGAATGCGCGGGGCGGCGGGGGGAGGAGGAGCCCCGGCTGCAAACCGACACCGCGGGGCAGGGCACAGCCCTCGCACCGCCCCGCCGACCGGCACCGGCCCCGCCGGCCGGCACTGACCTAGCGCCGGCTCTGCGCCGAACCGAGCAGTCCGAACTCGCTGCCTACGGGGGCCCGCGGGCCGGCAGCGCCCGATGTGTCCCCGCCATGGCCGGGCGGTCCCCGGCACGTCCAGGGTCCCCCCATCATGGGCCCCCCATTCTCTTCAGGGGCTTTCATCCCTTTCAGTTCCCCACCACCCTCCCCAGGGTCCCACATATCCCATCTGTGCTCACTTCCACCCTGCCCAGGATCTCCCCACCCCAGCCAGGTCACTCCATCCCACCGAAGCCCCCCCCACCCCAATCCTCTCCAGCGTCTCCGAAGCCTGTCCAGGACCTCTCATCCCATCCAAGCCTCTCCATCCTATCCAAGGATAACATAACATGCACAGCCCCATCCTGCTCAGGATCCCTCCATATCATCCAGAGCTCCTCTACCCATCCCTGGTGCCCTGAGGGCCCTCCATCCCATTCAGGGGTGTCCTCATGCCAACCAGGGTGCCACCATCCCATCCAGGACACCCCTCCCACCTAGTTTCCACCATCCTGCTCAGGTTGTCCCTGCCCCATCCCTTTTCTCAGGTGCCTCTATCCTATCTGGGTTTCCTTGTCCTACCCAAGGTGCCCTCATCCTGCCAGGGTGTCCCTGTCCTGCTAGGGTGCCCTGGTCCCATGGGTGCCTACATGTAACAGGAGAATCCTCAGTGCTGCCCAGAGTCACCCTGTCCCTCTGAGGTGGCCCCATCCTGCTCATTGTGTCCCACCACACCTAGGTATCTTCCCTCTGCCCAACTGCCCCCATCCCGCCCCCATCCCACCCCCATCCCACTGAGGTGTCCCTGCCACCCACATCAGCGGAATGCTCGAAGAGTCCTCTCCATCCCACCCCACATGAGGTGCAGGGTGCTGGGGTTCCACCATGGTGAGCACCAGCTCTGAGCCAACCTGGAGGGCAGACTCACCAGGAAGCACTCTTCATGCCTTTTAGTCTTGGGGTGGGCTTGTGGTGAGGTGACACAGGTGGGACAGGAGCTCACCCTGCTGCTCAACACCCAAGGGGATGCTCGATGGTGAAGCCAAATCAGGGCTGCATCCTGTCCTATCACCCACAGCCTGACCATGAACCCTGCTCCTCATCTGCGCTTTCCTCCTCCTCGTTTCACCAGACACCAGGGACAATCCCTGCTCCCCAGGGCTACCAGCCTCTCCCCACCCCTCCCCAGCAGCCCCTCACTCTGCTCCACAAAGATCTTTCAGTTGCCTTGCTTAAAATGCTCCATGAAAAGGCTTTTGTACCCTGGCAGTGGCTGCTGACCTCGGTCCTCCAGCCCAGGGGTCTCAGGGAAGAGCCAGAAGCAGCTGCAGGCGGTGGGGCTGGCCCTGCCCCGCTCCCACCTCCAGATGTTTTATGACCCTGCTTTGAGTGAAGGTTTGATTGGGGGGGGGGAGGGGGGGTGTCGGGGAGGGAGTGTCCCCCGTCGGCCCCTGCCCAGGAGGTTCCTTCACTCTGCTTTTGGGGACAGACATGGTGAGGAGAGTTGTCCTGGCTAGAGCCTGGATGTGTCCCAGGAGCTTCATGAGCCCCTGGCTGCTGGAAAGCAGAAGTCGTCCCTCCAAGGGTTCTCTTGGCTGGCCAGGAGATGACCAAAGCACAGCATGAGTCCACCAAAGAGCGAGCAGAGGGCTGGTTCCTGGCACAGGACACCTGCTGGGTGACCACCCCACAGCACCCAGTGCTCCCCAGGTGACCCCAGCTTTACAGGACCCCGAGTGAGAGCAGGGGAGCTGCCAGTGCTGCAGGGTTGGGTCTTGCCCAGCGTCTTCTGCGTGTCCTACAAACCCAGGAGAGTCTCCACAAGGGCGTGAAGGTCACCATCCGAAGGGAGCCTGTGCTCCAGAGGCCAAACCTCACTGCAACTCAGCTCCCAGGATGTTCCCAAGATCCCTCCTCCCTGTTAAGTGCTAATTAAGTCCATCCTGGCTGGGCAGCTGGGATGGGATGCTCATGAGATGGAGGAGATAATGGTGGGGTGGGAGGTCCATGAGATGGAGAAGACAATGTTGGGATGAGAGTTCCCTCAGATGGAGGAGATGGTGCTGGGAGGGGATGGGATGAGATCAGGTTGCCCAGGGAGGTGTTGGAAGCCTCATCCCTGGAGGTGTTTGCAGCCAGGCTGGATGTGGCTGTGAGCAACCTGCTGTGGTGTGAGGTGTCCCTGCCCAGGGCAGGGGGCTGGAACTGGATGAGCCTTGAGGTCCCTTCCCACCCTGACAATTCTGTGATTCTATGATTCTATGGTGGGATGAGAGGTCCATGGGGTGGAGGAGATGGTGGTGGGATGAGAGGTCCATGGGGTGGAGCAGACAGTGGTGGGATGGGAGGTCCCTGAGCTGGAGGAGCTCTTGGCAGGGCTGAGCCCTTCCAAACAGCCTCGGGCAATGTTTCAGAGTGGCACAGCCCAAACAGGGAAGCCCTGATGGGTGCTGCCATGCGCCCCCAGGTCAGATCCCATCACCTGGCATTTGCCCTGGCACATCCCCAGTGATAAAAGCTGCTGAGATCCTGGCAGTGATGTCCCAACGGTGCTGTCAGACTGGGATGGAGAATGGATGGAGCCTTGGAGACCCAGGGGTGGAACACTGGAACAGTCCCTGGAGCAGGGCCAGCAGGGAGAAGCCAGGGCACCTACAGTCACCCCAGAACCTTCAGCCATCCTGGCACAACCCATGACCCTCACCCACCTTAGGACCCTTGGCAGCTCCATGACCTACACTGCTGTAGGATCCTTGGTTGCTCTGGGACCCTCAGCCACCTTGAGACCCTCAGGCACCCCAGAACTCTCTTCAGGCACAGTGTCCCAACACTCTGAGACCCTCAATCACCCCAAGCCCCTTGGACATCTTGGAGCTCTCAGGCCCACCAGGACCCTCAGCAGTCAGTCCCATGACCTACAGTCACCTTGCAGCTCTGCACCACCACAGGACCCTTGGCCACCTCAGGACCTTTGGCCACCCAGGAGCCCACCCCATGCCACCCCTTGCACAGTGACCAAGCATATGGGGAAGGGGACAAGGAGACCCCCCCAGCACCTCGACCACCTCCGAGGCAAAGGAGACAGATCCCAGCAGGTCACTGTCACCACCACCGGGGACACCCCGGGGGTCCTGAGGGGCTCACTGACCCCCTGCCCCGTGAGCCGCCAGCCCCAGTGTACGGCCGGCAGCAGGCAGGGCTGGGCTGGGGGTACCCCGGGGGCAGGGGCAGGGTGGGGGACACGAGCTGCAAATGGCCCATTGGCACCCAGCCCAGCGGGACGAGGCCTGGTGGCAGCCTCTGGCCCCACCCCAGGGCAGGGTGAGGTCACCACCTCCTGTGCCACCCCCCGACCCCTCCAGTCCAGGTCACCTCCTGCCCCACAGCCCGAGCCCCTCCGGGTGCCCCAGATGTGCTGGCACAGCTAGAGGAGGGGGCGCCCCCTCCCCCCGGCAGTGGGGGAGGTCTCAGCGCTCTGAGAAGGGAAACAGGCTTGGGGGTGAGTGGCACAGGGTGGGGTACAGAGGGGGCCGTCGTGAGGGTGGTCTCATGCTGCAGGGGCATGGGAAGTGCGGGTGGTCCCAGGCTGAGGGGAGCGTGGGACTCCAAGGGTGAGCCTGCAGCCCTGGCAGCAGCAGCCCATCCCCCACACTGCCGTCCGTCCTGCTGTGCCCCCCGGCCCCATGCCAGGCACCCTTCTGTCCATGCCCACCTGCACCACAAAGGCATCTAACCCCCTGCCCCAAATGGGGCATCCCCCCAGTGTGATCCCGTGCCAGGCATCCTTCTGACCGTGCCCCTTTGACCCACCGAGGGCATCCCCCAGGCCGCCGCCGCCAGCCTCGGCTGACATCTGCAGGGTCCTGCAGGGGTCTGCAGAAGTCTGCAGGGGTCTGTAGGCATTTAAAGGCTACTCTAGGGGTCTGCAGGGATCTGAGCAACCTGCTCTAGTGTGAGGTGACCCTGCCCAGGGCAGGGAGGTTGGAACTGGATGAGCCTGGAGGTCCCTTCCAACCCTGACAGCTCTCTGATTCTATGCAGGCATCTCCTGGGGTCTGTAGAGGGCTGCAGGGGGCTGCAGGCTTCCACGGGGGTCTGTAAGGGTTTGCAGGGGTCTGCCTGGGTCATCAGGGGCTTTATGGAGATCAGTAGGGGTCTCCAGGGATCTGCAGAGGTCTGCAGGGGGCTTCAAAGGTCTGTAGAGGTCTGTAGAGGTCTGTAGGGGTCTGCAGGGGTCTGTAAATGCCTGTAGAGGTCTGCAGGGGTCTGTGGAGTTCTGTAGGGGTCTGCAGGGGTCTGTAAATGCCTATAGAGGTCTGTAGGGGTCTGTGGAGTTCTGTAGGGGTCTGCAGGGGTCTGTAGACCTCTGCAGGCATCTGCCAGGGGCTGCATGAGTCTGTAGAGGTCTGCAGTGATCTACAGGGTTCTGTAGGGGTCTGCAGGGGTGTGCCAGGCTCTGCAGGATTTTGTAGGGGTCTGTAGGGGTCTGTAGAGGTCTGTGTCAGTCTGTGAGGGTCTGCAAAGTTCTGCAAGGGTCTGTAGGGTCCTGAAGGGGTCTGTAGAGGTCTGCACATCCCTGCAGACCCCTCGAGACCCTGGCAGACCCCTCTAGACTCTGGCAGACGGCTACAGACACCTAAAGACCCCTACAGACCCTGGCAGACCTCGGCAGACCCTACAGACCCCGTCAGCCCCCTGGAGATGCTGACAGACCCCTACAGTATCTTACAGAGCCCTAAAGACTCCTAGAGAACCCTACAGACCCTGCAGATCTCTACAGACCCCTACAGACTGCTACGGACTTCTATGGACCCCTACAAAACCCTAGAGACCTTGGCACACCCCTACAGACCCCTTCAGAGCCCTGTAGGTCACTGCAGACCTGTACAGACCCCTGGAGACCTCTGAAGACCCCTACAGACCTCGAGAGACCCCAGCAGAACCATGAAGACCATTATAGACTCCTGCAGAGCCCTGCAGGCCCCGACTAAACTCAAAAGACTGTTGCAGACCCCTGCAGCCCTCTACAGGCACTGACAGACCCTTGCAGACCCATAGAGAGCCCTGCACACCCCTACAGACCCCTAAAGATTCCAGCAGACCCCAGCAGATCCCTACAGACCCTGGCAGATCCCTGCAGATCCCTACAGATCTCTACTAACCTCTGCAGATCCTGACAGACCCCCACAGATCTATACAGACACCTACAGAGCCCTGCAGACCCTTACAGACCCCTGGAGACCCCTGCAGTCCCCTGCTGTCCTCTACAGACCCTTACAGACCCCTGGAGACCCCTGCAGTCCCCTGCTGTCCTCTACAGACCCTTACAGACCCCTGGAGACCCCTGCAGTCCCCTGCTGTCCTCTACAGACCCTTACAGACCCCTGGAGACCCCTGCAGTCCCTGCTGTCCTCTACAGACCCTTACAGACCCCTGGAGACCCCTGCAGTCCCCTGCTGTCTTCTACAGACCCTTACAGACCCCTGGAGACCCCTGCAGTCCCCTGCTGTCCTCTACTGACCCTTACAGACCCCTGGAGACCCCTGCAGTCCCCTGCTGTCCTCTACAGACCCTTACAGACCCCTGGAGACCCCTGCAGTCCCCTGCAGTCCTCTACTTAACCCTGGAGACACCTACAGATCCACAGAGACCTCTACAGACCCCCTGCAGACCCCAGCTGATCCCCCCACATCCCTACAGAACTCTACTGACACCTACAGATGGCCTCAGACCGAGGCAGACCCCTACAGACCTCAACAGACACTGGCAAATCCCCGTGGACCCAGGCAGACCCTTATAGAACCCTACAGACCCCCGCAGACCCCCGCAGGCCCCCGCAGACATCGAAGGGACTCCCACGGATGCCTACAGACCCCCGCAGACCTCTTAGAGACCCCTGCAGACCTCTACAGCACTCCGCAGACTCCTGCTGACACCTGCAGACCCCAGCCGAACCCGGGAGCCCCCTACAGCCCCCCGCAGGCCCCTGCAGACCCCTGCAGGACCCCACAGACCTCTACAGGACCCCACGGAGCCCAGCAGACCCTTTCACAGCCCTGCAGACCCCAACAGACCCCCACTGACCCTACAGAACTCTGCAGATCCTGGCAGACCCCTACAGACCCTGTGAGCACTGCAGACCCCTGCAGACCCCTACAGACCTTACAGACCCCACAGACCCCTGCAGACCCCTACAGACCTTACAGACCCCACAGACCCCTGCAGACCCCTGCAGACCTTACAGACCCCACAGACCTTACAGACCCCACAGACCTCTGCAGACCCCTACAGACCTTACAGACCCCTACAGACCTTAGAGACCCTACAGACCTTACAGACCCCTACAGACCTCTGCAGACCCCTACAGACCTTAGAGACCCCTACAGACCTCTGCAGACCCCTACAGACCCTACAGACCCCTACAGACCTTACAGACCCCTACAGACCTCTGCAGACCCCACAGACCTTAGAGACCCCTACAGACCTCTGCAGACCCCACAGACCTTAGAGACCCCTACAGACCTCTGCAGACCCCTACAGACCTTAGAGACCCCACAGACCTTACAGACCCCACAGACCCCTGCAGACCCCTACAGACCTTACAGACCCCTACAGACCTTACAGACCCTACAGACCTCTGCAGACCCCTACAGACCTTACAGACCCCACAGACCTCTGCAGACCCCTGCAGACCTTACAGACCCCTACAGACCTTACAGACCCCACAGACCCCTGCAGACCCCTACAGACCTTACAGACCCCTACAGACCTTACAGACCCCACAGACCTCTGCAGACCCCTACAGACCTTAGAGACCCCACAGACCTCTGCAGACCCCTACAGACCTTACAGACCCCACAGACCCCTGCAGACCCCTACAGACCTTACAGACCCCTACAGACCTTACAGACCCCACAGACCTCTGCAGACCCCTACAGACCTTACAGACCCCACAGACCCCTGCAGACCCCTACAGACCTTACAGACCCCTACAGACCTTACAGACCCTACAGACCTCTGCAGACCCCTACAGACCTTACAGACCCCACAGACCTCTGCAGACCCCTGCAGACCTTACAGACCCCTACAGACCTTACAGACCCCACAGACCCCTGCAGACCCCTACAGACCTTACAGACCCCTACAGACCTTACAGACCCCACAGACCTCTGCAGACCCCTACAGACCTTAGAGACCCCACAGACCTCTGCAGACCCCTACAGACCTTACAGACCCCACAGACCCCTGCAGACCCCTACAGACCTTACAGACCCCTACAGACCTTACAGACCCTACAGACCTCTGCAGACCCCTACAGACCTTACAGACCCCACAGAGCTCTGCAGACCCCTACAGACCTTACAGACCCCACAGACCCCTGCAGACCCCTACAGACCTTACAGACCCCTACAGACCTTACAGACCCCACAGACCTCTGCAGACCCCTACAGACCTTACAGACCCCACAGACCTCTGCAGACCCCTACAGACCTTACAGACCCCTACAGACCTTACAGACCCCACAGACCTCTGCAGACCCCTACAGACCTTACAGACCCCACAGACCCCTGCAGACCCCTACAGACCTTACAGACCCCTACAGACCTTACAGACCCCACAGACCTCTGCAGACCCCTGCAGACCTTACAGACCCCTACAGACCTTACAGACCCCACAGACCTCTGCAGACCCCTACAGACCTTACAGACCCCACAGACCTCTGCAGACCCCTACAGACCTTAAAGACCCCACAGACCCCTGCAGACCCCTACAGACCTTACAGACCCCTACAGACCTTACAGACCCCACAGACCTCTGCAGACCCCTGCAGACCTTACAGACCCTACAGACCTTACAGACCCTACAGACCTTACAGACCCCTACAGACCTTACAGACCCCACAGACCCCTGCAGACCCCTACAGACCTTACAGACCCCGCAGACCCTGCAGACCCCTGCAGACCCCTACAGACCCCTGCAGACCCTTACAGACCTTACAGACCCCGCAGACCCCTGCAGACCCCTGCAGACCCCTACAGACCCCTGCAGACCCTTACAGACCTTACAGACCCCGCAGACCCCTGCAGACCCCTGCAGACCCCTACAGACCCCTACAGCCCTTACAGACCCCTGCAGACCCCTGCAGACCCCTGCAGACCCTTACAGCCCTTACAGACACCACAGACCCCGCAGACCCCTGCAGACCCCTGCAGACCCCTACAGACCCCTGCAGACCCTTACAGACCTTACAGACCCCACAGACACCTGCAGACCCCTACAGAACCCTACAGACCTTACAGACACCACAGACTCCCACAGGGTCTGTGGGGTCCGTAGGGGTCTGTAGGGGTCTGCGGGGGTCTGGAAGTTTCTGCAGGGGTCTGTAGGGCTCCATAGATGTTTGAAGGGGCCTTCAGGGGTCCGTAGATGCCTGTGGTGGTCTGCAGGCATCTGCCAGGGTCCTAAGGGGTCTGCAGAGATCTGTAGAAGTCTGTAGGCATCTGCAGAGCTCTTCAGGATTCTGCAGGGGTCTGTGGAGCTCTGTAGGGGATTTCGGGGTTCTGTAGGGGTCTGCAGGGGCTACAAGGTGTCTGTAAGGGTCTGTAGAAGTCATAGGGGCCTGCCGAGGTCCGTAAAGGACTGCAGGGGGCTTCAAAGGTCAGTAGAGGTCTGTAGGAGTCTGTAAGAGTCTGATGTGGTCTTCCAGGTTATGTTGGGGTCTGCAGAAGTCTGTAGGGCTCTGTCGTAGTGCACAGGTTTCTGCAGGGGTCTGTAGAGATCTGTAGGGCTCTGGAGGGGTCTGCAGGGGTCTGTAAAGATCTGTAGGGCTCTGGAGGGTCTGCAGGGGTCTGTAGAGATCTGTAGGGCTCTGGAGGGGTCTGCAGGGGTCTGTAGAGATCTGTAGGGCTCTGGAGGGGTCTGCAGGGGTCTGTAGAGATCTGTAGGGCTCTGGAGGGGTCTGCAGGGGTCTGCAGAGTTCCGTAGGAGTCTTCAAGAGTCCACAGGGGCATGCAATGGTCTGTAGGAGTTCGTAGGGGTCTGCAGGGGTCTGCTGGCTTCCTTATGGTTCCCTAGGGGTCTGCAGGTGGGGACCCTAGCTGGGGTCTGTAGGGTTCTCTCTGAGTCGTCCAAGGTTCAGGGGTCTGTAGGGGTCTGCAGGCTTTCACCCCTGTGAACTGCGCTGAGCATCCCTTCAGCCATGCCCCCTGCCCCACCAAGGCATCCACCTCTGCACTGTGCCCTCCTGCCCAGCTTGCCATCCCTCCAGCTGTGCCATCCTGCTCCATGCCAGGCACCCCCGTGCCCATGCCCCTCTGCCCTGTGCCATCTATCCCACCCTCATCCCCCATACCAGACCCCCCCCACCCCAGCCAGGTCCCACCGGCCGGGGCTTTCGCATTCCACCCGAGCCCAAGCCCGGAGGGGCGGTCCCGGTGGGTGCGGGCGGGGAGGGCAGTCTTGGGGGCCGTCCCCGTGAGGACGGGAGCAGGCTCCGAGCGCGGTCCCAGGGGCGGTGCCAGTAGGTGCGGAGCGCGGTGTGGGTGGTCCCGGGGCGGTCCCGGGAAGTGAGGGCGGGGGGCGGTGCCGGGGCGGCCCCAGGGGCGGTCCCGAAGCGGTGCCGGTGGGGCGGGGGGGAGGCGGTGCCGGGGCGGCCCCAGGGGCGGTCCCGAGGTGGTGCTAGGGTGGTGCCAGTGGGAGCGGACGGGAGGCGGTGCCGGGGTGGTGCCGGTGGGGCGGGCGGGGCGGTGCCGGTGGGGCGGGCGGGAGGCGGTGCCGGTGGGGAGGGCGGGGCGGTGCCGGTGGGGCGGGCGGGAGGCGGTGCCGGTGGGGCGGGCGGGAGGCGGTGCCGGGGCGGTGCCGGTGGGGCGGGCGGTGCCGGTGGGGCGGGCGGGAGGCGGTGCCGGTGGGGGGGGAGGGAGGCGGTGCCGGGGCGGTGCCGGTGGGGCGGGCGGTGCGGTGCCGGTGGGGCGGGCGGGAGGCGGTGCCGGGGCGGTGCCGGTGGGGCGGGCGGTGCCGGTGGGGCGGGCGGGAGGCGGTGCCGGTGGGGAGGGCGGGGCGGTGCCGGTGGGGCGGGAGGGAGGCGGTGCCGGGGCGGTGCCGGTGGGGCGGGCGGGAGGCGGTGCCGGTGGGGAGGGCGGGAGGCGGTGCCGGTGGGGCGGGCGGGAGGCGGTGCCGGGGCGGTGCCGGGGCGGTGCCGGTGGGGCGGGCGGGAGGCGGTGCCGGGGCGGTGCCGGTAGGTGCGGAGCGCGGCGGGGGCGGTCCGGGAGCGGCGCTGCCATGGCGCTGAACCTGAGCAAGAACGGCCGAGCGCTGCAGGAGGCCTACGGGAGGGTGGTGGCGGCCGGAAGCCCCACGGACTGGTGAGGCACTGGGGGGCACTGGGAAGGGGCTCGGGGAGGGGCACAGGAGGGGACATGTGGGCCGGGGGTGTAGGATGTGGTGGGGCAGGGGTGGAAGGGGTTCGGAGGATTGGGGGGGGGGGTGTGCAGGTTTGAGCGGTGTTGGAGGATCGAGGGGGTAAGGGGGCTTGGGGGGGATGGGGAGACGTGAGGGATGCTGGGGGAGGGTATGAGGATGGTGGGGAGGAGGATATGAGGATGGTGGGGAAGGGGATTGGGGGGTGGTAAGGAGGGGGTTGGGGGTGTTTGGGGAGGGCTGCGGGTTACACACGGAGGATCGGGAAGGGTCTGGGGGATCGGGTGGGGGAGGTGGGGACAGGGGGGTAGAAGCGAAGCGAGGCCGTGTGGGGGTGTCTGGAGGGTGGGTGAGGGAAGATTCAGGGCTGGGCCAGTGCCTGGCGTGGGATGTGGGGGGCGGGGGTGGATTAGTCAGAGGATGTGGGGGGTGGAGGTGCTCGGGGGTGGAGGTGCTCAGGGGTGCGGTGCTGCCTGGGGTGGGGGCTGTGGGGTGTAAAGGGAGGATCGGGAAGTGCCTGGGCTGTGGGGCAGCAGGAATGTGGGGAGGGGACCTCTGTGCATGGGGGGGGGGGGGGCACCAGGGTGGGTGCTGTGGGGCTTGTGGGCGGTGCTGTGCTCTTTCCCCCCCCGGGCTGGACAAACCCCTGCTCCTCTGGCTCTGTCTCAGGGCTCTGTTCACCTACGAAGGCAACAGCAATGACCTGCGTGTGGCTGGCTCCGGAGGTGAGGGGGGAGACACACCCCCGGGTGGGTCCGCAGGGCTCAGCACGTGGGACCTGGGTGGCTTTTGTCACCCGGAGCTTCTGGTGGCATCCAGGCGGTGCGGGAGGAAGTGTCTGCCTTGCCCTGCCGCCGTGGCTGGGTGGGGGAGGGGTTTGCTTGCAGTGAGGGAAGGAAGGACCTGGGAGTGCTTCAGAGTCCAGCTTGGGCCTCCTGGAACTGCTTTTGTACGGCAAGGGAGTGCCCAGGAGGGCAAGGAGGGCACCAGCAGCCTGGCCTGGAGCAGCGGTGGTGTGGGCAGCAGGAGCAGGGCAGGGATCGTGCCCCTGGGCTGGGCACTGGGGAGGCCACAGAGGAGGCTGAGGGAGACCTCATTGCTCTCTGCAGCTCCTGAGAGGAGGCTGGAGCCAGGCGGGGGTTGGGCTCTGCTCCCAAGGAACAAGTGATGGGGGAGGAGGAAATGGCCTCAGGTTGCCCCAGGGGAGGATCAGTTTGGCCATGAGGAAAAACTTCCTCCTGGAAAGGTTTGTCCAGGCCTGTGCCAGGCTGCCCAGGGCAGTGGTGCAGTCCCCTGGAGGGGTTCCAGAGCCCTGGAGCTGTGGTGCTGAGGCCATGGATGGTGGTGCCCTGGCAGTGCTGGGCTCAGGCTTGGACTGAGTGATCTGAAAGGTCTCTTCCAACTCAAACCATTCCATGATCCCAGGATTGGTTCTTTGGTTCTGTGCTTTGCTTTCACTTCTCACTCAGCTGCACAAACCCTTCCGGCTGCAGAGCCGCAGCTGGCACCAGTCCTGTCCTGTCTGGTTTCTCCACTCTGGAGATTTGCATCCCCCAGCCCTCAGCCAGGCTCCCTCACCCTTTCCCATTTGTTTCTTATAGCTCCTGGCTGGGTGAGGTGGTCCTGGGCAGCTCCACAGGCACTGGTGGGGCCCAGGCCGTGGGTGCTTTGGCTTCTGGATGGTTTTGCATTGTGGATGGGGGCTTTGGGGTCCTGGCTCTGTGCTGGAGATCGGCGTGGGGCTGGTGAGGCTCTGGGATGTGCATGTGCTGTTGGTGGTGTGGAAGAGGGCTGTGAGCTTAGGTCTTGCTGCTCAGTGAGGTTGTGAGTTAAGTGCCTCAGGTGCTGCTGCTCCTGGGCCTGGCTGGACTCAGCACAGCTCTGTCCTCCAGCACATCCCTTTGTGTCCTGTCACCCAGACCAACTTCTGGGCAAGCTCAGGAGGCCTGGGTTGGATGAGTTGCATTGAGAACTGAAGGACAGAGCTTAGAGGCTTGTGAGCAACAGCAAAGGGTCTGGCTGGAGGCCTGCTGGTGTTCCCCTGGGGTCAGGACTGGGTCCAGTCTTGGTTGAGGTCTTTATCAACAATGTGGATGAGGCATGGGGCAGATCCTCAGCCAGTTTGCTGCTGGCACAAACTGGGAGCAGTTAGTGACACCTCCCAGGCTGTGCTGGCACCCCCAGGCTGTGCTGGCACCCCCAGGCTGTGCTGGCATCCAGGGAGCCCTGGGCAGGCTGCAGGGCTGGGGGAGAGGAACCTCAGGAGCTTCAAGCAGGGCAAGGGCAGGGTCCTGCCCCTGGGGAGCAACAACCTCCTGCAGCAGCACAGCTGAGGGGGAAGCTGCTGGGAAGCAGCTCCAGGAGAGAAGGAGCTGGGAGGGCTGGGGGACAAGAAGGTGCCCAGGAGCCAGCAGTGTGCCCTGGGGGCCAAGAAGGCCTCAGTGGTGTCCTGGGGAGCAGGGAGGAGAGTGTGGGCAGCAGGGCAAGGGAGGCTCTGCTGCCCCTCTGCCCTGCCCTGGGGAGCCCACAGCTGCAGTCCTGGCTCCAGCTCTGGGCTCCCCACTTGCAGAGGGACAGGGAAGTGCTGGAGAGAGTCCAGGGCAGGCTGGGAAGCTGCTGAGGGGCCTGGAGCAGCTCTGGCAGCAGCAAAGGCTGAGAGGCCTGGGGCTGAGAGCCTGCAGGAGAGCAGCCCCAGAGGGCAGCTGAGCAATGCTCAGCAAGAGCTAAAGGAGCTGTGGGGGGCAAGAGGCTGGGGCCAGACTCTGCTGAGTGGTGCCCAGGGACAGGCCAAGGGGCACAAAGTGGCAGCCAGGAGATGGCAGCTGGAGAGGAGGAGCAAGTAGTTTGGTGTGAGGGTGCTGGAGGCCTGGAGCAGGCTGCCCAGAGAGGTTGTGGAGTCTCCTCTGGAGAGCTTCCAACCCCCCTGGGCACTGTGCCCCTGGGCAAGCTGCTGTGGGTGCCCTGCTGGAGCAGGGGCTTGGGCTGGGGGAGCTCCAGAGCTGCCTTCCCACCACCCACCGTGGGATGTGTTGAATGGTGAGGGCAAACCCTCAGCCCCTCCCAGGCCATCATCTTCCGGCCGGGATTCGGTTCCTGGCAGTTCCGGAAGGCTCCGCGGCGGACAGAGAGCTGCGGAGGGGGAACCGGGCCCGGGGGCGCTGCGCCGCCGCCGGCGGAGACCTGCGGGGGAAGCTGCGGCAGCTGCCGGGTGGCAGGCAGCAGGCAGCAGCAGCTCGGGGGAAGCTGCAGGGGTTGGGGTGGAGTCGGGGAGGATGCTGTAGGAGCCGGGCAGGGGGAAGCTGCAGCCGCTCCATGGGAAGCTGCAGCAGGTCGGGGGGAAGCTTCAGGTCGTTTTTCCGGGGCTCAGACCAAAGCCAAGAGGAGGACCCTGGCCTGGAGAGGTCTTTCTGAGCTGCCAGTGCCTGGGTTTTGCATTTTCCTCCTTTTCTGGGAGGTTTTTGGCAGCCATGCTGTGGCTGGTGGGGTGTCAGGGCAGGGATGATGTGTGGCAGGGTCACCCTGGGCCCCTCTGCTGAGGTTTTGTCCCCCCATGTGCCAGGGGTTAGCTCTGCTCCTCTCTGTAAGGGGAGATCTCATTGCTCCCCTCAGCTACCTGAGAGGAGGTTGTAGGAGGTGGGGGCTGGGCTGGTGAGCCAGGGAGCAAGAGACAGGGCAAAAGGAAGTGATCTCAAGTTGCGCCGAGGGAGGTTCAGGTTGGGTACCAGGAAGAATTGCTTCCCTTGGAAGGGTTCCCAGAATGACTTTGAGGGCTGGAGCAGGGCCAGAGAAGGGCAACAGAGCTGGGGAAGGGTCTGGAGAACAGGGCTGGGGAGGAGCAGCTGAGGCAGCTGGGGAGGGTTGAGGCTGGAGCAGAGGAGGCTGAGGGAGACCTCATTGCTCTCTGCAGCTCCTGAGAGGAGGCTGGAGCCAGGTGGGGGTTGGGCTCTGCTCCCTAGGAACAAGTGATGGGAGGAGAGGAAATGGCCTCAGGCTGTATCAGGGGAGGCTCAGGTTGGCCATGAGGAACAATTTCCTCCTGGGAAGGTTTGTCCAGGCCTGTGCCAGGCTGCCCAGGGCAGTGGTGCAGTCCCCATCCCTGGAGGGGTTTCAGGGCTGCCTGGATGTGGTGCTGAGGGCCACGGGGTGGTGGTGCTGGGGCAGTGCTGGGGTCAGGCTTGGACTGGGTGATCTGAAAGGTCTCTTCCAAGCAGAACCATTCTGTGATTCTTTGATCACCCTGTAGGTCCCTGGGTTGACTCAGGGAAGGCAAGGGTGAGGGCAGGAACTTCCTGCAAGGGCTGCTGTGCCTGTGGTTGGCACTGCCCAGCACAAGCTGCTTGGTTTCTGCTCTACTTCCTGTTTGAGCAGCAGAGTTGTCATGGCAGGTGGCATGGGACCAGGCACAGCCACTTCTGCTGCCCAGAGAATCATGGAGTCCCAGACTGGTTTGGGTGGGAAGGGACCTTCCAAGGACATCCCCAGCCAGAGCAGGTTGCTCACAGCCCCAGACAACCTGACCTGGGATGGTGCCAGGCTTGGGGCAGCCTCTCTGGGCAGCCTGGGCCAGGCTCTCCCCACCCTCAGCAACAAACATTTCTCCTTCTCTCCACTTTCAATCTGCCTCTTGGAGCCCAAACCATCCCCCCTTGGCCTGTCCCAACAGGCCCTGCTCTAAACTCTGTCCCCAGCTTTCTGCTCAGCCCTTGCAGCACTGCAAGGCCACCAGAAGGTCTCCTGGAGCCTTCTCTTCCCCAGGCTGCACAACCCCAACTCTCAGCCTGGCCACCAGAAGGTCTCCTGCACCTGGGGACCTTCCCAGCCTCTGCCTGTGGGCAGAGCTCAGAGCTCTGTTTCAAACCTTTGCAGAGTCTGAGCTTGGGGATGGAGGAGGAGAATCCACAGAAAGCAGCCTCTGGTGACCTGACATGTTGGTCTAGGGTCAGGGTTGGGCTGTGACTGCCAGAAGGACTTGGAGGGCTGGAGCAGGGCCAGAGAAGGGCAACAGAGCTGGGGAAGGGTCTGGAGAACAGGGCTGGGGAGGAGCAGCTGAGGCAGCTGGGGAGGGTTGAGGCTGGAGCAGAGGAGGCTGAGGAGACCTCCTTGCTCTCTGCAGCTCCTGAGAGGAGGCTGGAGCCAGGTGGGGGTTGGGCTCTGCTCCCTAGGAACAAGTGATGGGAGGAGAGGAAGTGCCCTCAGGCTGTGTCAGGGGAGGTTTAGGTTGGATATTAGAAAAAATTTCTTTACTGGAAGGGGTCTCAGCACTGTGCCAGGCTGCCCAGGGCAGGGGTGCAGTCCCCATCCCTGGAGGGGTTCCAGAGCCCTGGAGCTGTGGTGCTGAGGGCCATGGGGTGGTGGTGCTTTGAGCAGGTACTGGGAGGTCTGGGATCAACAGGAGGCACCTGGAATGCTCTTGGTGTGGGAACACTCTGGATGATAACCAGCCAGGAGGCTGCAGGCTCTGCCTGGCCCTCCCACCACAGCTGCATGATCTGCTCAGCTCACCTCCTCTCTTCTCTCCTGGGGCAGATGGTGGCTTGGAGGAGATGGTGGAGGAGCTCAACAGTGGGAAGGTGATGTATGCCTTCTGCAGGGTGAAGGACCCCAACTCTGGCCTGCCCAAATATGTCCTCATCAACTGGGTGAGTGTGAACAGACCCTGGCCCTGGCCCTGCAGGGACCTGCTGGGCTTGAGCCTCCCTCCAGCTCTCTCCTGGGTCCTGGCTGCCTCACCTGCAGCAGCTGACACCTGGAGTCCTCTCCACCCAGGTGCAGTTCTGAGGCTGTTCCCTGGGCTCCCAAGCTCTTCACCAGCTGCCCCCTTCCATGGTCCTTAAGGAGAGCCTGCCCCAGCATGGCTCCACTGTAAGCTGGTCCTGCAAGGTGCTGCTCCAGTGTGGGTTCCTCTCTGCATGGAGCTGCGGGTCCTGGCCGGAGCCTGCCCCAGCTCGGGCTGCCCACAGCCTCCTTCAGCCTGCTCCACTGGGGGTCTGCCAGGGGCTGCAGGTGGAATCTGCTCTACTATTAATGGTCCTCACCATGGGGGTGCAGAGAAATCTCTGCTCCAGCACCTGGAGCACCTCCCTCTGCTGCTGCACTGACCTTGGTGTCTGCAGGGTTGGTTCTGTCCCATGTTCTCCATCTTCCCCCCAGATGTGGCCACCAGCCTTGGCCAGTGGTGGGGGCCTGGAATGGGTTTAGCTGGACATGCCTGGCTCAAAGCTGACCATGTTCAGCCCCTGCTCCAGCAGGGAAGGTGCCAGCACTGGATGCTGGTGTCCATCCTGGGAGTCCTTTGGCAACCATTGGATAGCCCCAAGAACCCTGGGGACACCACCTTGACATAGGCTTCACCTGGGCTCCAGGAGAGCTCAGGGCCTGAGAGGAGGCTGGAGCCAGGTGGGGCTTGGACTCTCCTCCCAAGGAACAAGGACAGCAGAGGAAATGGCTTCAAGGAGCCCCAGGGGAGGTTCAGGTTGGCCACGAGGAACAATTTGTTCCTGGGAAGGGTTGCCCAGGCCTATCCCAGGCTGCCCAGGGCAGTGGTGCAGCCCCCATCCCTGGAGGGTTCCAGAGATGTTTGTGCAGGGAGATGTTGGCTTCTGGTTGGACTCCATGGGCTTGGAGGTCTTTCCCAGCCAGGTGACTCTGTGCTTCTGTACCAGAAGGTGACCAGCACCAAGCCAGCAGCCCCTGGGGAGGGCTTTGCCATGGCCTCCACAGTTGCTTTGCAGACTCAGGTTGAGGAGCTGCTGCTAGAAACCCCACCTGGGCTGGGGCTCTCCTCTGGGGACCTTCCAAACCAGTTGTGATCCTGGGCAGCCTGCTCTGGGTGTCCCTGCTGGAGCAAGGGGTTGGGCTAGATGACCTCCAGAGGTCTCTTCTGCCCCAGCCATGCTGAGGTTCCACTGAATCCACACTTGGCCTCCTGTCACACCCTGCATGCTGGGGTGATGCTCCCTGATCCTCTCCATCCTGGGCCTGGCACCTCCATGCCCTGCTGCCATTCATTAGAGCCTGGTGGCTGCCCCCCAGGGGCTGCTGTGGAGGAACCAGCCCCAGCCTCAGCTCTTCCAAGCACAGAAGCACAGAAGGGCAGAAGGCCACAGAATGGCTGCTGGAGAGGGTCCAGAGGAGGCCACCAGGATGCTCTGAGGCTGGAGAACCTCTCCTGTGGGGACAGACTGGAAGGGAGCTCAGAGATCCTCTCCTCCAACCTCCCCTCCATGCCCAGGGACACCACTCAGCTCCACTCAGCTGCTCAGAGCCTCATCCAGCCTGGCCTTGAACACCTCCAGGGAGGAGGCAGCCACAGCCTCCCTGGGCAGCCTGTGCCAGAGTCTCACTGCCCTGGGGCTGAAGAACTTCTTCCCAAGCTCCTGGCTGACCTCCAGGGTCCCAGCATCAGAGGCACAGAGTCCCAGACTCAGAACCCCAGCACCAACCAGGCTGGCAAAGCCCTTTGGGCTCACCAAGCCCAAGCTCTCCCCCCTGCCCCCCATCAATCAGCTGAACCATGGCCCCCAGGGCCTCCTCCAGGCTCTCCTTCAACCCCTCCAGGGCCAGGGACTCCACCACCTCCCCGGGCAGCACATCCCAGTGGCCAATCTCTCCCTGGGAAGAATTTCTTCCTGACATCAGCCTGAAGCTCCCCTGGAGCAGCCTGAGGCTGTGCCCTCTGGTGCTGGCCCTGGGCTGGGTGCTGGGGGAGGTCCCTCAGCTGCTGTCTCTCTGCAGACAGGGGAAGGAGTCAACGACGTCCGGAAAGGAGCCTGCGCCAACCACGTCAGCACCGTGGCCAGCTTCTTGAAGGTCTGAGCCTTTGGCATGGGGTCCTGCTTGGCTTGTGGGGGGCTTCAGCCTAGGTCGTGGCCACAGGGACCTGTGCCCTGCTCTTTGGGGTGGCACAGAGATGTCTGCAGGCCCGGGGCCAGGGGAGGCTTGGGGGCAGCTCAGGGGTGTGCTTCAGGGATGGAGGAACCTCCCGCAGGCCAGAGTAGGTCTGGAGACTGGAGAGGAGCTGGTGTGAGCCTCTTCTCCCCCACTGGTGGGGACCTCTCAGAGCAGCTGTGGTGGCTTCTGGAGCCACCTCTCACCCCTGTGCTGTGACCCCTGCCCAGGGGGCTCATGTCACCATCAACGCCCGCGCCGAGGAGGACGTGGAGCCTGAGCTCATCATGGAGAAGGTTGCCAAGGCCTCTGGGGCCAACTACAACTTCCACAAGGAGAGCAGCAAGTTCCAGGACTCAGGTCCTCAAGCTCCTGTGGTGAGTTGGCTCCTGGGGTGGCTTTGTGGGCACTCTGTGCTTGCAGGCAGGAGAAGGGGCTGGGGCCCCCATCAGTGCCCCTGTGGTGGGTGTCAGGGGTCCCTGTGCTCTGCTGTGGCTGTGGAAGCACCAGGGCTGGTTCCTCTCTCTCTGGCTTGTTACGGAGTGAGTCAGGGCAAGGAGATGGGGGGAGGTGGCAGAGCCACAAGGGGGGTGGGGACAAGGAGTGACGGCTTGGGACTCAAAGAGGGAGAGAAGAAAGAGATGCCTGGCACTGAGGGTGCTGAGAGCCTGGCCCGAGCAGCTGCCCCAAGCCTGGCACCATCCCAGGTCAGGTTGGTTTGGGCTCTGAGCAGCCTGCTCTGGCTGGGGATGTTCCTGTTGGGTGCAGAGGGTTGGGCTGGATGAGCTTGGAAGGTCCCTTCCCACTGAAACCATTCCGTGGTTCCACGACTGCAGCCCCAACTGCTCTGGGAGCAGGGCTGGTGTCCACAGCTCTGCTCAGGGGCTTGAAGGCACAGAGAGGCTATGGGGCTGCTCCCAGGCTGTGGAGCAGCTGTGGGACAGGGGACAAGCAGAACTTTGTCCCTCTTGCAAAGGAGACCTGAAGCTTTCCCTCCCCCAGTGCTGTGAAGTGTTGAGGCCTCAGAAACTTCCCTTCAGCTGAAGCCTTCTGGAGGAAGGTGGTTTTTGAGCACCCAAGCCAGGAGCTTGCTCAGCTGCCAAAGGAGCAGCTCAGCTTAAGATGCTCTGCAGCCCTGCTGAAGAGCTGAGCTGAGCCCCCAGTGTCCCCAGCCCTGCTTTGCTGTGGCAGGGCCACCTTCCCGTGGCTTCTGGTCACCTTCCCGTGGCTTCTGGTCACCTTCCCGTGGCTTCTGGTCACCTTCCCGTGGCTTCTGGTCACCTTGCTGGCTGCCCCAGGCTGGGCTTTGCAGATGACTTCATTTTTAACTTGAGGCAAGAGGAGGACCAGGCTGGGAGCCTCCACTTGTGGCAGCTCAGGCACTGATGGGCTTCAGCCAACCCTTCTTGAAAGCCTGGGGTGAAGCATCAGGTTCCAGTCCCAGGGCTCTGTTGGCCCTTCCAGCCCAGGCTGCTGGGCTGTGGGACTGGGGAAAGGCAAAGAGGGTCTGACCAGCACCTGCAGGACCTGTGGTTGCTCCATGAGTGTCACCTTCTGCCTTTCCCCAGGGCACTGTCTACCAGAAGACAAATGCAATGTGTGAGATCAAGAGAGTCAACAAAGACAACTTCTGGGCCAAGGCTGAGGTGAGGGAGGCAGGAGAGCAGCCTCAGCTGCAGCTGCATCAGTGGGGTGGGAGGTGGGATGGAGGTGAGACCTCAGCTGGAGTTCCCTGGGGCAGCTCTGGAGCCCTCAGCACAGACAGGGACCTGTTGGAGCAGGGCCAGAGGAGGCCACAGCAGTGCTGGCAGGGCTGGAAGCCCTCTGCTGGGAGGCCACTCTGGGGGAGTTGGGGTTGTGCAGCCGGGGGAAGAGAAGGCTCCAGGAGACCTTCTGGTGGCCTTGCAGTGCTTCAAGGGCTGAGCAGAAAGCTGGGGACAGAGCTTAGAGCAGGGCCTGTTGGGACAGGCCAAGGGGGGATGGTTTGGGGTCCAAGAGGCAGATTGAAAGTGGAGAGAAGGAGAAATGTTTGTTGCTGAGGGTGGGGAGAGCCTGGCCCAGGCTGCCCAGAGAGGCTGCCCCAAGCCTGGCACCATCCCAGGTCAGGTTGTCTGGGGCTGTGAGCAACCTGCTCTGGCTGGGGATGTCCCTGCTGGCTGCAGGGGCTTGGACTGGATGAGCTTGGAAGGTCCCTTCCCACCCAAACCAGTCTGGGGTTCCAAGATTCTCTGCTTTCCCTCCATCTGCATCTCCCCTCTCCAAGTGGAGCTCTCCTGGAGCCCTCCTTGGGGTGCAGAGGGAGGAGGACAAAGGTCTGGAAGAGCCTCTGAGCTCACTCAGACTTGGCAGCAGGCTGGGCCCGGGGGGAGAGGCTGGGTGGCAAACTGCAGCTGGGTGAGGAGGGGCTGGGGTTTGGGGCTTTGCCTTTCTGAAGGCATCTCCTGGAGGCTGAAGGGCAGGAGAAGGATGCTCTGTGCCTGCTGCCTGCCCGGGCTGCTCCCCGGCTGGGTTCCGGCCTGGCTTCGCCGCCGCGGGGAAGCCTGGGGCCGCGGGGAGCCCTCCGTGCTCTGGCAGGGGAGGTGGCAAAGCTGCTGGGGTGGCAGAGAGCTGGCTGTGGGGTGGTTCCCAGAGGACTGAAGCCAGGGTTTGTGCCACCTGTGCTCCCAGAAGGATGAGGAGAACAGGAGGCTGGAGGAGAAGCGGCGGCGGAGGAGGAGCGGCAGCGGCTGGAGCGCGAGCGGCGCGAGAGGGAGCTGCAGGAGGCAGCCAGGAGGGAGCAGAGCTACAAAGCCAGATCCAGCCAGATTGAGGCCCAGAAGTGAGTCTTTGGGCTGGACAGGGTGGGCACAGTGCCCAGAGCCCTCTCCAGGATCTCCTGGAGCCGTGTCCCCTTGTCCCAGCAGCACAGTGTGGTCCCTGCTGCTGCCAGCACTGCAGTGCTGGAGACCTCCTTTAAGGCGGCAGCTGGGGACTCATCCTGCACCAGGGCAGGCTCAGCCTGGCCACCACCACACCTTGATGCCCTTGGGCCTGTTGGTCTCACTCCCCTGATTGCCCCCATGCCACCTGAGGTGTGGCTGAGCCACATTCACCTTCATGGAGGTGGAGGTTTGACTGGGCCGGCCCAGGGGCTCCTCCAGCTGGGTTGCCCCCAGCAAGACCCCTTGATGGGGACAGCATCTTCTCCTTGGCCAAAGCAGCCACTTGTCCAGCACCTCCCATGGCTCTCTCTGCCCCCCAGGACCAAGCAACCCCTTGCAGAATGTTTCTGTAACGTGTCCCTGAAAGCTGTCACCACCATGAGGCTGCCACAGGTTCCACTCCTGGGTGCCAGAGGTGCAGGCTGGCTGGTGGAGGGCTGGGAGCCCTGCAAGGGGAGCTGCTGTGTGCCGGGCCCAGCACTGTGCTGCTTTATTTCCTCCCCCGGGGGGGTGTGGGGCTGCAGAGGACATCACCTTCCTGTCTGGAGCTGGGCTGGAGGTGTCAGCCCAGCCCCCCTGTGCTGGGTGCTCTTCTCTGTGACCCTGGGGGAAGGGAGTTCCCTGCTTTGCTCCCACCGTTTGGAGCAGCTCCTGCCCCACTCTCCTCCTGTGATTCCTCAGCTGGCTCCACAAGTGGGGAGTGTCAGGTCTCCCCAGGGTGAAGCCCTAGCCCAACCCCCCTGCCCTGCCTGCTGGGGAAGCTCAGGCTGTGATCTCTCCCTGCAGGAGATTCCAGCAGCAGCAGGAGGCAGAGAGCAGGGAAAAGGAGCAGCAGCAGTGGGTGAGCTCTGGGGCTGTCCCTGTGGCTCAGTGACTTCAGCCCTGCCCCATGGGGGTCAGGGTGTCATGGGGCAGAGCAGGCTGAGGGCTGGGGTAGCAGGGGGGTGGAGGAGCTCCCTGGGCATCCCTGGGCAGGGAAGGCTGAGCCTGCAGGCCCCTGGGGCCATCACTGGGTTCTCTGGGTGGGCTTCCACTGCCTGGGATCTCACTCGGTGGCCCTTGATGGTCACACTGGTGGCCACCTCCCTGTGGCCAGCCCAGCCACAGCCCTGGGGGCAAGCAGAGTTCAGAACTCCACGGGGACACTGGTGACCAAATCCTTGTCCTCAGCCCAGCAAAGCTCCAGCCTCTCCCTCCCACATCCTGGGGTTTCCTCCCCATCCACCCTCCATCACCATCTCCAGTCCTGGGGGGTGGATGGGCCTGGAGGGGTGGATGAGGGGTGGGGGGACTGGATGAGGGGTGGGGGGACTGGATGAGGGATGGATGGGGCTGGAGAGGGCTGGATGAGAGATGGGGGTGCTGGATGGGGTGGATGGAGTTGGATGAGGAAGAAGGGGGACAGATGGAGGACGAGGGATGGATGGGTCTGGAGGACTGGATTAGAGATGGTGGGGGCTGGATGGGAAAGGAGGGACCTGGGTGGGGGTGGTTGGGGCTGGATGGGGAAGAAGGAGGATGGGTGTGAGATGGAAGAGGAAGGATGGGGGCTGGAGAGGGCTGGATGAGGGCTGGAGAGAGCTGGATGGGGGATGGAGAGGGCTGGATGAGGGATCCGGGAGGATTGGATGGGAGTGGATGGAGTTGGATGAGTGAGAAGGGGGATGGAAGAGGCAGGACGAGGGGGCTGGTGGGTGCCTGCTGGGGCTGGGGGGGCTGGTGGGTGCCTGCTGGGGCTGGAGGGGGCTGGCTGGAGGGGGCTGGTGGGTGCCTGCTGGGGCTGGAGGGGGGCCGGGGGCCGGTGGGCGCCTGCTGGGGCTGCTGCAGCTCTCTCTGGGGCCTGGGGCAGAAGGAGCAAGCGGAGGAGCAGGAGGCCCGGCAGAGGAAGGGCTTCAAGAGGAGCGAGTCGGTGGAGAAGGCTCAGGTAGGCTGCCGGGCCGTGCCGGGGCCGTGCGGGCCGTGCCGGGCCGTGCCGTGGGGCCGTGCCGGGGCCGTGCCGGGGCCGTGCCGGGGCCGTGCCGGAGCCGTGCCGGGGGCCGTGCCGGGGCCGTGCCGGGGCCGTGCCGGGGGCCGTGCCGAGGGCTGTGCCGGAGCCGTGCCGAGGGCCGTGCCGTGCCGGGGCCGTGCCGGGGGCCGTGCCGGGGCTGTGCCGGGGGCCGTGCCGGGGGCCGTGCCGGGGCTGTGCCGGGGGGGCGGGGGCTGTGCCGGGGGCCGTGGGGGCCGTGCCGGGGGCCGTGCCGGGGCCGTGCCGGGGGCCGTGCCGGGGCCGTGCCGGGGGCCGTGCCGGGGCTGTGCCTGTGCCGGGGCTGTGCCGGGGGCTGTGCCGGGGCCGTGGGGCCGTGCCGGGGCTGTGCCGTGGGGCCGTGCCGGGGCCGTGCCGGGGCTGTGCCGCCGTGCCGGGGCCGTGCCGGGGCTGTGCCGGGGGCTGTGCCGGGGGCTGTGCCGGGGCTGTGCCGGGGCCGTGCCGGGGGCCGTGCCGGGGCTGTGCCTGTGCCGGGGCCGTGCCGGGGGCCGTGCCGGGGGCTGTGCCGGGGGCTGTGCCGGGGGCTGTGCCGGCTCAGCGGCTCTCCTCCCGCTGCTGCCCCCTGGCGGCCGCCCTGAGCCTGGGCTGTGTGGCCTCCCCGTAGGAGGCTGCGGCGCTGATCGCGCAGAGGGCGGTGAACCCCAGGGACATCTTCCAGCAGAAGGAGAGGGCGGCGCCGGCCCAGGTGGTGCCAGTGCCACAGCCAGGTGGGTGCCAGGCCTGAGCTCATCTCCCACAGCTGCCATCCAGGGAGGCTTGGGAAGCAGGGGATGGGTGAGGTGGATTCAGAACTGGCTGAAGGACAGAGCTCGGTGGGGCAGGAGGTTATGGTCACAGGATCAGAGGAGGTTAGGGGTTGGAAGGGACCTCTGGAGATCATCCAGCCCCTGCCAGAGCTGGAGCAGGGAATCCAGCACAGGTCACACAGGAACACAGCCAGACAGGGCTGGGAAAGCTCCAGAGAAGGAGACTCCACAGCCTCCCTGGGCAGCCTGCTCCAGGGCTCTGGGAGCCTCACAGTGCAGAAGTTCCTCCTCATGGTGAGGTGGAACCTCCTGTGCTGGAGTTTCCATCCACTGCCCCTTGGTCTATCCCAGGGACAAGTGAGCAGAGGCTGTCCCTGTCCCCAGCCCTCAGGTACTGATAGACATTGCTCAGATCCCTCTCAGCCTTCTCCTCTCCAGCCTTAGCACCCCCAGGGCTCTCAGTCTCTCCTCACAGGCAGTGCTGCAGTCCCTTCCTCATCCTTGTAGCCTCCCTTGGACTCTCTGCAGCACATCCCTGTCCCTCCTGAACTGGGGAGCCCAGAGCTGGATGCAAGATTCCAGGTGTGGCCTCAGCAGAGCAGAGGGGGAGGAGACCCTCCCTGGCTCTGCTGGCCACAGTCCTCTGAATGCCCCCAGGACCCTCTTGGCCTTCTTGGCCCCCAGGGCACATTGCTGTCCCATGCAGACCTTGCTACCCACCAGCACTCCCAGGCTCTTCTCCTTGGGGCTGCTCTCCAGCAGATCCCCTCCCAGCCTGGACTGCTGCAGGTTATTCTTCCTGCTCAGGTGCAGGACTCCTCCTTGCTGAGCTTCATTAGGTTCCTCTCTGCCAGCTCTCAGCCTGTCACTGGTGGTCTCCACTAGTCAGGACTGGGTCCAGTCTAGGTCAAGATCTTCATCAATGACCTGGATGAAGGGACAGCAGACCTCAGGTGATCCTGACACGCAGGGAACCCTGGGCAGGCTGCAGAGCTGGGGGAGAGGAACCTCAGGAGGTTCAAGCAGGGCAAGGGCAGGGTCCTGCCCCTGACAGGGAACAACCTGCAGCAGCACAGCTGAGGGGGAACCTGCTGGGAAGCAGCTCCAGGCTCTTGCTGCAGCTTTAGCAACTGAGGGAAGTTCTTCACTTCTGCAGCTCAAAGGTCATTTTCAAGATGAAATTTGACTCTCTTCATGCCAGAAGGGGACCCACAGCCATGGTCTGTCCTGGCTGCCCCTCAGTGTTCTTCACTGCTTGATCCAAGCAGGAGTGAGAGCCTTGGGAGGACACCAACCTGAGCTATCATGCAGAGCCAGGAAGCTCTGAACATCCATGCTGATAGCAGCTGCTGGGAGCATGGGGCAGGGCTGGATCAGCATCTCAGCTCAGCCTCCTGGAGAGGAGCTCAAATGCATCTGCAATAAGATTTTGGTTCGTGACAGGGGCAGAAAAGTGCCTTGTGGGGTAGGGACCATGGAATGGGCTGGGTTGGAAGGGAGCTCAAAGCTCATCCAGCTCCAGCCCCCTGCCATGGGCAGGGACACCTCCCACCAGCACAGCTTGCTCAAGGCCTCATCCAGCCTGGCCTTCAACACCTCCAGGGAGGGGCAGCCACAGCCTCCCTGCTCCAATGTCCTGGTAGCTGTGCAGCCCAGGGGTGTTGCAGAAATCCCTGGTGGGATCCCAGGGGACAGGACCTGGCTCCTCCAGCTTCTCCCCAGGATTCTGTCCTGGTTTTCAGTCTGCTGGGCTGCTCCCAGTTACCAAACTGGTTCTGCCAGCCAGGATGGGAGATGGAAAATCCTGCCTGGGAGGATCAGCCAGCAATGGGCACAAAGCACCAAGCAGCTGCCAGCAGTGACTCCCTCTGGGGCCTGGGGTCGTCCTGGCACACCCCCAGCCCCTGCAGGACCTTTCCTTCCTTCTCCAGGAAGCTGCGCAGCCCCTTCCTGCAGAGGGAGGTGAACTCCCTGGGTCCTGCCTCTCCTGTCTCTCCAGCCCAGGATGCTGCTCCAGCTTCCTTCACCCCCTCCTCTGCCTGGGGAACACCTCCAGCCTCACCAGGACCTGCTGCAGGTGGGTGGGTTGGTTCCTCGCCACAGCAGCTCAGCCTCACCCCTCCCAGGGGCAGCCCCAGGTTTGGGCACTTGCTGAGTTCTGTTTCCTTTCCCCACGGCTTGGGAAGAGCTTCAGGGCCAGAAACCTGCAGGGATGGCCTCCAGCTGGAGGGGACAAGGAAGGGCTGAGCCTGGGGATGGGCCACAAACATGCTCCAAAGGCTGGAAGCCCTCTGCTGAGGCCAGGCTGAGAGGGTTGGGGTTGTGCAGCCTGGAGAAGGCTCCTGGTGGCCTTGCAGTGCTTCAAGGGCTGAACAGAAGTCTGGGGACAGAGTTTAGAGCAGGGCCTGTTGGGACAGGCCAAGGGGGGATGGTTTGGGCTCCAAGAGGCAGATTGAGAGTGGAGAGAAGGAGAAATGTTTGACACTGAGGGTGGGGAGAGCCTGGCCCAGGCTGCCCAGAGAGGCTGCCCCAAGCCTGGCACCATCCCAGGTCAGGTTGTTTGGGGCTGTGAGCAACCTGCTCTGGCTGGGGATGTCCTTGGAAGGTCCCTTCCAACCCAAAATCCAGTCCTTTCATTTCCTCTTCAGCCACAGCAGGAGGTTCAGTGCCCAAAGGCTGAGAACATCTGAGTGAAGTTCAGCTCCATGCACCCCCAGAGCTCCTTTCCAGCTCTCTTGCTGCCAGGGCTTTGACCTCCACACTCAGAACTTCCCAAAGCACCTTGAGACGCAGCAAAGCAGCTCCCTGTCCACAGGCAGTGCCTTCCCTGCTCCAGCAGGCAGAGAGGGCTCCTGGGGAGGGCCCGAGGGGCTGCCCAAAGGAGTCAGGATGGACCTGGGAAGCCTTTTGGCTTCAGCCAGAAACAGACCTCCTGTGGTGAATGGAACCCTGCAGCTGTGGCAGAGCTTGTCCATCCACCCCAGAGAGCAGGACCAGGGGGAGGTGGAGACCAGGAATGAGGAGGAACCAGAGAGGCCAAGCTCTGGTGGTCCCCCAGGCCTCAGTCACCACTAGATGCTGCTCTTGGCCAAGCACTCTGCTCCATCAGGTTTGGTGCTCAGCAGGAGGAGCAGCTTGGCCAGGGCTTGTCTTGAGGAAACTTCCTTCCCCCACCAGAGACTCCTCTGCCTCTCCTTTGTCCCCTGCATGTGCTCCACACACCCCCTGAGCAGGGCAGGAGCCCTGGCTGGGAGTCCAGCAGTTTGGAGGCACTGCAGGACTGGAGGGGTGGCAGGGGGCAGGGAGAGGGGGCAGGGGGCAGGGAGAGGGGGCAGGGGGCAGGGAGAGGTGACAGGCAGCTGTGTGCTGCAGGACAAGACTCCAGGTACAACGGCAGTGCCCCTGGTGCCCAGCTGGAGGAGGCCAACCTGTACGAGGAGCCGGCAGAGGCCGCAGCCATCTATGAGGAACCTCCCCAGGTGGGTGCTGGGGGGGGAGGGCACCCAGGAGTTGGCCAGTCCCGTTCTGGCAGGAGGTAACAGCGGTGCTGAGCTCTCAGCACCCTTCCTGCACCCTCACCCAGCCCGGGAGCCCCAGGGGGGGCATGGGGGGGCGCCCCAAGGGGGCATGGGGGGCACCCCAGGGGGGCATGGGGGGCGCCCACATCTGCTGCTGCTGCTGCTGGCACAGCCAGAAGCAGGGGAGCTGCCCCAGCCCCCCTGGCCCCTGGCGTCTCCAGCGCCCAGCGGCGAGGCTGTGCCCTGGCACGGAGCTGCCCTTGGAGGGGGAGTCACAGTGCCTTGGGTTAGCAGTGCTGACATCAAACCTTGGTCAGCAAAGCCAGCCCTGAACCCAGCACTGCCCCAGGGCACCCCCCCCCGCCGTGGCCCTCAGCACCACATCTCCAGGGCTTTGGAGCCCCTTGCCCTGGTGCAGAGCCAGGCAGAGTCTCTCTTGCCCCAGGAGGGACAGCAGGATGAGGCTGACACTGATGGGTTGGAGCTGGTGGGAGGTTTGGCTGAGAAGCAGTTGATGCTTTACAGGCACTGCAAAGCACAGTGGCAAAGACTGTGGTCCTTTGCAGCACACCCAGGGGCCTCCCACTTCCCTTCTCCCCACCTGAGGGTCTACCCAAACCCCCCAGGGCTCTTTCTTTCCCCCCACTGCTAGGCTGGTCCCAGGCTGCCCAGGTCTGGGGCTGTTCCCCCCAGTCTCCTCCTGGCATTAGGCCCAGACAGACCTAAGAGCCCTGAGACACTCCCCAGCACTACCTGCTAGGGAGCATCCCCCATGGGACAGAGAGGAAGGAGAGAGGAAGAGAAGGACTTTGCAGAGGGATTTGTGGGCAGGAAATCCTTTGCTCCCTGTGCCCAGCTCACAGGTTGGACATCCTGGACCCCAGAGGTGTGTGGCAGCAGCAGGAGGCACCCAGCCTGAGCTGCCACATCCCTGCAGGGATGGGGACTGCACCCCTGCCCTGGGCAGCCTGGCACAGGCCTGGACAAACCTTCCCAGGAGGAAATAGTTCCTCATGGCCAACCTGAACCTCCCTGGGGCAGCCTGAGGCCATTTCCTCTCCTCCTATCACTTGTTCCTTGGGAGCAGAGCCCAACCCCCAGCTGGCTCCAGCCTCCTCTCAGGAGCTGCAGAGAGCAATGAGGTCTCCCTCAGCCTCCTCTGCTCCAGCCTCACCCCCCCAGCTGCCTCAGCTCCTGCTCCCCAGTCCTGTTCTCCAGACCCTTCCCCAGCTCTGTTGCCCTTCTCTGGCCCTGCTCCAGCCCTCCAAGTCCTTCTGGCAGTCAGAGCCCAACCCTGACCCCAGGATTCCAGCTGTGGCCTCCCCAGTGCCCAGCCCAGGGGCACAACCCCTGCCCTGCTCCTGCTGCCCACACCACTGCTGCTCCAGGCCAGGCTGCTGGTGCCCTCCTTGCCCTCCTGGGCACTCCCTGGCTCCTCTCCAGCTGCTGGCACCCAGCACCCCCAGGGCCTATCCTGCTGGGTGCTTTCCAGCCACTGCCCCCAGTCTGGAGCCTTCCTGGGGTGGTTGTGACCCAAATGCAGGATGTGACCCTCCCTGTGCATGGTGCTGGTGACTCCAATGAGTCCTTTTCTCCTCCCCTCCTTCCTGCAGGGCCACCTTGATGATGCCTACCCTGTGGAGTACCAGCAGGTGCCAGACCTGGCAGGGAAGGGCTCTGTGCCCGGGCACTCTATGACTACCAGGCTGGTGAGAGCCCAGTGCCCGGGGGAAGTTTGCTGCCCCCAGGCTGCCCCCAGAGAGCCTGGCCCCATGTGCCCCTTGGGGAGGGCCATGCAGGCGGCTGGGGGGCTGCCCAGCTGGGGCTGAGCTGCTGTGCTGTGTGCCCCTGCAGCTGATGACACCGAGATCTCCTTCGACCCCGAGCACATCATCACCAACATCGAGATGATCGACGAGGGCTGGTGGCGCGGCTACGGCCCCGACGGCCGCTTCGGCATGTTCCCCGCCAACTACGTGGAGCTGATCGAGTGGGCAGGGCTGCGGCGCCAGAGCTGCTGGGGGGCAGGGCTGCTGGGGGGGGCGTGAGCACCAGAGCTGCTGGGGGGCGCCAGAGCTGCTGGGGGGGCGCCAGAGCTGGGGGCGCCAGAGCTGCCGTGAGCACCAGAGCTGCTGGGGGGCACCAGAGCTGCTGGGGGGCACCAGAGCTGCCGTGGGCACCAGAGCTGCTCCAGCTCCCTGCAGCACTCAGCTCCTGCCTCCTTCCCCCTCTCTGTCCCCAAGGGTCCCATCGTGTCCTGAGCCCCTGCAGTGCTGCTGTCCCCCTGCCCCTCTGGCTGGGGGGCTTGAGTGCCAGCCCAGGGGGCACAAACCCCTCAGGAGACATCTTCAGGGACCAGGTTGCCTCTCGCCCCCACGCTCCCTCTGGCCCACGAGGAGCACCCCCTGGCCCCCTTGTGCTCAGCACTGCCACAGCTCCCTTGCCCCCAGGGCTGGCTGGGGATTGAAGTCCTGCAGGAGCCACTGGAGCAGACCCAGCAAAGCCTAGGGAGGGGCTGGGACACTCCCCCAGCACCCCACATTCACTGTGAACAAGGAAGAGCCCAGCCCAGCTGTCCCCCCTGCCCTCTGCCCTCCCTCAGTGTCCCTTTAGATGTAGCAGGAGCTCTGCTGGGGATGCCAGGAGCTCCTGGCCTCACCCACCCCCTCCTCCAGGGGCTGGGGGATGCAGCAGCTGCTCCCGGCCTGGCCCCAGGGTCCCAGGGGTCCTTTGCTCCTCCTGTGCTGTCCCCATCCCTCCTGGTGACAATAAAAGGGCTTTTCTTTGGTGATGGAGGGGTGGAGATGGAGGGGGTGGAGATGGAGGGGGTGGGAGGGGGGAGGGAGGGAGGGATGGAGGGGGATGGAGAGAGGGAGGGATGGAGGGAGGGATGGAGGGTGGATGAAGGCTGGAGGGAGGATGGATGGAGGGAGGATGGAGGATGAGGGATGGATGAGGATGATGATGGATGGGTACATTTGGTTCCTTTCAACAAGGTGAAGCCACCAGTGACCATCACCACCTGACCAGGTCACCATGGCCAGGCTCCTGCTCAGGCAGCACTAATTGGGGGTCAATTAGTCCCAGTGCTAATTAGTGGAGGCTAATGAGGGAGGGAGGTCGATGGCAGTGGGCTCATGAAGGGCCTTTAGGGGAGGGTTTGGGGACACTAAGAGCCTTGGGGTGCAGGAGTGCAGGACAGCAAGACCATGGAGCATGGAGGTGGCAGGGAGCAGGAGGAGCACCTCAGGGGTGCAGGGGTCTGGGATCTGAGGACCTCTCCCCCTTGGCCAACCACTGAAGCGGGTGCCAGGCTCCCCCAGTCACCTTGGCACCCATGGGCACTGCCAGCCCCTGGGGAGATCGTGTGGCAGTGAGCAGCCATCACCCCATGGGACAGGGGTCTGATAGCCCCAGAAGATGCCCTGTGCCAGGGTGCTGGGCACCCCTTCTGCCCCCAGGGTTGGCATCACGCCCAGAGCGGTGAGGACTTGGCACCAATGCTTCATTCACTAGGGCCTGGGCACAGGATGGGGGAGATGGTGACATGGGCACAGGGGGGCATGGGCAAGATGTTGTGGGCATGGGCAGAATGTGGGCACAGAGTTGGTGGAGCACAGAGGTGGCACAGCATGGTGTGGTCATAAGCAGGTGGTGAGGGCATGGAGGTGGCACAGAGGTGGATGATGAGGGTGGGGAGACAGTGTTGGCACAGGGGCATGGGATAGGATAGGGATGGCATGGGGAGGGGGTGGGCAAAGGCATGGGTATGGGGATGGCTGAGGATAAGAATAGAGCTGGCATGGGCTTGAGGGTGGCATAGGGATGGGAATGACATGGGCAAAGGTATGGGGATGGGAATGGCAGAGATGAGGATGGCATGGAGGTGAGGATGGCAAAGGCACAGGGATGGTACGAGGTTGGCATGGGAATGTGACTGGTGTGGGCTGGGGATGGCACAGGCTGGGGGTGACAGTCACAGGGCCAGCTGAGCAGGGTGCAGACAGCTGGCACAAGCCTGGTGCTGTCCTGTGCCAGGTGCTGGCCCTGTGGGCAGCCTGCCCTTCACAGCAAGGCAGTGAAGAACTGAGGAGGGCATCTCGTGGCCCTGGGACCAGGGTGTGGTGAGCTCTTCTGTGCCAGCCATGGGCACCCCTTGCTGTCTGGCTCAGGTCTATGTGCCCTGTCCCTGAAACCTCAGGGGTGGCACCAGGTCACCCTGGCACCACCGTGGTGTCCTCTCCCCATGCTCCTCATCAGCTGCAGGTCTCCTCTGGGCCTGCCACAGCCATCCTGGTGTCCCCAGGCCACATCCAGCCCTCAAGCCACCCTGGCGTCCCTCTGACCACCACTCAGGGTGCCCTTTGGCCACCATGTCCTCCCCAGGGCTGCCCTCCAGCAGGTGGCTCCTGGCCCCACACCAGGCAGAGAGTGTCTGGGGAGAGTGGAGCTGAAGCCATCCCATGGTGGCTTGAGGTGATCCAGGGGGCAATGGGCACCCAGCAGAGGGCACCCAGGTGGCTCAGGGGCTGTCCCAGCAGGGGCATGGGCACCCAGATGGACAGACAGACAGCTATGGACAGAAGGAAACCCCAAATGATGGATGGACACCCCAGGAGACAGAGAGAAGGACAGACCCACAGCCCTCTGGATGGACAGCTGGAAGTTCAAATGCCCAACCCCACAGAGTGCTGAGGGACAGACAGACAGAGACAGCCCAATGGACAGACACCCAGGGACAGCCCCTAGATGGACAGACCAACAGCCACAGCTGGAGGGACAGCTGGGCCAGTGAAGAGGGACACCCCAAAGAGCTGAGGGCCCCCAGGACACATCATCCTGTGTCCCATAGCAGGAGAGGAGGCTCTGGGGGCAGGGGGAGAGGGGCAGGGGTGACAGAGCCCCCCCCAGCCCCGACCCACCTGGCCCAGGTCCAGGGTGGAGCAGGCACCAGGGGCTGAGGCTGGCCCAGGCCAGGTCCTTCAAACCCAACAGGGATGATGAGCACCCAAGAAGGGTGCTGAGCACCCAGAGGTGATGCTGAGCAGATGCTAGAGGTGTTGAGCATCTGGCAAGGACCCCCAGCAACCATCGGGGAGGCTGAGCACCCAATGGAGGTGCTGAGGGCTCCCTAAGGTGCACAGCACCATCAGGGATGATGAGCACCCGGAGGCGCCCAGCACCCACCAGGGAGCCTGAGCAGCTGCTGGGGATGTCACAGGACCACAGAAACTCTCAGGCTGGAAGAGAGCCTCAGGGTCACCAAGTCCAGCCCAGAGCCCTGCTCTGCAAGGGTCACCTCCAAACCAGAGCCCCAGGCACCACATCCAAACACATCCAGGCCTGGGGACTGCACCACCTCCCTGGGCTGCCTGTGCCCATCCCTCACCACTCTTTTTCTCACTGCCCAGTCTAACCCTGCCCTGCTGCAGCGTGAGGCCATTCCCTCTTGCTCTGTCACTAATGGCCTGTGAGCAGAGCCCAGCACCAACCTCTCCACAACCTCCTTGCAGGGAGCTGTGGAGAGCAGTGAGGTCTCCCCTCAGCCTCCTCTGTTTCACTCTAACCATCCCCAGCTCCTTCAGTCTCTCCTCATCAGATTCCTTCTCCAGGCCCTTCCCAGCTTCCTTGCCCTGCTCTGCCCTGGCTCCAGCACCTCCACATCTCTCTGGCACTGAGGTGCCCAGAACTGGACACAGCACTCCAGAGCTGAGTGCCAGGGGACAATCCCCTCCCTGCTCCTGCTGGGCACAGCATTGCTGACCCCAGCCAGGAGGCCTTTGGCTCTCTTGGCCACCTGGGCACACTGCTGGATCCCATTGAGCTCTTTGTCCAGCAGCACCCCCAGGTCCCTTCCTGCCAGCAGCTTTCCAGCCACACTGCCCCAAGCCTGGAGACTTGCTTGGGGTGGTTGTTGCAGGACCTGGCACTTGGCCTGGCTGAAGCTCCTCCTGTCAACGTTGGACATGGATCCAACCTATCCCAGTCCCTGTGCAGAGCCTCCCTCTCCCGTGCAGGTCCACACTGACACCCAGCTTGGTGTCATCTGAGAGCTTACTGCTGACACTCTCTCTGTCTTCATCAAGGTCACCACTCCAGATGTGAAAGGGAAGTGGTCCCAGCACAGAGCCCTGAGGAGCACCACTTGTGCCTCCAGCTGGCTTTAACTCCAGTGACCACCGCCCTCTGGGCCCTTTCCCTCAGGCAGTGCTGTATCCAGCAGAGCATTGCTCAGCCAGGCCAGCAGCAGCCACTTTGGCCACCAGAATCCTGTGGGAACGGTGTCCAAGGCTTTTCCACAGCCCAGGGACGATATCCACAGCCTTTCCCTCATCCAACAGTTGGTCAACTTGGCAGAGAAGGAGATCAGGTTGGGCAGGCTGGACCTGCCCTTCATAGCCCTGTGCTGACTGGGCCTGATGCCCTGCTTGTTCTCTCTATGGAATAATGGCACTTGAGGTGCCCTGTTCCGTGCCCTGCTCCATGCCCTGCTCCGTGCCCTGCTCCGTGCCCTGCTCCGTGCCCTGCCCTGGCACCAGGCTCACAGTGCCAGCTCTATAGGTTCCTGGATCCTCCTTTCTTCCTTTTCTGTAGCTGGGAGTTACATTTGCTCCCCTCCAGTGCATGGCAGCTCCCCTCCAGTGCACTGGCAGCTCCCCTCCAGTGCACTGGCAGCTCCCCAGGGAGCCAGGGCTTCAGGGAAATAATGGGGAGTGGCCTGGCCAGCAGTCTGCCAACTCCCTCAGCACCCCTGGGTGTATCCCATCCAGCCCCACAGACCTCTGTGTGTCTAAGTGGTGTAGCAGTCACTGACCTCAGTGGTTGTGGGGACCTCACTCTGATTCCCCTCCCTGCCTCCTGGTTCACGAGGCATTGCTGGGTCCAGAGCTAAAGGCTGAGGCAAAGCAGGCGCTGAGCTCTTCAGCCTTCTCCTTCTCCTTGGTCACTGTTCCCTCTGCATCCAACCAGGAATGGAGCTTTCCAACCAGGAATGGAGCTTTCCAACCAGGAATGGAGCTTTCCTCCCAGGCCTCCTTTTGCTGTTAATTAATTTATGGAAACATTTTTTATCCCCCTTAGTGGCTGTGGCCAAGTTGAGCTCTAGCTGTGCTTTGCCTCTCCTGACTTTCTCCCTGCACAGCTTCACTACATCTTCGTAGCCCTCATGAGAGTCCTGTCCCCTCTCCCAGAGGCCACACACTCTGCTTTTGTCTTGAGGTCCAGCCCAAGGTCCCTGTTCAGCCAGGCCAGGCTTGTTTGTCAGCACACAGCTCCTGAGCTTTGAGACTTCCCTCCTGGGCTGCTGTATCCTCCAGGGTGGCCTCCCAAGGGACTTTGGCAATCAGTCTCCTGAACGGGCCAAGGTTTGCCCTCTGGAAGCCCCAGGGGGCAGTTTTACCAATCCCTCTCCTCGATTCCCCAGGGACAGAGAGCTCAACCCCCTCCTGAGCCCCGAGCCCTGGGCAGTCTCCAGCCTTTACTTCCCCACAAGTTTTCCCTTGTCCATGAGAAGCAGGTCCAGGAGGGCACCTGCCCTGGTTGGGTTCCTCAGCAGCTGCGTCAGGAGGTTATCCTCCACACACCCCAAGCACCTCCAGGAGTGTTCTTCACCTGCTGGGTGGTATTCCCAGCAGACACCTGGGAAGCTGAAGTCTGAGACCTCTCCCAACTGCTTGTAAAAGCTTTCATCTCCCTCTTCACCCTGGCTGGGTGGTCTGGCACAGATTCCCAGGGTGCTCTGTGCCAGGGCCAGCTCTGTCCCTGGCCCCCTTTAAACCCAGTTTAAAGCCTTCTCGTGGAGCTCAGCAGCTCCTGTGCTGGGGTCCTTGTCCCCTGGTGGGACAGATGGACTCCGTCTGTCGCAGCAGACCTGCTGCCAAGAAAACTTCCCCAGGGTCAAAGCTCTGTTGGTGGCACCAACCTCTGAGCCATGTGCTAATCACAGGGATTTCTCCTTCCATAGCCCTTCCTGTCCCCAGAGGGGTGCAGAACACCACCTGTGCTCCCGAGCCCGCGGGGCACCTCCCCAGAGCCCTGCAGTCCGTTCTCCCTGCTCTGGTATCCTCCTCACCCCCACGCTGCAGAGCCAGCGGTGGGCAATAGTCTGAAGGCTGTGCTGCACTGGGGAGTCTCTCAGAAATGTCCTAACCTGTGCCCCAGGCAGGCAGCAGCCCTCCCTGTGGGATGGGTCAGGCCTGCACACTCAGCTGCCCCGCGAGGGAATCCTCTGCTGCTCCTCCCTGCCTGCTCCGCTCCTGAGCCATGGGACAGGCTGACAGCTCCCGGGGAGCTGCTGCAGGGACATTCACCTCCATCCAGCAGCCCCAAGCCTGCGGCGTGTGGGCAGCTGCCCAGCACCCAGAGGGGGTCCCACATGCTCAGGGGGTGGTGAGGGTGCTGAGAGCTCAGGTGGGTGCTGAAACCTCCCACCCCTGCCTGGAACACCAGTTTGCCAGGACACCACCCCCCACCCCCAGCTTCTGGGGCTATCCCACCCTCCTGTCCCACTTCCCTTCTGGATGCCCTTCCCCCTCTCCCCCCTGCTGGGACCCCCGACCTTGCTGGGACTTCCACCCTCATGGGCTACCCCCCTCCACCTGGACTTCCCCCCCAGACCCCTACCCTACTGCAACCCCCACCTCATTAGGGGTCCCTCTCCCCTCTGGGACCCCCACACACACACTCCTCGGACCCTCTGCCCCCACTGAGCCCAGTACCTTACTGGAACACATCCCACCCTGGACTGGGACTGCTGGGACCCAGCATCGCCCAGGGGCCGGGGGCACCCCCTAGGGTGGGGTTCCCATCCCTCTGCACTGCCAGGTGCTGGGGCAGGCCTGGGGGAGCCGGGCGGGGGGCGGGGGTATTTCGGGGAGACTGCACCGGGGGCAGGGGAGTATGCTGGGGGCTGTGCTGTGGGGTTGTACTGTGGGGCTGTGCTTGGCAGGGGGGAACGGTGCTGGGCTGGGGGGAACGGTGCTGGGCGGGGGGAACTGCGCCGGGGAAGCCTTCCCGGGCTGGGAAGCAGAGCTGGAACCGGGAGGGAGTGGGGGCTCTCCTAGGGGGATGCACGAATTGGGGGGAGGTGGCGGGGGGGGGGCGGAGCTGCAGTGAGCAAAGACTCACTGGGAGGCACTGGGGGCTTTGCTGGGGGCACAAGGAGGGTGCCCCACGTCCCCCCCCGGCTTCTTCCTCCCAGCCGCAGCATTGCTGGGAGGTGATTCACAGCCGGGGGGGGGCACGCCTGTGACGAGCGCGGGCAGCCTCAGCCCCCCGCCACGTGTCCGGCCGAGCCCGGGGAGCCTGCGGGGCCGGGGGCCGCGGGGGCACCCTCCAGAACTTCCCCACGCAGAACTTCAGAGCGCTGGGACCTGGGGGGGTGGGGGGTGGCCCGCGCTGGGTCCTGAGCCCCCTCCCCAGCAGCAGCAACGGGGGGAAGAGGTCACATGTGTGAACTGCATGTGCTGCAGCCCGTGTGCAGCGTCCCCTGTGCAGAGTCTGTGTGCAGTGTCCCCTGTGCAGTGCATGTGGGGTGGTGGTTCCTGCGTGCTGTGCATCCAGTGCCATGTGAGCGCTGTGAGGTGGCAGTGCCAGGCCACTGTGTGCAGTGTGTGTCTGTACCAGGCTGTGGTGAGTGTGCACAGGCTCTGTGTGCCCTCCAGGCCGTGGGCTAATGCAGTGCCAGTGCTGATGTAGTGCCAGTGCTGTTCCCCATGCAGTACTGATCCCTACACAGAGCCACTGTGGTGCTGGTCTTTGTGCAGTGCTGGTGCCCATGCTGTGCCCATGCTGTGCCAGCACTAGTGCAGTGCTGCTCCCTGTGCAGTGTGAGTCTCCTGCAATCCAGATACCACACAGTGCCAGTGCAGCACCGGTCCCCAGCCAGTGTTAGTGCCCATACAGTGCGGGTCCCAAGCAGTGCCCGTGCAGTGACATCTCTATGCAGGGCTGATCCTGTGCAATGTCAGTGCCAGTGCACTCCTGGTGCCACCTTGGTTCAGTGCAGTGCCAGTGCTGGTGCAGTGATGCCATGGTTCCAGATTCTGTGCAGTGTCAGAGGCAGTGCCCACGCAGTGCTGAACCTGTCTCTGTGCCAGTGAGCAGTGGCAGTCCCCATGCAGTCCTGTGCAGTGCCAGTCCCAGTCCCATGCAGTGCCAGTGCCAGTTCTGTACAGCACCAGTCTGGGTGCAGTGGCAGCCTCTGTGCACTCCTGTCCAGTGCCAGTCCGTTGCAGTGCCAGTGCCAGTCCGGGTGCACTGCCAGTCCCGATGCCAGTCCCCATGCAGTCCCGTGCAGTGCCAGACCCGTGCAGCGCCAGACACGTGCAGCGCCGGTCCCGGTGACGGTCCCACTCCGCGCCGCCGCCGCTCGGTGCCGCCCCCGCCCCCTGCATCCGCCCCCCGCGCTCCCGCCTGGGCTCTCCGGGACTCTGCGGGGCCGTTCGAGGCCGCAGAGCGGACGCGGCGATGGCGCTGCCGGGGCCGCCCCGCTCCTGCCTCCTGCTGACGGCCGCGCTGCTGCCGCTGCTGCCCCTCGGCGCTGCCCCGGGCCCCGCCGCGCCGCCCGCGATCAGCGACGCCGAGATCGAGGAGTTCCTGCGGGGCTTCCTCGGGCCCGGGGGCGAGGCGACGGCGACGAGGATGGGGACGGCACCGACCTGCGCTTCGGCACCGACCTGGGCGCTGCCATTGATCTGGGCATCGGCACCGGTACCGACCTGGGCACCGGCACCGACCTGGGCACCGGCACCGGTCAGCGAACGGCATCGGCACCACGAGTTGGAGCTGCCCCGGCAGCGGGCACCGGAGGGGATCCCACGGGGCTGGGGGGCGGTGGGGCTGGGGGGCAGAGGGACGCGGGGCAGGGTTTGGGGGACAGTGGGTGTGGGGCAAGGCTGGGGAGGCAGGAGGAGTGGGTACAGAGCGGGGGGTGGGGGGCGGGTGGGCAGTGGGGTTTGGAGCACAGCTTGCGGGGCGGGGGGAGTAGGGACAGGGTTTAGGGGGCAGCGGGTTTGGGGGACCCTGCCCAGGCCGCCCTTGGCCACCCTGCTACCTGCCCCCTCCCCCAGGCTCCTCGGGGCTGGTGATGGAGCCTGGGAAACCCAAGAAGGGGAAGAAGGAAAAACTTCCAAAACCTACCAAGAAACCCAAGGAGAGACCCCGCGGCTCCAAGAAGGACAAGGACAGGGACAAGGACAAGGACAAGGACAGGGACAAGGGCAAGGGCAAGGACAAGGACAAGGACAAGGACAAGGGCAAGGACAAGGACAAGGACAAGGACAAGCCCCCCAAGAAACCCAAGGAGAACCCCCCAAAAGGCTCCGAGAAGCCCCCAAAAGGCTCCAAAAAGGCCAAGGAGAAGCCACCCAAAGCCTCCAAAACACCTTCTGGCAAGAAGCCACCGCAGCCATCCCCCAGCGCCCCCGGAGCCCCCCGGGGCAAGGACACCGAGGGGACATCCCCCGAGCAGCATCTGCCCTATGAGGAGGAGAAGGATGGAGGTGGCTGGGATGGAGGTGCCCGAGGTGAGTCCGGGGGGCACAGTGTTGGGGGTGTCGGGGCTGTCACACCACGGGTGTCACCCCGTGTCCCGCTCGGTCCCCGGTGGCCCTCTGTGGCTTTGTTCCCCGTGGGGGTCCCCTCTGTCTGCTGCAGCCTTCCTCCCCGCTGAGGGCTGCTCCAGGGGGTGGCACCGCCAGCTCCTCACTCGTTCTCCCGCTGCCCAGAGGAGCTGGAAAAGTCACCAAGTGAGCCCTGGCGCCCGGGCAAGGACTGGCACCCTGAGCCCAAGCCTGGTGAGTGCCTGCACCCAGGGCCACCTCCTTGTTCCCTGATGCCACTTCCCTGCAACTCCCTGCGCCCCAGTGCCACCTCCCTGCGCCCCAAGGCCTTCTCTCTGTCCCCAAGTGCCACTTCCTTGCACCCTGATGTCCCCTCACTGCTCCTCGCCGCCATCTCCCCGCCCCCCAAAGCCACCTTTCAGTGCCCCTGTCACGCCTCTGCATCTTTGGGGATATCTCCCTGTTCCCAGGGGACACTGCCCTGCATCCCAGGCCCACCTCCCTGTACCCAAATGCCACCTCCCTGCTCCCCAGCGTCCCCTCCCCACACGTGGAATGTCCCCTTCGCCCCTTCCCCACGTGTCCCCTCCCGGCAGAGGTCCCCGAGGAGCCGGAGCCCCCACGCTGGACTACAACGAGCAGCTGGAACGGGAGGACTACGAGGACTGTATGGTGCCAGGGCACGGGTGGGGGCACTGCCAGGGTCCCTCGGCCTGCAGGCAGGGGGTGTTCCCTCCGCCTGGCACCCCCAAAGCTTCTGCCACCCTTTTGTGTCTCCAGTCGACTACGTCCGGCGGCAGCAGAAGCCCCGAAAGCCGCCGAGCAGGAGACCGGAGAGAGTCTGGCCCCAGCCCGAGGAGCCACGTCAGTGGGGGAGGGGACAGAGCGGGGGCTGGCACCACTCGCAGGGGTGGGGAGGGGCAGTCCTCAGCCTTGGGAACTAAGGGGAGCAGCATCTGGGGGCTGCCCAGATCCTGGGTGGTCAGGGGGACAGCAAAGAGGCATGGGGGGTGGGGACCCCAGGGCGCTTGGGTACCCTACAGGGTCTTGGGGATCCCTGGGGGTATAGAAGGGTCCTGTGGAGACATGGGGACCCCACAGGGGCACAGGGAACCCTGTCAGGATATGGGGATCGCAGAGAGGTGCAGGGGACCCCACAGGGATGTAGGGGACCCTGCAGGGACATGGGGATCCTATAGGGGTACACGGGACCCCCCAGGGACTTAGGGGACATGGGCACCCCATAGGGGCACAGTAGAAGTGTGGGGATCCCCATAGGGACATGGGGACTCCATAGGGACACGGGGATCCCATTAAGGGCAGGCTGAGTGTGGGGACATGGGGGGACCCCACAGGGACACGAGGACCTCCTCATCCCCACCATGGTCTCTTTCATGCTCCCCAGCAAAGCGGGAGGAGCCCCCAGCCCCACCCCAGCCACCCTCTCTGCCCTTCCCTGTGACTGAAGGGGACTACGAGGAGGGCTTCGAGCCACCCGACTACGACGACTGTGAGTGACAAACCAGGGGGCAACAGGGCACCCCGGGACCCCCACCCCTGGGGGGCTCTGCCTGGCCCCACAGTCAGAGATTCCCTCTGCTAGGCTCTGCCAGTGGCCTGCACCCCTGTACCCCCTCTTTGCCCTCTGGCCCCCACTACCTGAAGGGGTGGCCAGGCTCTCCTTTTGCCCCCGCAGTGGGGTACCCCCTGCCCCCCCCCACCAAAGGCCAGGAAACACCCAGACAAAGGAGAGGAGATGGAGACAGATGAGGAGAAACTGAAACCTGGTGAGAAGAGGGTGGCACATCCCTGGGGGGATGGCACATCCCTGGGGGGTGGCACACCCTTAGGCTGAGTGGCACAGCCACATAGTGGGCAGTATGTCCCCAAGGTGGGTGGCACATCCCAGGGGCTGGTTCGTGGCACATCCTCAGCATGGGTGGCACATCCTCGGGATGCATGGCATCTCCCCAGGTAGCACATCTATGGGCAGGTGGCACAGCCATGTGGTGAGTGGTATGTCCTCCAGGGTGGGTAGCACACCCCAAGGGTGGATGGCAAGTTCTCCGGCTGAGTGGCACATCCCTGTGGCGGGCAGCAGGTTCCTGGCGTGGGTGGCACATCCATAGGGTGTGTGGCATGTCCCTGGCGTGGGTGGCACATCCATAGGGCAGGTGGCATGTCCCTGGCGTGGGTGGCACATCCATAGGGCAGGTGCCATGTCCCTGGAGTGGGTGGCACATCCATAGGGCAGGTGGCATGTCCCTGGAGTGGGTGGCATGACCCCAGCAGCCACTCTCCTCCCCAGGGAAACCCAAGAAAGATGGCAGCAGCAAGGAGGAGGAGGAGGATCCCTGGGAAGAGGAGAAGGGCCAGGACCGCAAAAGTGAGTGCTAGCTCTCGGTCCCGGTCCCCTCAGCCCTGTCCCTGACCCCTCAGTCCTGTCCTCAGCCCGCCCCCCCCAACCCCCCCCGTGTCCCTTTCCCAGGAAAACACAAAAAGCCAGGGGGAAGAAGCCAGGGACAGATGACGACGAATGGACCCCCCCGGAGAAGATAAGTGAGTGCCCCCATTCCAGGGTGGCAGTGGGCACCCTGCTGCAGCCTGGGGGTATGCCCACCACCTGCGCCCCCTCCCCCCCCCGTCCCCAGGCTGTCCCCCTCGGCCTGGAGTCGCACCGTGTCGAGGACGACCAGCTGCTGGCCTCCTCCATGCTGCGCCACGGGCTGGGCGCCCAGCGCGGCCGCCTCAACATGCAGGTGAGGCTCGTCCACCCCGTGCCCGCCACCCGTGCCAGCGGACGCCCCTCCAGCCCCAGCCCACGTCCCTCCCCCTGCTGTCCCCGCCGCAGGCTGGCACCAACGAGGAGGATTTCTTCGACGGGGCGTGGTGCGCGGAGGACGACGGCAGCCGAGCGCAGTGGCTGGAGGTGGACAGCCGGCGCAGCACCAAGTTCAGCGGCGTCGTCACCCAGGGCCGCGACTCCCAGATCCAGTAACGGCCGGGGGCGGCCGGGAGGGGACAGACGCGGGGAGAAGTTCGGGGACCTGCCCCGCCCCAACCTCTCCCCTTCGCTCCCGTAGTGAGGACTTCGTCACCAGCTTCTACGTTGGCTTCAGCAACGACAGCCAGACCTGGGTGATGTACAGCAACGGCTACGAGGAGATGGTAGGGGAGCCGCGGGCGGCCGGTGGGGGGCAGTAAGGACTCCCAGGCCCTGGTGACCTCCCCCCCCCCGCCCTCGGCAGAAGTTCTACGGCAACGTGGACAAGGACACGCCGGTTCTGACCGAGTTCCCCGAGCCGGTGGTGGCTCGGTACATCCGCATCTACCCGCTGACCTGGAACGGCAGCCTCTGCATGCGCCTCGAGGTGCTGGGCTGCCCCCTCTCCGGTAAGGGCACCCCGGGACAGCGCCCGGAGCAGGCTGGGGGTGTGGGGGTGGCACGTCCCCAGCGCCCACTCCCTGTGCCCTCTGCAGCCGTCAGCAGCTACTACACCCAGCAGAACGAAGTGACCTCCAGTGACAACCTGGACTTCCGCCACCACAGCTACAAGGACATGAGGCAGGTGAGCAGCTCCCCGGGACGGGGCCCTCTGTGCTGAGGGGGTGCTCCCACGCAGCGGGGGCACTCCCACGGGGGAGCATCTCGGTGGGGGTGGCTCAGGCCCCAAGCGCTGCCTCCCTCAGCTGATGAAGGTGGTGAACGAGGAGTGCCCCAGCATCAGCCGCATCTACAGCCTGGGCAGGAGCTCACGGGGGCTGAAGATCTACGCCATGGAGATCTCTGACAACCCTGGCGAGCACGAGCCAGGTGAGGGGGGGCAGGTGAGGAGGACCCCGCTGCAGGCAGCGCTCTGGGCAGCAGGGTGACCTCCGCCCACCCCCTGCCCGCCCCCCCCCAGGGGAGCCGGAGTTCCGCTACACGGCAGGGCTGCACGGCAACGAGGCGCTGGGCAGGGAGCTGCTGCTGCTGCTGATGCAGTTCCTGTGCAAGGAGTACAGCGACGGCAACCCCCGCGTCAGGAGCCTGGTGGCAGAGACCCGAATCCACCTGGTGCCAGCCCTCAACCCCGATGGCTACGAGCTGGCACGAGAGGCGGTGAGCATGGCAGAACCAGGCAGGCACAGCAGGGGGTGAGTGGGTGGTGAGGGAGGGCAGTAGGAGTGGGACAGGGTGGTGGAGAGGGGGACCATGGGGCACCTACAGCTGGCTTGTGCACAGCAGGGCTTGGGGGTAGTGAAATGTCCTTGTGTTACGGAAAGCAGGAGGAGAAACTTCTTGGCATGAGGGTGCTGGAAGCCTGGAGCAGGCTGCCCAGAGAGGTTGTGGAGTCTCCTTCTGTGGAGAGCATCCAAGCTCCCCTGGCCAACCTGGGCTGTGGGAGGTGACCCTGCCCAGGGCATGGGGGTGGAACTGGATGAGCTTTAAGGTCACTTCTAACTCAAACCATTCTAGGATCCTGTGGCAGGGCGCTGGGCCAGGGTGGCAGGGCGCTGGGCCAGGGTGGCAGGGCGCTGGGCCAGGGTGGCAGGGCGCTGGGCCAGGGTGGCAGGGCGCTGGGATGAGACAGCAAGGAGGTGGATGGGGCAGGACAGAAGGGGGTGGTGGTGGATGGGATGAGATGCAGGACACCGAGACGCTTCCCTCAGGCTCACTGCTGCCCTGGGCTGCCCACAGGGCTCCGAGCTGGGCAACTGGGCACTGGGCCACTGGACCGAGGAGGGCTATGACCTCTTTGAGAACTTCCCCGACCTGGCCTCGGCGCTGTGGGCCGCGGAGGAGCGGAAGCTGGTGCCACACAAGTTCCCCAACCACCACATCCCCATCCCGGAGCACTACCTGGCCGAGGACGCCACAGTGAGCCACAGCCCTGGGGGATGGCAGCAGGGCGGTGCCAGGGAGGGGTGGCTCACGGCACCGTGTCCCCCTTGCAGGTGGCAGTGGAGACCCGAGCCGTCATGGCATGGATGGACAAGAATCCCTTCGTGCTGGGAGCCAACCTGCAGGGTGGGGAGAAGTTGGTGTCCTACCCCTTTGACACTGCCCACCCCGTCAAGGAGGTGCCGGCAGGCACCCCGGATGACTACGAGGAGAGCCCCGAGCTGCAGGAGACCCCTGACCACGCCATCTTCCGCTGGCTTGCCATCTCCTACGCCTCTGCCCACCTCACCATGACGGAGACCTTCCGCGGCGGCTGCCACACGCAGGACATGACCAATGGCATGGGCATCGTGCAGGGAGCCAAGTGGCACCCCCGGGCTGGCAGTAAGTTGTGCGGGCTGTGGGTTGCCCACCCCTTGCTGCCACAGGTGAAGGTGCCAGGGCGTTTGCTGGGTGCTTTTGTTTCCAGGCATGAACGACTTCAGCTACCTGCACACCAACTGCCTGGAGCTCTCCATCTACCTGGGCTGTGACAAGTTCCCCCACGAGAGTGAGCTGCAGCAGGAGTGGGAGAACAACAAGGAGGCTCTGCTCACCTTCATGGAGCAGGTCTGTGCCGGGCCCCGCTGGGCACGGGCACCAGTGCCCGCTCTGCCTGCCCCACGCTGCCCCTCTCACCCTTTTCCCATACCCAGGTTCACCGGGGCATCAAGGGCCTGGTTACAGACCAGCAGGGAGAGCCCATTGCCAACGCCACCATCGTGGTGGGGGGCATCAACCACCACGTCCTGACAGGTAGGAGGGTGCAGGTCACAGGCACAGTGCCGGGTGGCACAGTGCCACCTCCTCCTCACTTCCCGCTCCCCTCAGGCAGCGCCGGGGACTACTGGCGCATCCTGAACCCAGGCGAGTACCGCGTGTGGGCGCGGGCAGAGGGCTTCAACCCCAGCGTCAAGACCTGCACCGTGCTCTATGACATCGGAGCCACGCAGTGCAACTTCGTCCTGTCCCGCTCCAACTGGAAGCGCATCCTGGAGATCATGGCCCTCAACCGGCGGCGGCCCCCGGGCGCCCGGCAGCGCCTGCGCCAGCGCCTGCGGCTGCAGCGCCTGCAGCGCCTCACCACCACCGCCGCGCCCACCACCGCCACCCCCGCGCCCTCTACCGCTCTGCCCCTCGGCAGCACCACCGCCTACGTGCCCTGGAGCCAGGAGCCACCCACGGCTGGCACCTGGGAGATGGAGGTGGAGACGGAGGTGGTGACGGAGCTGGTGACAGAGACGGAGGCCTGGGAGGTGGGCACGGGGCCGGCGCAGCCTCTCACCACGGCAGAGAGCTACACAGTCAACTTTGGGGACTAGGACATGCTCAGCACCACCAGCTGGGTGGGCACAGCCCCTGTGGTCTCACCTGCCAACGGACCCTGACAGACCTCCTGGAGCACCCGGCCCTGGGTGGGCTACAGCCCCTCCCAGCCATGCCCTGCCAGTGCTGGCCCCGAGGGCTGGCTGGCTGCAGAGTGTCACCCTGCCAGGGCAGGAAAGGACACACTGCCCTGACCTTTGGCCTGGAAATGGAGGGGGCAAAGCAGGACCCAGCCCTCAACCCACAGGCAAGGAGCAGCAGGGGTGGTGCCGCTCTCCAGGGCAGGCCCCAGGCAGAGGCTGGCATGATCCCTCTGTGCCCTCCACACAGGTTTTTGTTACACAAATAAATTGTTATATTGGTACCAGCAGCTCCATGCCAGCCCTCCTGGGGGTAAACAGGCAGTGGGGGGTACCCTCTGAGGTGCCAGGGCGTTGTCAAGTCCATGTCCTGCCCGCTCAGTCAGTGCCCAAGCTCCATGTCCCCAGTGTCGTCCTCGGCCCCGAAGCCAGAGAAGCTGATGGGCTGGCAGCTGAGGTCACACAGGTTGATGAGGCAGGCAGTCTGCGTGGCACTGAAGGCTGGCACTGTCACCAGCAGCACCCTCTGCCCATCCTCCCCTGCAACAAGAAGGTGGGCATCAGGCACAGAAGACCCCGAGGGGCACTTCTGGGCCCGGGTGGGGTGCTGTGTGTCTCACCTTCCAGCAGCTTGGACTGGAAGCTGGGAGCGTTGCCGCAGAAGTAGATGTGGGGGCAGTGGGTGAGGATGAAGGGGTCAGACTGGTAGAAGGGGTAGCAGCCTGGGGGGACATGGAAATGAGCACAGGAACTGCACCCAGCCCACCTGGGGGGGGTCCAACACCCCCAGCCTCGGCAGCCCCCCAGCCCTCACCCTACCCAGGGTATCTGGGGCTGTGGGGCAGATGTGTCCTGCCAGCAGCGTCCACTCCAGGATCTCCAGGTAGTCGTCCATGCTACTGTACTTGAAGATGTCGCTGATGTTCTGGCCTGAGGTCCCCAAAAACCTAGGAAGGAGAGGGGTGGAGGCTTTACCTGCTGTGCCCTGCCCCATGCTCCCATGCCAGCAGCAGATGGCAAAGAGCTGGTGCCACAGCAGGCTGCCATCCAATGCTTTAGGTTGGAAGAGACCTTCCAAGGTCATTCCTGCAGCCAGCAAGTTGCTCAGAGCCCCAGACAACCTGACCTGGGGTGGTACTAGCCATGGGGCAGTTCCCACCTCTCTGGGCACTATGGGCCAGGCTCTCACCACCCTCAGTGTCACCACCCTCTCCCTCCTCTCCAGTCTCAGTCTCTCTTACTGAGGCCAAACCACATCCTCCTTGGCCTGTCCCAACAGGCCCTGCTCTAAACTCTGTCCCCAGATTTCCGTTCAGCCCTGAAGCACTCCAAGGCCACCAGAAGGTCTCCTGGAGTCTTCTCCAGGTTGGCCAACCCCAACCCTCTCAGTCTGGCCTCAGCAGAGGGCTTCCAGCCCTAGGATGATGTCTGTGGCCCATGCCCAGGCTCAGCATTTCTTGTCCCCTCCAGCTGGACACAAACCTTGCAGCTCTGAAGTCTCTCCCCAGGTTTCTCCTCGGCCCCTCTCTTACCTGACGCCCTCCACGGTGGCCTGATACGGGTTGGTGACCAGCTGCAGCGTGGAGTAGGCACGGGAGAGGGGCAGCATGCAGTGGTGCAGGGGCTGCTGGGGCAGGGTGTAGTTGGTGGGGTCAAATTCTCCAGGCATCACGTCCACAGGCACCGAGCTCTGCGGGCAGAGCAGGGCTTACCAGGAGGCCAAACCACGGCCAGGGGGCTCAGAGCAAAGCCCCAGCGGGCTCTGCCTGGTTCCCCAGTCTAGCTCCCACCACTCCTCTGCCCCAGGTGGCTTCACCACAGATGCCAGGACAGGGCTCTGAAGTGGGCACTGCACTGCCTCCCCTCCTCCCTGCACTCCTGCCTGGCACTGGTTGCAGTGCTCAGAGGGAGGCTGGGGCTGGCCTAGAGCACTTTGCCACCCCAGATGCCCCAGCTGCTGGCACCTCCCCCAGAAGGTACTACCCAAAGCTCTGGCCAACTCCATCCTGCTCCAAGCACTCACACAAAGCTGCAGCAGGATCTCATCCAGCATCTTCACAGCCTCCACACTCGCTGCCTGCGTCTTCTTGGTCAGGTACTTGGCCTGAGCCAGCGAAGAGGTGGTGAAAGAACAACTCTATGGCAGCCCCAGCCCCTCCCCGCCCCCCCCAGCCCCAGTTCCAGCCCCTCCCCGCCCCCTCCAGCCCCAGCCCCAGCCCCAGCCCCTCCCCACCCCCTCCAACCCCAGCCCCTCCCCAGCCCCAGCCCCTCCCCGCCCCCTCCAACCCCAGCCCCTCCCCAGCCCCAGCCCCTCCCGCCCCCTCCAGCCCCAGCCCATCCCCGCCCCGCCCCAGCCCCAGCTCCAGCCCCTCCATGCCCACCCCAGCCCCTCCACTGCTGCCCCCTTGGGACTCCCCGAGGCAGGCTGGGGCTGCAGCCCCCTGCCCCCTACCTTGTTGAGGGTGTCCCTGCTCTGGGTGTTCTGGCTCAGCAGGTTCCCTGCCAGGATGACGCGGGAGATGCGAGCAGCACAGCTCTGCTGGCCCTCGGCACCCAGCTGCCCGGTGACCACATCCACCAGCAGCTGGGTGCCCAGCAGGGACTCCCCACTCCCACTGCCCAGCCCCAGTCCTGACACCAGCAGCACAAACCTGGGGGAAGAGGTTGGGGCAGCACTGACATCACCAAGGGCAGTAAGATGGGGTTCAAGGGCTGGGTCCTGCCCTTGGGTCACAACCACCCCAGGAAGGCTCCAGGCTGGGGGCAGAGTGGCTGCAAAGTGCTCAGCAGGAAAGGCCCTGGGGGTGCTGGGTGCCAGCAGCTGGAGAGGAGCCAGGGAGTGCCCAGCTGGGCAAGGAGGGCACCAGCAGCCTGGCCTGGAGCAGCAATAGTGTGGGCAGCAGGAGCAGGGCAGGGGTTGTGCCCCTGGGCTGGGCACTAGGGAGGCCACAGCTGGAATCCTGGGGTCAGGGTTGGGCTGTGACTGCCAGAAGGACTTGGAGGGCTGGAGCAGGGCCAGAGAAGGGCAACAGAGCTGGGGAAGGGTCTGGAGAACAGGACTGGGGAGCAGGAGCTGAGGCAGCTGGGGGGGTGAGGCTGGAGCAGAGGAGGCTGAGGGAGACCTCCTTGCTCTCTGCAGCTCCTGAGAGGAGGCTGGAGCCAGGTGGGGGTTGGGCTCTGCTCCCTAGGAACAAGTGATGGGAGGAGAGGAAATGGCCTCAGGCTGTATCAGGGGAGGTTCAAGTTGGCCATGAGGAACAATTTCCTCCTGGGAAGGTTTGTCCAGGCCTGTGCCAGGCTGCCCAGGGCAGGGGTGCAGTCCCCATCCCTGGAGGGGTTCCAGAGCCGCCCAGATGTGGTGCCTCAGTCCCTGGGTTGGTGGTGCTGGGGCAGTGCTGGGTTCAGGGCTGGACTGGCTGATCCTAAAGATCTTTCCCAACCTAAACAATTCCATGGTTCTCTAATTCCTGCCCTCACCACGATGCTCACAGCAAGGAGCTTAAGGGAGGCAGGAGTGAGGGGCACAAAGCCCTGTCCCCCCTCACTGTGTTGGCACAAGGCCCCCAGGGCTCAGGGATGTGCCAGGGCACAGGTTGGCAGCCCCACTGGGACTCACTGGTCTGAGCTGGGCCCTTCCCAGGGCAGCTGCTGGGGCAGGTCAGCAAAGCAGTGATCCTCCACCAGGAACTTGCCATTGTCCTGCTCGGAGCCATACACAGCAAAGATGGTCCCTAGGGCACAGAGTGGGCAGTCAGCCCCCAGCTGGCACTGCCAATAGGTGGCTGCCACCATCCTTCCCTACCTGTCACCAGCCTCTGCACCTCCACAGTTCCTTCCAGCTTGGTCCTCTGCAGTTCATCCTCCAGGATCAGCTCGTCAGAGGGGTGGATGTACTTGGGCAAGGGTGGCTGAGGCACCAGGTTGTGCTGGGGGTGGGGGTGGGGGGGCACAGGACAGAGCAGGCTGTGACAAATGTAGCCATGGGCCCTTCCCCCCTCCAGACAAACCCTGCTTATACAAACAAGAGCTTGGCTGTGACTCACCAAAGCCACTGGCACAGGCCCCAGCAGCCCAAGCCAGGGCTGGCTCTTGGAGCTATCACCAGGCTGATTCCACTGAACCCTTGAGCTTGTGGCTCCCTGGCCAAGCTCTGCTCTGCAGTGCTCACTCTGCTCCTGCCAGCTGGGTGAGGAGTATGCTCCAAGCTCTAAACTTCCCAACGTGCCCCCCAGGCCAGCTGGCACTGGGCACCACACAGGGGTGGTGAAGCTTTCCTGAAGGCCTCCCTCAGCCTCCCCTCCTACAGCAGGGAAGGGGAGGTTCACTCTAGCAACCCCACTGGCACTAAACCCTCTCAGGGCAAGAAAAGCAGCACCAAGCTGTGGGATGGCACTGAGAGTGGCAGCAGCTAGGGAGAAGGCACAGAGGAGACAATAGAGAGTCACAGCCCTGGCACAGCTCCCACCGGCTCAGCCGGGAAGCGGCGGGAAGGCAGTCAAGGTCCCGGTGCCAGCTGGCACAAAACCTCCAGAGCTGTGCTAAGAAGGTGCCCCCAGGGGGGACTATCCCCAGCGTTACCTCCTCGCTGATCTCCTGCAGGATGGAGGGCTGCAGCTGCATGGCCTTGAAGAGGGTCCCCACCACACAGCACTTCTCCCCCGCACGCAGCTCACAGAGCTTCCTGATGGCCACCTCGGGCCCTGCAGAGACACAGGAGGGCTGCCAGGGAGGGCTGACACCGGGGAGGGGGTGGGGAACACACTGAGCCTTCTCACTTCCCCTGGCCGAAGTGAGTGATGGAATGAAGGAAGCTTTTGGTTGGAAGAGACCTTTCAGATCATCCAGTCCAACCCTGAACCCGGCACTGCCAACCCATGGCCCTCAGCACCACGGCTCTGGAACCCCTGCAGGGACGGGGACGGCACCACTGCCCCGGGCAGCCTGGCACAGGCCTGGACAACTCTTTCCAGGAAGAAATTGTTCCTCATGTCCTCCTCTTCTGCAGCTCCCTCAGCTGCTCCTCCCCAGCCCTGTTCTCCAGACCCCTCCCCAGCTCTGTTGCCCTTCTCTGGCCCTGCTCCAGCCCTCCAAGTCCTTCTGGCAGTCAGAGCCCAACCCTGACCCCAGGATTCCAGCTGTGGCCTCCCCAGTGCCCAGCCCAGGGGCACCATCCCTGCCCTGCTCCTGCTGCCCACACCACTGCTGCTCCAGACCAGGCTGCTGGTGCCCTCCTTGCCCAGCTGGGCACTCCCTGGCTCCTCTCCAGCTGCTGGCACCAAACACCCCCAGGGCCTATCCTGCTGGGCACTTTCCAGCAGCTCTGCCCCCAGCCTGGAGCCTTCCTGGGGTGGTGTGACCCAAACCAGGCCCCAGCCCTTGGCCTTGTTGAGCCTCATCCCGTTGGCCTCAGCCATTGCTCCAGCCTGGCCAGGACCCTCTGCAGAGCCTCCAAGACTGCAGCTGATCAATTCCTACCCAGCCTGGCGCCTGCACAGGCACTGGGGTGCAGGAGGAATCTACATGTGCAGGCCAGATGGGGCCAGTGGAGCAGATCAGAGCCAGCCCTGCCTGCAGGCATTTCCTCTGCGTGTGGGGGAAGCAGCTGGGTCACAGCAGGGGACCCACAGCACCCAGTCACCACCCAGCACAGGGTCCTGAGCTCCCACTGGGCACACAGGCCCAGGTCTGCCCAGGAAGGGAGGGTGCACAGGTCTAGGAGTGTCCTGCTGGGTCCAAGGGGCTATCCCTGCTTCCCATCCAGAAGACAACACAAACATCCCACTTGGATCTGGCAGGCAAAGCATATTGTGCACCTCCACCTTGTGCAGCCCCTGCGTGGGATCCCTGATGGAAGCTGGGCATTTGGGAAGGTCCTGGAATGCTGTCAGCTGCTGGGGAGTGGCACAAAGAGATCCTTTGGCTTCAGCCAGGGATCTACAGGGGGGTTGGCTGGAAGAGACCTTAAAGCTCATTGAGTCCAACCCTGAGCCCAGCACTGCCAGGGCACCACCATCCCATGGCCCTCAGCACCACAGCTCCAGGGCTTTGGAACCCCTCCAGGGATGGGGACTGCACCCCTGCCCTGGGCAGCCTGGGCCAGGCCTGGACAACCCTTTCCAGGAAGAAATTGCTCCTCATGGCCAACCTGAGCCTCCTGTGCAGCAATTTCAGGCCTTTCCCTCTTCTCCTGTTGTTTATGCTCACCTCACTGCATCCTCCTCTCAGGAGCTGTAGAGAGCAACGAGGTCTCCTCTCAGCCTCCTCTTCCCCAGGCTGAACACCCCCAGGTCCCCCAGCTGCTCCTTACCAGACCCACAGTTGAGGTGAGAGTCCTACCCATGCCCCAGGAGGTGCAACCCCAGCCCAGCACTGCACTCACAGGCAGCAAAAGGTGCAGCTTTTGCTACACAAGCTAAGTCCCAAACTTCTCACCATGAAGGACCCAGAGACACTTAAGCCCCCTCTGCACATGCTTCAGGACCTTTCCTTCCTGGTTTAACACAGCCACTGAAGCCCTCCCACCCATCCTGAGCCCCAGGGTCTGGGCAGGGGCTGGGCTGGCACAGTGAATGCTGCTGGGCTCCTCTCCCAGAGCAGCCCTGCCACAGCCACCACCCAGCTGTGGGGTGGGCAGTGGGCTGCCATTCCCACCCCCTCCACACTCTCCCGTGACTGCTGAATGTGACCCTTTGCGGTGGGACACAGCCACCACAGGCTCAGCAGGGCCAGAACAGAGTTTATCAGCTCCAGGAAGGAAAACAAGCCCCAGAAGGAGGCTGCAGCCCAGCTTCAGCCTCTTACTCTTGGCCCTAACCCTGAAGTGCCGAGACTGGGGGGTTGTGCTTTGCAGATGATGCCTGCAAGCTCTTCCCCCCTTCGCCAGGCACCCCCGAAAACTCATCCCACGGCACGACGCTGAGACGCGGAGCTCCACACACCCGAGGCCAGCCGGACAGGGGCCGGCAGCGGCAGCGGCACAGCCCCCGGCCCTGGCCGAGCTCCGCCCTGGGCTCCGCGGCGCCGGGGAGGGAAAGAAAAACAGGCGGCGGGCCTCGAAACTTCCCAAGAAGGGCAAAGCCCAAAGCCTGGCTGGCCAGGGATGGGTGGCATCGGAGCAGAGGCTTCCCCGGGCTCGGAGCACCATGCCCAGGCCGGGCAGGGCAGCAGCGGGTGGGGGCCAGTCCAGCCGGGGCCCCTGCGGGTGGGAGCTGCAGCGCAGGGACCCCATCCCCAAACCGCCCCGGGCTGGGCGAGGAAGTGCCCCCCAGCACCTCATTTCCTGGCCAAGGCTCCCTCGACAGAACTTGTGGTAAACTCCTGACCACGGATGGAAACTCTGCTCGGGCCTGGGGAGCACAAATGCCACCCCCACTCCTCCCTGCCCGGGGTGAGAAACGCTGGGGCAACATCAGGGGCAGAAATCGTCCCCCCAAACCCACCCGTGGGTTGTGTGAGCCCCTCAAGGAATCACTGAGTCACTTTGAGTCTTCTGGAAAAGACCTTTGAGAGCATGCAGTCCAACCATGACCTAACTCTGCCAAGGCTAGGGCTGCCCCATGGCCCTCAGCACCACATCTGGGCAGCTCTGAAACCCCTCCAGGGATGGGGACTGCACCACTGCCCTGGGCAGCCTGGGACAATGCTGAGAACCCTTCCAGTAAGGAAGTTTCTTCTAATGTCCAACCTAAACTTCCCCTGACACAGCCTGAGGCCATTTCCTCTCCTCCCATCACTTGTTCCTAGGGAGCAGAGCCTAACCCCCACCTGGCTCCAGCCTCCTCTCAGCTGCACAGAGCAATGAGGTCTCCCTCAGACTCCTCTGCTCCAGCCTCAACCCCCCAGCTGCCTCAGCTGCTCCTCCCCAGCCCTGTTCTCCAGACCCTTCCCCAGCTCTGTTGCCCTTCTCTGGCCCTGCTCCAGCCCTCCAAGTCCTTCTGGAAGTCACAGCCCAACCCTGACCCCAGGATTCCAGCTGTGGCCTCCCCAGTGCCCAGCCCAGGGGCACAATCCCTGCCCTGCTCCTGCTGCCCACACTACTGCTGCCCCAGGCCAGGCTGCTGGTGCCCTCCTTGCCCAGCTGGGCACTCCCTGGCTCCTCTCCAGCTGCTGGCACCCAGCACCCCCAGGGCTTTTCCTGCTGAGCACTTTCCAGCAGCTCTGCCCCCAGCCTGGAACCTTCCTGGGATTGTTGTGACCCAAGGGCAGGACCCAGCCCTTGAACCCCATCCCATTGCCCCACCAGGACCCCAGGTCCCTCTCTCCTTCTCTGCTCTCCATCAGCTCAGTCCACAACCCCTACTGGTCCCTGGGGTCATTATTCCCCAGATGCAGGACTCTACCCTTGTCCTTGTTGGGTTTCTTTCCATTGCTCCCTGCCCAGCTCTCCACCACATCCAGGTCTGGCACAGCTTGAGGAGGTGTCACCACTCCTCCCAGCTCAGTGCCATCACCAGACCTGCCGGCAGCGCCCCCTGTGCCCTCACCCAGGTCAGCAACGAAGACGCCTAATAGCCCTGGCCCCGACCGCCGAGGGACCCCAGGGCCCTCCAAGCCGCCTGCCCAGCCGCGCCCTCCCGCCCCAGGCCGGGAGCCCACTCACCCCACTTGCGCCGCGCCCGCTGCTGCAGCAGGGGCCGCATCTGCGCCAGGCGCGCGGCGTAGACGTGGGCGTACTGCCGGCCAAAGCTGCGCTGGCCCAGCCGGAAGGGCTGCGAGCAGTCGGCGTAGGCCGCCACGGGCACCCTGCTGAAGGTGCAGGCCTGGCTGGAGGGGGGCCCAGCAGGCCCCGGGCCGTGGGGGAGCCTCTGCCGAAAACATGGTGAATGCCAGGCTAGGAGACGCAGGGCTGGGCACCTGGGGGGGGGGGGGGGCTGGAAAAGAAAAGGACAAGAAATGGGCAAAGGAAGGATGCTGCTCAGTTAGGCCCTCAAGTTCAGCACCCCCACTGTGAACCCCTCCTTAGAATCAGCCCCCACCCCCAAAGTGACCCCCTCCCCCCAAATGCAAACCAGCTCTAGGTCTAACCCCACCCACACCTCGTTTCCCTCCTTTCCAACCCCAGGCCACTCTCCAGCTGCCAGGAAACCTCCAGACCCTGGGAATGGCTCCCTAGAAGCAGCCCCCACGCCCAAACTGACCCCCCCAAAATGCAAACCAGCTCCAGGTCTAACCTCCCACCCCCAACTACCTCACCTCCCCACCTTGTTTCCCTCCTTTCCAACCCTCAAGCTGCCAGGAAGATCCCCTAGACACCCTTCCCAAACCCACAGCCCAGCAGCAGCTCCCCCAGATACACCCTGGACACAGGACTGCTCTGGGACGCCCCCCTCCAAATGCACCCTGCACAGCACCCTGGCACCAGGACCCCCAGGCACTAAGAACCCCTCTCCCCCTGGCACCAGATTTCCCCCCAAGGCTAAGCTTACAAAACGCTCTGACCCAAGACCACCTCCAGGCTCTAAACACAATCCCTAGCACAGGGAACCCCACCCCCAGCCACAGGGAATCCCCTCCCCCCAGCTCCTAGCACCAGGACCCCTCATAGCAGCAGGATCCTATAGGGACCTCCAGGTTCCCAGGGACCCCACAGCTCCTTCCCACCCCCGCCCCAAACCAGGCTCCCTCAGGACACCCCCTGGCAAAAAGACTCCACCTCGGGCCAGCAGGACCTCTCCCAAAACACCTTCTGGCACCAGGGACCCCCAAGAACATCACCGCCCCTAAACACCACGGCCCAGGGCACCCCGAGCCACCCCCCCCAAACAGCAGGACTCAGCAGCGACCCCCCCAGCATCCACCCCCCCCCCAGGAGCAACTCCCGAGCCAAGAGCCCTCCCCAGGTCACCCCTGGCAGAGCCCCACGCACAGAGACCCGCTCAGGGCATCAGGACCACCCCAAAACACCCGGGACCAAGACCCCCGCAGGCAGCAGAACCCTTTAGGGACCCCTCAACCCTTCCCAGCCCCTACCCCCGACCCAGGGCTCCCTTCGGACCCACCGAGGAGGCCAAAGACCCCCGGGAGCCCCAACGGCTCCTGGCCCTCAGTCCCTCAGGACCCCCGGCGGCAGGTCACGGACGGGGACAAGGCAGTGGGGGGAAGGGAGCGCCAGCAGCGCGGAGGGGCTGGGGGGAAGGGGAGAGGAAAAGGCGCGAAAGCCGCAGCGGCGCCTGGCGGAAGTGACGACGGGGGCGGGGCGCGCGGCCACCACCGGGGGAGGGGCGAGGGCGTGGCCGTGGCCCCGGGACCGAGCCCTGGGAGTGCAGCGGCACTGGGGTCCCACGCGGGGCCAGTGTCACCCTGGGGCAAGAGCTTGACCTGTCCCCTCCAGCCGGGTCAGGCTGCCCCGGGCCGCAGCAAGGCTGATCTTGGAATGCCTGCAGGGATGGGACCTCAGCCGCAGCCTCCCTGGGCAGCCTGTGCCAGTCTCACCCCGCCCTCAACAATTTCTTCCTCCTCTCCAGTCTCAGTCTCCCCTCTCCCAGCTCAAAGCCATTGTCCCTCAGCCTGGCACTCCCAGCCCTTCTCCAAAGTCCCTCCCCAGCTCTCCTGGAGCCCTTCAGGTACTGGAAGGTTGCTCTGAGGTCTCCCTGGAGCCTTCTCCTCTCCAGGCTGAACAGCCCCAACTCTCCCAGCCTGTCCCCACAGGGGAGATTCTCCAGCCCTATGAACATCTTGGTGGCCTCCTCTGGACCCTCTCCATCAGGTCCAGGTCTCTCTTGCGCTGGGGTCCCATATCTGGACACAGCCCTGCAAGTGAGGTCTCCCAAGAGCAAAGGAGTAGGATCCCATCCCTGGCAATGGGCACCGGCAGCCCAGAAGGCCCATTGCTGGCTCCTGTCCAGCTTCTCCCCCACCCCTGATGTCCTTGTGTCTCCTGAACCCCCAATCTTTGCCCCCACCCCTGCTGCAGAGATGTTCCCCTCCTGCTTCACCCTGACCCCAGCTGTGCCCTGTCTCCCAGCTGACCTTCAGCATGGCACTGACCCCCTAGGACCCATGGAGCCTGGGAAGGGCAAAGGACATCGGGACTGACTCCTGGAGGGGACACCAGGACAGACCCCTGGAGCCCATGAGGAGCCAGTCCCACCCCCACCTCCCACCCCACACTTTGAGGTCTTGTGGCTGCCCTTCGTGGGGTACCCACACATAGCTCCAAACAGGCTGAGGGCTTTGTGCCATCAGCAGCACCCAGCTCCTGTGGCCTGGGACTTGCATGGGCTCAGGGTAGTTCGGGGGGCTTAGGCAGGGGCCCCACTGCCACGGGGCGGAGGTGTGAGGGAGGAAGGGGTTTGGCCAGCAGCTCTCTCTCCATTTTAAGGGTTTTTGGGTTTCTGTGGCTCTGAGTGGTGCAGCTTTCCCCACAGCCTGCTCCCCAGGCTATAAAAGCCAGCAGGGTGGGATGTGCTGCCTGACACCCACTGCTGTCACCCGCTGTCACCCTCTGCAGGGGCTGGTCATGGCTGCTGCCTTCCTCTTGGTGCTGTTGGCAGTGGGAGGTAATGGGGACCCTTCCTGCCCCATGTCTGGGGGAGCTGGTTGGGGGTATCGTCAGGACAGGCAGCCCAGGGTTGAAGGGTACACATGGGGGTGACATGGGGACAGGGAAGATGGCAGCCTGAGGGGCAAGGTGCTTGTGGATGGGGGGCACAGAGCCTGTGTGGGGACCTGGGGATGGCAGGGCTGGAGTCTGCGTGGGGATGGGCACCCTGGGGCAGGGGGCGGGGGGGGGACGACAGGGGGTATGGGGGTGGGGTGGCAGGGTGTGTGTGTGTGAACCTGGGGACAATGGGGACAGGGTTGGTGTGGGGACAGGCACATAGGGCTGGAAGGGACAGGTCCATGTGGGGGCCTTAAAACAGTTGAGGTCTCCATGGGCACAGGCACCCAGGGATGGGGGCCAGGCAGGAGGGGTGGCAGGGACAAGGCCTGTGTGGGGTCCTGGGGCTGGTGGCAACAGGAGGACATGGAGCCAGGCAGGAGGGGTGTCAGGGGCAGCAGGGATGGGGCTGTGAAGGGCTAAGCACCCAGGGCTGGCAGGGACAGGACGTGTGTGGGGACAGTCTGGGCACCTCTGGGGCACGCAGGGAGCTCGGTGCCAGGCTGTGTTCGCTGTCCCTGTCCCCACTCAGTGGTGCAGGCTGTGGACACCAAGCCCTGCCAGGGTGACCTTGCAACGTGGTGCCAGGACATGGCCACGGCCAGGAGGTGTCACAGGGAGCAGGAGTGCCATGAGCTCTGGGACAGCCTGGCCAAGGTGAGCAGCAGCCACGGGGCAGCCTCCTGCTGCTGTTGGGGCCGTGCCAGGGCCCTGGCACAGCTCTGGGGTCTGCCTTGCGTCCCTGCAGCACGACCTGGCCAAAGGGGACACGGCTGATGGGGACGTGGCTCTCGGGGACACGGTGGCACCGGGCAAGAGCAAGAAGTGCAGCCTGTGCACCAAAATCCTGGAGCAAATGAAGGCGGCGGCAGGGGAGGACCCCGATGAGGTGAGGGCTACGCGGGGTACGGGGTGTGGGGCCAGCGGTCCCCGCCCATAGCCCCGATGCCATCGGAGCTGTCGGTCCCGGCAGGCAGCGGTGGAGGCGGCCCTGGCCAAGGGCTGCCGGGGGCTGGGCAGGCGCCTGGGCCGCGTCTGCAAGCGGCTGGTGAGGAAGCACCGGGAGGAGCTCACGGAGGCGCTGCTGGGCGCGGAGCAGCCCCGCGCCGCCTGCGCTGCCATCCGCCTCTGCCCGGCCTGAGCGCGGCCAGCACCGGCCCTGCAGTGTGACCCTGCAGTGTGACCCTGCAGTGACCCTGACCCTGCAGTGTGACCCCGCATCCTGCACCCTGACCCTGCATCCTCCACCCTGACCCTGCACCCTGACCCTGCACCCTGCATCCTGCATCCCACCCGAATCTTGTACCCTGACCCTGCACCCTGCATCCTGCACCCTGCATCCTGCACCCTGCATCCTGCACCCTGACCCTGAATCTTGCACCCTGACCCTGCATCCTGCACCCTGCATCCTGACCCTGAATCTTGCACCCTGACCCTGCACCCTGCATCCTGCACCCTGCATCCTGCACCCTGAATCTTGCACCCTGACCCTGCACCCTCCACCCTGACATCCTGCACCGAATCTGACCCTGCACCCTGACCCTGCACCCTGCATCCTGCACCCCATCCTGCACCCTGACCCTGAATCTTGCACCCTGCATCCTCCACCCTGCATCCTGCACCCTGCATCCTGCACCCTGACCCTGCACCCTGCATCCTCCACCCTGACCCTGCACCCTGCATCCTGCACCCTGCATCCTGCACCCTGACCCTGTACCCTGACCCTGCACCCTGCATCCTGCACCCTGCATCCTGACCCTGAATCTTGCACCCTGACCCTGCACCCTGCATCCTGCACCCTGCATGCCCTGACCCTGAATCTTGCACCCTGACCCTGCACTCTTGCACCCTGACATCCTGCACCCCAACCCTGCATCCTGCACCCTGCACCCTGCATCCTGCACCCCAACCCCACATCTTGCACCCTGACCCACCCTGACCCTGCACCCTGCATCCTGCACCCCAACCCCACATCCTGCACCCTGACCCTGCACCCTGCATCCTGCACCCCAACCCCACATCCTGCACCCTGACCCTGCACCCTGCATCCTGCACCTGACCCCAACCCCACATCCTGCACCCTGACCCTGCACCCTGCATCCCAACCCCACATCCTGCACGCTGACCCTGACCCTACACCCTGACCCTGCATCCCACACTCTGACCCAGCATCCTGCACCCTGACCCTGCACCCTGCATCCCAACCCCACATCCTGCACCCTGACCCTGCACCCTGCATCCCTGCACTCTGGCCCCACATCCTGAATCCCGACCCTGCATCCTGCACTCTGACCCTGCACCCCACATCCCATGTCCTGCACCCCTCATCTGGAGCCCCATATGCCATATCCCACACCCTGCACCCCTCACCCTGCACCATGCACCCTGCACCCCACATCCTAGACCCTGCATCCCCGTCCTGCACCCCACATCCTGCACCTGAAATCCCACACCCTGCAGTCTGCACCCCACACCCTGCATCCAGTCTCACATCCCAATCCTACCTCCCACATCCTGCACCCCAACCCAGGATGCATCCTGATCCCACAACCTGCATCCCACATTTCCACACCTCCTATTCCCTCTACCCTGCACCCACCCGGGGCTGGGAGGGCTCTTGGGGGTCCTGTGCCTGCAGGAGAGACCCTTTGTAGGGTGGGGGTGACACAGGGAACCCCAAAACACATACTGGAGAGGGCAATGCTGGAGGAGCCACTTTGGCTGGCACCTGGGCTGGGGTCAGGGGGTGACAGTGGGCCCCAGCCCACCGCTCCCCCCTTGTTGTCTCTGCAGCCAGCTCCCAGAGCCACCACCGAGCCCCGACCCTTCCCAGCCACCCCAGGCCCTGTGTCCCACTCCCCACAATAAAGCATCTGGCCCTGAGCCACTGCCTCTGCTGGGAACAGTGGCACTGCCACCCCCTGTGCTGGGCTGTGCGAGGAGCTGGTCCCTTAGGCTGGGGGGGTCCTCTGTGCTGAGGACATGCCAGCGCCATGGAGACCCTGGGGGCAGGGGGGAGGGGGGCAAAGCTCAGGCTGAACGGAGCCTGGGGGCGTTGCTGGAAGGAGGAGATCCCCTGTCTGGGGGGATGGGGACCTTGGGCACAGGGGCCCGTGCAGGGCTGACCCTGGGAGCCTTGGGGACAGGGTCCCAGTGGGGCACAAGGGGACCTTGAGAACAAGGCCTGTGTGGGACACATGGGGGGCTCAGGAGGGGGCTGGGATCAAGATGGGGCCCAGCAGGGGGGCCGTGGGAACGGGGTCTGGGGGGGACATGGGGGGTCTGTGCCCAGTACAGGGTGGGCAGGGTGCAGCCCAGGGCACAGCACCTGCCCCAGCTCTGCAGGGGGAACTCCACCTGGGACAGAAGCTGCCTGACCCGGTGGGCAGAGGGTCTGGCTGTGCTCAGAGCCTGCTCCTGTGCCCTTCCTGGGGGTGCAGGACCCAGCCTGGCACCCCGGGGGTCCTTGGCATCCCCCACTCACTCGTCCCTCCACAGCGCCAGTGCCAGCAGTACCAAAGAGCTTTAGGGTGTTTGGGACTCCTTCGGGTAGGTGCCAGGGGCAGGGTTGGGGGTGTTTGAGGCCATCCTTGGGGCACCTGGGGGTGCCAAGGGTTGGCACAGGCCTCCTGGGGCCACTCCCTGTTCAGGTCCTCCCTGAAGGCCATCAGGAAGTTGACAAAGTTGCTGGGGCACTTCACCTCCTAAGCAGCTCCTCCAGCTTCTGGTCACTCACCTTGGTATGCCCTGGGGGCACTTGGTGACAAGGCCACACGGCAGTGGGCACAGGGACAGCCTGGCCCCGGAGGGGCAGGGGTGCCACTGGAGATGTCAGCTGGAGCACTGGGACATGTCCTTTGGCAGGTAGGGTAAGAGGTGCACTCTCTTCACCCAGGCAGCTCTGGCCATCACTTTCCCCATGCTTGGCACTGCCACTGTCTTGTTCCTTGGCACTGCCTGTTTCAGGCATCACTGTCCCAAACTTGGCACTGCCACCATCCCCACACTTGATGTCATCACTATCCTCCCGATGGCATCATTGCTGTCACCATGCTTGGAGCTGTCACTGTGCCTAACTTGGCATCGCTCCTGTCCTGGCACCAGGACTATCCTGCACTTGGCACCGTCGCTGGCCCCCATTTGCCATCACTGTTGCCTCCCCACTTGGCACTGTCCCTGGCCCCTCTAGCTGGCACCAGCCCCACTCCCACTTGGTGCCATTCCCAGCTGTGAGGTCTCCCTCAGGTGCCCCTGGAGCTGCCCCAGCCCTGCTCTGGGTGCAGCTGAAGCTGTGGAGGGCAGCTGGAGCTGGGGGGGTGTCACCCCAGGATGCCCACCCTGAGCCTCCCCCCGCCCGCAGCTCCTGCAGCTCCAGGCCCTGCAGCAGTCCCACCATGGGCAGGGCTCGGAGGAGCTGCACTGCACCCTCTGGCCCCACCACGAGGTGCGGAAGCAAATCAGGGGCTGGGGATGCCTTGACTCAGCCAATCAGAGTGCAGGGGCTCTTCCCTCTGTGGCGCCAGCCAATCAGAGTGCAGGGGCTCTCCCCTGTGTGGCGCCAGCCAATCAGAGTGCAGCAAGCCCTGCCGCTTGGGTTCTTTGTTTTATTGAGACACTGGACCGCGTCCAGAGAGGGGCAAGGAGGCTGGGGAGGGGTCTGGAGCACAGCCCTGTGAGGAGAGGCTGAGGGAGCTGGGGTTGCTGAGCCTGGAGAAGAGGAGGCTCAGGGAGACCTCATTGCTCTCTACAACTCCCTGAAGGGAGGTTGTAGCCAGGTGGGGGTTGGTCTCTTCTCCCAGGCAGCCAGCAGCAGAACAAGAGGACACAGTCTCAAGCTGTGCCAGGGGAGATTTAGGCTGGAGGTGAGGAGAAAGTTCTTCCCAGCAAGAGAGATTGGCCCTTGGGATGTGCTGCCCAGGGAGGTGGTGGAGTCACCATCCCTGGAGGTGTTCAGGAGGGGACTGGACGTGGCACTTGGAGCCATGGGTTAGTCAGGAGGTCTTTCCCAGCCTTGCTGATTCTATGTTTATTTGGTCCCAGCCAGTTGGATTGCAGAAAATCCCTTTGGATTGGCCCTGGCCAATCAGAGCACAGGGAATCCCCTTAGTCTTGTCCTGGCCAACTGGAACTGAAGGCTGCAGCCAATCAGAGCTGAAGGGATCCACTCCCCTCCTCCAATGAGCTGAGGGGATCCTGGGGCTGCCTCAACCACCCCCGGGGAGCCCAGCCCCCTGCAGTGTCCCCAGCTCTGGGGTCCCCTGCACTTTGGGTTGCCCCATGGGAGCCCCAGTCCCCAGGGTGAGCCCTGGGCCTGTGTGACCCCACAGCTGGCAATGGCCCCAGCCCCCAGGCAGGCTCCAGGAAACTGAAGTGTCCCCAACACCTTGAAGTGTCCCCAGATTTTGGGGTGTCCCCAGGGGTGGCCCAGACCCCCATAGTGATCCCAGATGTCCAAAAGTGTCCCCAGACCCCCAGGACAGCCATGGGGTGCCCCCAGACTACCAATAGGACCCTAGGGTGCCCTAGGAGGGCTCAACACCATGGGGTGCCCCTAGACTCCCAAGGAGACCTTCAACATCCTGGGGTGCCCCAGAGGGATTCCAACACCCTGTCCTAGATGCCACCTCCCATCCCTGGGTGCCCCAAACCCTTTGAGGAACCCCAACACCCTGGGGTGCTCCAGATCCCCAGAGGGACCCCAACACCCCAGGGTGCCCCAGACCACCAGAGGACCACAACTCTCCAACCCCAAAGGGGGCCTCCACATCCTGGGGTGACCCCTGAGCCTGCAGGGAACCACAGACAGCTAGAGGGAGCCTGACCCCCGGGGGTGCCCCAAAACCTTCAGTGGGACCCAAACCTCTGGGGTGCCCCTAGACTCCCAGAAGACCCTCAACACCCTGGGGTGACCCCAGAATCCCAGAGGGACACTAAAGCCCTGCCCTGGATCCTCTAGGGGGACCAAACACTCCAGGGTGCCCAGAGGGCCAACACCTTGGGATGCCCGAAACTTTTGAGGGGACCCAAATCCCTCACCCAGACCTGGGTATCCTTACCCCCTGCAGCATCCCCACCCTGGGGGTGCCCCATGCCTGGCTCCTGGGGGTTCCCTGGTCACTCACCTCCCTCTGGGGGTCCCTGCGTTGCCCCAGAAGTTATCACCCCAAGTTAATGAGGGTGGCAGACATGGGCAGGTTGCCAAACCAAACTGGCACTGCCATGCAGTGCTGGCACCAGAGAGGGACAGAGCGTTTTCAGCTGCTTGGAAATGGAGCTGAGGGGGTCACTGGTGTGCCCCCCTCTTTGGCATGGGCTGGGACCCACTGGACCAAGGTCCCACGCTGCTGGCAGGAGCAGGATTTAGCCCTTGGTGGGGGTCTGCGCCCCCCATTTTTGGTGACCAACACTGTGAGGGGGAGGACAAGGTGTCCCTGAGCTTTGTCCTCTATCTTTGTCCCTGTGGCAGGGACAAGTCTGAAGATCCCCCAAAATAGTTGCCCCATGCAGCTGGCACAGCTACTGTGCCCCCTGGAGCTCAGCATCTGAGATCCCTTGGCCCAGGTAACCCCAACCAGCCCCTGAGCCCCCAGTGGGGGTCTCATCCTCAGCCAAGGGGCTGGGGGTGCACACAAGAGCCCCCACCCATGAGGTTGCATCGGGCACAGGAAGTCCCTTGGCAGGCAGCCCCCGGCAGGGATTGTGGTGAGGAAGAGGAGGGAGCCGGGACCTTCATCAGGCAGCCCCCGGCAGGGTTCGCGGTGAGGAAGAGGAGGGAGCCGGGACCTTCATCAGGCAGCCCCCGGCAGGGTTCGCGGTGAGGAAGAGGAGGGAGCCGGGACCTTCATCAGGCAGCCCCCGGCAGGGTTCGCGGTGAGGAAGAGGAGGGAGCCGGGACCTTCATCAGGCAGCCCCCGGCAGGGTTCGCGGTGAGGAAGAGGAGGGAGCTGTGTCTCAAGCGGCCCCCAGGAGCCGTCCGCACCGACCCCGTTTATTGCGGCGCCCGGAGCCGCCTGGGCCGGTGCCAAACCGCCGCCCGCGTCCGCGCGGAGCCGCGAAGGGGTGAGGAGCGGTGGTCACCTTGCTCCCACCCCCGCGGCCATCCTCCTCCTCCCCCGAGTCCTTGCTCTCGGCCTTCCTCACATGCAGGCCATCTTGCAGGCCACGGCCGAGATCAGCGCCGCGCCGCGCCCGCTGCCCTCCTCCGACTGGATGAAAGTGATGTCGCAGCCGGGCGTCAGCTGCCGCACCGTGGCGTGGAACCGATCCTTGAAGCTGCGGGACGGGACGGGACGGGCGGCGTCAGCGCTGCGGCACACGGGGAGCATAGGGGGAGCGGGGGAGCCCGGCCAGAGAAGGGCTACAAAGCTTTGGGCTCCGAACCCCAGCACGGAGGGGCTGGAGCGGGTCCAGGGAAGGGACCAAGGACACCAAGGAAGGCTCCAGGCTGGGGGCAGAGTGGCTGCAAAGTGCTCAGCAGGAAAGGCCCTGGGGGTGCTGGGTGCCAGCAGCTGGAGAGGAGCCAGGGAGTGCCCAGCTGGGCAAGGAGGGCACCAGCAGCCTGGCCTGGAGCAGCAGTGGTGTGGGCAGCAGGAGCAGGGCAGGGGTTGTGCCCCTGGGCTGGGCACTGGGGAGGCCACAGCTGGAATCCTGGGGTCAGGGTTGGGCTCTGACTGCCAGAAGGACATTGAAGAGCTGGAGCAGGACAAGAGCTGGGCAACAGCTGGAGAAGGGTCTGGAGAAGAGCAGCTGAGGGAGCTGGGGGGTTGAGGCTGGAGAAGAGGAGGCTGAGGGAGACCTCATTGCTCTCTGCAGCTCCTGAGAGGAGGCTGGAGCCAGGTGGGGGTTGGGCTCTGCTCCCTAGGAACAAGTGATGGGAGGAGAGGAAATGGCCTCAGGCTGTGTCAGGGGAGGTTTAGGTTGGACACGGAGAACAATTTCTTCCTGGAAAGGTTTGTCCAGGCCTGTCCCAGGCTGCCCAGGGCAGTCCCCATCCCTGACGGCCTTTCAAAGCTGTGGAGATGTGGTGCTGGGGGCCATGGGGTGGTGGTGCTGGGGCAGTGGTGGGTGATCCTAAAGACTTCTTCCAACCAAAACAACTTCTGTGAGGGAGGCTCTTGGGGATCCTCACCTGGGATGGAGCTTGTAGACAGAGCCATCGACTCCCACGGTGATTTTGAGGGTCTCCTGGCTGCGGCTCTCCCGCATGCGATTGATGACCCCTGCCAGGCCGGCCGAGCACATCTGCGCGGCGCGGGTGGAGACGCTCTCGCAGACCATGCGCACGATGTCGCAGTCCGTGCCCGACGGCAGCAGCTCGAACGCCGTCAGGATGTTGTAGATCTGCTTGCGGTCATCCGAGTCGCTGGGAGGCGGAGAGAGGAGCACGGAGGGAGGGGCATGAAGAGCGTGGGGAGAGAGGAGCAGAGAGGCGTGCGTGGAAAGAGAGGCATAGAGATGGGAGCATGGAGAGAGGAGCAGAGAGGGGAGCATGGAGGGAGGAACATGGAAAGGAGAGCATGGAGAGAGGAGTGTGGAGTGGGGAGCATGGAGAGAGGAGCAGAGACAGGCAAGCATGGAGAGAGGGACGTGGAGGGAGGAGCACATTGGGTGCAGAACCTCAATGTCAGGCAGCTGTAGGGGACTGGTTTGAGGTGATGAGATAGGGGGACCCCAGCATGGGGCAGTCAGAGCAGGTTGCTCTGAGGCAGTAGGAAATGGGGACATCAATAAGGGAGGAAGCAGAGCGTGGTGATGTGATACAGGGATCCTGGCATGGAACACCTTGGTGTGGGGGGACAGGACAGACACCACAGTGCTCCTGCATCACTGTGGGGTGCCAGGATGGACACCTGGGTGTGGGGCAGGGTAAGAGATGGTGTGGGGGTGCTGCCCCCTGCCCAGCCCTGCCCAGCCCTGCCCCATTACCTCTCAATCTGGGACACGAAGCGAGTCTCGAAGGTCCCACGGGTCTTGAGCTTCTCGGAGGCCTCCCCGTTGAAGAGCAGGTTCTCATCCACCAGCTTCAGCAGCACCAGCCGCACGATCTCCCCCATGTACTTCCCCCCAATGATCTTCTCGTAGCTGGGGACACACAGGCCAAGGGGCAGCCATCAGGGCCAGCACTGTGTGTGGGAAGCCCATTCCCACTGTCCCACTTCATTCCTTCCTGGCCTTGCCAGCTGTGGGAGGCAGAGGAGCCCCCAGCCTCGGGGGTACCCGCGATGGGTCCTGCAGCCTGGGCCGAGCCCAGCGTGGCGCAGGTGGGAAGGAGAAAGGTGGGCAGGGAGGATGTGGCTGGGGCTGGGGCTGGGGGGACACAACCAGAGGCTCTGTCCTACTCCTTACAGTTGCTGACCGGGGTTAAGTGAGGTCTCGTCCACCACGCGGTCGTACTCCAGCAGGAACTCGTCCAGCTCCCCCGAGGCGCCAAAGGCTCCCCACTCGGTGTTGACACACATCCTGCCCTCGTCCCCCTCCACCAGCTCCACGTTCTGCATCTCCTCCATGTAGCAGGCATTGCAGCCCGTCCCTGCCAGCAGATACCGCTGCTGGCATCGTGTGGTGGCACTGGGGGGTACCATGCCGACTCCCCAGCACCCACCCGAATGGGGGCTGTGCCCAGAGCTGCCTGTCCCCACCCCAATGTGGCCAAGGGGAGCTCAGCCCTGGTCCTGCCCGGTAGCCCTGGTCCTGCCCGGCAGCCCTGGTCCTGCCCGGCAGCCCTGGTGGGGGCTGGGGACACCCCCTGCAGGGTGCGGGGGCTCTGCATGCTGCTGGTGAGGGCAGCCTGGCCCCGCAGGAGCTGATAAACAGCCGGGCAGGGTGACATGGTGACGTGGTGACACGGTGTTTACCCAGGCCGAGGCACGGTGGAGAGCCCATATGGCCACATGCTTGACGGCACTAAAGACCGTGGGGGGCTGGTGGGCGGCTGGGAGCTGCAGAGGGGCAGAAGAGCCTGCAGGGTTCAAAGCCATCCCTACCCCCCAGCTCTGCAGGAGCAGCACCTCCAGAGAGTCCCCACCAGTTACAGTGAGATGCTGGAGCTGCTGGCAGCCTGGGGAGAGGCCATCCCTTGGGGACAGACCCATGCTGTGGGTCACCAGACCCAGTGCAGTGACCACCCCAAAGGACCCCCAGCACCATGCCAGGGCCAGGTGTTTCTAGCCGGCATCCCAGCCTCAGGAGTGCTCGGTAGGGTGCAGCTGCCACTTGCCCTGTCCTGAGTGTGTGTCCCCTGACAAGACAAGCCCCTGGGGCCACGGGAACACTGCCCCCTCGCCTGTAGCCATCTTACCCACAATCATCCCAACCTCGCACCGGTGATCTTCATAGTAGCAGGAGATCATCGTGGCCACCGTGTCGTTCACCATCGCCACCACGTCCATCTCAAAGTCCTGGGCAGACACCAGGGACAGCTGGGGCCTTGCCCTGGGGGCTGGGCTGTCCCCAAGGGTGCCTCGACCCTTCCCCGGGACACGCCTGGCTCCAGCAGCCCCACCGTGGGGCCAGGCTGGGGGTGCCAGGGATGTCCCCCCCGCCGCAGTGCTGGCACGAGGGCTCGGGGACCCTCACCCCTCGCCGCTTGATGGCATCTCGCAGCAGCCCCACCACGTTGTTCCCTTCCGCCCGGAGGCCTTGAAGCCCTTGGTCCAGTTCAGGAGGATGCCCTGGAGCGAGGGGGAGGCCAAAAGAGGGCTGTGGGTGTAGCTGTGAGGCACAAGGAGGCCCCCCCCAGCCCTCCTGCTGCCCGGCCACCCTGATCACCTTGTCGATGTCCTCATGCCGCACGGGGAAGGAGAAGGTGAAGCCCAGGGGCAGCTTTTTGTGCTTCATCTGATGCTTGTCCAGGAAGTCAGAGATGCACTCGGAGATGTAGTCAAAGAGCTGGAGGAGAGGAGGACAGAGGCTTTGCCAGGCTGGCCACATCCTCTCACTACCCATGGCTGGCCAATGTCCCTACCACAAGTCCCCTGAGCAAGGTCACCTCCCTGCCACCATCAGCTTCTGCCAGCTGTACCCACCCAGGCGTGGCATGGTGTGCCCTGTGCAGGAGGGGGCAGGATGCCCTGTGCGCCCAGCTCACCATCTCGGCTGTCCCTGTCATGGCATCCTCTGGGATGGAGTACATCTGGTGCTTCGTCTTCACCTTCCACTGCCCCTCCTCCCCCTCTCCCACTTTCACCAGCATCACACGGAAGTTGGTGCCACCCAGGTCCAGCGACAGGAAATCTCCAACCTCTGCAAAGCCGTGTGGTGGGAGACACACAAAGTGAGTGGCTCAGGGGGTCTTGGGCCCCTGCTTGGCAAGGGGCAGGGAAGAGGTGACATGGCAAAGGACCAGGAGTGACCCTAGCCCAGCAGCTCCCTACCTGAGCCCTCGGGTGTGGAGCGGACATAGGTGGGCAGCATTTTGACAGAGGCTTCCTCGTGTGTCTCCAGCTTGAGCCCTCGGTCCATCTCCTTCTGCATCCTGTACATCACCTTCTTCAGGTCCTCCTCCTTCAGCCGGAACTCTGACAGGATCCGCTCCACCTGCGGCAGGAGGGATGGCACAGCTGGGCACGGGGCTGTGGGGCACAGGGAGCCTCAACCACAACCAGAGTTTCCTTCCCTTGGTCCTGCTTTGTCCCCCTCTAAACACCTCATCCCAGCTCCCCACTCTTCTCCCTCCAGCCTCACAGGACTAGCGTGAACCACACAGGACAAGTCCTCTGCTGGCACTCCCTGTGAGATGCCCATAGCTGGCACAGCCATCCCTGTGCCATCGCCACAGAGTGCTCGGGGTTGGAAAGGACCTCCAAAGGTCATCTGGTCTCAACCCCTCTGCAGCAAGCAGGGGCTGGCTGTATCGTGGCTGGTGCCATTCCAGTGGGACGTGGACCAGTGTCCTGGGATATCCCAGCTGCTGAATCCCAGCGTCTTTCCCAGCAGGAAGCACTTCCAGTAGTATCATTTAGGAGCTCAGTGCTTCCCACCAAGGACCCCTCTGTGTCCATGAGACAAGGGTGCCGGCATCCTCAGTCCCCTGGGAGCCAGGAGCACCCCAATCCCTGTATCCTACTGGGAGCATCCCTGTCCCTGTATCCTCCCTGGAGCATTCCTACCTCTGTATCCCCCCCGGAAGCATCCTTGTCCCTGTATCCTGCTGGGAATCCCAGGTACCATTTTCTACCCCTCCCACCTGGCAAGAAGAGAGGCTGAGGGCAGGCTGAAGACTTGCCGGGCAGGGCTCCCTCTCCTCGCTGCCCGGGAGAGGCGCAGGGCCCGCGGCAGGGCAGTGCCTGGCAACTGTTTACCCTCTACCGCAGCGAGCCCCGGCTGCGGCGCCGGCACAGCCTCCGTTAAGCAGGGCACCAGGGTAAATCTGGGGCAGGCAGCCCCCGGCCGCCGGATGGAGCTGGGGGAGGAGCGGCCTCGGCCGCTCGGGGCTCGGCCAGATGCAGCCGGTGGCATTAGAGGGCTCATTTGTCACCGGGAGGTGGGCAAGCTTCAAACGCTGCTGCTTGCACTTTCTCTGGCAGATGAATGTTTTCCTGCAGCCTGCGGCTCGTCCCGATTGGTTCCAGGGCGTGAAAGGCTTCGGGATTAGTCTGGAATATCCTGGCACTGGGATTAATCTGGAACATCCTGGGACTGGGATGTGGTTTGGAACAACCTGGCACTGGGATGTGGTTTGGATCATCCTGGCACTGGGATATAGTTTGGAACATCCTGGCTCTGGGATTAGTTTCAAACAGCCTGGCACTGGGATTAGTTTGGAGCATTCCAGCACTGGGATGTGACTTGGAGCATCCTGGCACTGGGACAGCAGCCACTGCCTTGGCTCAGCCAAACCCCCACTGTGCCTCCTGATCATTATTGAGCCCCAAAGTCTGCCCCTCAGCTGCCAGCCCCTCCCCAAGCAGGATGCCACCCCAGGTATCTCCTCACCCCAAGGCTCCTGTCCCGCAGAGACGTTGAGCCTGGGAGACCTCATCCACCACCCACAGCTGGGGAGGATCCTGGACCCTCTCCAGCCATCCTCCCTGGCCTGTGCTGCCACCAGATCCCAGGGGTTCATCAGCACCGACCCCCTGAGGCACACAGCTGCAGCACAGGGAGCGGTGCTGTGGCCAGGGGACTCCTGGTCACCCCAGAAAGGCACTGGAGCAGCCCACGGCAGCAGCATGGTGAGGTTGCCATGGCTCCAGGGGTCTTCATCCCAGGCTAGCCAGAAAAGCCCTGCCAGGAGAAGCGTGGGGCTGGATTTGCTGACCTTGCTGGAGTGGGCAGCTGAGGGCTCTTGGTGTCCATGCTGCAGAAGCTGCCCTGCAGCACCATTTGGCACTGCAGCACCAAGTTTACCATGTCCAGAGGGCGCCCATCTTTGTGGCTGGCACCTGGAGGGTGGCAGCAGAGCCTTGCCCCATCCCTTCTCTTGCTTCTGAAGCAATGAGCTGGGATCTGCCTTGGTGGCTCTGGCTCCTCTCACACCACTAAAAACGGCTCCTGGCTTCCCAAGGAACGCTTTGAGGGATCCCACAGACGTGGCACAGCTGGAAACTGCACTGCCATAGGTGGTGGTGCCATCCACACGCTCCTGCCCCTGGCATGTGCCGTGCCCTGTCGGTGTCCCCCAGACGTGCCAGTCCACAACCTTCTACCTGGGTGCCTCTGTGAGCGCAGTGCCGACTCACTGAAGGGGTCGGGCCCATCTTATCCCAGGGCCAGCAGCCGCTGGGCTGGCATCAAAGATGCCAAGGGTGATGCCCATATGGTGGGGGCACCCTGCAGCAGCCCCACAGACACTCGTGTCTCTGTCTCCAGTCCTCGGTGGTATGAGGACAGGGCACAGCCTGAGACCCACGCACCAAAATGCAGAGCCACAGCTTATGGGGCTGAGTGCCCTCCCTGGAGCATGCTGGGGGTGACCTTTGGGCGGAGGACCCCTGGGTGTGCTGTGGCTAGCCCACAGCAGAGCCTGTGTCCTCCTCGGCAGTGACCTCCCCTCCCGGCCACCTGTGTCCACAGCGGGGACTTCGCTCGGTGAACACCCGCAGAGCCCAGCCACAGACGGCAGGGGTGGCTGGCGAGGACCTGTGCCACCCACCCGTGCCTCCCGCCCCTCCTCCTGATGGCCCCATCGGCGACCTCACCTTCTCCTTCCTGCCGCTCTCCATCCTGGCTCGGTGATCCAGCATGGGGGCAGCTGTCGAGGCAGGGTGGGCTGCGGGCCGAGCTGTCCCCCCTCAACCTCCCGGGCACCCTGCGGCGGTGCCTGGCGTGGGGAGCGAGCCCCCCTCCCCGTCCCGGCTGGCGTGCGGCCGGCGCTGGGCTGCTCCGTCCCTCGCTCCGCCGGCGGCTGCTCCACTTTCGCCGCTTTATCTCATCCGACGGCGCCGGCGCCCGCCCCTTCTCCAGCACCTGCTGAGTAGGGGGGGTCCTGATGTCCCCCCTGACCCCTCAAGCGCAGGGGCAGGGAGAGGGGCCCGGTGCCCTGGGGGGCTCAGCGCTTTCTCCCCACATCTCTGCACGGCGGAGCGACGTGGATCGCGATCTTCCCCTTCGCTTCCTTTCCCTGGGAAACCTTTCTCCGGGCACTCGGGGCGGGTTTTTTCGCGGTGAGGGGTGGAGAGCCCACCCTGGTGGGTTTCTACAGCCAGTGGAGAAGTCCTGGTGCAGCGGCGAGGCTCGGCCGGGACCCCTCCCCGTCGGGGCCGCTGGCCCCGTCATGCGAAGCACCACGCCCCGGGCCAGCCGTGTCCCCCCGCCGCAGTTGTCATACCAACGGCTTGAGGTAGTGGCGGCTGTGGCAAGCACTCCACCGGACGGCTTAGCAACCCGGCAGGCTCCCATGGAGACCGCGCCAGAGCAGGAGGAGCCGGCGGCTCGATGACAAAGGTTACGGCGGCCCGGCGAGGGCTGAGGGTGACAGGGAAGTGTTCCGTGTCCCCCAGGATGGGAAATGCACCCAGCGATGCCCCGGCATCAGTGCCAGGTGTCGTGGTGGACGGACACCAGTTTCAGGGGCACAGGGATGTAGCAATAGCCTCATGCCCCCCCGTCGGTGCTGTCAGACGAGCACTGAGGGAAACGGCGACTCAGGGGAGACCCAATGGGATGCTCCCAGCCACGGGTGGACCCCAAAAGCTCCCGGTGCTGGTTCCTGGCAGCATCCCCTCAGCCACGGACCTGGGGAGGGAGAAGGAAGGGTCCCTGGGAAGCCAGGCTGGGCACTGAGGGGGCTGGCAGCCCCATGGGGAGCTCTGGGGAGGGCATAGGGTTTGTCACGGCAGGGCCTAGGAGGGCTCAGGGTCATCCCACAGCGCCGCATCCCCACCTGGTTCATGACCCTGTGCCCACCCAGTGGGCAGGGGAGGGCTGGGGAAGCCCTGTCTTAGCCATGAAACTCTCGGGGGCCAGAAACTCTTGGGGGGCACCTTGTCAATGTGCTGTCACGCTGTGGCGGACAGCATAGCCACACAGAGGGGTCCCCAGCTCACAGAGGGGTCCCATCCATGGGCAGAACAGCCCCAGCGAGGGGTCCTCACTCTGCAGGTGGGTCCCACGCCACGGGGGAGGCCAGCCCCATAGAGGGACTCGCCCCCCACAGGTGGGACCCCGCCCCCACGGGTGGGACCCGCCCCATGGAGCGAGCCCACGGAGTCCTCCCCCGCAACAGAGGGCGCCACCGCCCCGCAGAGCACAGGGGAAGGGGCTAGCGCGCCCCCTGCTGGAGGCTCTCTGGAGGAAGCCCCGCCCCGTGACACTAGGGCGATGCTGACTGGTTGCCCAGCTCGAGGGCGGACGGGGAGCGCGAGAGTCGGGCGTTCATTGGTCAAGAGGCTGAGGGGGCGAGGGGGCCGGCGCGTGCGTAGAGCGGGCCAGGCTCGTGGCACTTGCCCTCCTCTTGCGTCACTTCCGGCGGCTGCAGTTCTGCTTCCGGGTTGCGCCGCTTCGTCTCTCTTCGGCCGCAGCCCGTCCCGGAGCCGCCGGTACCGCGGGGAGGGCAGGGGGCACCCGAAGGGGCCCGGTTCAGCCACGAGGCGGGGCCGGCGCTGCGGCGTTGAGCTGGGCCGCACCGGGTGGGGACTGCGCTGGACCAGGGCGGTCTGGGCTGAGGCGGGGCGGCGGGAGGCCAGGGGGGCTTGGGCTGGGGGGGCTGCGTTGTACTGGGGGCTGCGCAGGGCTGTGCTGGGGCTGGGTCGTGTCGGAGTTAGGGTTAGCTCTGCTATACTGGGGGCTGGGTTATACTGGGGGCCTCACTGGCTGGGCTGGGCTGGCTGGGGGGACTGGGGGAGGCCAGAGGTCCAGGGGCTTCTGGGGCTGTTGGGTGAGTGCAGGGTGCCTGGGGCAGGCAGTTGGGGTTGGAGGAAGGGGTTGAGTTGGGGTGGGGAAAGGGGGTCTGAGTGAGGCCCTGCTGCCCAGGAGGGTCCCACCAGGTGCCTGGCCCCTGTCTAACCCACTCCCCTCTGTGCCTCCTTCCCCCACCCTGGACAGTGGGAGCCACCACCATGAGGCTCTACAGCCTAAGTGTCCTTTACAAGGGTGACCCCAAAGTGCATTTACTGAAAGCTGCCTATGATGTGTCCACCTTCAACTTCTTCCAGAGGTCCAGGTGGGTGCTGGGGTGGGAGGGCAGAACCTCCACAGGCAGATTTAGGGTAGGGGAGGAACTACCCTGAGTGCTGCAGGGCTGGGCCGGGTTCCCTGAGGGAGATGTGGGGTGGGGAGGGCTGTGTGAGATGTCCCAGGGTTGATCCTGGGGTGGATCTGGAGGATCTCCCCCTGCCCTGGCTCAGGTCAGACTCCTGAGGATAAGCAATAAGAAGCTTTTGGAGGAGGTTCTTCCCATATCCTGCTGCTCTGTCACAGGGGAGGTGGTGGCAGTGGTGACAATTTGCTCCTGAGGGATAAACTCCCCCAGGATGCTCCCTCTGAGGGCCACAGAACCTCGTGCAGTGATTGTTTGGACTGGGGAGCAGGACAAAGCCTTCTTTGCCCTCCAGACAGCCCAGGACCAGTGCAGGAGGCTGGCTCTGGCTTGGGGAACCACCTGACATGGGTGCAGGGAAACCCCTGGGGCTGGCTTCTCTCTCCAGCTCATGCCTGAAACTGGTAGTCACAGCAGCTCCTGGGCCATGGGAGGAGGCTTCTCTTGGTGCCAGGTGGGCAGGGCTGGTCCAGCATCTCCACCTCTCCTTGTAATTAGGTCTTTGGTCTAACCCGAAACCAGTCCCAGCCCACAGACCTCTGCTTGGGTTATTCAGTGGCAGGTGGGACCTGGACAACCATCTGGGCTGTGGGGCACAGAGGTTATGGAGCTGTCCACAGCTGCCAGGGCTGGAGGGGAGCTCCCAGAAGGGTTCCACAGAGTCCTCTCTTAAACCCCCAGCTCTTGATGTTTGTAGGATCACACAATGGGTTGGGTTGGGAGGGACCTCAAAGCTCATCCAGCTCCACCTCCCACCAGCCCAGGTTGCTCAAGGCCTCATCCAGCCTGGCCTTGAACTCTTCCAGGCAGGAGGCATCCACAGCCTCCCTGGGCAGCCTGTGCCAGAGTCTCACCACCCTTGTAGTGTAGAACTTCTTCCTCAGCTCCACTCCAACCCTGCTCTGCCTCAGCTTCAGACCATTTCCCTTTGTCCTGTCCCTCAGGAAAGTTCCTCTGCAGCCTTCCTGCAGGATCCCTTCAGCTGCTGGCAGGCTGCTCTAAGTCCCCCTGGAGCCTCCTCTCCTCCAGGCTGTACAGCCCCAGCTCCCCCCAACCTCTGCCAAGGGCCAGGAATGCAGTGAGAGGAGAGATGGAGGGAGGAAGCTCTTTGGCTGCTTCCTCTGGGATCCTCCTCTGGATCTGTGCCAGCTGCGAGCAGCTCCCTAGAGCAAGACCAGGTCCATCCCCTGCTGGAGTGCAGTGTGGAGAGGTCCTGGGGGTGGTTCGGCTCTGCAGGCCCCAGAAACCCAGCTGGGTCAGGGTGACACCAAAGTCACCATCCAGCCACAGGGGCTGGGGAGACCCCTAAGGAATGTGGGGACTGAGGCTGGAGCTGCTGCCAGTGGGGTACAGCACTGAGGGAGCTGGTCCGTGCCATGCTGCTGTCGATCGGGGTCCCTGGGCGCCCCCCCGCGGCGGGTCCCTGGGCGCCCCCCCCGGCGGGTCCCTGGGCGCCCCCCCCCCCGGCGGGTCCCTGGGCGCCCCCCCGTGCACCAGTCAGGGGTTCCTCAGTGCCCCCTGAGGATCCTCAGCAGTGCTCTGTGTGCTGCTAAGCCACTCAAGCCAAGTTCAGCCCTGGACATGAGCTCTTCGCTGCAGCTGGAGGGCCCTGGCTGGGGCTGCAGGTGCTGGGTAGTGGCTGCAGCTTGGTCACAGCTCAGCCACCTCCCTGCTCCCCAGAGGTGCTGGTGGGGCTGTGGGGAAGGGGTTGAGTCCATCCAAGGTGCCAGGGGCTGTGGGCAGATGATGTCCCCTCTTTGGTCACGGCATAGTGGAGCAACCTGCTGCAGTGGAGGCTGTCCCTGCTGACTGCAGAGGGGTTGGGTGGCCTTGGCAGGTCTCTTCCAGCCCATCCCTTTGTGTGTGCAGCGTGCAGGAGTTCATGACCTTCACCAGCCAGCTGATTGTGGAGCGCTCACAGCTGGGCAGCAGAGCCTCAGTCAAGGAGCAAGGTAAGAGGGGACTGTGCCCAGAGGTGGCCACATCTGCTCCATCCTCCTCTGTTTGTGTCCAGGTGAGCTGGGAGGCCTCCATCCTGCAGTGCTGGGGCAGCTCTGGAGGCCTCAGCACAGACAGGGACCTGTTGGAGCAGGGCCAGAGGAGCCCACAGCAGTGCTGGCAGGGCTGGAAGCCCTCTGCTGTGAGGCCAGTCTGGGGGAGTTGGGGTTGTGCAGCCTGGAGAAGGGAAGGCTCCAGGAAACCTGGTGGCCTTGCAGTGCCTCAAGGGCTGAGCAGAAAGCTGGGGACAGAGTTTTGGGCAGCACCTGTTGGGACAGGCCAAGGGGGAGATGGTTTGGGCTCCAAGAGGCAGATTGAGAGTGGAGAGAAGGAGAAATGTTTGGCACTGAGGGTGGGGAGAGCCTGGCCCAGGCTGCCCAGAGAGCTGGGAGCTGCCCCAAGCCTGGCACCATCCCAGGTCAGGTTGTTTGGGGCTGTGAGCAACCTGCTCTGGCTGGGGACGTCCCTGCTGGGTTGGGCTGCATGAGCTTGGAAGGTCCCTTCCCACTCAAACCAGTCTGGGGTTCCAAAGGTGTGAGGTGGCAGAGCCCAGCCTGCCCTGCAGGAGGTCACAGGAGGAGCAGGGAGCTGCCTGCCACCTTGTGGCCCCTGGGCCACCCAGAGCTGCCAGGCTCTGTGTCCCTCAGCTGTGCCACTTTGTTCCAGCTGCAGTCCCCAGAGGTGTGGCTGTGCCTTGCCCTAGGCCCTGCCATGCCAGTCCAGGCTCTGTGCCCTGGGCTCCTCACTGCCAGCTTCCAGAGCTCTCAGACATGCAGAGTGTGGCCTGGAGGTGGCTGCTCTCATCTCCTGAAGCTCTTGGTGGGCTGATTGTGACCTTCTCTTGAGCCTTTCCCACTCATACTCACAGAAGGGTTTGGGTTGGAAGGGACCTCAAAGTTCATGCAGTGCCAACACCCTGCCATGGGCAGGGACAAGGCCTCACCCAGCCTGGCCTTGAACACCTCCAGGGAGGAAGCAGCCACAGCCTCCCTGGGCAGCCTGTGCCAGGCTCTCCCCACCCTCACTCTCAACCATTTCTTCATCTCCAGTCTCAATCTCCCGTCTCCCAGCTCCCTCAGCCTGGCACTCCCAGCCCTTGTCCAAAGTCCCTCCCCAGCTCTCCTGGAGCCCTTCAGGTACTGGAAGGTTGCTCTGAGGTCTTCCTGGAGCCTTCTCTTCTCCAGGCTGAACAGCCCCAACTCTCCCAGCCTGTCCCCACAGGGGAGGTTCTGCAGCCTCTGAGCATCTTGGTGGCTCCCTCTGGACCCTCTCCAACAGCTCCAGGTCCTCCTTGTTCTGGGGGCTCCAGAAGGTGGTTGGGGGGTGCTGGGAGGGGCTGCAGGGGCCAGGTGGGAGGTGGCTGTGGCCCTGCAGTGACAGAAGCTCTCTGCCCAGAGTACCTGTGCCACGTGTGCCTGCGCAGCGATGGGCTGGCCGGCGTGGTGGTGGCCGACACCGAGTACCCCCAGAGAGTCTGCTTCACCTTGCTGGACAAGGTGAGTAGGGGCTGGCGGCGGCTGCTAGAGCCGTGCAGGGGCTGGTGCAGCCATGCAGGGGCTGGTGCAGCCATGCAGGGGCTGGTGCAGCCGTGCAGGGGCGTGCAGGGGCTGGTGCAGCGGCTGGGGCCGTGCAGGGGCTGGTGCAGCCGTGCAGGGGCTGGTGCAGCGGCTGGGGCCGTGCAGGGGCTGGTGCAGCGGCTGGGGCCGTGCAGGGGCTGGTGCAGCGGCTGGGGCCGTGCAGGGGCTGGTGCAGCGGCTGGGGCCGTGCAGGGGCTGGTGCAGCGGCTGGGGCCGTGCTGGGGCTGGTGCAGCGGCTGGGGCCGTGCAGGGGCTGGTGCAGCGGCTGGGCCGTGCAGGGGCTGGTGCAGCGGCTGGGGCCGTGCAGGGGCTGGTGCAGCGGCTGGGGCCGTGCAGGGGCTGGTGCAGCGGCTGGGGCCGTGCAGGGGCTGGTGCAGCCGTGCAGGGGCTGGTGCAGCGGCTGGGGCCGTGCAGGGGCTGGTGCAGCGGCTGGGAGCCGTGCAGCGGCTGGGGCCGTGCAGGGGGGCTGGTGCAGCGGCTGGGGCCGTGCAGGGGCTGGTGCAGCCGTGCAGGGGCTCGTGCAGGGGCTGGTGCAGCCGTGCAGGGGCTGGTGCAGCGGCTGGAGCCGTGCAGGGGCTGGTGCAGCTGTGCAGGGGCTGGTGCAGTGGCTGGAGCCGTGCAGGGGCTGGCAGCAGTGGCTGGAGCCGTGCAGGGGCTGGTGCAGTGGCTGGAGCCGTGCAGGGGCTGGCGCAGCCGTGCAGGGGCTGGTGCAGCGGCTGGGGCCGTGCAGGGGCTGGTGCAGCTGTGCAGGGGCTGGTGCAGTGGCTGGAGCCGTGCAGGGGCTGGCAGCAGCGGCTGGAGCCGTGCAGGGGCTGGTGCAGCTGTGCAGGGGCTGGTGCAGCGGCTGGGGCCGTGCAGGGGCTGGTGCAGCGGCTGGGGCCGTGCAGGGCTGGTGCAGCGGCTGGGGCCGTGCAGGGGCTGGTGCAGCGGCTGGGGCCGTGCAGGGGCTGGTGCAGCTGTGCAGGGGCTGGTGCAGCGGCTGGAGCCGTGCAGGGGCTGGCAGCAGCGGCTGGAGCCGTGCAGGGGCTGGCGCAGCCGTGCAGCGGCTGGGGCGTGCAGGGGCTGGCAGCAGGCTGGGGCCAGGGGTGGCAGCAGCAGCTGGGGGTGCAGGGGCTGGCAGCAGCAGCTGGGGCCGTGCAGGGGCTGGTGCAGCTGTGCAGGGGCTGGCAGCAGCGGCTGGGGCCGTGCAGGGGCTGGCAGCAGCGGCTGCAGCTGTGCAGGGGCTGGCGCAGCCGTGCAGGGGCTGGCAGCAGCGGCTGGAGCTGTGCAGGGGCTGGTGCAGCGGCTGGAGCCGTGCAGGGGCTGGTGCAGCTGTGCAGGGGCTGGTGCAGCGGCTGGAGCCGTGCAGGGGCTGGTGCAGCTGTGCAGGGGCTGGTGCAGCGGCTGGAGCCGTGCAGGGGCTGGCAGCAGCAGCTGGAGCTGTGCAGGGGCTGGTGCAGCGGCTGGAGCCGTGCAGGGGCTGGTGCAGCGGCTGGAGCCGTGCAGGGGCTGGTGCAGCGGCTGGAGCCGTGCAGGGGCTGGTGCAGCTGTGCAGGGGCTGGTGCAGCGGCTGGAGCCGTGCAGGGGCTGGTGCAGCGGCTGGAGCCGTGCAGGGGCTGCTCTGCAGAGTCCCTTCCAGACCGCCTTGTGCCATGGCAGGCAGTGACCCTCCTGCTCCAAAGCTGGGGACATCAGCCCAGGGATGCTGGGGGAGGCTGTGGCTGTGCCCTGCCTGGGGGTCGTCAAGGCCTTGAGCAGCCTGGTCTGGGGAGGCCTTGCCCATGTGGATCAGAGCAGAGCTGGGCAGGACCTGGTGCCCGCTTGTGCAAGCTGGCAAGTGCCAGCTTGGCCTGCTGGGACTTGTGCCCAGCTGCCATATCTTCCCAGCCTCCTTTGGGTTTGGTGTGGCACAGCTGGGTGCAGCCACACTCCTGGCACTGCTGAAGCTGTTGGTGACATCTGCCCTCCTGCAGGGTGCAGGGCTTTAAGGTCAGGCAGGGACAGCCACCTCTGCCTGCTGTGGGCACCGCTGGGTTGGGCACCGCTGGGTTGGGCACCGCTGGGCTGGGCACTCACCAAGGAAGTTTGGTTCTGTCTCCTCCTTCAGCAGGTAGAAGAGGGAATTAGCAGGAGGAGGAAGCCTCTCATGTGAGGAGGAAGCTCCTCCTGGCCGTGCCCCTGGGGCTGTAACTTCTCCCTGTGCTGCAGGTGCTGGAGGACTTCTCCCGGCAGGTCCCCAGGAGCGAGTGGCCCTCAGGGTCCCCTGGCACCATCAGCTACGAGGCGCTGGATGGGTACCTCAGCAAGTACCAGGTGGGGGCTGGGCAATGCTGCCCACATCTCCCGGGGCCGGGGGCACAGGTGGCACCCTGGCCTGAGGCCCAGGGGGCAGCAGTGCCCATGCCAGGCTGTTTCTCTCCAAGAACCCTCGAGATGCTGACCCCATGACCAAAGTGCAGGCAGAGCTGGATGAGACCAAAATCATCCTGGTAAGGACACCAGGGGCTGTGGGAACACTTCTGGGGTGCAGGGGGCCTGCAGGTGAGGCGCTCTCCATCCCTGGAGGCATTCCTGGCAGCTGTGGGAACTGCCCCGCCCCTGCCGTTGCCCCGCCCCTGCCGTTGCCCCCCGTTGCCCCTGCCGTTGCCCCGCCCCCCTGCCCCGCCCCTGCCGTTGCCCCGCCCCTGCCGTTGTGTGCTGGCACCTCCCCACCTTTATGGAGCTGGGATTGTTCCCGGGATTGTTGTGGACCCAGGGTGGCTGCAGGAGGGCAGAGGCTCCCCCCGGGTGGTACCTGAGGGCTGGTGAGGGTGCCAGGGTCAGAGCTGGCTGCTCTTGGCAGCACAACACGATGGAGTCGCTGCTGGAGCGAGGGGAGAAGCTGGACGACCTGGTGTCCAAATCAGAGGTGCTGGGGGCACAGTCCAAAGCCTTCTACAAAACTGTGAGTGGAGGTCTTCACCCCTGGGGGGTCGCCATGCCCTGAGGAGGTGGGGCTGGGGTAAAGCCTGGGCAGAGGCTGTGGAACAAGGTGCCAATGTGCAGCAGCTCTGGGCCTCAGGGGAGCTTGGTTGCCCAGACCCTGACCACAGAGCCCCTCAGGCTGTTCCTTGCCCTGCAGCTGCAGGAGGGGGACACTGATCCTGGTGGCTGGTGAGGGCTGCAGCTGAGGGGGACAGATCTGTGTCAGGAGCATGGGGACGTGAGGCATACATCACCACATAGCAGCCAGGAGGGCTGGCACTGTGCTGGCTTAGAATCATGGAATGGTTTGGGTGGGTGGGAAGGGAGCTCTGGAGCTCAGCCAGCCCAAGCCCCTGCTCCAGCAGGGCACCCACAGCACCTTGCCCAGGGGCACAATGCCCAGGGGGGTTGGAAGCTCTCCAGAGGAGACTCCACAACCTCTCTGGGCAGCCTGCTCCAGGCCTCCAGCACCCTCACACCAAACTACTTGCTCCTCTTCTCTAGCTGGCATCTCCTGGGTGCCACTTTCTGCCCCTTGCCCCTTGGCCTGTCCCTGGGCACCGCTCAGCAGAGTCTGGCCCCAGCCTCTTGCCCCCCCCCCAGCTCCTTCAGCTCTTGCTGAGCATTGCTCAGCTGCCCTCTGGGGCTGCTCTCCTGCAGGCTCTCAGCCCCAGGCCTCTCAGCCTTTGCTGCTGCCAGAGCTGCTCCAGGCCCCTCAGCAGCTTCCCAGCCTGCCCTGGACTCTCTCCAGCACTTCCCAGTCCCTCTGCAAGTGGGGAGCCCAGAGCTGGAGGCAGGACTGCAGCTGTGGGCTCCCCAGGGCAGGGCAGAGGGGCAGCAGAGCCTCCCTTGCCCTGCTGCCCACACTCTCCTCCCTGCAGGCTCGCAAGCAGAACTCCTGCTGTGCCATCATGTGACAGGAGCCTCTGCAGCTCCACACCACCTCTGGACCTCTCTGGACCTCACCCAGGCCTCCTCCCTTCAGCCCTCCCCCAGGACAGCACCTGGAAGCCCAGGGAGGGTCACCAGGCCTGGGCGTGCTCAGTGCCAAGGCCTTGGGTGATGATTTTTCTCATCTCCACGGTTTGCCAAGGCCTGGGGCTGGCTCCCATGGGTGGGGGCAGCACCAGAGACCCCTCCTCCCTTTTCTGAGGGTGGTTCAGACCATGGGGTGCCCAGATGTGTGCCCACCCTGCCTTGACAACACTACAGGCAGTGCCTCGTGCCTGGCAGTGCCAGGGCTGGGGAGAGGAGCTCGGGGGGAAGCTTTTATGAGACTGATCCTGGGGTGGGGGAGAGGGGTGGGAAGGGAGGCAGAGGGCACTGCCTTCAGCTGGGGGCCACTCGCTGCTGGCTGACTGCCTCCCTGGGCAGCTCTTCCCAGTGCTGCCCCTCAGGCCTGTGGCTGGGGAAGGGGCCAGGTGGGTGATGTGAAGGGGGTCACCTCTGGGCCCTTCTCCTTGTGCAGTGTTGGGATGTGGGAAAGGGCTAAGCTGGGCTGGGATGGGGGATGAGAAGCCCATGGCCCCCCTCTGCCTGCAGCTGGCTCTGGAGGGAGGCTCTGTCCCCCACAGTGCTGCCTGGGCACACTTCTCAGCCCTCTGTTTCTCAGCTGGGGAAGGGGAGCAGGGCAGAGCAGGGGGCCAGGCTGGAAACCACCCCCAGTGCTGGGGTCCCTGTGCCAGCAGCCACTTGGTGGCTTCCCCACGCTCGGAGCTGTCCCTTCCCTGCGCCCATCACGCTGGCTGAGCTCAGCAGCATCTGGGGACCACTCACAGCCCTTCCTTCCTCCTCTCCCTCCTTCAGCAGGGGCAGAGCTTCGGCTTGAGGCTTTATCATGAGCGGTGTCGCTGTCGTTCCCGGGCCGGGAGGGATAAAATGTGTCTTTGGCGGTTGCTTGGCTCTGCCTCTCTTTGTGGCTTCTCGGCGGGGAGGGGATTTGAGCCGCGGGGCACTGGCACCGGCACAGGGGACCGGCGCAGCCGCGGGGCACAGACGCAGGGGACAGGCAGAGCCGCGGGGCACCGGCACAGGGGACCGGCGCAGCCGCGGGGCACAGGCGCAGGGCAGGCGCAGGGCACGGGGCACCGGCACAGGGGACCGGCGCAGGGGACGGGGCACAGGCGCAGGGCACAGGCGCAGGGCACCGGCAGAGCCGCGGGGCACCGGCACAGGGGACCGGCGCAGCCGCGGGGCACAGGCGCAGGGCACCGGCAGAGCCGCGGGGCGCCGGCACCGCCGCAGCTTTCTTCCCTCCCCCCGGTGTGGGGCTTTGGGTGTTTTGGTTTTTTTTTCTCTCCTGGTCACTTCTTTTTCCTCATAATTTATTTGCAGTTTTCCCGAGACAAAAACGAAATCAGAGTCATCATTTACACTTAACAAGGCTCAGAAAGAAAAGACGAAAGGCTCGGGGTGGTTGGAAGGGGGAGGAGGGAAGGTTGGGGGGATATGCCGGGGCGGGGGGAGGAGGTAGGGAGAGGTGTGGAAAAAGAATGAGAAAAAGGGGAGGAGGAGAAGAGAAAAAATTTGGCAACGATCTACCAGCATTCATGGGACAGTAACAGCTCAGCTCAGCTCCTCGACATAACAGCGTTTAGCGCCCGAGGGTTGCTCCCGCGCAAAGGGCATGCAGAAAAAAACCGTCAGAATTAGGAAAAACAAACCAAAAAGAAAACCAGAAGAGATTCCCCGGCCCACCCCGCACCCCCCACCCCCCCCCCCCCAGCCAAAAACCAGCCCCCAGCAACACACGGCGAGAGAGGAAGGAGAGAGAACCGTGGCCAAGCCTGGAGGGTGCCTGGAATCGGTGGTGATGCCTCTCGGGGAAGAGGTTGGGGGGGTAGGAGCAGCCGCTTTGGGCCGGGGCTGGGGGGCACTGCCAGCACCGCTGTGCCTTTGGGAGGGTGGGCGGGGGCGGCGGGCCCCCCCTGGCACCCCGCGGAGCAGCCTGTGCCCCCTAAGAGACCCTTCTCTTAGTCTAAAGTGCTTTCGATGCTGCGGCGGTGCTGGCTGGATCGCGCCGGCCCCCTCTGCTCCGCAGCCCCCGGTGCGAGGCACCCGCACCCCCTCACCACAAACCTGCCAGCACCTAGAACCCAGCCGCCCGCCTGCCCGGGGAGGGGGAAAACGGGGTGCTAGGCTTTGTCACCGAGATGGGGACCGGCGCTCAGCGGGGGTTCCTCCCAAGGCGCCCCTGCGCCAGCAGCGCCCCGGGGACAGCGTGGACCCCCTGCGCGCAACGCTCCCGGGGGTAGCGCCGCCCTCTGGGGAGGGGAGTGGGGGTCTGTCCATCTTTGCCCTCCCGTCTCATTTGCCAGCCGGCAGCTCCCCCAGCACCCCGTGGCCGAGGCCCCCCGGGAATTCAAAAATAAAGAGCTCTCTATGTACAGGGGCCCGGGCGGGGGGAGCGAAAGCGGAGCCCAAAGAACGACCACCAGCGACAGCGACACGCCACAAACACAGCCAGGGAGGGGGCGACGCTCCGGGACCCCCACCCCCGCCAGCCGGGAGACACCCCCAAGGCAGAGACGAGCAGAGAGGAGGGAGAGAGGGGGCCCCCGGCTCCCCCCCCACCCGTGGCCGAGCGGCTGCGCTGGGTTTTGGGGGTGCGCTGGGTCGAGTTCGGCGCTGTGGGCTTTTTTTTTCCCTTTTTTTGTGTGTTTTGTCTGTTTTTGTTGCTTTTTTCCCTTTTTTCCCTGTTTTTGTTGGAGTTGTTCTCGTCGGTTTGGCTTTTTTTTTTTTTTTTTTCCTTTTTTTTTTGTCTTTTTGTTTTCTGCAAACACAGGCACTGGAAGGGGGAGGAGAGGGGCCGGGGCGGAGGGGGGGGACAGGCATGCGGACGCGTGCTGAGGGGCCGCAGCTCCGGCTGCCGGCTCGGCTCCCATCGCCGTCTCCGTCGGGCTGGAACCAGGACAGCAACCGCCAGGCTCTGCGGGACGGGGGTCAGCCAGGAGCAGGGCACCCTGAACCCCAACCCTCAGAGGTCTGCGGGACAGGGGTCAGCCAGGAGCAGGGAACCCTGAACCCCAACCCTGAGAGCTCTGCGGGACGGGGGTCAGCCAGGAGCAGGGAACCCTGAACCCCAACCCTGAGAGCTCTGCGGGACGGGGGTCAGCCAGGAGCAGGGCACCCTGAAACCCAACCCTGAGAGCTCTGCGGGACGGGGGTCAGCCAGGAGCAGGGCACCCTGAACCCCAACCCTCAGAGCTCTGTGGGACGGGGGTCAGCCAGGAGCAGGGCACCCTGAACCCCAACCCTGAGAGCTCTGCGGGACGGGGATCAGCCAGGAGCAGGGAACCCTGAACCCCAACCCTCAGAGGTCTGCGGGACAGGGGTCAGCCAGGAGCAGGGAACCCTGAACCCCAACCCTGAGAGCTCTGCGGGACGGGGGTCAGCCAGGAGCAGGGAACCCTGAACCCCAACCCTGAGAGCTCTGCGGGACGGGGGTCAGCCAGGAGCAGGGCACCCTGAAACCCAACCCTGAGAGCTCTGCGGGACGGGGGTCAGCCAGGAGCAGGGCACCCTGAACCCCAACCCTCAGAGCTCTGTGGGACGGGGGTCAGCCAGGAGCAGGGCACCCTGAACCCCAACCCTGAGAGCTCTGCGGGACGGGGGTCAGCCAGGAGCAGGGAACCCTCAGCCCCAACCCCAAGAGCTCTGCAGAACAGGGGTCAGCCAGGAGCGGGGAACCCTGAACCCAACCCTGAGAGCTCTGCAGGACAGGGGTGAGCCTGAGCTGAGGCACCCAAACCTCAACCCCATGAGCTCTGTGGGGAGAGGGTGAAACAAAACTGGGGCACCCGGGCGCTCCTGAACCCCAAACTCAGATCCTGCACACTCTGTGGGGTGAGGGTGAACCCAAACTGGGGCACCCACACTCCTGACCCCATGTGGTCTCCTAGATAGGGATGAGCCTGAACCAGGACCCTCAGATCCCCAGGGATGAGGGTGAGCTGAACTGGGACACCTTGGCACCCTGACCCCCAACCCCAAGAGCTCTGCAGGGATAGGGGTGAGGCTGAACCAGGGCACCCTGAACCCTGACCCTGTGAGCTCTGCAGGGATGGGGGCAAGGCTGAAAGAGGGCCCCTAGGCTTCAATCCAGCGATGAGTTAACCTGAACCAGGACACCCTGGCGCCCTGAAGCCTGGTGCTGCTGTGAAGGGGTTAGGCTGAACTGTGACACCTTGGCACCCCAAACCCTGACCCCAAGAGCTCTGCAGGAGTGGGGGCGAGCCTGAACCAGGACCCCAAACCCCAGCCCACTGACGGGGTTAAGCTGGACCAGGACACCTTGGCACCACAAACCCCAACCCTGTGAGCTCTGAGGGGATGGGGGTGAGCCTGAACCAGGGTGCCCAAGCCAGGGATGGGAGCCCGCCCAAGCCAGGTCACCTTCGCACCCCCGAGCCCCTGCTCACCTTCACTGGAGGGGGCGACCGGGGCCCCCGAGCCGTGGAAGTGGACGTTCTGCCACTTGCCGTCGCGGCGGTGCCAGACGCGAGTCTCCTCGGACTGGCTGGTGCGGGGCCGGCCCTGGGCGTCGATGTACTGTGTCAGGCGGATGTAGGCGATGCAGGCTGCGTCCTCCCCGATGACGTGCACGTGGGGGTTGAGAATCGTGGTGTGGATCGGCTTATTGTTCTTGGACAGCACTGCGGGCACGGCACGGCTTGGCTCGGCTCGGCTCGGAACGGGCAGGGAGTGGGCAGGGGGATGGACTGGGAACAGGTACAGGGATGGGCAGAGACCAGGCAGGGGACCAGGCAGGGGAATAGGCAGGGTAGACCGGGTGTGGGCAGAGCGTAGGCAGGGCAGGCAAGGTGCAGGCAGGGCAGGCAGGGTGGGCAGGGGGCAGGCAGGGAGGCAGGGTGCAGGCAGGGTGGGCAGGGTGCAGGCAGGGTGCAGGCACAGTGCAGGCAGGGGGCAGGGTGCAGGCAGGGGGGGCAGGGTGCAGGCACAGTGCAGGCAGGGGGCAGGGTGCGGGCAGGGGGGCAGGGTACGGGCAGGGGGGCAAGGTGCGGGCAGGGGGGCAAGGTGTAGGCAGGGGTTGGGCAGGGTGCGGGCAGGGTGCGGGCAGGGGGGCAGGGTGCAGGCAGGGGGGCAGGGTGCAGGCAGGGTGCGGGCAGGGTGTAGGCAGGGGGGCAGGGTGCAGGCAGGGTGTAGGCAGGGTGCGGGCAGGGGGGCAGGGTGCGGGCAGGGTGTAGGCAGGGTGCGGGCAGGGGGGCAGGGTGCGGGCAGGGTGTAGGCAGGGTGCGGGCAGGGGGGCAGGGTGCGGGCAGGGTGTAGGCAGGGGGGCAGGGTGCGGGCAGGGGGGGCAGGGCAGTCACTCACAGTTCTCGAAGTAGAAGCGGTGGAAGTCCATTCCCTCCACCAGGTTGCCCAGGGCCTCGGGCTCGAAGGAGGTGAGCCCCGGGTCGCAGATCTTCCTGCAAGGCACTGGGTGAGCTGCGGCACGGCCCCACCCCAGGCCCCGCCCCAGGCCCCACCCCAGGTACACTCACGCATAGGCCTCGAAGTCGCCGTTGTTGACAGCCTCGATCAGCTGCTCTGTGATCTTGATGATCTCCTGCTTGCGGGCTGCGGGGGGCACACGGACACGGGGGCACACGGACACGGGGGGCACACGGACACCGTCACTGCCCGGCCACCCCCAGGCCCCGCCCTGCACCAGGGTCCCCGGAGGCAGGGGAGAGGTGGGAAGGAGGGGGACGGGTGGTGGGGGCCGGGGGGAGGGGGACACATGCATGGGGAGGGGCTGTGGAGAAGGGACATGGGGAGGAAGGCTTGGGGACAGACAGACCGACCATGGGGACAGATGGACCTTGGGACAGACAGACCATGGGGACACACCCTGGGGACAGAGAGACAGACCATGGGGACAGACACACCTCGGGGACAGGTGGATGTTGGGTACAAGCCCAGGGACCTCTGCATGCCCAGGACCCCCAGCTCTGCCACACCAGGATCAGCACCCCCAAGGCCCAGGGGTCCAGCATCCTCCCAGCGCATCCCAGTGCTGCCCAGTGCCATCTCGGTGCCCTCCCAGCGCATCCCAGTGCTGCCCAGTGCCATCTCGGTGCCCTCCCAGCGCATCCCAGTGCTGCCCAGTGCCATCTCGGTGCCCTCCCAGCACACCCCAGTGCTGCCCACTGCCATCTCGGTGCCCTCCCAGCGCATCCCAGTGCTGCCCAGTGCCATCTCGGTGCCCTCCCAGCACACCCCAGTACTGCCCAGTGCCATCTCGGTGCCCTCCCAGCGCATCCCAGTGCTGCCCAGTGCCATCTCGGTGCCCTCCCAGCGCATCCCAGTGCTGCCCAGTGCCATCTCGGTGCCCTCCCAGCACACCCCAGTGCTGCCCACTGCCATCTCGGTGCCCTCCCAGCGCATCCCAGTGCTGCCCAGTGCCATCTCGGTGCCCTCCCAGCACACCCCAGTGCTGCCCACTGCCATCTCGGTGCCCTCCCAGCACACCCCAGTGCTGCCCAGTGCCATCTCGGTGCCCTCCCAGCGCATCCCAGTGCTGCCCAGTGCCATCTCGGTGCCCTCCCAGCGCATCCCAGTGCTGCCCAGTGCCATCTCGGTGCCCTCCCAGCACACCCCAGTGCTGCCCAGTGCCATCTCGGTGCCCTCCCAGCGCATCCCAGTGCTGCCCAGTGCCATCTCGGTGCCCTCCCAGCGCATCCTAGTGCTGCCCACTGCCATCTCGGTGCCCTCCCAGCGCATCCCAGTGCTGCCCAGTGCCATCTCGGTGCCCTCCCAGCACATCCCAGTGCTGCCCAGTGCCATCTCGGTGCCCTCCCAGCACATCCCAGTGCTGCCCAGTGCCATCTCAGTGCCCTCCCAGCGCATCCCAGTGCTGCCCAGTGCCATCTCGGTGCCCTCCCAGCACACCCCAGTGCTGCCCAGTGCCATCTCGGTGCCCTCCCAGCGCATCCCAGTGCTGCCCAGTGCCATCTCGGTGCCCTCCCAGCACACCCCAGTGCTGCCCACTGCCATCTCGGTGCCCTCCCAGCGCATCCCAGTGCTGCCCAGTGCCATCTCGGTGCCCTCCCAGCACACCCCAGTACTGCCCAGTGCCATCTCGGTGCCCTCCCAGCACACCCCAGTGCTGCCCACTGCCATCTCGGTGCCCTCCCAGCGCATCCCAGTGCTGCCCAGTGCCATCTCGGTGCCCTCCCAGCACACCCCAGTGCTGCCCACTGCCATCTCGGTGCCCTCCCAGCGCATCCCAGTGCTGCCCACTGCCATCTCGGTGCCCTCCCAGCACACCCCAGTGCTGCCCACTGCCATCTCGGTGCCCTCCCAGCGCATCCCAGTGCTGCCCAGTGCCATCTCGGTGCCCTCCCAGCACACCCCAGTGCTGCCCAGTGCCATCTCGGTGCCCTCCCAGCGCATCCCAGTGCTGCCCACTGCCATCTCGGTGCCCTCCCAGCACACCCCAGTGCTGCCCACTGCCATCTCGGTGCCCTCCCAGCGCATCCCAGTGCTGCCCACTGCCATCTCGGTGCCCTCCCAGCGCATCCCAGTGCTGCCCAGTGCCATCTCGGTGCCCTCCCAGCACACCCCAGTGCTGCCCACTGCCATCTCGGTGCCCTCCCAGCACACCCCAGTGCTGCCCACTGCCATCTCGGTGCCCTCCCAGCGCATCCCAGTGCTGCCCAGTGCCATCTCGGTGCCCTCCCAGCGCATCCCAGTGCTGCCCAGTGCCATCTCGGTGCCCTCCCAGCACACACCAGTGCTGCCCACTGCCATCTCGGTGCCCTCCCAGCGCATCCCAGTGCTGCCCAGTGCCCTCCCAGTATGCTCAGGCATTCCAGTGCCCTTGCAGTGCCAGCTCAGCATGTCTCAATGCTTCCCAGTGCATCTCAAATGTTACCCCAGTACATCCCAGTATATCCCAGTGCAGCCCAATACATCCAGTCCCATACCACTGTCTCCCAGTGCCGTCCCACTGTGGCTCAGTGCCATCCCAGTACCACCCCAGTGTACTACAACAGATTCCAGTTCCATACAAGTGCACCACACCACCTCCCAGTGTGATCCTGTTGCCTCCCAGTGCTACTCCAGTGCACTCCGATACCTCCCAGTACACCCCAGTGTCATTCCAGTGCATTCCAATACACTCCAGTTCCATCCCAACGCAATCCTACTGCATCCCAGTAACGCCCCAGTACATCCCAGTGCACTCCGCTGCATCTCAGTTACGTGGTGGAGTGTTCCAGGGCCGCTCCAGGCTACCTGGACGCACCCCAGGTCACACCAGCACCGCTCAGGGCCCCTCCAGTGCCTTTCAGTGCAGCCTGCTTCCATCCCAGTATGTCCCAGTGCATCCCAGGGGCATCCTACTGCATCCCAATGCGAATCTACTGTGTCCCAGTGCTATTCCAGTGCATCCCAGTGCGTCCCAGTTCCACTCCAGTGAACTGCAGTACCATGCTATTGCTTCCCAGTACCATTTCAGTTACATCCCAATTCCACCCAGTGCATCCCAGTGTCACCCAGGAGCATCCCAGTGCCACCCAGGAGCATCCCAGTGCCAACCAAGAGCATCCCAGTGTCACCCAGGAGCATCCCAGTGCCGTCCAAGAGCATCCCAGTGCCAACCAGGAGCATCCCAGTGTCACCGAGGAGCATCCCAGTGCCACCCAGGAGCATCCCAGTGCCGTCCAGGAGCATCCCAGTGCTGTCCAAGAGCATCCCAGTGCCACCCAGGAGCATCCCAGTGCCGTCCAGGAGCATCCCAGTGCCGTCCAAGAGCATCCCAGTGCCACCCAGGAGCATCCCAGTGCTGTCCAGGAGCATCCCAGTGCCACCCAGGAGCATCCCAGTGCCGTCCAGGAGCATCCCAGTGCCACCCAGGAGCATCCCAGTGCCGTCCAGGAGCATCCCAGTGCCACCCAGGAGCATCCCAGTGCCGTCCAGGAGCATCCCAGTGCCACCCAGGAGCATCCCAGTGCCGTCCAAGAGCATCCCAGTGCCACCCAGGAGCATCCCAGTGCCGTCCAGGAGCATCCCAGTGCCGTCCAAGAGCATCCCAGTGCCACCCAGGAGCATCCCAGTGCCACCCAGGAGCATCCCAGTGCCGTCCAAGAGCATCCCAGTGCCACCCAGGAGCATCCCAGTGCCGTCCAGGAGCATCCCAGTGCCACCCAGGAGCATCCCAGTGCCGTCCAGGAGCATCCCAGTGCCGTCCAAGAGCATCCCAGTGCCACCCAGGAGCATCCCAGTGCCACCCAGGAGCATCCCAGTGCCGTCCAGGAGCATCCCAGTGCCACCCAGGAGCATCCCAGTGCCGTCCAGGAGCATCCCAGTGCCACCCAGGAGCATCCCAGTGCCACCCAGGAGCATCCCAGTGCCGTCCAAGAGCATCCCAATGCCGTGCAGGAGCATCCCAGTGCCACCCAGGAGCATCCCAGTGCTGTCCCAGTGCATCTCAGCTTCACTCCACCATGTCCCAGTGCATTTTGACACCATCCCAGTGCATCCCAGTGCCCTCCTAGTGCATCCCAGTGTTTCCCAGTACATCCCACTGCTATTCTAGTGCATTCTTAGCACTGCCCAGTTCCATCCCAGTATATCCCAGTGCCATCCTGTTGCATCCTGGTACATCCCAGCTCCATTCTGGTGCATTCCAATACAAGCCAGTTCCATCCCAGTATGTCCCAGTGCTGCTCTGCAGCACACCCTTACGCTCCAGTTCGTCCAGTGACATCCCACTGCAGCTCAGGGCTACATCCCAGTGCTATTCCAGTACATCCCAGCTCTATCCAGTTCATCTCAGCACCTTCCCACTGTATGCCAGCACCACTCCAGTGCATCCCACTGCCATCCCAGCGCATTCCAGCACCTTCCCAGCACATCTTAGTATATCCCGGTGCACCCCAGTGCATCCCGGTGCCATTCCGGTGCTATCCCAGCTCATTCCAGCACCCTTCCAGCGCATCCTAGTGACATCCCAGCACACCCCAATGCATCCTAGTGCCATTCCAGTGTATTCCAGCACATTCCCAGTGCAAACCAGCACCACCCCAGTGTATTCCAGCTCCATCCTACCGCATTCCAGCTCCCTCCCAGTGCAACCCAGCTTCCTCCCAGTGCATTCTGTCACACTCCCAGTGCATTCCTGCTCCATCCTAACACGTTCCAGCACCGCCCCACTGCAACCCAGCTCCCTCCCAGTGCAACCCAGCTCCCTCCCAGTGCAACCCAGCTCCCTCCCAGTGCAACCCAGCTTCCTCCCAGTGCAACCCAGCTCCCTCCCAGTGCAACCCAGCTTCATCCCAGTGCATTCTGTCACACTCCCAGTGCATTCCTGCTCCATCCTAACACGTTCCAGCACCGCCCCACTGCAACCCAGCTCCCTCCCAGTGCAACCCAGCTTCCTCCCAGTGCAACCCAGCTCCCTCCCAGTGCAACCCAGCTTCATCCCAGTGCATTCTGTCACACTCCCAGTGCATTCCTGCTCCATCCTAACACGTTCCAGCACCGCCCCACTGCAACCCAGCTTCTTCCCAGTGCAACCCAGCTCCCTCCCAGTGCAACCCAGCTCCATCCCAGTGCATTCCATCACTCTCCCAGTGCATTCCTGCACCATCCCAGTGCATTCCAGCACCATCCTAGTGCATTCCAGCACCACCCCAGCACATCTGTGTCATCCCAGTGCATTCCTGCTCCATCCCAGTGCATTCCAGCACCATCCTAGTGCATTCCAGCACCACCCCAGCACATCTGTGTCATCCCAGTGCATTCCTGCACCATCCCAGTGCATTCCTGCACCATCCCAGTGCATTCCAGCACCACCCCAGCACATCTGTGTCATCCCAGTGCATTCCTGCTCCATCCCAGTGCATTCCTGCACCATCCCAGTGCATTCCAGCACCACCCCAGCACATCTCAGTGCCATCCCAGTGTATTCCTGCACCATCCCAGTGCATTCCAGCACCACCCCAGCACATCTCAGTGTCATCCCAGTGCATTCCTGCTCCATCCCAGTGCATTCCTGCACCATCCCAGTGCATTCCAGCACCACCCCAGCACATCTCAGTGCCATCCCAGTGCATTCCTGCACCACCCCAGCACATCTCAGTGTCATCCCAGTGCATTCCTGCTCCATCCCAGTGCATTCCTGCACCATCCCAGTGCATTCCAGCACCACCCCAGCACATCTCAGTGCCATCCCAGTGCATTCCTGCTCCATCCCAGTGCATTCCAGCACCACCCCAGTGCCCCCCAGCCCTGCCTTGCCCTGTGTCACCTTTGGTGTCCTCGTCCTCGATGGTGGTGTTGGTGCTGTCGGACGACTCCTGCCCGCGGGACGGCAGCGGTGTGGGAGGGAGAGACACAAAGAGAGAGAGAGTCAGGGCCCGGCCCGGCTGGGGCTGGGGGCGATGGGCCCGGCCGGGGCTCTGCGGCACGGCCGCGGGCGGGGTTCCGAGACCCTCTCCGCCGTCACCACGCCCCACGCGCGCTCCTCGTCTGCGCCAGCGCCACGGCCCCCTCTGCCCACCCGCGCCGTGGGTGATGCTGGGGGAAGATGGAGGTGGAAGCGGGGTCCCTGCTGACCCCCACGGGGGGGTCCCGGGGTCAGCGAGAAGGGAAGAGAGGCAGCAATACCTTGACGCCGTCCGCGGGGTTATGAATTACTGTAGTTTGAGGCTCCTACGGGAGAAGGGAGAGAGACAGAGGCGGGGGAGAGGGAGGGAGGAGGAGGAAGCGAGAGCCCGGGAGGGGACAACGGAGGGGTGGGGGGGTCGGGGACGGACGACGACGGAGCGAGCAGCACGCGGACGGGGGCGAAGAGAGACCCAGACCGGGTGTGGGGAGGAGTAGGGGGGAAGAGAAGCAGAGAGTCATTAGTCCAGCGGAAGCCAAATGGTTTAATTCACAGAGAGACGGAGGCGGGGCGCAGGCGGGGGACAGGCGCGGCGGGACCCCGCGGGCGGCCGAGGAGGAGCCGCCCCGGTCCTGGAGGGCAGCCCCGTGCCCGTATCCCACACTCGCTGTACCAGCCGGGCATCCCTGTGCCCCTGTACTCGACACGCTTGCGCCAACCGGGCATCCTCCTACCGGTACCCTGCACTCGCTGTGCTGCCCGGGCATCCCTTTACCTGTATCCCGTGCCCATGGCACCAGCTGGACGTGCACGTGCCCGTATCCCACACTCACTGTGCCAGCTGAGCATCCCCGTGCCCGCATCCTGCACACGCTGTGCCAGCTGGGCATCCTCATGGCCATAGACTGTAGGTACTATGCCAACTGGACATCCTCATGCCTGTACACCACACTTCCTGCACTGCTGGGCATTCCCGTGCCCGTATCCTGCATTTACTGTACCAGACAGGTACCCCTGTGCCCATATCCCTCACTGCCTGTGCCAGCCGATCATCCCTCTCCCGCATCCTGCACTCACTGTGTGAGCTGGGCATCACTTTACCTGTGTCATGCCCTCGTGGTACCAGCTGGTCATGTTCATGCCCATATCCTGCACCCACTGTGCCGGCCAAGTGGTCCTGTGCCCGTATCCTGCACTTACCTTGCTGGTGGGGTCATGGTTGGCATCCCCAGGGCAGGGCCCATATCCTGCACCTGCCTCACCGTGGGTATGGTGGGGACAAATCCTGTGCCCATGTCCCGCACCAACCTTATCTGTGTGGCGTGGTACCCCTGTGCCCACAGCCTGCACCCACCTCGCCATCCACGTGGGGGGCCATCCCCATAGCTGAATGCTGCACCCACCTCACTGTGCCCACCTGCTGTCCGTGCCACTGGGGTCCTGCTGGGGGTACCCTGCACCCAGCTTTTCTGCATGACAGGCACCTCTGCACCCACCTTGCTGTCTGCATTGCAGGCACCCTCATGCCCACGTCCTGCACCCATCTTCTTGTTGCCATGGCAGGGGCACTCCTGCATCCTATTCCTGCACCTACCTTGCCAGTCCCATCGGGTACCTCCTGTGCCCACGTTTGTACCCATCCTGTCTGCATGGCGCAGCATCCTCGTGCCCATATCCTGCACCCACCTCACCACCCATGTCCTGGGGCATCCCCACGCCCATGCCCTGCACCCACCTCATGTCCCCACGGCAGGGGCGTCTCTGTGCCTGTTCCCTGCACCCACCTTGTCCCTGGGGGCGGGGGGGCACCCCGTGCCCGTATCCTGCCCCCACTCTGCAGCCCTGTCCTCACTGCCCCCACCCCAACCCCCGGGACGGACAGACGGATGGACGGCCGCGCGGAGGTGGGGCATGGCGATGGATGGGATGGGATGGGATGGGATGGGCAGGGGGATGGATCCGGCGGGGGGAGCACTGGGGGTGGCGGCGGCGGGGGCAGGGGGGCACCTACCAGGGCGGCGGGTGGGAGGGTCCCCTTGGGGCTGGTGACGCCGGCGCTGCCTTTGGTGCTGTTGGTCTGGGGCTGGGAAGGGGACAGAGGAGGGGGCTCAGCGACCTGGGGCGGGTTGGGGTCGGCTCCCCCCGTGCCCCCCCGCGGCCCCTCACCTTCACGCCGTCAGCCTTCTTGTTCAGTAAGCTCTTAGCTGCTGCGGGGCGGGGGCGAGAGGGGCAGAGCGTCAGCGGCTGCCCCTCCCTGGGGACAAGGACGCTGCGTGTCCCCTCGCCCTGACAGCCCTTCCCCACCTCCCACCCTGCTGCGCCATCGGGAGCTGGCAGCGCCCAGCCCCCAGTGTTGGAGGGGGCGACACTGACAAGGGGGTGTCCTCAACTTGGGGGCGTCCTAAACCTGGGGGCGTCCCTAACCTAGGGTGTCCCTAACCTGGGGGTGTCCTCAACCTGAGGGTGTCCCCAACATGGGGACGTCCTCAAAGTGGGGTGTCCCCAACTTGGGGGTGTTCCCAGCCTGGACATTGCTTCAAACTGAGGGTTTCCTCAACCTGGGGGTGCCCACAACCTGGGGGGGTCCTCAAACTGGGAGGTGACCCTATATGGGAGAGGGTCCCCATGCTGAGGCAGATGTCCCCAACCTAGGGGGTGTCCCCATCCTAGGGGAGATGTCCCCATCTCGGGGGCATGTTTTTCCATCCTGGCGGGGTGGGGGTCCCAAACTGGTAGCAGTGTCCCCATGTTGGGGAACATCTCCAGTACTGGGGCAGTGTCCCACCCTGGGGACACAAACATGAGCTGGAGGGGAGTCCCCAGCCTGGGGAGTGTCCTTATCTTGGGGTTGGGGGCAGACACCCAACCTGGAGCAGCGTCCCCAGGCTCGGGAGCTGTCCCCATCCTGGGGGAACTGTGCTCATCCTGGGGGTGGGGGAGCCCCCAAACTGAGGGGGGTCCCCCAGGCTGGTGGCCCCCAGAGGGTGGGGGCAGAGCTGGCTTACCTTGGAGAAATGCAGAGAGGAAAGCGAGAGAGGGGGAGGGGCAAGAGAGAAATGGAGGGAAAGGAGGAAAAGGAAAAACATAAAAAACCAACATAAAAAGGTGAGTTGAGCCGAGGGGGCGGCCCCCTGTGCCCCCCTCAGTGTCACCCTGGAGGGGGACGAGAAGGAGGGAGAGTGTGGGGAAGAGCATCTGTCACTGTCACAGCTACTGGGACCTCTGGCCGTGGGGGGGACGTGAAAGGAGGGGGGCACAAGAGGCCGGGGGTGGGGTGGGGGTGTCACCTCCGAGCTCGGGGACACACCGACTCCACCCTCTCCCCCCCCGTCCTCCCCCTCCCGGCCCTGGCATCACGGGCAGAGCGGGGCCGTGCCTTGCCGAGGTGGGTGGCAGCAGGGTGGCACCGGGCAGCACCCACTGCGGAGGGTAGGGCAGATGAAGGGGGGGGGGGACACCCCTGCCCCCCCACCCCCGACGGAGCCATGTTTCTCCCGGGGTCCCTGGTGGGGGCGGTCCCCAAGGGTCGTGGTCCCTCCTCTGAAAGCAGGCGCTGAGAGGTGAATTTAAACCAGAGCCGAACTGGGCGGGGGGGAGAGGGGGAGGAGGGGAGACGGGAGGGGGCGCGGGGGGCAGCTGTAGCCCTTATGTGGGGGCAGGGGGCAACGGTTTAAGACCCCGCCGAGTGTTCCGCGGCGCCACGAACACCGGCTGCAGCCCTCGGGAAGCCGTGCGGGGGGGGGACATGCGGGGGGGCACGTGCGGAGGGGTGCGGGGCTGGGGGCCGTGCGGGGGGCACACACAGAGCGGGGGACACGGCGGGGACGTGGTGCGTGCAGCTGGTTCGTCCCCTCCATGCAGCGCTGTGCCCCCCGCTGGGTGCTTGGCAGGGAGCGGGGGGGGGGGGGAGGGTCTAAAATGCTCTTTGGTTTAGTTCACCCCCAGAGAGCCACATGGCTGACCCGGGGGGGCCCTGGGGGGGGGCTGTCATCACACTGTGTCCCCCATGCCAGGGACTACTGGCCTGGGGCAGGGCACAAGCACCCAAGCAGTATCCCCAGGATGGGGGGAGTGGCACATATTGTGGGGGAGGGGGCACAAAGCCCCCCACAGGAGTAGGAGTGTGGGGGGTGGGTAGGAGACACTGCCAGGGGGTGGCAGTGAGAGTGACAACAGCCACCCGACAGGGGGAAAGGACAGTGGCATCTCTCAGTCCCCGTGGGGAGGGGGAGAGGCTGGGGAGGGGGAGGTAATGCAGGGGGAGTCCATGCGGGGGGGGGGGGGGGGGGGGGGCCATGCCAGCGCTCCCATTTTCGAGGAGGGTACCCGAAACCTTCCTGGGGGGAGAAGAGGATGGTTGGAAGGGGACGTAGGGACAAAGGATCCAGGGTGGGTGGGGGACACACAGAGAGAGATCAAGCGGGGGCCGGGGGTCGGGCGCTGGGGTGGGGGCCGGGGGGCCCTGTGCGGACACGTCTACCTTGTTCCACCAGCCCCAGGGGGGCCCCGGCGGCGGCCGCCGACATGGTCGGAGGAGCTGTGGTCTGTCTGCCCACTGCGGGCAGGAGAGAGAGAGAGAGAGGGAGCGGAGCTCCGTTAGGGGGCACCGGGGCGGGGGGCAGCCGGGACACCCCCACACACCGCCGCCTCCTCTCCCCCCCGCCACCCCCCCCCCAACAGCTGCCGGGGTGCCCCTGGCCCCCGCCCTTGCCGCAGGGCTGCAGGGGGCTGGTGATGCTGCGGTGTCACCCCCGGCCCCGCGCCGTGTTCCCCCCGTGGTGGGTCGGGGGGGGACACACCGGGACCGGGCACTACCTGCTGCTGGGTACCTGGGGACGGGGGGGGGCGTGTCCTGGACCCCCCCGGGTTATGCCTCGGCGACGGGGGAAAAAATGGGGGTGGGAGGTGTTTGGGGGGGTGGGAAGGGAGAAAGAGAGAAAGACAGCGACAGAGAGAAGGGGGCACCGGCCTCGGAGGGGGCTGCGGGGAGGGGGCTGCGGCCCCCGGCCCCCCAGCCAGTTGGAGCCCCCCTTACCTGAGAAGTTCCTGGTGGCCAGCATGGTGGTGAGGATGGCTCCCTGCAAGCGGGGTACAGTGTCAGGCTGGGGGTGGCACCAGGGGTGCAGGATGGGAGGGAGTGGTGGGGTGGCAGGGGCACAAATGGGGCACAGCATGAATGCTGGGCAGAGGCAGGCACTGCAACACATTGCTGGCCAGGAGGGCACCATGGCACAGTGTGCCACTGGGCAGGAGGACATTGCACATGGCCAGGAGGGGCACCACGGCACAGTGCGACACCCTGGGCGGGGGCGGGAGGGCACTGTGCTGTACTGAGTAGCACTGGATGGGTCTGTGGCCCATGGCACAGCACCAAGCGTGGCCAGAACGGCACCGTGACACAGCAGGCATGGCCAGGATGGGACCACGGCACCACCGCGAGGGGACTGTGCCCTGTAGGGAGGCACCAGCGCGCTGCCAGGATTGGACGGTACTGGGCATGGAAGCAGCGGGCACCATCACGCCAGGGCAGGACTGTGGGGTGCAGGGACAGGACCATGCTGCAGCAGGCGCTGCCAGGATGCGACTGTGCTGCACTGGGCATGGCCAGGATGGGACCATGGCACCGCTGCAATGGGACCGTGCCCCCTGGTGGAGCTGTGGGAATGGGCAGGGTGGTGCTGTGCCCCGCGGGGATGGGCAGGGTGGTGCCAATGGGCAGGGCCAGGGCCACCTTCAGCCCCTCTCACCTTGAGCTTCCTCCTGGCATTGAACTTTTTCAGACACTCGACGGTCTCCTGCCTGTGCATCATGGAGGCCACGGTGGAGCGTTGCTGTGGGGACAGCAGCGTCAGTGCCAGGCTGGGCTTGGGCAGGGGCAGGGGCAGGGACCCCCAGCGCCCCTGGCGGCAGGGCCACGGCACTTACGCAGACCCAGGGGTGCTTGAGGGCTTCGTGGGCTGTGATGCGCTTGGCAGGGTTGATGGTCAGCATCTGGTTGATGAGGTTCTTGGCTTCGGGGTCACCGTGTCCCACTCAGGGGAGGGGAACTGCGCGGGGCAAGGGGTCAGGGACACGGCAGGGGTGAGGGCTGGGGGAGGGGCAGCCCTGCAGCGCCTCTGGGCCTCCCCAGGCGGCCACCCAAAGCATCCCTCGGGCGGTGATCAGTCCCTCAGCAGGTTCCAGAGTGAACAGCTGCCGGGCTGGCACCGGGCACTTACGTCATAGGCACCGGCCTTGATCTGTTGGTAGAGTTTGTGCTGGTCCTCATCCCAGAACGGGGGGTACCCCACCAGCAGGATGTAGAGGATGACACCTGGCGAGGGGCAGCAGGGGAAGGGTTGAGGGCACACACAACCCTCCCCCACCTTGTGGCTCCCCACCGGGCCCTGCCCCAGGGGCAACGGTGTCCCCGGGACGGCGCTGTGCCCTACGGCAGCAGCCACCTGGGAGAGAGTGGAACAGCCCTGGCACACAGCTCAAGATGGGGACTGGCACAGGGACCAGGATGAGAGAGAGATGAAGGAGGAAGGACCAAGATGGGGACAGGGATGGGAATGGGGACAGGGTGGGGAGAAAGGTGGGATCAGGATAAAGGGGACAGGATGGGCGCGGTCAGGATGGGGACAGGATGAAGGCAGCAGATCCAGGATGGGGACAGGCCGGGCGCTGGGTGGGACAAGTGTGGGACTGGGGAGGGGAGCAAGGTGAGGCTGGGATGGGAATGGGGTGGGCAAGGACGGAGCTGGGAAGGGCACAGAGTGGAGTGGGCAGGGGCCCAGGGTGGCAGCAGGTCAGGCTCTTACCACATGCCCAGATGTCCACGGGTTTGCCATAGGCCTCTTTGCGCAGGACTTCAGGGGAGAGGTAGCCAGGCGTGCCCGCAAAGCCTGGCACAGAGAGGGACAGAGGCTGAGCCCAGCTGGGGCAGGCAGGGGGCAGGGACAGGGTTGGCAATGGGGGCACGTGTTGGGCATGGGCCTGGGGCACAGGCACGGGGCAGGGATGCACTGGGCACAGGACTGGGAGGTGGTGAGCAGGATGGCGTGGGCGTGGGGCAGGGCTGTGGTGAGCGTGGGGGAGGATGCGGTTGGCACGGGACAGGCACTTGGCAGGCAAAGAGCAGGGATGTGGCAGGCGTAGGGCTGGGACTTGGTGAGCAGCATGCAGTGGGCATGGGGCAGGGATGTGGTGGGTGCAGGCAGGATGCAGTGGGCACGCAGAAGGGCCGTGGTGGGCGTGGGGCAGGGAGGTGGTGGGCAGGAGCCAGGCTGGCACTCACCGAACCAGGCCTGCTGATCCCCCTGCACCTCGATGGCAAGGCCGAAGTCTGCCAGCTTCACTGCTGCCCCTTTGCACTTGCTGGCCAGGAGCAGGTTCTCTGGCTGTGGCAGTGCCAGGGCAGTGCCAGGCCCAGGCAGTGGTGGGCACAGGGCAGGGGGGCAGTGGAGGGAGGCAGAGGAGCCATCACATGGGTCCTACCTGGCTGCCACCCCTGTGCTAGCAGGGCTGCAGACAGTGCCCCCATCCAATGCCCGGGGAGCCAGGTGGCACAGATGCCACGTCCAGCCCCAGCCCAGTACCACCCAGCCTCATCCCTGTGTCCTGCCCAATCCCATTCCCACAGCCCAGCCCCCAAACCCCAAATCCCACCCGGCTGGTGCTCACAACAGAGGAAGGTGAGGGCAAGCCGTGGGCAGGGGGACTGGCACTGCCCCCCGGCTCAGGAGGGGGTCACCTGCACCCCCAGAAAGGGGAGATGGCAGCTGGGGGCATCCAGAGCAGAGCTCAGTGACACCCCCCACACTCCAAGGGCCCGGGGGCTTGGGCACCCACCCTGCACCCCCCCAACCCCACTCCACCCCAACTCTGACGACCCCGGGCCTGAGGGGCAGAGGGGCAGGGAGGGGACACTCACCTTGAGGTCCCTGTGGACCACCCCCATCTGGTGACAGTGGAGCACAGCCTCCAGGATCTGCTGGATGCAGTGGCTGCGTGCAAAGGGGGAGGAGTGGTCAGGGACATGCTGCACACCCACCTCCCACCACCTCCTGTGCCCCCGGGACCCCTAAACCAGCCCCTCCACCCTGCTGCACTCTGGGGGGGCCCTACAGAACCAAACAGTGACCTTGGGGTGCTGGCACTGGCACCCCCTTCCCGTGGGGCAGAGGGGTGTCACTTCCTGAGGGGGTCACTGTCTGGGGAGGGTCACTGTCTGGGGGGGGTCACTGCCTCAAGGGGAGGGCACACTCCTGGGGGACCACCCCTGGAGGGGTCACCATGGAGGAGTCACTGCCTGGGTGACACCTGGGAGGACATCCCTGGGAGTGTCAAAGTCTTGGGGGTCTGAGGGAGTCAGCCCTGCCTGGGGGCAACCCGTGGGGGGATCAATGACCCCCAGGGGTCTCGCCCCTAAGGGCAGTTCACTGTCTGAGGGTCACCCTTGGTGGGGGGAGTCACCCTTAAGTGAGGGGTCACTGCCTGCGGGGGTCACTGTCCGGGGATGTCCCCCCTAGGGCTAACCACTGTCCAAGGGGTCACTGCTGGGGGGCTGCCCTCTTGGCATAAAGCCATGAGGGTTCACCCTAACGGGGCTGCCGTGCCCCCCACCCGGGGACCTTCCCAGCCCTGCTGCTGCCCGGCGCCGGGGTCCCCCAGACAGGACTGATGTGGGGGGAGGGGACAGAGGGGCCGGCGGGGGGGAGGGGCGAATGGAGACGAGACAAGAAAGAAAGAGGGAAGGAGCAGGGGGATGAGAGGCTGAGATGGGGGTGATGGGAGAGCCCCCGGCTGGGGGTGGTGGGGAGGGGGCAACCTCCCTTCAAGGACGGGGGGCAAAAAAAGGGGAAGGGAGGGGGGGCAAGAAAAAGGAGGAGGAGGAGAGAGCCCCAAAGCGGGGTCGGTGCGGGGAGCGTGGGCCCGGGCAGCGACGATGCTCCTGCGGGCGGGGGGCACGGCCCCTCCCGGCCCCCCCCGGGGTATACTGACCTGCGGCTCCCTCTGCACGGGGGCAAAGTGATGGGTGGGAGAAACGCGGGCAAATAGCTCATGGACACAGTGACTGCAAAACAAAACGGGGGGCGGGGGCGGGGGCACGGGAGGGGAGAGGGGAGGAGTGGGGAGTAGGGGGTAGGAGGGGAGCAGGAGGGGGGAAGGATGGAAGGATGGAGATAAGGGGGGCAGGGTGAAGAACAGGTATTGGGAAAGGGGCAGGGTTGAGTGGGGCAGGATGGAGGTGGGGGTGGGAGAAGGGGATGGGGTGGGAAAAAGGAGTAGGGGGGCAGAGGGGAAGCCAGGGGTGGGAAGGGGGCAGGATGAGGGGCGGGATGGAGAGGCATGGGATGGGGGGGTAGGAAAGGGGGACAGGGTGGAGGCAAAGGGGGGGGACAGGATGTGGGAGAGGGCAGAGGATAGGGATAAGGGGAGGGGCAGGATGGAGAGGCAGAGGATAGCAGAGGGGGCAGGAATTTGGGGGGTGGGGGGTGGAAGGAGTAGATGAGGGAGGAACCGGGATGGGGATAAAGGGGTGAGGGAGCAGGAGGGGGGACAGGGGCGGGGGGGGAGCAGAAGGGCAGGTGGGGGGTGGGAGACAAAACACCGGGAGGGGGCGTGCCGGGGTGGCAGCGAGCGGACAGGCAGCAGTGGGACGGCCGGACAGATGGACAGACACACGGACACACGGAGCCCGAGCCACGCGTGATGGGAGACAGGCGGGGATGTGGGGCGGGGGGGGACGGACGGAGGCGGGGGTGGGGAGCATGGGAGGGGGGACAGGGACCGGGGGACGGAGATGGGGGGAACGAGAGAGGGGAGAAACAATGTTGTGAAAGCCCAGAGACCACGGGGACGGGCACACGGTGGGCACACAGGGCCTGGGGGTGGCGCCGGCGCTGGAGGGGGGTTGGGGGGGCCGGGAGGGCCCCCCGCCCACCGCCAGCTCCCCCGCGCACAGTCGCGACAGCGCCAGGCCTCAGCGGGGAGGGGGCAGCATGAGGGACGGGAGTGCCCACTGAGCACCTGGCAGCAGGGTGGAGCCGGGGCGGGGGTTGGGGTCATGGGCGTGTGAGGGGCACCTCGGGCAACCCCGCACCCACTGGGTGCCCCCCTGCCTGCCTGGCTGGAACTGCCCCATCCCTGCAGCCCCCTGGTCGGGGGCACTGGGGGGCTCGGGGCTGTCCAGAGGGGGCTGTGGGGCGGGTCTGGGCGGGCACAGGGGCTCACCTGGCATCGGCCTCGCTGTAGTACTCCCGTGCCACGATGTCCTCGAAGAGCTCTCCACCGGTCACCCTGCAAGGCAGCCAGGGCACCGTGTCAACCCCGGGCGCCCCGACATGCCCTGGCACCTCCTAAGCCTCCAAGAACACCTTGAACCCCCCACCCCCAATACCGCCCCGGACCCCCCCGCATCCCTCGGACCCTCACTCACAGGTCAAAGACGAGGTAGTGGAAGCCTTCCTCCGAGATGCTGTCGTGGAGCCGCACTGAGGGGACAGGCATGGAGTGGGGCACGGCACAGGCAGGCACACTGGCACACCTGAGCCTGGCACACGCAGCCTCACGCCTGCATCCCATGAGTCCCCCAGGGAGGGCACCCAGCAGGACCCCACGCCTGGAACCCCACATCACCAAGGGGGTGTTTAGTGTGTGCCCGGGGGGGGCACCCAGCACATCAACTGTGTGTCACCAGGAGGGGTGCCCAGGGTGTGCCCGGCGGGACTCACTAGATCCCAAAGCTGACACCCTACAGAACCCGTGAGGGTGGCACCTCATATAGGCCCAGGGGGCACCCAGCCACACACGTGGCGTCCAGGATGTCTCTGGAGTGGCACCCAGCAGTACCTCAGGGGTGAGCCCTCCCCAGGCCACGCTCCCCCGCGTGCCCCGCGGGTGCCACTCACCGATGTTGGAGTGCTTCAGCAGCCGGCAGATCCGGGCCTCCCGCTCCAGCTTCTGGTGGTCTGGGGGGGACAGGGGTCAGCAGGGGCACCCGGCCCAGCCCCCCCCCACCCGGGGACACCCCCGAGGGAGTCACTGCCCCTGCCGGGGGGCCCACGGCTGCCCCCAGCGGTGAGCGCAGTGCCTGCGACAGGCAGCGCCGGGAAGGTGCAGGAGGCACAGTGCGAGCAGGGTGGGAGCAGAGGAGGGGAGGTGGGAACAGGGGACACACACGTGTGGGAATGAACATGTGTGCGACAGTACGTGTGTGAGTGTGTGTCCATCCGTGTGTGTGTCCCCATGTGTCTGTGTGTGTGTCCATGTCTGTGTGAGTGTGAGTGTGTCCATGCGTGTGTGTATCCATGTGAGTGCGTGTCCATGTGTGTGTCCATGTATATGTGAGTGTGTGTCCGTGAGTGTGTGTAGTGTGTCCATGTGTGTGTGTCCATGAGTGTCCCCGTGTGTGTAGTGTGTCCATGTGTGTGTGTCCATGTGTATGTGAGTGTGTCCATGTGTGTGTGTCCATGTGTGTGTAGTGTGTGTCCATATGTACGTAGTGTGTGTCCATGTGTGTTTGTGTCCATGTGTATGTGTATGTCCATGTGTGTGTCCATGTGTGTGTGAATGTGTGTGTCTGTGTCTGTGTGTGTGCATCCCTCTGTGTGTGTGTGTCCATGAGTGTGCCCATGTGTGTGTAGTGTGTGTCCCTGTGTGTGAATGTGTGTGTCTCTGTGTGTGTGTGTGTGTCCCCATGTGTGTGAGTGTACATAGGGGTGTGTGAGTGTACATAGGGGGGGGGTGTCCATGTGTGTATGTGTGAGTTTGTGTCCATGTGTGTCCATGTGTGTGTCCCCTGTGTGTGTGTCCGTGTGTGTCCGTGTGTGTGTCCCCATGTGTGTGTGTGTCCATATGTGTGTATCCCCGTGTGTGTGTGTCCCCCCATGTGTGTGTCCCCCTATGTGTATGTAGGTGTGTCCATGTGTGTGAGAGTACGTGTGTGTGTGTCTGTGTGTGTGTGTGACTATGTGTCCCCGTGTGTGCGCACGTGTGTGAGTGTCAGGTGGTGTTGGGTGCAGGTTGGACTCGATGATCTCAAAGGGCTTTTCCAACCTGGTTAATTCTATACTACATGGGGGTGTGCGTGTGTGGTCATATGTGTATGTGATTGTGTGTCCATGTGAGTGTGTGTCCATGTGTGTGTGTGCATGTGTGAGTATCCATGCATGTGTCCATGTGTGTGTTTCCACGTGTGTGTGCACATGTGTATGTGTCCATGTGTGAGAGTATCCATATGTGTGTGCCCACGTGTGTATATGTGTGCACATTTGTGTCCATGTGTGTCCCCACGTGCATGTGTGCACACATGTGTGAGTATCCATATGTGTGTGCATGCACATGTGTATGTGTGTGCACATTTGTGTCCATGTGTGTCATCCATGTGTGTCTGTGCACATCTGTGTGTGCGTGCACACGTGTGTCCATGTGTATCCATGTGTCTGCACATGTGTGTGCACACTCGTATGTGCACATGTGTGTCCAGGTGTGTGTGTGTGTCCATGTGTGTATGTCCATATGTCTGTCTCTGTGTGCTAGTATCTGTGTATACCTGGCACACACCTACATCTGCACACTCATTTGCACACATGCACACCTGCACACACACATGGACACACACCCCTGCACACACACACACACCTCTGCACACACGTGGACACACGTCACACACACATCTTCACACACACATCCCCACACACACACATGGACACACACACCTGCACACACACACATGGACACACACATGGACACACACACCTGCACACACACACCTGCACACACACACACAGACACACACACCTGCACACACACAGAGACACACACATGGACACACACACCTGCACACACACACCTGCACACACACACATGGACACACACACCTGCACACACACACAGACACACACACAGACACACACACCTGCACACACACACCTGCACACACACACACAGACACACACACCTGCACACACACAGAGACACACACATGGACACACACACCTGCACACACACACCTGCACACACACACATGGACACACACACCTGCACACACACACAGACACACACACAGACACACACACCTGCACACACACACCTGCACACACACACACAGACACACACACCTGCACACACACAGAGACACACACAGAGACACACACACCTGCACACACACACCTGCACACACACACCTGCACACACACACATGGACACACACACCTGCACACACACACAGACACACACACAGACACACACACACTGCACACACACACAGACACACACACACAGACACACACACACAGACACACACACACACCTGCACACACATCTGGACACACACATCTGCACACACACACCTGCACACACACACATCTGCACACACACACGGACACACACACCTGCACACACACACATCTGCACACATACACACCTGCACACACACACATCTGCACACATACACACCTGCACACACACACCTGCACACACATCACACACACATCTGCACACATACACACCTGCACACACATCTGGACACACACACCTGCACACACATCTGCACACATCCACACCCCTGCACACACCCCCCTGCCCACATACACATCTGCACACACACCTGCACACACACACCTGCACACACACACACCTGCACACGCACACACACCTGCACACCCATCTGCATGCACACCCATCTGCACACACATGTCTGCACACATCTGCACACGGCTCCGGTCCAAGTGCCCCTCCCCCATGAGCAGCCAGCTCTGGCTCCCTCGTGTGACCCCTCCCCACTCACGGTCCTGTGCCCCGCCCCGGGCTCCCCGCATGGGACACTGAGCAATGCCTGGGGTGGGGAAGGGACACACAAGAACCTGGGGCGCAGGAGTGGGTATGGAAGGGCAGGATGCGGCCCCCACCCCCAGCTGGCAGCCCCTGCCACAAGCACTGTGGGTATCAGGGGTGCCACAGGTGCCTGGGATACCATGGGCATCATGGGCACCATGGGTGTCTGGGGAGTCGCAGGTGCCATGAGTGTCACTGGCACCACAGGTGTCACAGGTGTCAGGGGTGTCACAGATGCCATGGGTGCCAGGGGCACCATGGGTGTCACAGGCACCACAGGTGTCATGGGTATCAGAGGTGCCATGGGCACCATGGGCACCACAGGTGTTACGGACGACATGAGCATCACCACTGGCATCGCCACAGACACTGGGGTGGCCGGGTTGGGGGTGGCCGGGCTGGGGGAGCGGGCTGGGGGTGGCCCTGGGGTCCTACCTCTGGCCGAGAGCTTTTTGGTGTTGATGATCTTGGCGGCGTACTCATGGCCGGTGCAGAGCTTGACGCAGCGCCGGACCACCGAGAAAGCCCCCTGGGGGGGAGCCAGGCTCAGCGACCCCCGCCTGTCTCCCCCCGGCCCGAACCGCTCACGGGTGGGCTCCCACCCGTGACTCAGCACCCTGCGCCCGAGGGCTGTGCTGGCCGTGACTCAGCACCCGGGGGTGAACCCTGGCACGGGGGTGGAGGAGCCCCCGAGGCTGCGCGGCCCTGGGCACGTCCGGGGTGCAGATGGGGGCGGGGAGGTGCAGGGGATGGGGGGGGAGGCGGCGGTGGGGTGAGCGCCCGGAGGAGCGGGGGCTGCATCGCGCAGGGGGTCGGCGGCTGGATCCGGCCCCGGCAGCCGTTGCCATGGGGACGGCGGTGGCCCGGATGGCGGCGGTGGCCATGGTGGCGGCGCAGGTGGTGGCGATGGCGATCGCGGTGGCAGTGTCGTTATTGGTGGCGGTGGCAGCGGGCCCAGGGCTCGGTGGGCGACTGGGAGCCAGCTGCCAGCGGCAGCCCCCGGAATGGGGACAGGGACAGGGAGGGCACAGGGCGGCTTTGTTAGCAGCGGGCAGTGCCACCTGCTCACCGCAGCCCCTCCGAGTGCCACCACCACCTGTCCCTGCACAGGGCCGAAGTCCCGGGCCGAAGTCCCTGCCTGTCCCCTGCCCGCCGGGGTCCCCAGGGACAGCTGTGTCCCAGCTCAGCGGCACCCATGCCTTGCGGGGGTCCGGGCAGCGTCGGGGTGGGCACAGAGGGGACCCTCACGGGGCACAGTCCCCCAGTCGAGTGAGGATACATCAGAGATGACGATCCCGTTGTGGGGGCACCGGCCGACCCGTGCTACCGCGCCGTGGTCTCTACATCCCTGGACACGGAGGGTCCCTGCTGGCCGGGCGGGGGCACCATGCCACCACGAGGGAACGAGGGGCAACTCCCGAGGGGCCTGGCACGCCCCGGATCTCCCGACCCTTGCCCAGGCGGCCGCAGGGGCAGAGCACACCAGGGGGATGCAGGCTCCAGTGGGAGGAGGTGACCCTCACTTCCCCTCCCCGCAAGCTGTGCCTCAGTTTCCCCACCGGGGGCAGATGTCCCCGAAAGCCCCAGGAGGGGCGGAGGCCGGGCGCGGTGGCTGGCAGGTGACACGGAGGGATGGCGGGGGGGGGGGAGAAGCCATGTTGCCATGGCAACCAGGACGGGCTGCATTTGGGGGAGAGGAGGAATCGCCCCGGATAGCACCGCGTCTGCCCCCCGCGGCACCCACAAAAGGGCCATGGCTCTCCTTGCAAAACACCCCCTGCTATGGGGGTGTCCCCCCCACGACGAGGTCTGTCCCCATCTGCCCCTCCCGCCCCCAGTTTTACCCCCTCAGCCCTGCACGCATGTCGGGCATGGTGCATCTCCCCCTCTACCACGGCCTGGGGGGGCAAATGAGCCCCCCCCAAATCTCCTCCTCAGCCCCCAACAACACTCACCCCGGGGAGGGTCACAGACACGGGGGTGGGGGGGGTGGGAAGGTGGATGGCTCTCTCGGGGGGCAAAAGGGACCTGGGGTCTAGAACTGGGGGGTTACAGAAGGCTGGCGGGGGGGGAGAGTGGATTTGGGGAGTTATGTAAGGCCCAAGAAGGTCTAATGGGGGCTGGGGAGGGAGGCGGCTGGAGGATGAGGAGGGTCTGTAAGGACCGGGGCTGGGGGTGGGGGGCGCTACAGAGATGTCAGGTGGAGCTGGAGGAACTGGGGGATCTATAAGGGTGGGGGTTCAGGGGCGCCCTGAATATGGGGGGGGGCGCTGAAAGGAGCAGGTGCCTGTGAGGGCTCAAGGACGGTCGTGAGGATGAGCAATGTCTGTAGGGACCTGGGGGGCTATAAGGACTCGGGGGGGATGGGAGGTGGTCTATCGTGACTGAGGGGCTCTGGGGGTTCTATACGGACCAGTGGGGGGGGGGCGTTGGTGAAATCTTGAAGGGGTCTGGGGGGATTTGGGCTATAAGGACCAAGCAATCTGGAGGGGGTGGGGGAGGCTGTGAAGGTGGGGGCTGTAGGGGCAAGAGGGGCTATAAGGATGGGGGATGGTCTGTAAGAACCAGGGGAGAGAGATGGGGAGGGATGGGGGGGGTCAGGAGAGATGGGGGATGGAGGGTCCATAGGGTCCTGGGTGGTTATAGCCTGGGGGGGGGGTGGTGTCTGTGGGGATGGGTAAGTGGAGACCAGGGGGTCTGGGGTGACCAGGGCATAGATAAGGACTGGCGGGGGGGTGGGGGTGTGGAGAGGGAAGGCCAGAAAAGATCGAGGGGGTCTGCAGGGATGGGTATCCATGAGGATAAGGATGGGAAGGGGGCTTGGGAACAAGGGGGGCAGGGACTAGAGGGGGTCAGTGGAGACGGGAGGGGCCCGGAGGAAGGTGTGTGGGGGGGGAGGGCTGTCCGAGCTGCTGTGGGGGCGCTGTAAGGTCCCGGGGGGGGTCAGGTACCCGAACGAGGTAGGGGGGCCGGTATAAGGGGGAGGGGAGGCAGGGCCAGTACCGGGGGAGGGCAGTATGGGGGGGGGGGGGGGGAGGCTGGGCAGGGCCGGTCCCGGTTGGGGGGAGGCCTGCGGGGGGGTGCTGGGGGTTCGGTCCCGGGTGTCCCTTCCCGAGGGGGGAGGAGGGGAGGGGATGCGTCACGTCTGCACCGAGCGGCGGCCGGAGCCCCGGGCAGCGCCCCCGCCCCCGCCACCCCCGCTGCCGCCCCGGGCCGTGCCGGTGCCGGTGCCCGTGCCGGTGCCCGTGCCGGTGCCGGCGGCTCTTACTTGCCGATCTCCTCGTAGAGCTGGTACTCGTCGGTGAAGCGGGTGCAGGGCACGGTGGTGGCCATGCTGCCGCCGCGCCGCGCCGCAATGAACCGCCCCGGCACCGGCACCGGCTCCGCTCCGGCTCCGGCTCCGCCTGGCGCGGGGGGCGGGAGGAGGCGCCGCCGGGGGCCGGGGAGGCACCGGCCGGGGGAGGCACCAGCCCGGGACAGCCTCCGCCGCCCCCCACCCCTGCCGCGACTGGGATCCCCCCACCCCCGGGGCACCTCCCGCCTCGAGCCGGCCCCCGCGCTGGGACCACCTCCCCTGTCGCCCCCGCACGCCGAAGCCCATCCGCATCCCTCTCCCGCGACCCCCGGGACCCTGCGGTGCTCCCCCAGCCTCTGTCTCGCCAGCGGGGCAATAACCACACAAATTCCTCCTCCCCGCCCCCCCCAGGACCCTTTTATCCCAAATTCCCCCTTCGGTGGGGGGACCAAGAGGCCTCATGTCCACTCCCTCCCCTTCTGCAGGACCCAGACCCCCTCCCGCCCTGAGGACCTACATCGCCCCCTCCAAAAGGCCCCCCACATCCAGACCTCCCGGGTCCCCTCCACTCCAATATCCCTGTATCCAGACCCCCTCCCCACCCCGCTCGGGGATCTCATTTCCACCCCCCGACAAAGGACCTCAGATGCACCCCCCGGGACTCCATCCTATTCAGAGCCCCCCAATATCCAGCTTCCCCCCACCCCAAGGCTTTCACCCCTCCTCCATCATTCCCTTGAATCCCACCTCCCCGCGGACACCTCCCCACGCACCCACTCCAGTACCGATGTCCTCCCCTCCCCGCACCAATGTCACCCAAAGAACCCCTCCAGGCTCCAACCCCCCTAAGCGAAACATCCGGGAGGGGTCCTGGGGGGCGGCAAAGATCTGCCCCCTGCCCTGAAGACACATTGAAGCCCCCCAGTGACAGAGGCTCGCTGGGGAGGGGTCGGTGTATTTTGAGTGGGGACCGGTGCGGTGGCGCCAGGTCCTGGCCGGGGTGCCGGTCACGGGGAGTCAATGCCACCCTCTTCCACCACCCCACGCACTCGTCACCCGTGGGGCCGGGGGGCGCGGGGCGAGCGCGGGTGGGCGGCTGGCGGCTGGCGCTGCCGTTGCCATGGGGACCGTGGGCGGCCGGTGGCGGGGGGCTGCGCCGAGCCCTGTTCTATTTGTGCATCGCCTGGCGCGGGGGAGATGGGGGGGACGGGCAGGGGGGAGCGGCACGGCCAGACCCCGGGGTTGGCACCCCCAGAGCTGCCAGGCACCCGGCGCCCCCTCCACCAAATCAGCCCCTCCGGAGGACCCCACACCCGCCCTCAAAGGACCCCTAAATCCAGCCGCCCCCTCTCCCCCCGAGGCTCCCCCATCTATCACAGGAGCCCTAAACCCAGCTGCCCCTCCAGGATCCCACCCCCACCCTTCATGAATCCCCCAAATCCAGCTCCCCCCCCGCCAGGGACCCCACATCCACCCCATAAAGAGCACCCAAAATCCCGCCCCCCCGGGGCACCCCATAACCTCCCCTCTCAAATCCGGCCCCCCCATGAGGCTGGGACCCCACCGCGGGGGTGTGAGGGGGCACTCAGGTGTCCCCCGGCGTGTTCTTGTCCCTGAACTAGTGCTGGGGGTCAGGGCAGGTGTGCCCCCCCCGGCTGGTGGCACTGAAGCACCTGCAGGCCCTGTGCTCCATAAAGTTGTTTATTGCAAACCAAGGGGAAAGGGATGGGGGGGTGTGGGTGGAGCAAGAGGATGGCTGAAGACCCCCTTCCAGCCCAGCACCCCAGGGTGGGGGCCAGGGGAGAAGCTGCAAGGGCCAGGTTGGGCCTGGGTGGGGCAGGGCTCCCCTGTCCCCACTCCCAGACCCCAAAGTGCTGTGCCAGGGAAGCCCAGCTGCTGCCCACCAGTAGGGGGGGCGTGTGTGTGGTAGCCACAGGGGCCTGCGGCCCCTACCGGGGACCCCCTGTGGTGGTGTGGGCAGCAGCCCCCCCTGCTCTCTGCCAACCCCGGGGAAGAGGGTAGCAAACCCTGGGTGCCTCTGCCCCTGCTGAGAGGTTGTGCCCACCCTGGACCCCCTCCAGCGGTGGGCTGAGGTGGGGTGAGCCCAGGAGAACCACCCTGGCACCGGCTGTGGGCACAGGAGACCCCAGAGCGGTGAGGCGGGGGAGCGCAGGCAGGCGAAGCATGGGCAGTGCCACGCTCTCCTCATGTGGCCCCCAGCATCCCCAGAGCTCTGCTGCCCCATGCCAGGGGGGAGGGCTTGGCACCCCAAAAAAGCCCCAGAAGCATTTCCAGCCACCAGCAGTGCTGCTGCTGTCACCCAGGCCAGAGCGGCGCCCCGGAGAGGAGACGGCTCCCAGCGGCTGGCGCGGCGAGGGGACCCGAGCGTGCCCGCTGCCCACGGGCGGCTGCCAGCTCTGGGGGCGAGGGTCCCGGGCGGGCACGGGGGAGCTTCTCCTCTTCCCTGCTTGCTCTGCTGCCGCTGCTGTCCCCGCGGTCAGAACTGCACCGCGCCGGGGGAGATGCTGAACATGGAGGGGTCGAATTTCTGGCCGCGGAACGGGGAGCCCTCCGTGTCCCAGCCCTTCTTCAGCATCTCGTGCACCTTCTGCAGAGAGGAGCCACGGGGCTGCCGCCAGAGCAGGCCCGAGCCACGCCCCCGCCCGGCACCCGGCACCCCCGCCCCGGGGCACGGCACCCGGCACCCGGCACCCGGCACCCCCGCCCGGGGCACGGCTCCATCCCGCCCGGCACCCGGCACCCCCGCCCGGCACCCGGCACCCCCGCCCGGGGCACGGCTCCATCCCGCCCGGCACCCGGCACCCCCGCCCGGGGCACGGCACCCCTGCCCGGCACCTGGCACCCCCACCCGGGGCACGGCTCCATCCCGCCCGCTGCCCACCAGGGGCAGGGCAGGAGTGGGAGGCTCCTCTGTGGGCTACAGGACCCCTCCCTGGGCTCTCAGGCCTTTGCCAAGGTGTGGGCAACAGAGGGCCTGGCAGAACCTTACAGCCCCCAGAAGGGAGACGGGGGAGGGGACGGCGGTGTGAGGAGCGGCTCCGGGACAGAGCAGAGCCGCGGAACTGCTCCCCGCCGCATCTGGTCCCTGGAGATGGGACTGGGAGAGGAGCTGAGGGCTGCACAGGGCAGGGCTGGGCTGCACAGGGCAGGGCAGGGCTGGCACCTACCAGCTCGTGGCTCTGGGGCTTGCCCTGCAGCTTCTGGTGGTAGTCGAAGGTGAGGCGGTCGAGCACGGCGTGCTCCTCCTCGTCCACCGTGGCCATGGAGCGCTCCTTGTTGATCTTGTCGATGTCGATCTGCTCCTCGCCCTCCAGGATGGCATTCCACCAGTACTCCTCCCTCTTGTTCAGGTTGATCTGGGCACACCAGGCGTGGGGTCAAGAGGAGAGTGGGCAGGAGAGCCTCCATCCTGCCCTCTGGGATGTGGGTACCCCCGGCAGGGGTGCCCATGCGCTGCTCTGCGTGAGTGGGGGTCACCGACTCCAGTTCTGCCCCCCGTGGCTGGCAGTAGGGGACAAACACTTGACTCCCCTCCCTTGGTGTTCCAAGGCCCTTTGCACAACTCTATGGCAGCCCCTTGGCAGCCCAGCTTGGGGCCAGGACAGGTGATGCCAACCTGGCCAATGGGGCAGAAGCCACCAGGTATGGGGCCCAGGGAGCTGTGCCCGCTCAGCTATGCAATACAATACAATACAATACAATACAATACAATACAATACAATACAATACAATACACCAGGTTGAAAGAGACCTTCAAGATCATCATGTCAAACCCATCAACCAATCCAACCCACCTAAACAACTAACCCATGGCACCAAGCACCCCATCAAGTCTCCTCCTGAACACCTCTAATGAAGGTGCACCCACCCAGGACACCAGGGGCTGTGGGCAAAGCCTTCATGCCCAGCAGCCACTCAGACACCAGGGGCTGTGGGCAGGACACTCAGGGGCTGTGGGTGAAGCCTCCAGGCTCCCAGCATGGCAACTCTGCCACTCCTCCTTCCAGCAGCCTCAAAGGAGCCCTTGCCTCAGGCACACAGCAATGTGGGCAGCAAAGGAGGCCAAAATGCCACCTGCTGCTCCACACCACCCTGCCGGCTGCTCAGCCAAGGAGAGGGCATCCCCTGTGCCCTCACCGGCAAAAGCCACCAGCCAGGGGCTCTGGGAGTACCAGGCAGGGAGGCAGAGGGAGGGGCAGTGCCAGTGGGTGCTGGCTTGGGGCATCCCCCGAGGTTGTGCCAGGGCGGGGGTGGGCTGCTGTGTGCTGCCTGATGTGGGCAGTGATGGCAGCAGCAGGGGAGGATTGATGGCGTTGATCAGCCTCTCTGCAAACTCATCAATAAAGACAGACAACACAATTGGCTCAAACCTCCCTGGAGCTCTGCAGCTCTGGAGGGGGAAAGCAGGGGCAGGCAGCGGAGCTCTGGAGCTCCAGAGGCTCTTCCGTGGTGCCAAGAAAAGGAAGCAATTAAGCTGGGAGGGGGTGGCTGGGGCTGAAGCCTTTTGGGAGAGCAGAATGGGGAAAACACTGCAGCTTGTGTTTGCAGCTAGACAGGAGTGCTGCTGCTCCTCTGAACTCGCAGCTCCGCTCCGGAGGGCAGCAGAAGCTGCTGAGCATTTGCTCCTGGGCTCCCCAGTGCTGGGTGGGGGAGCAGGGCCGTGCCAAGCTGCCCCGAGAACAGCCCTGCAGGCAATGCTGTGCCCAGCCGGGGGGCAGCAGGCTCAGGCAGCCCCAGCCTGGACAGGCTGCAGAGCTGGGCCCAAACCAACCTCAGGAAGTTCAACAAGGCCAAGGGCAAGGTTCCTGCAGCTGGCTCGGGGGCAATCCCAAGCACTGATACAGGCTGGGCAGGGACTGGCTGGGGAGCAGCCCTGGAGAAAAGGCCTTGGGGGTGCTGGGGGAGGAGAAGCTCAGCAGGAGCCAGCAGGGAGCACTTGCAGCCCAGAGAGCCAAGCAGAGCCTGGGCTGCAGCAAGAGAAGTGTGGCCAGCAGGGCCAGGGAGGGGATTCTGCCCCTCTGCTCCACTCTGCTGAGACCACAGCTGCAGCTCTGGGTCCAGTTCTGGAGCCTCTGTGCCAGGAAGGCTCTGGAGGGGCTGGAAGGTGTCCAGAGAAGGGCCACGAGGAGGAGCAGAGGGCTGGAGCTGCTCTGCTGTGAGGACAGACTGAGGGAGTTGGGGTTGTGCAGTTTGGAGAGAAGGCTCCAAGGAGACCTAATTGTGGCCTTCCAGTGCCTGAAGGGGAGTACAGAAAAGCTGGGGAGGGACTTTTGAGGCTGTCAGGGAGGAATAGGACTGGAGGGGATGGAAGAAAACTAGAAGTGGGGAGATTGAGATTGGCTGTGAGGAAGAAGTTGTTCCCCATGAGGGTGGTGAGAGCCTGGCACAGGCTGCCCAGGGAGGTGGTGGGAGCCTCATCCCTGGAGGATTTTGAGGCCAGGCTGGAGGTGGCAGTGAGCAACCTGCTGTGGTGTGAGGTGTCCCTGCCCATGGCAGGGGCGTTGGAACTGGATGATCCTCAAGGTCCCTTCCAGCCCCAAAAACCCCAACCCAAGCCCCAAACCAAACCAGACTTGGGTTTCCAAAGGGCTGCTATTGATAGCTGTTTTCTCTTGTGTAAAGCCTGTGGCAGGAGCAGCCTCCTCCAGGCCCTGGCTTGGAAACAAGAGGAATGTCCCCACGGTGCCACCAGTGAGGGGCTGAGTTTCCCTGGTGACAGCTTCAGCTGACCCCACCAGGGGCATCCCCACCAGAGCCATGCTGGCAGCAGCAGGACAAACACTGGAGGACTTAATGACTTAGCAGGCATCACCCCCCAGCACCAGGGGAAGCAAACTGCAGCCCTCTGCCCTTCTCTACCAACTCCCCTTCCTCCCCAGCACCCCCACACCACCATCCTCCTCTGACCAGCAGACCCCAGCCATGGACAACACCCACAAGAACACAACCCTCCCTCCCCTGCAGACCACCCCTGGTGCCAGCCCAGAACCCTTCCCCTCCTCTCCAGCCGCCTCACAATCAATCATTAACCTCTGCAGCCTGCCTGGAGCCCAGCTCAGCCTCCTCGGTCTGGGACACAGGCAGGAATGGGACCTGGCCTGAGGGGGAACCTCAGCAGGGCACAGCTCTGTCACTTCAGAGAGGTGCTGGGGCCCTGCTGGGGACAGGTCTGCTCTCCAGCACAGGGAGCAGAGGCTCAGGGGCACCTCTTGGCCACGTCTCTCCCTGTTGCTGCAGCCCCATGAGCACTACAAGAGCTTGTGGGGATAGAGACCAAGGCAGGAGCCTCACCAAGAGCTTGGGAGCAGAAGGTCAAGAGAGCCAAGACACCATGGCAGGTCTGTGTGCCCAGCACAGGCAGGGTGGTGCCAGCCCTCACCCACCCGTGAAGGAAGGCTCCAGCACTCAGCCCACAGCAGCAAAGGAGGCTGCAGGCTCCCTGGGGGAGCTCCAGGAGGGAGCAGGGAGCTTCAACAAGGACAAATCTTGACCTGATTTAGTTCCTGCCTTCAAGACAAGGCGAGAGCTTTGCCTCTGCTCCAAGCTGTCACTTCAGGCTCCCCAGCTGACAGCTCAGCCTCAGCCTCTAGGGTCCTGGAAGTGCTGGTGGCCGTTTGCCAGAGGAAGGATCTCTGTGGCTCCTGGTCAGCTCCTGGTTCTGCTTTTGAGGCTGGTGGGTCCTGAAGGGCCTCCTGGGCTTTGGGAGCCCAGGAAGAACAGGAAGAGCCTCTGCAAGGACAGCCTGGGGAGAGCAAGGCTGGCAGGGGGAACGGCAGAAGCTGGCAGTGTCCAAAGGCGGTGCCTGGGGTGCTGCTGGCCATGGCTGTCCCCACGCTGCTGTGCTTGGCACTGGGCAAAGCAGAGGGGCCAGGTGAGGAAGGGTCACAAGGAGGATGGCTGCAGGCAGAGCTGGGCACACAGGAGGGATGGGACACATGGAGGGCAAGTGTGTGGCCAGGAGGCACCCTCCAGCAGCAAAGAGGTGATGCTGGCGTGGACGTGGCGGCACATCACATCTCCATGGCCTTCCTTGCTGGTGCTGGGCTTTGTCATGACACCAGGACCCTTCCCCAGTCCCACATGCTGGGGCAGGACTGGGGAGATGCCACCAAGGGACCTGCTGTCCTAGGGGAGCAGCAGATGTCACCCCAAGAGCCAGTGGGAGCTGGTTAGGCATCAGGAGGAGGCTGCAGGGCTGCTCCCAGCAGCGCCACAGCTCGGTGTGAGCTTGGCCTGGTGCAAGAGCTGCTCGAGGCAGAGCCTGGAGACAAAGCCCAAATGGTGGAGATGAGGAGGAAAGGAGGCAAGAGAGGGGGAAAAAGATCCTCCACAATGAAAATAATCCCAGTGTGTTGTGCACAACACCCAGCAGAGAGCTCTAAAAACAGCTCCTGCAGAGTTATTTTAATCTCCCTTTTGACAGGCGAGAGGCTGCGACACAGAAGGGAGAGCACAGGGATGGTACCCGGGACCGGGGGCTTGGCACAGCACCCTGGGCAAGGGCACCAACCTGGGACACTATCCTGAGCAGGAGGAGGTGTGAGTGGGACTCCCAAAACACATCCTGGGCATCGCTGCTGCCAGGAAAAGCCTGCCCGGGGCAGGGGGGAAGCTGCTGAGGCTCAGCACAGGCTCTGCAGGAAGCAGCCCCTGGAGCTGAGAGGAAGGGCAGAGCAGGCTCTGGGCACTGGGCAGGGGGCAAGGAGGGGAATAAGCTGCCAGGAACACCAGGCAGGGTGGGCAAGCAGAGCCAGGAGGGGTTAGAAGGCAAACTGACCTCATTAGGACAGGGGCTGGGAAGCCTGGGAGGAGCTGCCCAGCAGGGAGCCCAGCAGGGCCAGGGGAAGGCAACGGCAGCTAAGGAGCATCTTGGAGGGATGCTGATGACCCTGCCCTGGATGTGTCCTGCAGGAGCAGGGACTCTGTGGCCCCTCAGCACAGCAGCAGGATGGAGCAGGAGGAATTTCACCTCTTTGGCACATGCCCTAAGCAGTGCCTGCAGGGGCTGCCCCATGCCAACTGTGCCAACAGCAGCACCCTGAGGCTCTTGTCTGGACAGAGCTGCTGAGGTGCCCCAAGCAGGAGCCAACATGGCCAGGACCTCCTCAGGTGGCTCCAGCTCTGGCACTGGGCAAGTTCAGTCTCAGTTGTGTCCCCACTGTGCCAGGGAACACTGCTCCCTGTGTCCTGGCAAGGGAAGCCAGGTGGCACCTCGTGGCAGGGTGGAAACCCTCCCAGCCATGCCCAGAGCGGGCCCAGAGCTGTGCAGCCCCAGACTTGGGTGGCTCCTGCCCTCCTCCAGCCAAGCTCAGTCCCCTCCTGGCACTGAACACGGATGGGTGGCCTGATGAATGGATCAGGAGGAGCTGCCAAACCCTTCTGCCTACTCTGGGTACAGAGCAGGAGCTGCTCTGGGGTGGGAGTTGCTCCCCTGCTGCAGTTACCTTCAAGTGAGATCTCATCCCCCCAGCAAGGTGCTGGCAGCCAGCTGGAGCTCCTCCCAGCCCTGCAACTGCTGCAGGCAAGACCCAGCTGTGGGGCTGGAGGCCCAGGGACCATCCCCATGCTGCCCACTCCTGCTGCAGAAGGTCCCCAGCGCCTCTCAGGATGGTCCTGGGGACACCCAGCCAGGACTCCCAGCCAGCCACAGAGCAGCCACCTCCTCTGCCAGCCCAGGCCTGGCTTCTCTTCCCAGAGCAGCCAACTTCCAAGGCACTGGAGAAGGCTGGAGGCCACTGCCTCCTGCTCCACAGCCCTGGAGTCACAGAAGCTCCTCTCTCTTACAGGGACCTCACCTGTTGGGTCCCAGCCTGTCCCCCAAGGTCCCTCCATGAGGATCCACAGTGCTCATGCAGCCTCCTCAGGCATCATCCCCAGCCTCTGGCAGCACAGTGCCTCCATGCCCAGCTGCTGTTGCTCCCAGGACACAGGGCAGAAGGTTTGAAGCCTGCTCCCTGCCTTGCAGAAGGGGGAGGAACCAGCCCAGGCTGGCACCCAACCCCTCCTGGGGCTCCTGACAGCCTCCACGGGATGGTTTGGGCTGGAAAAGCCTCTGAGATGCAGTCCAGTATCAACCCAGCACCACCATGGGCACCAAACCATGGCCCCAGCTGCCATGGGCACACCTTGCTGCAACACCTCCAGGCACTGGGACTCCACCACCTCCCTGGGCAGCCTCTGCCAGTCCCTGACCACTCCTGCAGCAAAGAACATTTTCCTCATCTCCAACCTGAGCCTCCCCTGGCACAATTCCAGGGCCATCTCCTCTCCTTCTATCACCTGAGACTAGGGAGCAGACCTCAACCCCCACCTGGCTCCAGCCTCTCTCAGGAGCTGTGGAGAGCAAGGAGGTCTCCCCGGGGAAAAATGAGCCCCCAGGCTGCTGGGTGACAACACAGCCCCCAGGGCAGCTCCAGCTGTGGCCACAGCCCCAGGACAGGGCTCAGACATCTGGAGCAGACCAGACATGAGGCCTGAAGCTGGGACCCCCCCCCCCCCAACTGCTGGCGGCAACAGCTCCCTGAAGGACCTCAAGGAGCCGGAGCCGCGGGGCTGGGCAGGCCACGGTGCCAGCTCCAGACAGGGCAAGCACCAGGCCAGGGAACTGGCACCTGCCAGGGTGCTGGGGTAGGAGCAGGGCAGGAGAGTCAGAGGGGAAAGCCAGCAGGGCTGGGGCACAGCACTGGCCTCACAGGGCAGTATCACAGCCTCTCCCTGCTGGCAGAACCTCCATGCCAGTCTCGGGAGACAGTGAGCACCTCCAGATGTGCTCCCACTGCCCCAGCCTGCAGGACAGTGACCACCTCCAGATGTGCTCCCACTGCCCCAGCCTGCAGGACAGTGACCACCTCCAGATGTGCTCCCACTGCCCCAGCCTGCAGGACAGTGACCACCTCCAGATGTGCTCCCACTGCCCCAGCCTGCAGCCTGGGGACCTTCCCTAGCCCAAAGGACACTGCTGCCAGCAGAGCAGGGCACAGCAAGCTGGATGCTGGATGGGGAGTGCCAGGCACCTCTAGACCCGGCTCAGCCTTCCAGCTGCTCCAGTTTGCCAGGCCAAGCCTGGGCACAGAGCCCCAGCTGCCCTTACCAGGACACACTTGCCAGGCTCCAGGCTCCAGAGGGAACTCTCAGTGTTGATCTTGTGGGTGAGCTTCCCCTCCATGAGGACCTGCTGGCTGCTGCCCTCCAGCACTGCCACCCGGATGGAGTCACTGCTGATGTCCACAGCCACCTGGGGACAGAGAGAGAGCCCTCAGGGAGGTGCCTGCTGGCACTCCTGTGGTGCCAGCTGGGCTGGGGGCTCAGGAGGCTTTGCTGCCACCTCCCAGCAAACTGCCACAGCCCAAGGGAGAAAGGCAAACGGCAGGGGCTGGAAGGCAGCAGGGCCCTGCTGACAGGGCTGGGGCTACCTCCTGCCTCAGTTTCCCCCCCCAGGACACCCAGCAGCACCACAGCTCTCTCCACAAGGTGCCCACATTAGGGCTGGGTGCCAGCTGTGCCCATGCTGAGCTGGGCACGACTGTGTGTCTTCCTGGGAGCTAAGTAATTGGGGGGGAGGGTAAGGGGGCTGCAGCAGTCCATCCTTCCTGCTGCACCCCACCACAAGCTCCTGGCTCCAGCTCTGCTGCCAGGCTTGGCCTAGGCCTCCACGGGGGATGCCGCAGCAGGGCTCTCCTGCTGCCCCCCACAGGGCCCAGGGCCTGAGGGAGCTCCATGCCCAGGAACGTGCCCAGCTCCTGCCCACAGCAGCCATATGGGGAGCCTGCTGTGACCTGCTGTGGAGGTGGCACTGCTGTGCCCTGGGGAGGCAGCGTGGCACAGGGTACCCTGGCTCTCTGGAGGGAACAGATGCTCCCCTCCCCCCTCGGCTGCCCTCAGCTGCTGCCAGCAGAGCCCCAGCCAGGACGTGGGCACCGAGGGAGGACCTGGCTGGGGAGGAGGCAGGGCTGTAGCCCCCTGGCACTGCCCTGTGTCTGGCCCAAGAGGAGGAGACTGCAGTGAGATTTTTGCCTGCATTCTCTCCCAGAGTTCCCCCAGCTCTTCCTCCTGCTCTGCAGAGCTCATTTGAAATGTTATTACATGATCCATTCCCTAGGAGACTGCCAGCAGCTCACTAGCTCCACGCAGGCAAGAGATGGGCAAAGCTGCTTCTGCCAGGGAGGGCACCAAGCCTGCAGCTCAGTGATGCCACTCAGAAAGGGGGGCTCGGAAGGGAGCTCCAGGATCCTCCAGTTCCCATCCCCCTGCCACCTTCCACTAGAGCAGGTGGCTCAAGGCCTCATCCAAGCCCTGAACACCTCCAGGGAGGGAATAAAACCTCCAGCCCGGGGCCAGGGAGCTGCAGAGGAGGCCCAGCTGTGGGCACACCGGGACTGGGCTCTGATGGCAATGGCTGGCAGCAGGAGCAGGGAGCTCCTGCAGCTGTGCAGGAGCAGGAGCATAGCGGCAAGGGCTTGGGAAAAGGACACCCTGGCAGACAGCAGGAGACAGCTGCCCGTGGTCAGCTTCTGCAGGAGCAGCTCCTCCTGAATGGCAAACAGCTGGGAGAGGCCCCAGCAGCTCCTGCAGCCTGAGGCTCTCACAGCAGGGATGAGGTGTGGGGGTGAGGTTCTGCTTCCCACCACCGCTGCCTGCCCTGAGCCCCGGGCACGAGGCTGGGGCTGCTGCTGCCAGGCTCCCAGCACAGCACAGGGGCTGCCCACAAGGGCCACAGGGAAGAAGCAAAGTGACCCCCAAGGCACCTTCTGGGGGTGGGGGCCAGGGAGGCACAGAGGTGTGGGACCCCCAGGGACAGCAGCAAGAGGGAGGTGGTTCCAAGGTGGCCACAAGAGACGGCTGCTGGGGACAGCGCCGAGGGGGCTCTGGGAGCAGCAGGGCATGAGAGAGGGGTGGGGAAACCCCAGGGGAGGAAGGGACCCCAGCTGGGCAGTGCCCACTCCTGCCTGCTGCCAGCAGAATGGCCTCTCCTGGCACAAGAGGCCCCAGCAGAGGGCCCTGCCCCAGGGCACGGACGGCAGAGTCCCAGAGGCAGGTGGCGGTGCCCGGAGCGAGCGGGGAGGTGCCCGCCGCAGGGTTGGCACGTGTGGGCAGTGGCTCCTTCTCAGGTGCCACCTCTGCTTGGCATCTCCACTCGGCAGGGGGAGTGGCCAGACTCTGCCAGGGGCTGCCCTTCCCTCCCCTCCCCCCAGCCAGCCAGAAGTGGGCAGAGCTCGGCAGGAAGCCGCAGTGACCCCCAGGGCGACTCACGGCCCTGGCAGCACAGCCACGAGCAGGGGCACCCCAGAGGGCCCCAAGGCTGCTTGTCCCCCTCCCCGTGGTGCCCACCAGCCCCTCTGCCCTCCTGGCTTGCCTGGAGCTGCTGAGAGAAGCCAAACCTCAGCTGTGTGCCACAGCTGCTCCAGCAGAGCCCTTCTGGTGCCCGCTGAGCCACCCACAGCCACCCAAACCCACACACCCAGAGGGGCTCCAGCTTGGCACTGCCAGAGGCTGGGGGCAGCAGCTCTGTTCCTGAGCTCAGGAAGTGCTCAGCTCCACAGGCTCCTGTGGTGCCCATAAGCAGGGAAGAAGCTCCTCTCTACCCTGCTGCCCATTCCTGTGCCATGGGCACAGCTTTGGAGCTCCAGAGAGGGAAACCTTAAGCTCAGCCAAGCACAAAGGTGCCATGGCAACAGCCTGGCTGTGGGAAGTGGCACAAGAAAGACTCTGAGCAGCATTAAATCTCCCAGGGACCACACACAGGGGGTTGTGAATCTCCCCTTGGCAGGAGGGAGCCCAAATCCTGATCCCTTCTGAGCTGTGTGGTGAGTGCCAAGCGGAGCAGGGTGCAGGAAGCCCTCAGCAGTGGGTCCAGAGTCCCTGCAGGTAGCTCTGCAGCCTCAGCCCCTGGCAGCCTCAGCCCCTGGCAGCCTCAGCCCCTGGCAGCCCAGCCTGCCTGCTGCCAGGCACCCAGGGCCAGGAGAGGGTTAAGGAACCACCCAATGAAAAGCTGCTGCCAAGAGGAAGCCCAGGGGGTGCCCAAACCAGACACAAGGACAAGGGAAGTCCAAAGCCTGAGCAATGGATTGGCACAGAGGGCAACGCTGGGGCAGGCAGGAGCTGAGGGCAGGGACTGGGGCTGGGCCAGGGACTGGGGACAAGGCAGGAGCAGGGGCAGGGACTGGGGCAGGGGCTGGGGACAGGACAGGCAGGAGCTGGGGCAGGGACAGGACAGGCAGGAGCTGCAGGCAGGAGCTGGGGCAGGGACTGGGGACAAGGCAGGAGCTGGGGCAGGGACAGGGCAGGCAGGAGCTGCAGGCAGGAGCTGGGGCAGGGACTGGGGACAAGGCAGGAGCTGGGGCAGGGACTGGGGACAAGGCAGGAGCTGGGGCAGGGACAGGGCAGGCAGGAGCTGCAGGCAGGAGCTGGGGCAGGGACAGGGCAGGCAGGAGCTGCAGGCAGGAGCTGGGGCAGGGACTGGGGACAAGGCAGGAGCTGGGGCAGGGACAGGGCAGGCAGGAGCTGCAGGCAGGAGCTGGGGCAGGGACAGGGCAGGCAGGAGCTGCAGGCAGGAGCTGGGGGGCAGGGACAGGGCAGGCAGGAGCTGGGGCAGGGACAGGGCAGGCAGGAGCTGCAGGCAGGAGCTGGGGCAGGGACAGGGCAGGCAGGAGCTGGGGCAGGGACAGGGCAGGCAGGAGCTGCAGGCAGGAGCTGGGGCAGGGACAGGGCAGGCAGGAGCTGCAGGCAGGAGCTGGGGCAGGGACTGGGGACAAGGCAGGAGCTGGGGCAGGGACAGGGCAGGCAGGAGCTGCAGGCAGGAGCTGGGGCAGGGGCAGGGCAGGCAGGAGCTGGGGCAGGGACTGGGGACAAGGCAGGAGCTGGGGCAGGGACAGGGCAGGCAGGAGCTGCAGGCAGGAGCTGGGGCAGGGGCAGGGCAGGCAGGAGCTGGGGCAGGGACTGGGGCAGGCAGGAGCTGGGGCAGGGACTGGGGACAAGGCAGGAGCTGGGGCAGGGACAGGGCAGGCAGGAGCTGCAGGCAGGAGCTGGGGCAGGGGCAGGGCAGGCAGGAGCTGCAGGCAGGAGCTGGGGCAGGGACTGGGGACAAGGCAGGAGCTGGGGCAGGGACAGGGCAGGCAGGAGCTGCAGGCAGGAGCTGGGGCAGGGGCAGGGCAGGCAGGAGCTGCAGGCAGGAGCTGGGGCAGGGACTGGGGACAAGGCAGGAGCTGGGGCAGGGACAGGGCAGGCAGGAGCTGCAGGCAGGAGCTGGGGCAGGGACAGGGCAGGCAGGAGCTGCAGGCAGGAGCTGGGGCAGGGACTGGGGACAAGGCAGGAGCTGGGGCAGGGACAGGGCAGGCAGGAGCTGCAGGCAGGAGCTGGGGCAGGGACAGGGCAGGCAGGAGCTGCAGGCAGGAGCTGGGGCAGGGACAGGGCAGGCAGGAGCTGGGGCAGGGACACAGGGCAGGCAGGAGCTGCAGGCAGGAGCTGGGGCAGGGACAGGGCAGGCAGGAGCTGCAGGCAGGAGCTGGGACAGGGACAGGGGGCAGGAGCTGGGGCAGGAGCTGCAGGCAGGAGCTGGGGCAGGGCAGGCAGGAGCTGCAGGCAGGAACTGGGGCAGGGACAGGGCAGGCAGGAGCTGCAGGCAGGAGCTGGGGCAGGGACAGGGCAGGCAGGAGCTGCAGGCAGGAGCTGCAGGCAGGGATTCTGCCCGGTGCTGGCACAGGCTCAGCTCCATCCCAGGTCCCATCCCAGATCCCCCAAGCCCCTGTGGCTCTGGGTGGCCAAGGCTCCACTTTGGCAAGGGCATAATTTGCCTGGCACAAAGGGCACCTCTCTGGGCAGGGAGAGGCCCCATGATGGCAATGCAATGCCAAGGCTTGGCACAGCCATCTGGATGCCCCTGAACCCTTCCAAGAAGCAGCCTGGGTTTGTTTTGAGATGCCCACTGGGAGAACTGCATCTCCTGGTCCCCTGCTATGCCCATGGCAGCTCCCTCACCCCTCAGGTCTGGGCTGTGCTGCTAAGGAGCTCCTTTGGCAGGCTCAGAGCTGTGTAGGATGAGAGCTGAACAAACCCCAGTGTGCTCAGCTCAGCCACCCTGCAAGAGAGGAGCAGGGGAGGTGGGGGAGCATGGACTTCCCAAATGGAAAAATACTGGATCAGCTGTGGGAAGGGAGAGAAGCCCAGGAAGGCAGAGGCTGGAGCCCCCAGCCCAAGCCCCTGCTCCAGCAGGGCACCCACAGCAGCTTGCCCAGGGGCACAGTGCCCAGGGGGGGTTGGAAGCTCTCCACAGGAGACTCCACAACCTCTCTGGGCAGCCTGCTCCAGGCCTCCAGCACCCTCACACCAAACTACTTGCTCCTCCTCTCCAGCTGCCATCTCCTGGCTGCCACTTTCTGCCCCTTGGCCTGTCCCTGGGCACCACTCAGCAGAGTCTGGCCCCAGCCTCTTGCCCCCCACAGCTCCTTCAGCTCTTGCTGAGCATTGCTCAGCTGCCCTCCTGCAGGCTCTCAGCCCCAGGCCTCTCAGCCTTTGCTGCTGCCAGAGCTGCTCCAGGCCCCTCAGCAGCTTCCCAGCCTGCCCTGGACTCTCTCCAGCACTTCCCAGGCTCTGCAAGTGGGGAGCCCAGAGCTGGAGCCAGGACTGCAGCTGTGGGCTCCCAGGGCAGGGCAGAGGGGCAGCAGAGCCTCCCTTGCCCTGCTGCCCACACTCTCCTCCCTGCTCCCCAGGACACCACTGAGGCCTTCTTGGCCCCCAGGGCACACTGCTGGCTCCTGGGCACCTTCTTGTCCCCCAGCCCTCCCAGCTCCTTCTCCTGGAGCTGCTCCCTAACAGCTCAACCTCTCACCTGTCATACTGCAGGAGGTTGTTGCTCCCCAGGTACAGGACCCTGCACCTGCCCTGCTTGAGCTGAGGGTCTGGGGAGCTCAGCCCCTGCCTCAGAGGGGGTCCATATCTCACCCAGCCTTTGCCTGTTCCAGTTCCTGAGTGCCAGAGGAGCTCCAGCACACAAAGGCAGGAGACTCTCTAAGCCCAAGGGAAGTAGTGTCCACGCCCAGCCATGCTCAGAACCCACAGAGAGTCTGCAGGCAGGGCAGAGGGGGCAGACACCACCAAAGGTGCCACGTGGAGCCAGGGAGGCACCGGGCAGCGTGGCTGCAGCGGGGCTGGGGCCAGGCTGTGCCCATCGGCGCCCAGCGCTGGAGGGAAGGGCAGCGCCACGCCCTGCCGCTCGGGCACGACAGGCAGAGCTCCCACTCCAAACACAGCTTCCCAGGAAAGCTGGGCACCCTGGGGGGCAGGGGAGAACCCCCAGGCCCAGCAGCACTTTACCTGCTTGCCCTTGAGGACGTGCTTGGGCACAGGCACTTTGATCTCCAGGTCGCTGTAGTCCTGCGCCCAGGAGTAGTTCTCTCGCACAGCTCCGTTGTAGCTGTCAGGGTTGGTCTGGAACTGCTCCTGGCTGCAGGGGCACAGGAAGGGCACAAGGTGAGGGTGGCAGAGGGCAGAGCCTGGGGAGAGCAGCAGGGCTGAGATCAGGGGGCAAGGGGCAGGGAGCCTCAGTTCAGCCTTCTGCAGGCAGCCCCCAAGCTTCTGCCCCTCGCTGCTGGCCCAGGATAGGAAGGTTCAGAGCAGCAGCCCCAGGACACAGAGGGGACACAGAGTGACACAGAGTGACACAGGGGGACACAGGGGGGACACAGAGGACACAGGGGGACACAGGGGGGACACAGAGTGACACAGGGACACAGGGGGGACACAGAGTGACACAGAGTGACACAGGGGGGACACAGGGGGGGACACAGGGGGGACACAGAGGGGACACAGAGGGACACAGGGGGACACAGAGGGACACAGGGGGACACAGGGGGGACACAGGGGGGGACACAGGGGGGACACAGAGGGACACAGAGTGACACAGAGTGACACAGGGGGGACACAGGGGGACACAGGGGGACACAGGGGGGGACACAGAGGGACACAGGGGGACACAGGGGGGGACACAGGGGGGACACAGAGGGACACAGAGGGGACACAGAGGGACACAGGGGGACACAGAGGGGACACAGAGTGACACAGGGGGGACACAGAGTGACACAGGGGGGACACAGGGGGACACAGGGGGACACAGAGTGACACAGGGGGACACAGGGGGACACAGGGGGGACACAGGGGGGACACAGAGGGACACAGGGGGGACACAGGGGGGACACAGAGGGGACACAGAGGGGACACAGGGGGGACACAGAGGGGACACAGAGGGACACAGGGGGACACAGAGGGGACACAGAGTGACACAGGGGGGACACAGAGGGACACAGGGGGGACACAGGGGGACACAGGGGGGACACAGGGGGGGACACAGAGGGACACAGGGGGGACACAGGGGGGACACAGAGGGGACACAGAGGGGACACAGGGGGGACACAGAGGGGACACAGAGGGACACAGGGGGACACAGAGGGGACACAGAGTGACACAGGGGGGACACAGAGGGACACAGGGGGGGGACACAGGGGGGACACAGGGGGGACACAGGGGGGACACAGGGGGGACACAGGGGGGACACAGGGGGACACAGGGGGGACACAGAGGGGACACAGAGGGGACACAGGGGGACACAGGGGGACACAGAGGGGACACAGAGTGACACAGGGGGGACACAGGGGGACACAGAGGGACACAGGGGGGACACAGGGGGGACACAGAGTGACACAGGGGGGACACAGGGGGGACACAGAGGGGACACAGAGGGGACACAGAGGGACACAGGGGGGACACAGAGTGACACAGGGGGGACACAGGGGGGACACAGGGGGGACACAGAGGGACACAGGGGGGACACAGGGGGGACACAGAGGGGACACAGAGGGACACAGGGGGGACACAGGGGGGACACAGAGTGACACAGAGGGACACAGGGGGGACACAGAGTGACACAGAGTGACACAGGGGGGACACAGGGGGACACAGAGGGGACACAGGGGGGACACAGAGGGACACAGGGGGACACAGGGGGGACACAGGGGGACACAGGGGGGACATAGAGGGGACACAGAGGGGACACAGGGGGACACAGGGGGACACAGAGGGGACACAGAGTGACACAGGGGGGACACAGGGGGGACACAGAGGGACACAGGGGGGACACAGGGGGGACACAGAGGGGACACAGAGGGGACACAGAGGGGACACAGAGGGACACAGGGGGACACAGAGGGGACACAGAGTGACACAGGGGGGACACAGAGTGACACAGGGGGGACACAGGGGGGACACAGGGGGGACACAGAGGGACACAGGGGGACACAGAGGGGACACAGAGTGACACAGGGGGGGACACAGGGGGGACACAGGGGGGACACAGAGTGACACAGAGGGACACAGGGGGGACACAGAGTGACACAGAGTGACACAGGGGGGACACAGGGGGGACACAGAGGGGACACAGGGGGGACACAGGGGGGACACAGGGGGACACAGGGGGGACACAGGGGGGACACAGGGGGACACAGAGTGACACAGGGGGGACACAGGGGGACACAGGGGGGACACAGGGGGGACACAGAGTGACACAGAGGGGACACAGGGGGGACACAGAGGGGACACAGGGGGGACACAGAGGGACACAGGGGGGACACAGGGGGGACACAGAGTGACACAGAGTGACACAGGGGGGACACAGGGGGGACACAGAGGGGACACAGGGGGGACACAGGGGGGACACAGGGGGACACAGAGTGACACAGGGGAACACAGGGGGGACACAGGGGGGACACAGGGGGACACAGGGGGACACAGGGGGACACAGGGGGACACAGAGTGACACAGGGGGGACACAGGGGGACACAGGGGGGACACAGGGGGGACACAGGGGGACACAGAGTGACACAGGGGGACACAGGGGGACACAGGGGGGACACAGGGGGACACAGGGGGACACAGGGGGGACACAGAGGGGACACAGGGGGGACACAGGGGGGACACAGAGGGACACAGAGGGACACAGGGGGGACACAGAGGGGACACAGAGGGGACACAGGGGGGACACAGGGGGGACACAGAGGGACACAGGGGGGACACAGGGGGGACACAGGGGGGACACAGAGGGACACAGGGGGGACACAGGGGGGACACAGGGGGGACACAGAGGGACACAGGGGGGACACAGAGGGGACACAGGGGGACACAGAGGGGACACAGAGGGGACACAGGGGGACACAGAGGGGACACAGAGGGGACACAGAGGGGACACAGGGGGACACAGGGGGACACAGGGGGGACACAGAGGGGACACAGTCACCCTGCCACCATCACCCCAGGACAGTCACTCTGCCACACTCACCTTGCCCACCCCCAACCCCTGGCCCTCAGCACCACAGCTTGGAAACCCCTCCAGGGATGGGGACTGCACCCCTGCCCTGGGCAGCCTGGCACAGGCCTGGACAAACCTTCCCAGGAGGAATTTGTTCCTCATGGCCAACCTGAACCTCCCCTGGGGCACCTTGAGGCCATTTCCTCTCCTCCCATCACTTGTTCCTTGGGAGCAGAGCCCAACCCCCACCTGGCTCCAGCCTCCTCTCAGGAGCTGCAGAGAGCAATGAGGTCTCCCTCAGCCTCCTCCGCTCCAGCCTCAACCCCCCCAGCTGCCTCAGCTGCTCCTCCCCAGTCCTGTTCTCCAGACCCTTCCCCAGCTCTGTTGCCCTTCTCTGGCCCTGCTCCAGCCCTCCAAGTCCTTCTGGCAGTCACAGCCCAACCCTGACCCCAGGATTCCAGCTGTGGCCCCCCCAGTGCCCAGCCCAGGGGCACAACCCCTGCCCTGCTCCTGCTCTGAGGTCAGAGCTGTTGCCCTCTCTGCAGTCAGAGCAGGTCACCAGCAGCTGGCAGAGGTGATGCAGCTGTGCAGGACAGCTCAGCATGGGGCTGAGAGGGGGCAGCCAGAGGAATGGCTCAGGAGCTGGGGGAACCTCAGGAGGAGGATGAGGAGGCAGCTGTAGGGGCAGCTGGGGTTCATCAGCTCCCCAGGCGATAACCACTACTGGGCTCCAGCCAGGACAGGAGGTGTCCCCCCGCCATGAGGACCCACTGCTCTGAAGCCTCCTGGAGAGGGCTTCCAGACCCCAAGGGCCCTCTGCCACAGACAACTGCTGGCAGGGGCACTGCAGGGCACTTGGTGACAGCCAGGACCCAGGGGTTGCCACGAGTTCCATGCAGGGGAAGCACTGACACAGGGCCCAGTGCTGGGCATTCTGGAGCCCCCCAAGTGCTCCAAGGCTGCTGGAGGGGCTGCAGACCCACCCCCAGCCCAGAGCTCCTGGATGGGTGCCCAGGGTGAGGGTGTCCCCAGCTGTCACACCGGGGGGGGGGGGCTGGGGGCTTCCCCAGGTAATTTTGGGGGCCCCACAGCAATTTTGTCGGGTTTTGGCACCTTGGCCTCGCTGGCTGCTGCCCATTGGGTGCCTGTTGCCATGGCAACGGGGTTGGCATGGCAGCGCTGCCGCGGGCTGGCTCCAGGTGCCAACCGCCCCCGGATCCAGGCAGAGGGGGAACAGGGCAGGAGGAGGCACTGAAACAAGGTGGCACAGCCCTGCACACCACCTCGTGTGGCCCCAGCTCCTCCCCTACAGCCAACTCAGCAGTGCCATCTGGCCCCACTCCCCTAGCACCATCCTGTACACCCCCTGGCACAGCAGGGTGAGGATCTGTGCCCTGCCCGGGCCAGCCTGGCTGCTCCCATGGGCATGTGTCCTCATGCCACGGGCTCCCTGCGGGCATGGCACAGCTCCACCAGCTCCTGCCCTCTGCCCCTGCTCCCCTGGGCTGCAGCAGGATGGATGTGGCCGTGCAGGGACGGGAAGGACAAAGCTGCTGGGCTCGTGCCCTTCTGAGCTTGGTGGCCACCTTCCCGTGGCCTCAGGGCGTGCAGGAGCAGCTGCATGGAGGGGCTGCAGCTCCCCACGGCCCTGCCTGCAGCTCCCTGCCTGCAGCTCCCCACGGCCCTGCCTGCAGCTCCCTGCCTGCAGCTCCCTGCCTGCAGCTCCCCACGGCCCTGCCTGCAGCTCCCTGCCTGCAGCTCCCCACGGCCCTGCCTGCAGCTCCCTGCCTGCAGCTCCCTGCCTGCAGCTCCCCACGGCCCTGCCTGCAGCTCCCTGCCTGCAGCTCCCCACGGCCCTGCCTGCAGCTCCCTGCCTGCAGCTGCAGCCCCCTGCCTGCAGCCCCCACGGCCCTGCCTGCAGCTCCCTGCCTGCAGCTCCCCACAGCCCAGCCTGCAGCTCTCCACGGCCCCCTGCAGCTCCCTGCCTGCAGCTCCCTGCCTGCAGCTCCCCACAGCCCAGCCTGCAGCTCTCCATGGCCCTGCCTGCAGCTCCCTGCCTGCAGCTCCCCATGGCCCTGCCTGCAGCTCCCCACAGCCCAGCCTGCAGCTCTCCATGGCCCTGCCTGCAGCTCCCCATGGCCCTGCCTGCAGCTCCCCACAGCCCAGCCTGCAGCTCCCCATGGCCCTGCCTGCAGCTCCCTGCCTGCAGCTCCCCATGGCCCTGCCTGCAGCACCCTGCAGCCTGGCTGCACTCTTCCAGGCCCAGGGACCAGCCTGGCCAAGGCAGAGCTCACCATGGGTTGGGTTGGAAGGGACCTTCAAGATCATCCAGTTCCAACCCCCAGGTTGCTCAGGGCTCATCCAGCCTGGCCTTGAACACCTCCAGGGATCCACAGCCTGCCTGGGCAACCTGTCCCAGTATCTCCTCACCCTCCCCAACAGCAAACACCATCAGGGTCCTCAGCACAGGAAAGCCAGGGACCTGTTGGGCTGGAGGCCCTCTGCCATGAGGCCAGGCTGGAGATGGCCACAGCCGGCTGGGCCAAGCCCTGCTGCCATGCTGGAGCTGGCCATCCAGGCCAGAGCTGTCCCTCAGGCAGCCCTGCCAGCAGCACCACGCAGTAGTTGAGATCTCCTCCTGCATGAACATCCCCACCAGGAGACAGCCCTGTCCCCAGCAGCACCAGGGGCAGAGCATGGTGTAGGTTGGCTCCTGTGGTGGTCACCTTGCTGGGATGCCAAGCTGCCTGCTGGAGCTGGAGCAGGTGGTGGCAGGAGGGTGCAGAACATTCAGCAAGGGTTTGGCACAGCCTGCACTGGGCTGCTGGGGCTGTGTCTTGTCTCAGGCCGCTTCTGCTCACAATGTGGCACTCTGGGGGGCTGGAACCTTGAACGATGCCCCAGCAAGGATCAGCAGGTCCTGGCTTGCCCCCTTCGTGGCTGTGCTGGCACCATCCCAGAGCTGGGCACCTTGCCTGGGGTCAGTGCAGTGAGAAGGTAGCAGGAACTGCAGGGAGGTCACCAGGAGGTACCACCTGAGGCAGAGCTGGCCCTGGCATGCAGGCAGGGGTCAGGCCTTGTGCTGGGCCCACAGCCAGGTTTCTGGGCACTTCTGCAGCTCAATGGTGCACAGTGTGCACAAGCAGCTCGAGCTGAAGACCTTCCTGAAGACCTCAGCTCCAGCACCAGCTGGAACAGAAAGCAAGAGCAGGAGGCAGAACCTGAGGGACCCGGCTCTGTGCTTTGGCCAAGGAGCAGCAGGACAGCCTGGGAGGGCCTCTTCACTGAGGGGTTTTGGTGCAAGACCACCAAAGCTGAGGAAGCGGAGAGATGGAGGCCTTCAAGCTGGTGCAGGGTGCAGAGGGGGAAGGGCCTCATCCCACCCCAAAGGACCTTCTGATTCCTCCATCAAAAGAAGAAACCCCATGGATTTCCACAACTCCTCGGGGAAGCAAAACCCTCCCAGCCCGGAGGGGCTCAGCTCTCCGGGGAGGCATCCAAGCCCCATCAGGAGGCAGGAATGGGAGTGCAAAAGGGAAGAGCAAGTGGAGACATCTACCTGGGCTGGTGTAAAGGGTCTGAAACTGTCCACATGACAGCCTGGTCAGCAGGCTGGACGAGCATGGAACTGAGGGGTGGCCACAATGCACCCCAACCACAGGAGAGAGCCTGTGCCCACCACGGGACCTTCCACCACTCACACTGGGGAGTGCAGAGAGCACTGGGGTGGTCTGGAGTCACCAGGCCAGCAGCCAGCACAGCAACCCCCAGCTCTGCGTTGTCACCACTGCCAGAGGCCCCATGAGCCGCCTGAAGCCTTCCTCAAGCTCCAGAGGCTGCCCAGAGTGGAAAGATCTCATGAAATGATGCTGAAGATCTGAGCAAGCAGGAGAGAAAGCCAGGCAGGAGATGTCCCCTGCCTCACCCAAACAAGGCCCTCAGATGTGGTTGGGGCACCCTCAGTGAGTCTGCAGATGGCATCAAGCTGGGTGAGAATTGATCTGCTGCAGCCTTGGAGGCTCTGCAGAGGGACCTGGCCAGCCTGAATCCATGGCCGAGGCCAATGGGATGAGGCTCAGCAAGGCCAAGGGCCGGATCTTGCCCATGCATCACAGCAACCACCCCGGAAGGCTCCAGGCTGGGGGCAGAGCTGCTGGAAAGTGCCCAGCAGGAAAGGCCCTGGGGTGCTGGGTGCCAGCAGCTGGAGAGGAGCCAGGGAGTGCCCAGCTGGGCAAGGAGGGCACCAGCAGCCTGGCCTGGAGCAGCAGTGGTGTGGGCAGCAGGAGCAGGGCAGGGGTTGTGCCCCTGGGCTGGGCACTGGGAGGCCACAGCTGGAATCCTGGGGTCAGGGTTGGGCTCTGACTGCCAGAAGGACTTGGAGGGCTGGAGCAGGGCCAGAGAAGGGCAACAGAGCTGGGGAAGGGTCTGGAGAACAGGGCTGGGGAGGAGCAGCTGAGGGAGCTGGGGGGGTTGAGGCTGGAGAAGAGGAGGCTGAGGGAGACCTCATTGCTCTCTGCAGCTCCTGAGAGGAGGCTGGAGCCAGGTGGGGTTGGGCTCTACTCCCTAGGAACCAGTAAAAGGAAATGGCCTCAGGTTGCCCCAGGGGAGGTTCAGGTTGGCCATGAGGAACAATTTCTTCCTGGAAAGGGCTGCCCAGGGCAGGGGTGTAGTCTCCATCCCTGGAGGGGTCTCCAAGCTGTGAAGATGTGGTGCTGAGGACCACAGGTGGTGCCAAATAGTGCCCTGGCAGTGCTGGTTTGCACTCAAAGAGCTTTAAGCTCTCTTCCCACCTAAACCATTCCATGATCCCATGAAACCCCTGGCCTGGGCTTGGTTTCTCTGAGCCAGCTCTGAGGTCCAGGGCTGGCAGGGCCATGGTGCTGTGGAAGCTGAGCCCTGCCTGTTGCACATGTGCCCCCCGCCCCCAGCCTGTCCCCACAGGGGAGGTTCTGCAGCCTCTGATCATCTCTGTGGCCTCCTCTGGACCCTCTCCAGCAGCTCCAGGTCCTTGTGCTGGGGCCCCAGAGCTGGAGGCAGTGCTGCAGGTGGGCTCTGAGCAGAGCAGAGGGGCAGAATCCCCTCCCTGTGCTGCTGCTCTCCTGCTCTGGCTGCAGCTCAGCACTCAGCTGCCTCTGGGCTGCCAGGGTCCAGTGCTGGCTCCTGGGGGGTTTGTCACCACCTGACACCCCAAGGCCTTCTCCTGCAGGCTGCTCTCAGCCACTCCTCCCCCAGCCTGGCTCTGTGCTGGGGATTGTCCTGCCCCAGCTGCAGGAACCTTGCCCTTGGCTTGTTGGACTTCCTGAGGTTGCCTTGGGCCCAGCTCTGCAGCCTGGCCAGGTCCCTCTGGCTGGATCTCTCCCACACCACACAGCTTGGTGCCATCTCAGACGTGCTCAGGGTGCCTCTGGTCCCAGGGCCCACCCCTGAGGGGCACAGCAGCCAAGGGCTTGACAGAGGTCCCTTTGCAGGGAGCACTCCAGTTCAGGAGGTCTTGGGCAAAGGTGAAGGCAGCAGAACACCAAACCCTTCCCTCATGGAACTCCAGCAGCAGGGTCCACTCCCACCTGCTCTAAGCCACCCAAGAACCCTCTGGCTGGCAGCAAGCTCCAGCTCCAAGTGCAGTGGTGGCCTTGGGGAGGATCTTAAGGCCCTCCTGACCCTCAGGGTTTCTTCCAGCCCAGGTGGAAGGTCTCCCTCACCCCTGAAGTGGTCAGAAGTCCAGCAGTGGTTGCTCATGGCCTTGGGCTCCCAAGCATGCACCTCCAAGACTGAAATAGATGCCAAAGTCTTGCCCCTCACCCCCAAAACTCAAGGCCCAGGCAGCCTGGGCTGCAGCCCGAAGTGTCCCCCATCAACTCCCCAGGAATCACAGACAGCAGGGGCTGGAAGGGACCTCTGGAGATCATCTCCAGCCCCCCTGCCACAGCATGATCACCCAGGGACACACTCAGGAAGGGCTCTCCACTTCTGAAAGCCTCAACTCACCACTGGAGTGGAATCAGGGACCAAAGCTGGAGCACCTCAGGACACCTTCCCCCAGGATCATGCTGTGTGGAGAAGGTGCCAAGGCTGCCCTCCACCAGGTGCCCACCCACACGAGGTGATGCCCTCCATGCCCAACCAATGCACCTAACCCCAGCAGCTGGAGTCCCACCAGTCCCACCACATGGGCCTAAGCTGCCCCTGCCAGGTGAGAGCTCTGCTCTTCTCCAAGCCCAGGCTCCTCAGGGAAGCTCTCAGCCCCCCTTTTGGTTTCAGGTGCAGGGAAAAGCCACACAGGACAGCTCTGGAGTAGCAGCACAGGGCTGGGCTTCACAACTGCCACTAGAATTAGGTCAAGGAGCACAGGACGTGCTGGGAAGGCCCTGTGGGATCTGCACATCCTTGGCTCTGAGAGGTCTCCTCTGACAGACCCACACCCCTCCAGGCTGGCTCCAATCACAACCCCTGGCAGAGGGGGCTAGGGCCACAAAACCCCAACAGGACTGAGCTGAGGAGCACAAGGCCAGGGGGCCTCTCGCACCTCCATGACCTCTCCCACCAGACCACAGCCCCCGGGGAGCTGCTCCTGCCCCAGGCACACAGCCCCTGCCGGGCTGCAGCACAGGCAGGCACAAGCTGTCCCCAGGCCCCAGCCCTGGCATCTTCTGCTCAGGAAGAGACAAAAATTTCTGGGTTTCAATTTAGTTATTTTTGGTGCCAGGACCTAATTTTGGAGCTCGGTTACCTTGGTAGGACAAAGCAAAGCCCTCGGAGACTGCGGCCACGCCAGGGAGCTGGCACCGCTGCGCTGATCTCAGCACCGGCCTGGCAGGAGCCTGGGGCAGCACTGGCAACTGGGCCCTGACTGATTCCTCACCAGCTGCCAGGATCCCAGCCCCAGCTCCAGAATCCCAGCCCCAGCTCCAGAATCCCAGCCCTTGGAGATGCTCCCCAAGCGGCTGAGCTTCCAGAGCTCTGGAAGAAGGGGTTTGGGCCTAGGGGAAGCCACAGCCTTGCTCCATGGTGAGAATATTCCTCTACCCCCGCCCTGGAGGTGTTGAAGGCCAGGCTGGATGAGGCCTTGATCGACCTGGGCTGGTGAGAGGGGTCCCTGGCTATGGCAGGGGTTGGAAGTGGATGATCTCTGAAGTCCCTTCCAACCCAACCCATTCCACCAGTCTCTGACTCCATCTGGCAAGGAGGACACCGAGAGAGGCTTGCCCAGGAGAACCTGGGCACATCCCTCCAGGACAGCACCACAGGGCCAAGGCTGCAGCTCAGCAGAGGGATCCAGCAGAGGACAAGACAAGGATGCTCCCTTGGGTCTGCCCAACATGGGGCTTCCAGAGGCAAGGCTATGGTGAAGCCTCCAGCTCCTACCTGGAAAGCTGGAAGGGACCAGGGTGACCCCAGGGGAACAGCCCAGGAGCAAAGAAACAGGGCAGGAAGTGGAGAACTCTGGTGGCTTCACACACACAGAGCACAGGGATGGTCCTCATCACCCTGGCATCAGCAAAGAGCAATGGAAAATGGTGCAGGACCAGAAGGAAGAGACCACAGAGTCCAAGCCTGAGCCCAGCAATGCCTCAGCACATCTCCAGGGCTCTGGAACCCCTCCGGGGATGGGGACTGCACCCCTGCCCTGGGCAGCCTGGCACAGGCCTGGACAAACCTTTCCAGGAGGAAATTGTTCCTCATGGCCAACCTGAACCTCCCTGGGGCAACCTGAGGCCATTTCCTCTCTTCCCATCACTTGTTCCTAGGGAGCAGAGCCCAACCCCCACCTGGCTCCAGCCTCCTCTCAGGAGCTGCAGAGAGCAATGAGGTCTCCCTCAGCCTCCTCTGCTCCAGCCTCAACCCCCCAGCTGCCTCAGCTGCTCCTCCCCAGCCCTGTTCTCCAGACCCTTCCCCAGCTCTGTTGCCCTTCTCTGGCCCTGCTCCAGCCCTCCAAGTCCTTTTGGCAGTCAGAGCCCAAGCCTGACCCCAGGATTCCAGCTGTGGCCTCCCCAGTGCCCAGCCCAGGGGCATAACCCCTGCCCTGCTCCTGCTGGGACATGGGGAAGCCCTCACTCGCTCTCCACCTGCAGAGGAACACAAAGCCACACCTGATGGTGCTGCAGGACCTGCTGTGGAGACCTCAGGTGAGAAAGAAGTTCTCTCCTCAGCCAGGAGGTCCTCAGGCAGCCAGAGCCACAGGACACCAGGGGCTCCCTCTGGCTCAAGGCCACGAGGACATGGAGGAAGCATCCCTGGAGGAAGCATCCCCACACACTTGTTCTGTTCTCCTGTTCCTCAAGCATCTGCCATGGATGGAGACAGGATCTGAGGCCAGATGGAGCTGGGCTGGACCAGGTCAGGCCGTTCTTGGAGCTAAGGCTGGCTCCTTCTGGTGCCAGGCTCCTGCTGGTGCCAAGCCCCAGGCACACTGGGGATATTCCTCTGAGCAGCTGGCAGCAGGGATCAGAACCAGGACAGGATCCCTCCAGATATGGATCAGGACCTTTCTGGGGCAGGCTAGAGGAGCAGCAGAGCCTCTGCAGTGAGCTCAGCAGGAAAACCCACAGGGACATCAACCACTTCAGGGCCAGGCTGGATGAGGCCTTCAGCAGCCTGTGCTAGTGGGGAGTGGCCCTGCCTGTGATGGCAGGTTGGAGCTGGGTGGTCTCTGAGGTCCCTTCCAACCCAACCCATTCTTGGTTGGATGGTCCCAAACAGAGCAGACCAGGAGCATGCACAAGCTCCCTCCCTTCCCCTGCCTGTCCTGGAGAAGGCTTGAGGAGGGGATGCTTGGGATGCTGGCTCCGAGGCTGGGTCTCCACAGAGCCTCCCAGGGACAAGATTGCGGCATGGATGGATGGGAAGGAACCTCAAAGATCATCCAGGTCCACGGGCAGGGCCACCTCCCACCAGATCTCAGCCAACCTGGCCTTTGGCATCTCCAGGGAGGGAGCATCCATGACCCCCCTGAGCAACAGGCCTCCAGAGATGCCACTGCCGCCACCACCCCTCAGCCCCCACCACAGGCGCTTCAGCCCTCGTCACCACCCCACGGACACACAGGAACTTCATCACCTGCCTTCCACAGGCAGGAAAGTGGGGGGCTTGGAGAGCAAGTGCTGCCACCCTTCCTCGCCCCTGAGCCACCTCAGCACCCCCACAGCCGCCTTGCTTCAGCTGTGCCCTGCCGGCTGCGCCCCAGGGCTGCCGCGGCTGGAGGCCGAGCGGGGAGCCGGCGGAGGGGGCTGCTCCCTGCCCTACACGGCAGCAGGCAGGGCGGCAGAATGAGGCAGCTCCGAAGGAGACGCTGCTGGCAAAGGCCTCGCTTCCCTGCCCGGGGGTGGGGGAAAGAAAGGAGCTGGAAAAACCTTTCCCTCTCCAGCTCCCTCCCTGCGGCCCTGCTGCCAGAGCTGAGCCCCCCGGGAGCCAGGCTGGAGCCTCTGGGCCGCGCTGGGCAGGGACTGTGCAGCAGGCAGCAGCCAGGGCAATGGGGTCAGGGTCTGGGGGCCTCCTCCTGCTCCCCGCTGCTTTCCGGGGGCTCCAGTGCCCCTAGGGGTACCGAAGGCAACTGTAGCCCTTTGCCTTTGTCCTACATAGAGCCGGCAGCGTCCCCGGGGCCTGGGACCCTCCCGGGAGGTGTTCTGCAGCCAGTTCATTCCCCACACACCCTGCTGGGACGGAGGAGCCGATCCCGCCAGGAAGCAGCACAGGCAGGAGGAGGAAAGGGAACAATGGGAATCAGGCAGGGCAGCTGTGCTCTGCTGAAGGTGGCTTCTTTGGCTTGAAGATCACTGAGGCCAGCCCTGAGCCCAGCACCACCACCCCATGGCCCTCAGCACCACAGCTTGGAAACCCCTCCAGGGATGGGGACTGCACCCCTGCCCTGGGCAGCCTGGCACAGGCCTGGACAAACCTTCCCAGGAGGAAATTGTTCCTCATGGCCAAACTGATCATGCCCTGGGGCACCTTGAGGCCATTTCCTCTCCTCCCATCACTTGTTCCTAAGGAGCAGAGCCCAACCCCCACCTGGCTCCAGCCTCCTCTCAGGAGCTGCAGAGAGCAATGAGGTCTCCCTCAGCCTCCTCTGCTCCACCCCCAGCTGCCTCAGCTGCTCCTCCCCAGCCCTGTTCTCCAGACCCTTCCCCAGCTCTGTTGCCCTTCTCTGGCCCTGCTCCAGCCCTCCAAGTCCTTCTGGCAGTCACAGCCCAACCCTGACCCCAGGATTCCAGCTGTGGCCTCCCCAGTGCCCAGCCCAGGGGCACAACCCCTGCCCTGCTCCTGCTGCCCACACCACTGCTGCTCCAGGCCAGGCTGCTGGTGCCCTCCTTGCCCACCTGGGCACTCTCTGGCTCCTCTCCAGCTGCTGGCACCCAGCACCCTCAGGGCACTTTCCAGCCACTCTGCCCCCAGCCTGGAGCCTTCCTGGGGTGAGGTTCTGCTCCTTGTCACAGACCCAGCACAGAAGGGTTCTGCATTGAGTGTCACATCTGCAAGCTGCAGAACAGCACCCAAGAGCCTGCAGCCTGTCAGAGCTCCACACAACCAAAAGGTCTGAGGCAAGAACACAGCAAACATGGACTGCAGGGGCACAAGTCCAGGGCAGCCTCAGCTCACAGCTTCACAGATGGCATTGGGCTGAAAGAGACCTTCCAAGCTCATCTTGTTCACCTCCCCTGCAACTGGATCAGGCTGCCCAGGGCCACACCAAGTCTGATCCTGAATGGCTGCAGGGATGTGGCCTCAAGCACGGCCCTGGGCAGCCTGTTCCAGTGTCTCACCACCCTCATGGTGCAGAGCTTCTCCTGAGGTCCAACCTAAATCTGCCCTGCTCCAGTTTCAAAGCACTGTTCCTCGTCCTGGCACTCCCAGCCCTTGTCCAAAGTCCCTCCCCAGCTCTCCTGGAGCCCCTTCAGGTACTGGAAGGCTGCTCCAAGGTCTCCCAGGAGCCTCTCTCCTTCAGACTGAACAGCCCCAACTCTTTCACATCTCTGTGGGGGCCCTGAGCCTCTCCTTCTCCTCTCTCTGTGGGCTAAAGCTGGCTGGAAACACAGGGAGCAGCCCTGCCTGCCCTGCCAGGGCTTTTTCTGGCCTGTTAATTCTGTGCTGGCAGAGGTGTCAGAGTGACAGCCCTGGGGACAAGCTTCCTGTCACAGCTCCAGCACAGGCAGCAGAATGTGGCTGGTTCAGGTGATCTCATTTTTGGCTTCTGGCTTATTTTTATCCTGCAGGATGTGTCTCAGATGGGTTGAGCTAAGCACCAGTCCTTCTCCTCCTCCCCCTCCTCACTGCACTGAGTTACTTAGCAGGGGCCTTGGCTGGGCAGAACCCTTCCCCTTTCACCCCATGGCTCAGGCCCTCCTCTGTATTTGAGCTGCAGGCTCTGAGTGCCACACTCCTGCCATCTAGCACTCCACTGCACACCAAACCTTGGGCCTCAGACCACCCCTTCCACACACCAAGGGCTGGCAACCACTCAAGTCTTAGCTGCAAATCCTCTCCACCCCTCTGGGCCAGGCCAGTCCTCCCAGCAGCTCATTGTCACCACTGGAGTAAAAGCAGCCCAGAGGACAGGGATGGGCAGCCCAGGCCAGCAGGGAGAGAGCACAGCCAAGTCCCAGGTGTGACCAGTGGGGGTGGCTTGGCCATGGTGTGGGGCTCTGACCAAGAGAGACACCAAGGAAGCCAGGAGGAGACAGGGATGTGCCACAGCCAAGGTGACCCAGGGAAGGACAACCAAAGCCTGCAGAGGACCCCAGGGAAAGGACTCAGAGGCTGTGCCACCCTCTGGAGCTCACTGCCAGCTGCTCAGGGATGAACTGGGTCAGTCCCAGACACCCTCAAAGGGCTTTGAACAAGAAGAGCTTTGTGCAAACCAAGGCTGCCCAGCCCTGCCTGCAGCTGGGGAGGCTGCTGGAAGAGCACAGCAGAAGGGAAAACCTGCCTGCAGCTGGGGAGGCTGCTGGAAGAGCACAGCAGAAGGGAAAACTCTGCAGCCCTCGACTGAGCTTCAAAGCCAGCCGTGCTCTGAGCTGGCCCAGAGGCCTCTGGAGGTGTCTGAACCCAGTTTTTGCTGCCTGTGTCTGATGCCACCACTGCTGCCACACAGCCAGGCCTGGCTGCACCCACAGGCAGGTGCTGTGTGAGCTCCTAGCTGGCTGCTGGCTCTGTATTTCTGTTGCAAAAGGCTCACAGGACGGTGCCAGCTTCCCAGGGCAGGGCCAGACAGGACCATCAGACAGAGCTATGACATCAGCCCAGCTGCACCACAGAGGGGACACAAGGAGGAGCCACACAGGCCAGACTAGCTCTGCAAGGACTCCACCAGGGATGTGCCAGCAGGGAACCACCAAAGCACCCCCGGGGCAGCAAACCCTGCCCTCCTCTGGGGATCACACAAAACCCTGCCCAAAGGAGCCCCTGGGGGACCTCTGAGTGCCCACAGAGGAGGACAACCCCCCTGAAAAGCTAGAGAGAGAAACCCCCTGCAGGGCTTGGCCAAGAGAAAGCAAGAGCCTTACGTGGGCAGCTCTGGTGGCTGGGGCTGTGCCAGGGCAGCAGCCCCCAGGGCTCCGCCAGCTCCGGGCCCGCAGCCAGCTCCGGGGCGTCCCCAGCTCCTCTGGCATCCGGCGCTGAGCTGTGCTCTACTGTTGTCTCCACCTCGATCTCCTGAGCTGCTGGGGACAGCTTCACCCTCTCAGCATCTGCAGCAGCCTCCTCTTCCTCCTCCTTCTTCCTCAGCTTGGCCTCCAGCTCCTGGCGCCTCCTCTCGTCATCCTGCCTGGCCATACGGTCGAAGGTTTTGAAGGCCTGAAGGAGAAGCAGCCAAGGAGAGGTCAGGGAGGTGCCCCTCCCCCTCCATCTCCAACCAAAGCAGCCAGAAGTGCCACAGCCATGCTCAGCACCCCAGAGCCTGAGCTCCTGGCAGCTGTTCTGAAACCACTCCTTGGGTCATGCCCCGGCAGCTGAGCTCACATCAACCCGGGAGGGTTGCTCCAGGGACAGGACAGCACTGAGCTGCAGCTCCTGGCGGGGAGGGGACTCTAAGGGAGCCATCACCCCTCCAGCTCCCCCTCGCCAGCATTCCAGGCTCACCTGCGAGCCCAAGCTCAGACCCAACCCCCAAGGCCCGAGCAGGATGGGCTGCAGCAGGGGAAGCTGGGGGTTGGCTTGCATGGTGCTGGCTGAGCTCAGACAGACTGGGAGCTCACTGAGCTGGCACAGGTGAACAAGCAGAGTGACCTCAGAGCTGCCTGATTCAGGCCACAACCACGCACTGGTGCAGAGAACAGCCAGAGGTGTGGCGGGCAACCAGGTCACTGCCCAGGCCATCAGCATCCCAGCCTGCAGATTCCTTCCAGCCATGCCTCAGGTTAAAAGTTAAACCCCCAACCCACTCTGTCTGCTGCCTCCTTTGCAGTTACCTTTACTCACCACCAAGCCCCAGCAGCCATCCCAGCTCCTTCTCCCAGCCAAAGGCCAAGCTCAGGCCAGCCCCATGCAGATGATGCAGAGCCTTCAAACTGGGCTGCAACCAAGCCAGGGCCACCCCTCACAACACAGCTCCTTGTGGCTGAAGCCTCAGCTCTGAAAACAGTCTCCAGGAGGACATGAGGAAGGTCTTCCACCATCACTGCCCTCTGCAGCCTGAGACCCCTCTGGGTCCCCCACTCACCCCACGGTGAGGGCTGCCCCAGGACTTTCTCATGCCATAAGCCACTGCAAGGAGGAGGGCAGAGAGCTGCCATCGGCCTGAGCAGAGGAACAGTCCAAACCCAGCCTCACCCCTGGCTTCAGGAGCTTGTTTCCTCCCTGCTAATAATGACTAACAACAGAGCAGAGCAGCCCTGGGTCAGGGACCTCCAGCACTGCCCCAGCACCAGGCCCAGCCCAGCAGCAGCTCGAGGCTTTTGCCATCTCTCACCCAGCCACCAGGCCAGTGCTGGGCCACCCACGGAGCAAAGCCCAGACCAGCCACCCACAGGGCTCCCAGGGCCCTGCCTGCCTTTGGCCGCTCTCCACAGGGCTCCCTGCGCTCCCAGCTCAAGGCGGCAGCTCCCCAGAAGCCTGCCCTGGCCCTGCGCCGCTGGCTGCCGTCACCAGCCGGGGCCCGGCCGCGGGGGGAATCGTCCTCCGGCTCTCGCCAGGAGAGTCTGGCAGTCCCTACCTGCCCGCAGGGCTCCTCACCCGCGCAGGGGCGACCCTTCCCAGCCCACCCGCCGGGACTCCCCTTCCGCCCCCTCCGCCCCCGCTCCGGGCAAGGCCGGTAACGGGGGCTGCTACGCCGCCCGGGCCCCGTTCCCGTTCCTCCCCACCCGCCGTCCCAGAGCAGAGCCTGGCAAACTCCGCCCCGGCCGCGGGGGTCACGGCTCGGTGGAGACAAACACGGCTGGTGCGGCCCAGCGGCGGGGACAGCAGCGGCCGCCGGCGCCTCCGCCTCCCCCCGGCAGCCAGCGCGGCCGGGCCTCGACAGCACCACCGCCCCCGGCAGCACCACCGCCCCCGGCAGCACCACCGCCCCCGGCAGCACCACCGCCCCCGGCAGCACCACCGCCCCCGGCAGCCAGCGCGGCCGGGCCTCGACAGCACCACCGCCCGCCAAAGATCAGCCGCTGCGGGCGGGTGCAGCAGGTACCTGCAGGGTCATGGCCTGCGCCGCGCCGGGCGGGAAGCCCAGGCGGTCCCCGGGCCGCAAGAGGAGCCGGTAGAAGTCGGTCTTGCGGTAGAGGAAGCCGAAGAGGACGCGCAGGAACTCCTCCACGTTGCCGACGTGCTGCAGGATGCCCAGCAGCGCCTGGTCGTACATGTCGGTGAGCGTGGCCGCGGGCTCCATGGCGGCTCCCGGCCCCGCTGTCACGGCAACGGCTCCCGGGCCCGCTTCCGGTCCGCCCGCGCCGTCCCCATCCGCTTCCGGTTCCGGCCTGCGCCCGCCCCCGCCCCGCCGGCCCGACCGGAACCCGCCCCACGAAGAGATGTTCCGCGGCCCTGGCGGCCCCCCGGCCCCGAGGCGGGCACCGGGACACCCATCCCCGCTCCCCACCCCCCCGAAGGCAGCAGCGCTCCCTCCGCCCCTCACTTGCAGAGGACGCCCAGAACAGTGGCTGCCCTGGGCCCTTGGCGCCCCCCAGTACCCAGAGCACCCCACAGGGGCACCCATGAGCCCCCCCCCTGCTCCCCTCCAGCACCCTGGGGACCCTCAGCTCTCCAAGAGAGAGGCTAATGGTCTCCTGAGGTGGAGTGTGGGCAGCAGGGCAAGGGAGGCTCTGCTGCCCCTCTGCCCTGCCCTGGGGAGCCCACAGCTGCAGTCCTGCCTCCAGCTCTGGGCTCCCCACTTGCAGAGGGACAGGGAAGTGCTGGAGAGAGTCCAGGGCAGGCTGGGAAGCTGCTGAGGGGCCTGGAGCAGCTCTGGCAGCAGCAAAGGCTGAGAGGCCTGGGGCTGAGAGCCTGCAGGAGAGCAGCCCCAGAGGGCAGCTGAGCAATGCTCAGCAAGAGCTGAAGGAGCTGGGGGGGCAAGAGGCTGGGGCCAGACTCTGCTGAGTGGTGCCCAGGGACAGGCCAAGGGGCAGAAAGTGGCACCCAGGAGATGCCAGCTGGAAAGGAGGAGAAAGTAGTTTGTTGTGAGGGTGCTGGAGGCCTGGAGCAGGCTGCCCAGAGAGGTTGTGGAGTCTCCTGTGGAGAGCTTCCAACCCCCCTGGGCACTGTGCCCCTGGGCAAGCTGCTGTGGGTGCCCTGCTGGAGCAGGGGCTTGGGCTGGGGGAGCTCTGGAGGTCACTTCCAACCTCTCCATGCTGGGATTCCCTGATTCTATGACTGGTAGGCAGTTGGGGGCTACCTGGGGGGCAGAAACATCAGGAGGGAGCAATCCACAGTTGTCCCTGCCACGGCGGTGGGTCAGGGTGGGGTAGCTTTGGGATAGTGCTCTGGGGGGGTTCGTCCCCATGGCCGCCCTCCCGCTGGGTCCTGCCCCAACCACCGCCAGCATTCCCCACGCCAGGAACAGGGATGGCTTCCCAGCCCCACGCTAGTCCCCCCCGGTGCCCGTGTCCCTTGGTTGGGCGCCGTTTGCTCGGGGGCAGAGCGCGGGCGGCGGTGGCTGCTGCGAGCCGCCAGGCGGCGCCGTGGCCCCAGCAGAGCAGCAGCCGCTGGCGGGGCGGAAGGGGAAGTGACGCACGAGGGCATCATGGCGCGCGGGCAGGCCGGGCCCGGCGCGCGGCGTGCAGCAGCCCCGGGGCAGCTCCTAGGGCTGCGGGCTCCCGTCATGGCTGCGGGCTCCCGTCATGGCTGCGGGGGGCTGCGGGCTCCCGTCATGGCTGCGGGCTCCCGTCGGGGCTGCGGGCTCCCCGTCGGGGCGTCGGGGCTGCGGGCTCCCGTCGGGGCTGCGGGCTCCCGTCGGGGCTGCGGGCTCCCGTCGGGGCTGCGGGCTCCCGTCGGCGCTGCGGGCTCCCGTCATGGCTGCGGGCTCCCGTCGGCGCTGCGGGCTCCCGTCGGCGCTCGGCCTTTGCTGCCCCACGCAGGCCTGACCGGCAAAGCAGGCCCTGAACGCCACAGCGCGGCGCTCGGCGCCGCCTCCCATCCGCCTCCGGCGGGGCAGCCTTGAGCTGGGCGGCGCAGACCTGGCCGCAGCTGCCGCAGGCTGGGGCTTCTCTGCCTGTGTCTGCCAGCAGCAGCCTCTGCCAGCTCTTAACGCTGTGTCTGCGCTTCCTGCCCGCCCCACACAGCAGAGTGTCTCCCGGTGTCGGGACGGGCGTGCCAGGCCCCGCTGCCGTGCCAAGGGCTAGGGGCTGCCGCCGAGGCCAGGCCAGGGGGTCCCGGTCACGCCGGCTCCAGGGCCGCAGCGAGGCGTGGGGATTTGATGCTTTGTTTTGCGTCAGCCAGGGGTTCCCACCCACATCCTCACTGGAAGAGCTGCACCGTCGAACCTCCCCCTGCATCCGGTGGGACGCCTCCAGCTCCCGCGAGCAGCCTGGCCCCCGTGCTGCACGTGTGGGACTCGTTCCACTGAGCGCCGCTAATTCCAAAGATAGCCCAGCCTGGGGAACAGAGCAAAGGCCCTGGCAGAGTGAAAGAGCCGGGATGCTTCCAGCCCCCTTAACCCTTTCCCTCCCCAGGAGAAGCTGGGAGGCTGTTTGAGCTGGAGGGGACACATGGAGCCCCCGCATTCCCTCCTGGGGGCCCCCAGAGAGTCCTTAGCAGCCAACAGCCAGGGCACATCATGGCACTGCCACCATGGCAGCTGCTACCACACAGCCCCGAGGCCCCCCAGAGCCCCTGCTGCTGCAGCCTCTTGTACTGCCCAAAACCTGCCCCCTAGGCAGGGACTGACCCTGCAGCCTGGGGACACTCTGGGGGAGGAGCAGGGGTGACCCCCCCGCCGTGGCTCTTGTCTCTCTTCCAGGTGCAGCCACCCTGTGCCCACTGCCCAGGCTGGAGCAGCCCTTGCCCACAGCCTGGGCACTCTTGGTGGGAGGGGGCACCCCAGGACCCCCAGCAGTTGTGGCAGCCCTGTGGGCTCTGGCACCTTCAGCAGCCCAACCCCCCGGGCCGAGTCACCGCCAGCCTTTGGGGCAGGCAGTGGCATGGGGGGGACTCCGCTGTCCCCCTCCCCAGGGGAAGCAGCCCCTTGGCAGCCAGGACAGACAGGGCCCTGCAGGACTCACGGACACAGCCCCACAGCCAGAGCAGCAGCAGAGCCCCTGGGACAAGGACACAGCTTGGGGGGAGGTGGGGCCACACACACACCCACCCCCCAACAAGGTCTGCAAGGCCTTGGTGCTGGACACTCCTGGTGCCCCCTCCAGCAGGGACAGGGCTGGCTGCAGAGCCCTGCCCAGCCTCCAGCCCAGCCCTGCTCAGGCCCCACCACGCTCAGCTCTGGAGCCAGCTTTGCCTCTCTGCCACAGCCACGAAGCCCCAGATCCACCTGGTAATGGACAGGGAGGGAGCTGCAGGCAGGGACCCTCCTCCTCTGGCTGCACCTCGGGCAGGTGCAAGAGCAGCAGTGGGGGGTGGGGGCGGCGGTGAGAACAGAATCAGATCAGCAGCCAGGAGCTGCCTACAGCTCAGCTCTCTCCGCTGGCCATGTCCCAGCCCATCTCCACAGCCTGCTGCTGAAGCAGGTCCTGGATCCTTCGGGAAGCAGCCTGGCTGCAGCTGCGTGGTGAGGACCCCCCCGGGGCACCCCCAGTGCCAGGGCTTGAGGGGCTGCTCCAGAAGGATGCTGAGAGGGGCAGTGGGGCAGGTGTCCCCCCAGGCAACAGCACTGGAACCTCCTGGAGAGCTGAGTGACAGGTGCCCCCTCCCTGGAGGTGTTCAAGGCCAGGCTGGATGAGGGCAACCAGGTCTGGTTGTGAGGTGTCCCTGCCCATGGCAGTGGGTTAGAGATGAGCTCTGGGGTCCCTTCCAGCCCGAGCCATGCTGTGCTTCCCTGCCAGACCTCCAGCCCGTGGGGCACCTCGCTCTGGAGACCTTGCTGGTGGTCACCATCTGTGACCATGAGCCCTGAGCTCCCCGGGGTTTCCATGGAGTCCTGTCCTGCAGGCCATTCACACAGTCACAGCAAGGTCCTGCCCACCACCTCACAGGGACACCCCTCAAGGTTGGGTGTCCTCACTGACCACTTGTCACAGGCCCTCCCCTTCCCCTGACACCTTGGAACTCTGAGGTGCCCCTGGCAGCAGCAGCACCACTGCTAAGGTGCTGTTCTCCATGTAGCTGAGCAGGACCTTCCCTTGGTGAGCCCCTGATGGCCACCCTGTCAGCTGCATGCCTGCCACAGCATCCAGCCTGATCTCCTCCTTTCTCCAGGCCCTGAGGTTGGCCTCACAGGTCTGGACTCTCCTGGCTCTTCCCCCACTCCCATCTTGCCCATTGGAACAACTTTGGCCAGCCCCTGGGCAGCAGGGACCTCCCCAGCCCTCCAAGACCCTTGGGAGGTAGGTGATGGAGAGGGCTCCTGCCATGGCAGCCAGCAGCCTCCTCAGCCCTCTGGGGTGGATCCCATCAGGCCCCACGGAGTGGTGAACATTCAGCTGCTCCTGGACACTCTCAGGGTTTACAAATTGAAGTCCCTCCTCCTGCATTTGTGGTCCTCAGTCCCAGTCTCAGGATTCATCCCACCCCAAGAGATCTTCAAGGTTGTCAAGTCCAAGCCAGCACTACAAAGCCACCCCCAGCCCATGGCCCTCAGCACCACAGCTCCAGGGCTTTGGGATTCCCCCAGGGATGGGGACTGCACAACTGCCCTGGGCAGCCTGGGCCAGGCCTGGACAACCCTCAAAGAGAAGAAATTGTTCCTCATGACCAACCTAAACATCCCCTAAGGTCAGGGTTGCCCTGAGCTGCTGCTGGGGCTGGGTCTCAGGCAGTGTCAAGAGGCCATTGTAGCATCTTTCCCCATGAGCAGAAGTTCTTGAAAGGCTGAGACAAGGAAAGCCAGCAGGGACCACAGAATCACCTGGTGGGAAAAGCCCTCGAGGTGGTGGAGCCCACCCAGAACCAACATCTGCCTGTGCACAGCTCTGGGAGCATGACCCTGAGCTCCTCATCCAACACCTCCAGGGATGGTGACTCCACCACCTCCCCATGCAGCCTGGGCCAGTGCCCAGTGACCCTCTGGGTGAAGAAATTGTTCCTCATGTCCATCCTGAACCTCCCCTGGGGCAATCTGAGGCCATTTCCTCTCCTCATGTCCCTTGCTGGCTGAGAGAAGAGTCAGGTCCTGACCCCTCTACAACCTCCTTTCAGAGGCCTTATCCAGGCTCAACCCCCCCCAGTTCCCTCAGCTGCTCCTCCCCAGCCCTGTTCTCCAGACCCTTCCCCAGCTCTGTTGCCCTTCTCTGGCCCTGCTCCAGCCCTCCAAGTCCTTCTGGCAGTCACAGCCCAACCCTGACCCCAGGATTCCAGCCGTGGCCTCCCCAGTGCCCAGCCTGGGGCACGATCCCTGCCCTGCTCCTGCTGCCCACACCACTGCTGCTCCAGGCCAGGCTGGTGGTGCCCTCCTTGCCCAGCTGGGCACTCCCTGGGCAGTGCTGGTGCAGGACCTCCTGCTCTCGATGCCCTCAGTCCCCACCCAAACGCCAAACAAAGCCCCTGGGGGCAGAGCCTGGCACGGTGCTGCTCTGCAGGATTGTGACAGGAAAGCTGCCGAGCAGAGAGGACCCTGGGGGTACTGTTGACAGCAGCTGAAGATGAGCCAGGGAGTGCCCAGGTGGCCAAGATCCAGCTCTGCATGCACCTGGGGCAGGGTTGATGGATGAATGGAACTCTGGTTTCCCCTGAGAGAGCAGCACCTTGAGAGCAGGAGAAGGGAGAAATGTTTGGCACGGAGGGTGGGGAGAGCCTGGCCCAGGTTGCCCAGAGGTGGGAGCTGCCCCAAGCCTGGCACCATCCCAGGTCAGGATGTTTGGTGCTCTGAGCAGCCTGCTCTGGTTGGGGATGTCCCTGCTGGGTTGGGCTGGATGAGCTTGGAAGGTCCCTTCCCACCCAAACCATTCCATGATTCCATGACTCCATGCCCTGCACCTAAGCCCAACCCAGCACTCAGGTAACTCCACAGGAGCTCCTTTCCCAGCTTCCAGACCCTGCACCTCCAGCTGTCCAGGCAGGGCCTCCACCAAGCCCTGCCTCTCCTGGTCTGGTGGAAGGCTGCAGAGGTGGAGGCACGGCTGCTACCATCGGGGGTGGGCTTCTCCTTCGAGGACAACCACAAGTGTGTGATGGTGGCACCACAGCTTCAGCCTGCTGGAGGAGCGGCCGCGGCTGGAGGCAGGAGGTGCTGAGCAGAAGACAGGAGACACAAAAAGGAGAGGCCTCAGCAACTGCACAAGGAGGTCTGCAAGGGCAGGAGGAGCGAGGAGGAAGCAGACGAGAGCCGTAGGAGAGGTGCCAGTTGGAAGGCATCCCATGGTGGAGCAGGGATGCTGCTGAGGGAATGCAGCCTGCTGAGGAGCCAGGGAGCAGCGGGCACGGTCTGCGTGGATGGAGGCTCCACAGCGCCTCTGGGCAGCTTCTGGCGTTTGCCCACCTGGAAGGAGATTTTCTGCTGTCCAGGTGGAATCTCCTGGGGTTTGAACTGGTGCCTCTCGGTCCACTTGTGGGAAGAGCCAAGCAGGGTCTGCCTCCCTCTTCTTCATTCCCTCCCAGCAGATGTTGGCAGAGCTCTGCAAGACATCACAGGATCCCTCTCAGCCCAGCTGGATGGCACCAACCCTCCAGCCTCCAGTCCGCCTCGCCGCCCACTGCCCCAACCTGCTGCTCCAGCTGGGCCACGATGGGCTGGAGGCTGCCAGTGTGCAAAGTGGTGGCAGACAGCACCCACCGCTGCCCGCCCACGCGGCACCCACCGCTGCCCGCCCACATGGCACCCACCGCTGCCCGCCCATGCACCACCCACCGCTGCCCGCCCACATGGCACCCACCGCTGCCCGCCCACGCGGCACCCACCGCTGCCCGCCCACGCGGCACCCACCGCTGCCCGCCCACATGGCACCCACCGCTGCCCGCCCACGCGGCACCCACCGCTGCCCGCCCACGCGGCACCCACCGCTGCCCGCCCATGCACCACCCACCGCTGCCCGCCCACGCGGCACCCACCGCTGCCCGCCCACGCGGCACCCACCGCTGCCCGCCCACATGGCACCCACCACTGCCCGCCCATGCACCACCCACCGCTGCCCGCCCACATGGCACCCACCGCTGCCCGCCCACGCGGCACCCACCGCTGCCCGCCCACATGGCACCCACCGCTGCCCGCCCACGCGGCACCCACCGCTGCCCGCCCACGCGGCACCCACCGCTGCCCGCCCACGCGGCACCCACCGCTGCCCGCCCACTGGCACCCACCGCTGCCCGCCCACGCGGCACCCACCGCTGCCCGCCCACGCGGCACCCACCGCTGCCCGCCCACATGGCACCCACCGCTGCCCACCCCATGCACCACCCACCGCTGCCCGCCCACGCGGCACCCACCGCTGCCCGCCCATGCACCACCCACCGCTGCCCGCCCACGCGGCACCCACCGCTGCCCGCCCATGCACCACCCACCGCTGCCCGCCCACGCGGCACCCACCGCTGCCCGCCCACGCGGCACCCACCGCTGCCCGCCCACGCGGCACCCACCGCTGCCCACCCACATGGCACCCACCGCTGCCCACCCATGCAGCACCCACCGCTGCCCACCCACATGGCACCCACTGCTGCCCACCCACATGGCACCCACTGCTGCCCACCCACGCAGCATCCACCGCTGCCCGCCCACGCTGGCACCCACCGCTGCCCACCCACATGGCACCCACCGCTGCCCACCCACATGGCACCCACCGCTGCCTGCCCACGCGGCACCCACCGCTGCCCACCCATGCAGCACCCACCGCTGCCCACCCACATGGCACCCACTGCTGCCCACCCACATGGCACCCACTGCTGCCCACCCACATGGCACCCACTGCTGCCCACCCACATGGCACCCACTGCTGCCCACCGCTGCCCACCCACGCGGCACCCACTGCACGCGGCACCCACCTGCTGCCCACCCACATGGCACCCACTGCTGCCCACCCACATGGCACCCACTGCTGCCCACCCATGCAGCCCACCCACCCACCCATGCCCACCCACATGGCACCCACTGCTGCCCACCCACCCACATGGCACCCACTGCTGCCCACCCATGCAGCACCCACCGCTGCACCCCCGCCCACATGGCACCCACTGCTGCCCACCCACATGGCACCCACCGCTGCCCACCCACATGGCACCCACTGCTGCCCACATGGCACCCACTGCTGCCCACCCACATGGCACCCACCCCGCTGCCCACCCACATGGCACCCACTGCTGCCCACCCACATGGCACCCACTGCTGCCCTGCCCACGCGGCACCCACCGCTGCCCACTGCCCACCCACATGGCACCCACCGCTGCCCACCCACATGGCACCCACTGCTGCCCACCCACTGCTGCACATGGCACCCACCGCTGCCTGCCCACGTGGCACCCACCGCTGCCCACCCACGCGGCACCCACCCACGCGCTGCACCCCACCCACTGCTGCCCACCCACATGGCACCCACCGCTGCCCACCCACATGGCACCCACCGCTGCCCACCCACATGGCACCCACCGCTGCCCACCCACATGCCCACCCACATGGCACCCACTGCTGCCCACCCAGCACCCACCGCTGGCACCCCCGCTGCCCACCCCATGCAGCACCCACCGCTGCCCACCCACATGGCACCCACTGCTGCCCACCCACCCACCGCTGCCCACCCACACGACACCCACTGCTGGCACCCACTGCTGCCCACCACATGGCACCCACCGCTGCCCACCCACATGGCACCCACTGCTGCCCTGCCCCGCCCATGCAGCAGCACCCACCGCTGCCCACCCCCACCCACTGCTGCCCACCCATGCAGCACCCACCGCCCACCCACATGCCCACCCACATGGCACCCACCGCTGCCCACCCACATGGCACCCACTGCTGCCCACCCATGCGGCACCCACCGCTGCCCACCCACACGACACCCACTGCTGCCCACCCACACGGCATCCACCGCTGCCCGCCCACGCGGCACCCACCGCTGCCCACCCACATGGCACCCACTGCTGCCCACCCACATGGCACCCACTGCTGCCCACCCACATGGCACCCACTGCTGCCCACCCACGCAGCACCCACCGCTGCCCACCCACGCGGCACCCACCGCTGCCCACCCACATGGCACCCACCGCTGCCCACCCACATGGCACCCACCGCTGCCTGCCCACGTGGCACCCACCGCTGCCCACCCACTGCTGCACCCGCCCCCACCCACCACTGCCCACCCATGGCACCCACCGCTGCCTGCCCACTGGCACCCACTGCCCACATGGCACCCACTGCTGCCCACCCACATGGCACCCACCACTGCCCACCCACATGGCACCCACCGCTGCCTGCCCACGCGGCACCCACCGCTGCCCACCCATGCAGCACCCACCGCTGCCCACCCACATGGCACCCACTGCTGCCCGCCCATGCAGCACCCACCGCTGCCCACCCACATGGCACCCACTGCTGCCCACCCACATGGCACCCACTGCTGCCCACCCATGCAGCACCCACCGCTGCCCACCCACATGGCACCCACTGCTGCCCACCCACATGGCACCCACCCACCCATGCTGCCCACCCACATGCACCCACTGCTGCACCCACCGCACCCCCACCCACATGGCACCCACTGCTGCCCACCCACATGGCACCCACTGCTGCCCACCCATGCAGCACCCACCGCTGCCCACCCACATGGCACCCACTGCTGGCCCACCCACCCATGCAGCACCCACCGCTGCCCACCCACATGGCACCCACTGCTGCCCACCCACATGGCACCCACTGCTGCCCACCCATGCAGCACCCAGCCCACCCACATGGCACCCACTGCTGCCCACCCACATGGCACCCACCGCTGCCCACCCACATGGCACCCACTGCTGCCCACCCACATGGCACCCACCGCTGCCCACCCACATGGCACCCACCCACCCCGCTGCCCACCCCCACCCATGGCACCCACCCCGCTGCCCACCCACGTGGCACCCACCGCTGCCCACCCACATGGCACCCACTGCTGCCCGCCCACCCGGCACCCACCGCTGCCCACCCATGCAGCACCCACCGCTGCCCACCCACATGGCACCCACTGCTGCCCACCCACGTGGCACCCATGCCCACCCACATGGCACCCACCGCTGCCCACCCACGCAGCACCCACTGCCCACCCATGCAGCACCCACTGCTGCACACCAACAGTCACCAGCCTGGAGAACGCCAGCAGGCTGCTGAGGAAGGATTTGCCCTTTGGCCAATGCTGCCCAGTGCTCTTCAGCTTGGCCGTGGTGCCCAGGGCTCCGCTCTGGTCTCTCTGATGCCAGGGCAGATGTTTTGCTCTCTCCAGGCCTCAGGAAATTCTTCCCTCTAGCCTGACCACTCTTGGCACACCCACATACACCTGCCGGGCCGCCCGGCACTCCTCACTGCCCCTGCTGGGTGCCCACAGGCACCTGGAGCTGTCTCAGAAAAGCCCTGGCCCTGCCTCCTTCCGCAGCACATCCTTGGCACTGCCCCCTCTGTGCCCAGAGCTGCATCCACTGTGCCCAGTGCTGCACCCACAGCTCCAGTGCTGCACCCACAGCTCCACTGCTGCATCCACTGTGCCCAGTGCTGCACCCACAGCTCCAGTGCTGCACCCACAGTGCCCAGTGCTGCACCCACAGCCCCAGTTCTCCACCCACTGTGCCCAGTGCTGCACCCACAGCCCCAGTGCTGCACCCACAGTGCCCAGAGCTGCACCCACAGCTCCAGTGCTGCACCCACAGTGCCCAGTGCTGCACCCACAGCTCCAGTGCTGCACCCACAGTGCCCAGTGCTGCACCCACAGCCCCAGTGCTGCACCCACAGCCCCAGTGCTGCACCCACAGCTCCAGTGCTGCACCCACAGTGCCCAGTGCTGCACCCACAGCCCCAGTGCTGCACCCACAGCTCCAGTGCTGCACCCACAGTGCCCAGAGCTGCATCCACTGTGCCCAGTGCTGCACCCACAGCTCCAGTGCTGCACCCACAGTGCCCAGAGCTGCATCCACTGTGCCCAGTGCTGCACCCACAGCTCCAGTGCTGCACCCACAGTGCCCAGTGCTGCACCCAGTGCCCAGAGCTGCACCCACAGCTCCAGTGCTGCAACCACAGTGCCCAGTGCTGCACCCACAGTGCCCAGTGCTGCACCCACAGCTCCAGTGCTGCACCCACAGTGCCCAGTGCTGCACCCACAGCCCCAGTGCTGCACCCACAGTGCCCAGAGCTGCACCCACAGCTCCAGTGCTGCACCCACAGTGCCCAGTGCTGCACCCACAGCCCCAGTGCTGCACCCACAGTGCCCAGAGCTGCACCCACAGCTCCAGTGCTGCACCCACAGTGCCCAGAGCTGCATCCACTGTGCCCAGTGCTGCACCCACAGCTCCAGTGCTGCACCCACAGTGCCCAGAGCTGCATCCACTGTGCCCAGTGCTGCACCCACAGCTCCAGTGCTGCACCCACAGTGCCCAGTGCCGCACCTACAGCATCCAGCGCTGCACCCCTTTTGCCCAATGCTGCACCCCTCTGCCCCACAGCACTGCAGGCTGCACCTGGGGTCCCTTCCCAGCTTTTGGGATGCTAGGGGACAGGACCCAGGGGCATCCTCAGGATGCTGGGGGTGAGGCTACCCCAGGCTTCAGGCTCATGCATCCCTTGCCTCCCAGGTCCATGCCACAGCTCCGCACACCCAGGGCCACACGTGGCTGGGGCCACAGGGTCCATGGGGACACAGTATGGACTCTGGCCTGGTGATGTGGGGCCAGCAGGGCCGGGGCACCGTGGCCTCTGCCCCCTGCTGGGTGCCACCCACAGGCCCATGTCACCAGTGGCCCCACAGTGCACTGGCCTGTGACAGACCAGTGCCAGCCAGCACTGAGCTGCTGCCCTGTGCAAGGACACAGCCCTGGCCGGATGTTGAAGCTGCCTGGGCAGGGCTGACCTGCTGCTCCACAGCCAGGGTGCCGTGGCTGTGCCCACTGAGCCATGCTTCCTGCTGGGCAACGGGCACCCACCAGAGGCGGGACAGGCACCAGCGCCTGACCCTTGGGCACATGTGTGCCCCTCATGCGTGGGGTGACCCAGGCTGTGATGCCCAGGCTGGAGGGATTTGGGGACCCACAAACTGCCCGGAACCCCACATGACCCCCTAGGCCACGGGTGCTGGTGCCGTGGTGAGTCCTAGTGGGAACTAGTTTCAGTCCTTTGCCAGGTCAAGGTGGGCGTCCCCCAGGGCGGTGCTGCTGTAGGGTGTTGGCTGCAGATGGTGCCAGCACAAGGCCTGTGTGATGCCAGTTCAGAGCCTACAGCAGCCCTGAGTCTTGCTGCGATGCCAGGCTGGCAGTCTGCAGTTCAGTGCCCCCCTACTTGCTGCAGTACCATTGCTGTCACTGGTGCGAGATGGTGCAGAGCTGTGCTGGGACTGAGCCGAACCGTGCCGGACCATGCCAGTCATGTGCCAGGCCCACAGGAACCTGGAGTAGACCTTGATGAAACCAAGCTGAGCCCACGTCCATGCCAGGCCATGCCACAGCTGAGCATGCACCCACACTACACTGTGCCACACAGTCAGAGCTGAGCCCACCCGTGCCGGGCCGTGCCAGGCCACACCCGTGCCGGCTGTGCTGAAGCTGATGCAGCACCAGGGCATCAGGTCACGTCCGGCCCTGCCGCGTCCATCGCCGCGCCGGCCTGAGCCCAAGGCTGGGCCCACACTCGCCTTGGGCTGAGCTGAGCTGAGCTGAGCTGAACCAGGACAGGCCGCGCCGTGCTGTGCCGAGCCGAGGCGGGCCGGGCCGGGCCGGGCCGGGCCGAGCTGAGCGCAGCAGAACCGAGCCGGACAGGGCCGAGCGCGGCCCGCACGTGGTGCCCGGCCGGGCTGCGCTGCCCGCGCGGGGGCGCGGCGCTGGGGGGCGGGGCGCTGGGCTGGGTGCAGGGCGCTGGCCAATGGCGGGGCGGCCTTGCCCCGCCCCTGCGGCAAACGGACCAATGGGCGGCGCCAATGGCGCGCGCGTCAGCGGGCGTGGCGTGGCGCCGGTCACGTGTGGCGGGGGCGCGGTTAAAGCGCGCGGGCCGCGGCGGCGCCGCTAGTCGGAGGTGGTGGAGCGGCGGAGTGGGCAGCGGCTAAGCAGCGGGCGGTTCCGAGAGCTTCTCGGCGCTTCCCGGCCCTGCCCTGCCGGTGAGCGCAGCGTAGGGTGGGGTGGGCACATGGCGGCGGGAGAGGGCGGGGGTGATGGCGGCGACGCGCGCGGGAGCGACCGTTCCCCGGTTCCGCTCGCCTCCCGCTGAGCCCCGCGTCTCTCCCGCAGGATGAAGAGCGGCGCAGGCCATGTCGCGGCACCCTGCCTCCAGCCCCTGCGGCCAGCGGGGTCGTAGGACGGCGGAGCTCCCTCGTGCCCTATAGCGATTCCCCCAGATCCCCTATTTAATTTTGTACCTAATTTATTAATACCTCGCACCGCACCATGGACCCAACCCCCGCGGTGCCCCCTGTGCCCATGGCGGGCTTCCTCTGGATGCTGGTCCTGGGTTTCATCATTGCCTTCGTCCTGGCCTTCTCCGTCGGCGCCAACGATGTGGCCAACTCCTTCGGCACGGCGGTGGGCTCGGGGGTGGTGACCCTCCGGCAGGCCTGTATCTTAGCCAGCATCTTTGAGACCGTGGGCTCCGTCCTGCTGGGAGCCAAAGTCAGCGAGACCATCCGGAAGGGGCTGATCGACGTGGAGATGTACAACTCCACACAGCAGTTGCTGATGGCTGGGTCGATCAGTGCCATGTTCGGTGAGGAGCAGAGGGGTCACAGTGTGGGGGCCACACGTCCCAGGGTACCCTGGTGATAGCTTTCTTACCAAACTTGTCCTTCTCCTCCTCCAGGATCTGCCGTGTGGCAGCTGATGGCTTCATTCTTGAAGCTCCCCATTTCTGGTACCCACTGCATCGTTGGAGCAACTATTGGCTTTTCACTGGTGGCCAAAGGGCAGGAAGGTGTCAAGTGGTCTGAGCTGCTGAAGATTGGTAAGCCCAGCTTGTGTGACCTCCACGTGCCCCATGGACTCACCCTTCCAGCAGCAGGGTGCTGACTGTGCCTCTTCTCTCCTAGTGTTGTCCTGGTTCATCTCACCCCTCCTTTCAGGCATCATGTCTGCTATCCTGTTCTTCCTTGTCCAGAGGTTTATCCTTCGTAAGGTAAGGGCTGTCCACCCATCTCCTGACACCTTGGTACTCTCGAGTGTTTCTTGTCTGTCTGTTGCTTGGCTTATGTGCACCAGAGCTTCTCCGGGCACATCCATCTTTGTGCTGACACTTGGCTGAGCCTTCCAACCCCTTCAGAAAGAGCTAAAGGGGTGGAAAAATGAGACCTGTAGCTGCTTTGCAAAGTGGAGCCTGGGAGGTCAGAAGGCATCACTTCACCTCCTTCAGAACATCAGGGTCAGGAGGGTTCTGTCTGGCCTCAGCAGGACAGTTGCAGCTTCCAAGTAATGAAGGAACCCAGAACTGATAAGATCAGAGCTACTTGCCAGACTCTTCCAAAGTCCTGCTGCAGGGCTGGACCTTCTCTTGTCTCGGGCTGCAGATGAAGGCAGTGCCCAGCAGCAAGCCCCAAGAGGGCCAGAATTGTCTCTGGTGCTGGAGGAGCAGTGCTCTCCTTCCTTCTGGGTCCCCAAGGAAAGTGAGAGGTGCCTGGGCTGGCACCATGGACACTGTTGGGAGCGTCTGAAAGCCCAGGAAGAAAGATTTGGCACCAAAAGGTGTTTGCAGTGGAGAGACCTTGTCTGTGAGATGATGCTAATGACCCTGGAGCTCAGGATGCTGCCAGCCTGAGGCAGGGGTTCCCAGCTGGGCAGGGAAACTCCAGCAGTTCCTTCTGCATAGTTGAGGTTAACTTTAGATTATTTTAGGTCTTGTCTCTAATTGTTTCTGGTTCAGGCGATGTTGAGATCTTATCGCTGCTGGTTTCTACCTGGCAGCCCTTTAAACCAGCTCAGCCTCCCTGCTTGCGTAACCAGGCTGGCCCCAGCGTGCTTCCTCCTGCTGCTGTCCTCCTCCCTTCCTTTGCACTCACCCCAGACCCCAGCTGCTGGGCAAGCAGCAGAGATTTAAGTGCTCCTGATGCTTGGGTGAGGGCCTCTCTGTGCAGGTATGTGGTCAAGTAAGCTGCTTTGTGAGTCATGGACCTCTTGCTTCCATCCAAGTCAGCTGGAGAGGGGTGAGAGCTTTGACAAATGGTTTTGTCTGAAGGTGCCTGGGGAACTGAAAGAAAACATTGCTGCAGCTGGAGGCTGGGCAGGGCTGCAGGCTGAGGAGCCTTGGGAAGGGTTCAGCAGCCAGGCAGCCCCTGGCTACAAGGGCAGATGAGATGCTCCAGCCTGGGCACACTCAGCTAGTGGTGCCTTGGGTCCCCAGGAGATCCAAGGTGTTCTGCCACCTGCTCTGCCCACACTGCCTGAGATCTGACAGGTCCAGAAGCTGTTGAGCTCTGCTTGTGCAGAAGCTGCCTGAAAAGCAGAAGCTCTGATTTTGGAAGGGGCTGTTGCTTGGCTGCTCCTCAGCTGCCACACATCCCTCAGTGTCTGGCTTTCAGCAGCACTGCTCCTTGTTTTGCAGGCAGATCCTGTTCCCAACGGCTTGCGAGCTTTGCCTGTCTTCTACGCCTGTACCGTGGGGATCAACCTCTTCTCCATCATGTACACTGGGGCACCTTGTAAGTAGCCCTCAGAACACTTGACCCTGAATTTTGCAGTGCTTTCCAAAACCTCCATTAAATGCATGATTTACCCCTTTTTTGCTTTGCAGGGCTGAAATCTCCTAGAAGGCGGCTGGCCTGTGCCCGTTACAGAAGGCTGCAGGCTAGCGTGCGCTGAGTTCTGGGCTAGGTAGCTGCCCAGCCAAAGAGGCCTCCTCAAACTAAACCCCTCCAGACCTTTCTCCCTAGACTTCACAGGATTGGCAGATAACTTCCCCTTCCTTTCTCTTAACCTGTGTTAAGCCTCACGTACCTGGCTGCTGCCAGAGAGACTACTCTGGCTGCCAGTAGCAAGGCAGGGAGCAGAGATGTGGAGGCTGTGCCTCCTGGTTCACCTTGTCCCTAAGAAATAAGCTCATTATCCCTGGCAAGAAGAGCTGGTACCCTGTCCTGAGGAAGAGGAGGGTTGTAGTTTTGGTTTGAAAAGCTTATGTGGCTGTTGTGGAGGGGGACAGGTCACAGGCAGGACTGGGAGCTGGCAGCTCCCTGCGCAGGGTGACTCGGTGTGAGCTGTTTTTGGTCTGAATTTGGGTTTCCTGTTGTGGAGGAGTTGGTGCAGGTGGGGTGAGGGCAGGCAGTGCTTGCTCCGTAAACAGTGGCTGGAAAAATGTTTGGAGGGTTGTCAGCTCCCCCTCCCTTTGGCAGGGTTGCTGTGGTACTCTGTGGGTGGGGGACACTGGGGCTGTGGTGCTCTGAGATCCGTTTGCCCTCCTTCCCCCCACCCCCAAGGTGGATTGGTGTTTGAGTCAAGTCCTCAGCTGCAGTGGGGCTAGGTGAGCTCCGAACCACTCGCAGGTCTGTAGACTCCAGCAAGCCAGGGTTGGCATAAGCAAGGAGCCAGTTGTGTGGCTGCAGTGCTGCTGGTGCTGCTTTCTGAGCAGTAAGCTGTTGCCTGCAGCAGAAGATGCAGGAGCCGAGTGGTCAGAAGCAGCTGATAGCCCAGGCAGGGGATGCTGCTGCCTGTAAAACACAAAACCTGTGAGAATGCCTCTAACTAGGTCAGGTAACACCTCAGATGCCTTGGAACTTGGGCTTCAGGACTCAGGGGGCAGGAGAAGCTCCTTCCCCAAGAGCAGGCAGGTGCTGTGTCCTCTCCCTGGCCGTGGCGCTGCAGCAGCCCTGCTGGGAGGGGATTTTTTTTTCCTTTGACATTGCAGCAAGTGAGGACACCACGAGGGCTGTGAGGAGCCTCCTGTCCCTGCTCAGAGGGGAAAGTGTCTGCCCATGTGCAAGATTAGCTTCTGCTGGGGGAGCTGTGACCTGAGGGGGAGCCTGTGGGGGTTTGGTGTGGTTGGTGGTGACTTGCTGAGAGCCTTTCTCCTGTACGAGCAACTTAGCTAAGGGATGCTGCAGGTGACGGAGTCCCTGTGCTGCAGGAGCCGAGCTGTGTGTGCAGGAGGCTTTTGCCTGGAGGGTTTCAAGGATTCCTTGTTTTATTTCCTAGTGCTGGGCTTTGACAAACTTCCTCTGTGGGGTATCCTCCTCATTTCGGCTGGGAGTGCTGTTGTCTGTGCTCTCGTCGTCTGGTTCTTTGTATGTCCAAGGATGAAGAAGAAAATTGAAAGTAAGTGACTCCTCTTTTCCAGTCCTTGGGGAAGGGCAGGCTTGCACTCACCAACTTCTTTCCCTAGCAGGAGATCTCATTAGCTGCAGGGCTGTTATTAGCAGGGATCCTCAGCCCGGGTTATCGCTTAAGCTGCTCTGCCAACCCTGAGTCACTGAGGCGCATCTCGTGGAGCTGGTCCCTGTGCGCTCCTAAACCTGCAGCAGCACCACGCAGCTGGTCCCTTGGACTCTGAAATGCGCTCCCGGGGTGCTGCAGTGCTGCCAAACTGCCTGGCAGCTGTTTCTGAACAGGGTGATCTCTCCTTGACCTGCACAGGCCAGCAGGCAGCACTGACCAGCCTGACTTCAGTGTTTAACAGAGAGGAAGAGGAGGCAGGAGACAACCTGCCTGTTAACCAGGGTAACCTTTAATCCTCTGCATACCTGCTGATCAATCTTTGGCCTGGCAGATGCAGATCACAAGTTGAAAGCTCTGTAAGCTGATGAAATCCTTTTCCTGTGGCACACAACACACACAAAAACCCTCCTGAAAGCCATCCAAAAGAGCAGCTCCCAAGTGGTGCCTCCTGAGGAGCGCAGGCAGCCTCCCCGGAGCTGTGTGTGGGCTTGCATAGAAATTGTGGTGCAGTCTGGGGCACTTAAAGGAACTGGAGATGAGGAATCACCAGTGTCCTTGTCAGGCTGGTGTAATTGGGGTGTGACTAACAGCTTTATGGCTGCCCTTGACACTCTTCCAGCTGTTCCAGCTCTGGCTTAACTCCTGCCTGCAAGGCAGGCTCCTGCCTGGGGAAGGTGCTGGTGGTGCAAGGGCAGCTCTGCAGGGGCTGGATGCCACGGCCTGGCTCTCGCAGTGTGTGTGCCAAGGAGGTGGCTTTTGTTGTTGTCTGAAGGGACTGACCTCATGTTTTCACCTGGAGAAAACATGTTTTTTTTTCTGGTAGAGGAGGAATGACAGCCTCAGCTTCCAGAATTTGGTGCCACTGGGGCTCTTCCAGTGGGACAGGAAACCAGGCAGCCCTTGGAAGGTGGAGACCAGCTCCTGTTTGGGTTTATCACCCACCCGTGGGTGCTGGAAGGGAGCCCAGGTGGCTGAGTCTTCCCAGCAGGCTGGAGCTGATGGGCTGGCAGGGGAGTTAGGCTCTTGCAGGCACCCTCCCATCGGCTTCAGGGGTCACAGCCAGCCTAGAATCTGGTCCAGATCATCCCATGGCTTCTGGGAATGGGACAAACATGGTTCAAAGAAGCAACCTCTGCCCTGGGCAGAGCAGGCATAAAAGCACCATAATGGTGCTTACCACACCCTGTGTAGGTGGGGGTGCCTAAAAATAGGAGATGAGGTGGCCTGTGATGGTTTGGCTGCGGTGCCTGGATGATGTGTGACTGCCCAACGAGTCTCCAAAGTTCAGGCTGAGGTGGAAGCTGTTACATTTTTATTTAGGTGCCATAAATCTGAGTGGTTGAGGGATGTGGTGGGAAGAGGTTTGATGGCAGCTGCCTCCTTGGCAGGAGAGATCAAATCAAGTCCTTCTGAAAGCCCCTTGATGGAAAAGAACACCGGCCTGAAGGAGGACCATGAAGAGCCCAAGGTGCCCCTGGGTGATGCCAAGAGCCCTGCTGCTGAGATGGGCTCAGCTGTGCCCCAGCGGGCAGCAGTGGAGGACAGAACAGTCTCCTTCAACCTGGGAGACCTGGAGGAGGCCCAGGAGCAGGAGAGGCTTCCCAACCTCGACCTGAAGGAAACCAGCATCGACAGTGGTGAGACGGGGGCCGGGGGGCCTGGGGTGGGTCTCCCCCTTCTTCTTACCTTACCGCCGGGTGCTGAGGCTGTGCCATGTGTTGGCAGGAGGCGTGCGGCTGCCCAACGGCAGCCTGGTGCAGTTCCATCCGGCTGTGGGGCAGCAGCTGAGCTCCAGTGGGCAGTACCACACCGTGCACAAGGACTCGGGGCTCTACAAGGAGCTGCTGCACAAGCTGCACCTGGCCAAGATGGGCGACTGCATGGGGGACTCCGGCGACAAGCCCCTGCGGCGCAACAACAGCTACACCTCCTACACCATGGCCATTTGTGGCATGCCCCTGGACTCCCTGCGTGCCAGGGGGGGGGAAGAAGGCGAGAAGGTGCCCTGGCCCGCGGCAGACAGCAGGAAGAGGCTGCGCATGGACAGCTACACCAGCTACTGCAACGCCGTGGCCGACGCGCCGCCGGCTGCCGAGCTGGACCTGAGCGCCACCCAGGCCGAGATGGGCATCAGTGAGCACAAGGGCAGCAGTGGCTCCCTGGAAGAGTGGCACGAGCAGGATAAGCCTGAGGTGTCCCTCCTCTTCCAGTTCCTGCAGATCCTCACAGCCTGCTTTGGCTCCTTTGCTCACGGTGGCAACGATGTCAGGTGAGTTTGGGTCAGCAGGAGCTGTGGGACTGCTGCGTGGGGCTGGTGCCCACCTTGCCCAGAGCTTCTGGCCCTCTAGCCCAGCTCTCCTTTCTCTTCCAGCAATGCCATAGGGCCTTTGGTTGCCCTCTACCTGGTCTATCAGACAGGCGATGTGGCTACCAAGGTGGCAACTCCCATCTGGCTGCTGCTTTATGGAGGGGCAGGGATTTGCATCGGCTTGTGGGTCTGGGGCAGGAGAGTCATCCAGACCATGGGGAAGGACCTGACCCCCATCACACCGTCCAGGTAAGGGCTAGGGGTGCCTCAGGCAGTCCTAGAGCTGCATCCTGTTCCTGGGGCCTCCTCTCTACTCCCCTGGGGCTCTCATTGCTGAGATTGTCACTTGGGTGCATGTGGGCCCATAACACTTCCCTGCATCCCCTCTGGGGTCATTCTGGGACTGCTGGGTGTCAAGTGAGGAGCTGAGCCCTCTGTGCAGGGTCTGCCTGGGGAGAGCAGGCCCTGGGCTGGCTGGGGCTGTGCCAGGCGGTGCAAGGGGGCTGGCTCCCAGCTTCTCAAGAGCTTTGTCTCTGCAGTGGCTTCAGCATAGAGCTGGCATCTGCCCTGACTGTGGTGATTGCCTCCAACGTTGGCCTCCCCATCAGTACAACCCACTGCAAGGTGAGTGGGGGTGGCAGGAGGGGACTGCTGCCAGCTCAGCTTCCCCAGATCCTGCTGCTATTGAGGCTGAGCTGTGTGGGAGGTCCCTAAGTAGGCTGCTGGCTGCCCTTCAGCTCCCAGCTCTGCCACTTGCATCTCAATGCGGGGTGGCAGTGGCTGCCCAGTCCTGGGAGGGCACTTGAGGAGGTGATGGGAGAACAAAACCCCTTTTGATGGACCCCTGGGCTCTGTCAAACAGCCACGGGAACGCCTGGTCCCTGTCAATGCTCTGGGGGCCGGCAGCTCTGCTCTACGGGGGGCCCCAAGGGCTGGAACTGAAGACCCTTGGCCCTGCAGCGGAGGCTGCCCTGGGAAGGGCTGTGGGGGGTGGGGGGCAGGCGCCCATCCTGCCGCGGCGCTGAGCCTGGTGCCCGGGGCAGGTGGGCTCGGTGGTGTCGGTGGGCTGGCTGCGCTCCCGGAAGGCGGTGGACTGGCGCCTGTTCCGCAACATCTTCATGGCCTGGTTCGTGACGGTGCCCATCTCGGGGCTCATCAGCGCTGCCATCATGGCTCTCTTCAAGTTTGCCATCCTGAAGGTGTGAGGCGCTGGGGCTGCTGCTGCTCCTGCTGCCCCCTGCTCTGGGCAGCTGGGGAGGCTGCTCCTGCTGTGGGGGTGGGGGCTGCCCCCCCGGGGGCCCTCAGCTCTTAGGTTTTCTCACTGAACTTTTTTATTTTAATCTAATTGTCTTGGCGCCAAGCCCCGGGGGGGGTGGGTGCAGTCCTGACACTGTGCCCCCTGCTGCCCCTCGGGGTGACTCCCTGCTGCGCTGTAGCTTTAGATTAGCAGTTCTGGGAGGCCACTTACTTTTAATGACTCTAATTAACATCCTCTGGCACTGATTGCTCCGTGGGTAAGGCCTGAGAGGCTGGGCTGTGCCCGGGCTGGGGGTACCCCGGCATGGGCTGTGCTGTGTTCAGCTTTGCCTCCATTGCTGTAGTGGTGTTAGACATCAGCTGCTGCCCAACCATCCTGCTTGGGGGCCTGGGAGGCAGCCCCAGCTCCCTCACTGCTGCTACCTCGGACTCAATAAAGATTTCCTTTGTACTCCAGTGCTGCTGGGGGGCCCTGACCACAGTCCCCTGTCACATGTGGCCTCATGACCTCTGCCCTGTTCTTCCTTGGACCCATGCCCTGGGAGGGAGCTGGGCCTGGAGTGGCTGATAAGAGCCCCACGTGTCCCAGGGTGCACCCCAGCCCTGGGGGGGGGAGGATATCAGGGCCTCACAGCTGGGGGCAGCTCCTGGCCCTCTTAGCAGCCTCCTAGCAGCTGCTGCTCCCTCCTGGCCTGGGGGAGGTGGACCAGCCCTGGTCAAGGCCGGGCATGGGGGCCCATGTCAGCGAGTGGGCATGGTGCAAGACCTGTGGATGATTGCGGTGGCACCAGGGACTGGCACGGGGCTGGGTGGGGGGCAGCCTGGGCTTCCTTGGGGGTTGAGCTCAGAGGAATAGGAGCCCCGTGGGCTCTAGGATATGCCTGATGGAGCTGTGTGGGGATGTGACTCAGTGGGTTGGGGACAGTGCCGAGGCCATGGCTCTGAGCCGAGGGGTGAGTCCCAAGGGGGTGGGGAAGGGCCCCACGGAGACCAGTGTGGTGCTGACAGCGTTGCTGTCCCACGGGGATGGGGACCTTTCCCTCAGGGAGCAGGCTGTGTCCCACGCGCTGTGGGTGCCCCCTCCTGTCCCCGTCCCGCGGTGTGAGTGCCCGGGTTGGCCCCTGGCGCTGGAACACCCCCCCCCCCCCCAGCTCCCGCCCCCCAGCTCCCGCCCCCGGACACCTATCGGAGCCAGTCCTTGACCTCGGTTAATGATTCGCCGCCGGTCGCTGCCCGCGGCCCCGCTGGGCAAATAGCGGCCCCGGCGCTGGGGCCGAACCGGGGTCCTGGGAGGGCGAGGAGGGGGCTGCCGGAGGAAGGCACAAGGAGGGGTCATCGTCCCGTTTGGGGGGCACGTCGCCGGCTGTGTCCCGTTTCGGGGCGCACTGCCCCATTTTGTGGGGGGAGGCCGGCAGGGACTCGCTGCTTCACTCCCGGGGTCACCACCTGGAACTATCCCGGGTCCCAGCCCCGCTTCTGCGCCCGGGGGGCGGGCCGGTGTCGGGGGCCGGGGCGGGGCGGTCCCGCGGGGCTTCGTTAAAGCGGCGGCGGCTGGAGGCGGTGGCCGGAGGCAGCGGCGATGGGCAGCGAGGGGCAGCGCGGCCCGGCGGCGACCCCGGGTCCGGGCGACTCAGGGGCGCTGCGGAGGGACTGCCAGCACCGGTGGGACTGGAGCGGGCTGAGGGGGCCCTGGGTCTGCGGGGAATGGGGGTTGGGGAGGGCACTTTGGAAAAGGGCAGCACTCAGGGGAACGACCCCAGGGGTGCAGGCACTGGGGAGGACCCTCGGGGAGTGGCAGGAGGGGGCAGGGGTCCCTCCCGGAGACGCGCCTGGGGAAGCGGCAGGCCAAAAGGGGGGGGCTTAGCATCCTCCCCCCTGCACCCCCTTCCCTGCGTTCCTGGCTCCACCGCTGCTCCAGAGCCCATTTTTCTGCTCCAGTAACTCTCTGTGGGGCCCCTGGCCCAGGGCGGGTTCATAGCCACCCCCAGCCCCCTGGCCAGGGATGGGGGACATGGGGACAATTCCCCATCCCCTCCTCAGTCCCTGGGCACCCTGGGGCCCTAACCCCTCCTGGTCACTCCCAGGATCTTTGTGAACCGGAGCCTGGCGATGGAGAAGATCAAATGCTTCGGCTTTGACATGGACTACACCTTGGCCAGTGCGTTGCTGGGAGGGGGCTGGAGGCAGGGTGGAGAGCGGCGATACCCTCCCAGCCCCTGCCCACAGCCCTGCCCTGCCCCCTGCAGTGTACAAGTCCCCCGACTATGAGGAGTTGGCCTTCAGCCTGCTGCTGGAGCACCTGGTCTGCATCGGGTACCCCCGAGATCCTGGCCTACAAATACGACCCCACCTTCCCCACCCGGTAAGTGCCCGCGGCTGCAGGGGGCTGGGGCTATCAGCGGGACCCTGCCCCGCAATGACAGTGTGTGGGGCGCAGGGGGCTGGTGTTCGATGCCCTCTATGGGAACCTGCTGAAGGTGGACTCCCATGGGAACCTGCTGGTCTGCGCCCACGGCTTCCGCTTCCTCAAGGGGTGAGTGTGGGACCTCTGCCCCCAGGGGGGATGGGGCAGGCCCTCAGTGTGGGGTGCAACTCTGTGCTCCTTCCCCAGGGCTGAAATCCTCCACTATTACCCCAACAAGTTCATCCAGCGGGATGACATGAAGCGCTTCCACATCCTCAACACCCTCTTCAACCTCACAGGTGAGACATTCCCCCATCTGCTGCCCACCACCCCCTACCTACCCATCCGTGTCCACCACCCACCTCCCTCCACCCCACCCTGGGGTGATGCTTCCCCCTGCCCCCTCTCACAGCCTCTCCCCCCCAGAGGCTTACCTCTACGCTTGCCTTGTGGACTTCTTCACCAACTGCTCCAGATATGTCAAGTAAGGAGGAGGTGGGGGGTGGGGGTTTGGACTGGGTGGATCAGGGGGTCCTTGTCTGTCTCTGCTTGGCAGGGCCTCCCCCTCACCCCACCTCCCCATTTCCCTGACCCTTGCAGCTGTGACACTGGCTACAAGCATGGGAACCTCTTCATGTCCTTCCGGAGCATGTTCCAGGACGTGCGTGAGGCCATGGACCACGTGCACCTCTCGGTGAGCATGGGGGGTAGGGGCTAGGGAGGGGGCTGCCGCAGTCAGGGGAGGGGGAATGCTGAGAGGGCTGGCAATGTCCTGCCCCCCACCCAGCTGCAGCCACCCTCTCTACAGGGCTGCCTGAAGGAGAAGACGCTGGAGAACCTGGAGAAGTATGTGGTGAAGGATGTAAGTGTCTGTGGGATGCTGTGGGCCGGGGGACGCAAGGGAAAGCCCTCACACCCCAGACCCCTCAGCTGGAGCCCTGTGGCCACCCCCAATCCCCACAGTACTGCTTTGCCCCTTGCCAGCCTCGGGTGCCACTGCTGCTGAGCCGCATGAAGGAGGTGGGAAAGGTTTTCCTGGCCACCAACAGTGACTACGACTACACCCACGTGAGGAGGGAGTGTCCCTGTCCCCTTGCCCGTGCCAGGCCCAGCCTGCCCTTAGGGGTGGGCAGAGCACAAGGCAGCACTTTGGCCACCCTTGGGACAGTGGTGGAGATGCTGGGTGTCCTTGCAGGCCATCATGTCCTACCTGTTTGACTTCAGCGATGGGGACAAGGTGAGTCTGACCTCGTGGGGGGTGCAGGGTGCCATTGTCAGCCCCTCGCTGACCCCCTCCACCCCAACACCTGGCACTGCAGCGCCCCTGGCGCTCCTACTTCGACCTCATCGTGGTGGACACCCGCAAGCCGCTCTTCTTCGCCGAGGGCACCGTCCTGCGCCAAGTCAACACGGTAGGCACCCCATCCTGGGGCCACTCAGGGTGATGGGCACTGCCTGGGTACTGCAGGGGCTGCTGCAGGCGTGGCAGGGTGGGCTCAGCGGGCGGACACTCTCGCCCCGCAGGACACCGGGAAGCTGCGCATCGGGACCTACACAGGGCCGCTCCAGCACTGCGCCGTCTACTCAGGTGGTGAGTGCCCAACCAGGTGCCATGGGTGGCATGGGGCACATGCCCACAGGGTCACCCCCTGACCTCGGCCTGTCACAGGCTCCTCAGACGTGGTATGCGACCTGTTGGGGGTGAAGGGCAAAGACATCCTCTACATGGGGGACCACATCTTCGGGGACATCCTCAAGTCCAAGAAGCGGCAGGGCTGGAGAACCTTCCTGGTGGTGCCCGAGCTGGCCCACGAGCTGCAGGTCTGGACGGAGAAGAGCGGTGAGCAGAGCCCTGCCAGGGACAAGGCCCTTGCCCAACCCAGCTTAGGGAGGGGGCACGGGGCCTACTGCCCACCTCGATGGCAGAACTGGCCCCCGGTGGGCCTTACCCCACCAGCCCTATTGGTTGTGCAGGGCAGTGGGGATGTTGCTGACACTGAGCCAGCCCCATTGCCCTTGCAGAGCTGTTTGAGGAGCTGCGGAGCCTGGACCTCGTCCTGGCAGAGCTGTACCAGTGAGTGGGCACGGGGTGGCCAGAGGTGCGGTGGGCACCTAGGAAGGACCCTCTAGGTGAGCCCCCAGCTGCATGTCTCCCTCTCCAGGCACTTGGACAGCGGCAGCAGCGAGCGGCCAGACATCAGCTCCATCAAGCGTCAGATCCAGGTGGTGGCCGGGGGGTGGGGTGGGGGGCACAGTCCCAGCTCACACAGTTCAGCTGTCTCCCAGCAGGGAGCCCTGACCATGCTGCTGTGCCCACAGAAAGTGACCCACGAGATGGACATGTGCTATGGCAAGATGGGCAGCCTGTTCCGCTGCGGCTCGCGCCAGACTCTCTTTGCCAGCCAGCTGATGCGCTACGCAGACCTCTACGCCGCCTCCTTCCTCAACTTCCTCTACTACCCCTTCAGCTACCTCTTCCGGGCACCCCCCGTCCTGGTAGGAAGCTCCTGCCCCCACTCCCATGCCTCAGTTTCCCTGCCTGAGGGCTTGGTGAGCACCCGGCCTCGCTGCCAGCCCCGCTCTGAGCCTCCTCCCTGCTGCAGATGGCTCACGAGTCGACGGTGGAGCACAGCCGCCTGGACGCGGGGAGATGGGCACAGGCCTGGCATCCCTGCTGGCACAGCATGGCCACCCAGGCCAGCAGGTGGGTGACACGGGACAGAAACACCTGCCGGCCATGGGCGTGCCAGCACCAACTCCTGTGCCCACCGAGTTGCTCACCTCCGTCTCAGGTCGCTGGGAGCCCCCAGGACTCCAATGGGGAGGAGGATGATGGAGAAGCCTGAACCCACCCCAGTACTGATGGCTGGCGAGCTGGCAGGTGCCAGGCCCTGGGAGGGCATTTGGTGGCCCTGGACCTCTTGGTGGCTTCAGTCTGTCAGCTAGCAGCACATCTCCAGTGGTCAGGGGAAGGTTGGTGGCCCTGGCCCAAGCCCTGTGTCCTGCCTCTCCTTGTGCTGTGGTGGCAGGAGAGGGGCCCATGGGCTGCCCAGTGCCCCCATGTCCATTCAGAGCCCCCAGCCAACTCAGTGCCAGCCTGGTGCTGCTCAATGTCAGGACAAGGTGGTAGTGCCACGCTCCAGTTATTGCAGGACCCCATGGGCTCAGCAGCTCCTGCCCCTCCAGCCTGGGTGTCTCAGCCTTATGCACTGCTGCTGGGTAGGTGCTGCTTGGGTACAGGTGGCAGCTGCTGTGCCTCTCTTCTCTTTTCTGCCCTTTTCTATTTATAAGAGTCTCCAGCTCCTGGCCTGCAGCTACACAACATTAGCTAAAGGAAAACTCAGGGCTAGGAATAAGTCCCTAATCCTGAGCCACACTGGTACTGTCCTGCACCCCAGGGGAGAGGGCTGGGTTTGACAGGACCCCCAGAGCCTGCTCCAAGGCTCCTTCCAGCGGCCAGGGTTCTCTATTAATAAAGAGTCTGAGCCAGCACTGGTGGTGGCTGTGTCAGAAGGCAAAAGGGTGGATAAGGACAGGTGTGGTGCTGAGGACTGGAAGGTGCCAATGGGGTTCTCCTCTACCCTGGTCTCCTCACTACCAGGGAACTGCCAGGCCCCAGCTGCTGGCCCATCACCAGCTGTGGGTACCAGGCCAGCCTGTGGGAGGGCATGCTGCTGAAAGGGCCCTAACCACACTAACAGGGCTCAGCCAGCCCATCCTGGACCCCAGCTGTACCCAGAGCACCTCTTGCTGGGTCATCTTCATTCTCCTCAGGGCCCATGCCCTGCAGGTACCCCAGTCCCTCAGCCGTTTGCCAGCCTGGCACAGCTGGCACTACCACACACAACTCGGGACAGCAGGGCCATGGGTGCCCCTCAGCAGGGACCATCCAGGTGCTGTCCAGGAGCAGATCCCTTGGGACATCACTTGCAGAGCGGCAGGAGGCACCCGAAGCAGCAGTCTGCCTGGCACCGGGCTGCCGCAGGGAAATTGGGGCACGCGTCAGCGGCAGGGCAGGGGCAGCCCAGGGGACACAGCCCTGGCCCTTGCACACCTCACCAGGCTGCACTACTGCAAGGTTTCATGTATTTAAAACGTTGCTGAAGGATCTCCAGCAGGCTTTTTGTGGGCCACAGGCACCGTGGGCTCAGTGAGCTGCATGCAAGGCAGCCTGGGGGAGCACACAGCCCGCACCCTGCCCCTCAGCAGCACTCGGGGGGACACAAACCGATGCCCTCTGGCTCCACCACCTCGGGCAGAGCCTCGTTTCTCCGGAAGAAGAACCGAGTCTCCTCCTCCGGATCCAGGATCTCTCGGAGGGACGACACCACAGGGTCGTGGTCCTTCAGCATCTCTGGGTAGCGCCTCCCTGCCCGCTCGATCCGCAGGGAACGCCGCACCGGTGTCAGGAACTTCAGCTCCGGGCCCTCCGGCAGCTCCCTGCCCCTGCAGAGGGGACGAGAGCCCTTGGGTAAACCCTGCAGAGGGCTGGCATGGAGGGTGCTTCCTGCCAGCAGCGGGCAGCTCGGCCTTACCTGGGTGCAGATGTGACTTGGAGCTTGACTGAGACGGGCAGGCAGGTCAGGGACCTCCCACGTGGGCAGGGAGTGACTGCCCCGGGCTGCCTTCCACCTGGGCCAGGCGTGGCAGGATCCCAAGGGATGGGCAGCTCAGCCTTCTCCCCTGGGAGGAGAGGAAAGGGACAGCATGGCTGCAGAGGGGCAGCTAGGGAGGGATGACACCACCACTGGACACAGAGCTGTACTGGGCCAGGATCATTCCCAGCCCTGGCAGAGGAGTCTGACCCCATTTGTGAGGGCAGGATTCTGGGTTCTCACAGCTCTTAGTCTCCAAGGGCAGCAGGGACACAGGCTGCTGGGGCAGGCTGCAGCCCAGCCCGCTGCAGTGGGGAACTTCAGCCTGTTAGCCAGACCCCACATTACCTTCTGATGTTCGGTCTGCAGCCTTCAACATATCAAGGACAACTTCTCTGAGCTCCTGGAGTGGCTGCAGGAGAAGCAGAACACAGGTCAGTGCAGCCTGACTGGGCAGCAGATTGGAGTTGCAACTGAATAGCAGACGAGGGTTTGGCTGCATCATGACATGCTGGAGACAGGGCAAGGGGCTGCACAATTCCTCTTCTCCAAGAAAGATGCCAGCATGGAGGCCTGGCTGGGGCAGGTGACCACCCAGAGGGCAACCCCCACCAGGCTGCTGTGACACTGCTCATAACTGCTGGCCCCCTCCCTGCCCTCTCCCTGGCTGAGGAAAGCCTGAGGTGTCTCTCTGGGACACCACAGGAGCAGCAGCAGCTCTAAAAGGCCTTTGCCAGCAGCGACCTGTGGTGCTAAGCTCATCCCAAAGCCTGAGCCCTGGGTGCCAGGAGAGCTGCTGTGAGCAGAGGCAGGGCAGGGCCTCACTCACCGTGGCACCAGCGCAGACAGCAGCTCGGTACAGCCCTGCCACATCAAAGGGGCCGCTGCGGGCTTGCAGCTTGGCTCTGCAGATCCAGAACTTGGCAAACCTCTCTGGCTGGGGCATGGCAGACAGCATGGCCAGGACCTCCTCTGCCTGGGCACCCTGCAGGAAGCATCAGAGAAGGTTGTCAGTTGTGAGGGCTGGAGGATGTGTCAGTGCACAGCTGCCCCTCAGTGCTCCCTGGCTAAAAGGGGCAAGAGGGTCTGGGTCACCTCCTGCATGGTCATGGGCAGGGAACAGCTCCCCTGCCTCTGTCTCCTTGGTAAAAAGGGTCCAGGATTTGAGAGGAATGTGGAGGGACAGACTCCTGAGTGCTGGCACTAATGGAGCCAACCAACATTGCTAGCAGGCAGCATTCCCAGAGCTGTCCCTTCACAGCAGGGATGTTCCTCCAGCTGGAGTCACCAGCCTGGGCTGCTGTGGTAGAACTGCACTGGCAGTCACCAGAACGTGGGCAGGGGCACACAGGAGCCCTGTGAGTGGATGCTGCCCCCTTCTCCCTGTGGTACTATGCCATGTACCCCTGGCCTCTCCAGAACTCCACAGGGATCTTTCCTTTGCCTACGCACAAGGTAGGGAACCAAAGCCAAGCTTGGGGGGATGTGTCCTGGGATGCTCCAGGACAAGAGGAGCCAAATCAAATAGCAACTTTCCCATTCCCACCTCCTCCACAAGCTTCAGGCACTCAGTTAATAGGCTGTTGGTCCTCTCCAGGGAAGGCAGCTCTGGTTTCTCCTGCTTCTCTTTCTCCTTGATGTTTCTGCAGGACAGCTTCACTGGGTTCTTCTGCAGCAGTATCATTGGTGGCCTCTTGTATGTCTTGCCTTTGGATACCAACCACTCTTGCAGCTGCTTCCTGTCAAAAGACCAAGGGATCACTGTCACCACCCCAGCAGCTGGCCAGCACTTGCCAGGATCAACTTTTCTCTTGGAAAACTCTTTGCTCTTAGAATCTCCCTCCTGCCAACTTCAGCTGCTCGGGAAGAGCCAGCACATCTGTCCTAAAAAGGCATCTGAGCTCTGGGCTGGGAAAGGAAAACCTTCCTGGGCTTCAGTGTGCCCTGAAAACAGGACAGCACCCACTGCTCCCACACCAGGGTACCACCAAATCTGCCCCTACCCTCCTCTCTGCTGAGACAGCCACCTCCAAGGAGGCAGCCACCCATGAGGGAGGGGACTTGGGATCCCATTCCCAGCAGCTCGGTTCACGCAATTAAACCTCTGCTGTCCCCTGGAGGTGAGGACAGAGGCAGCCGCAGCTGCTACTTACTTACGGTCCGCAGGCGTGAGGGTCTTGGGGACACGCCTCGGGAACATCCCCTGCCTTTGGCAGCTCAGGGTTAACCCTGTCCCTCCTCCAGTCGCTCTCCGCTGGTGGAGCTCTGGAGCTCTGTGTGCTGCAGGGCTGCTTTCGTGGGGCTGGTGCTCGGGAGACTGCTGTGTGCCCAGGAGGTGCCACCTTCACCTCCGTCCTATCAGCCTCCCCTTTAGCCAGGGGCTTCTGCTGTCGCACAGTGCCATCCAGTTTTAGGCTGGATGGCGGTTTTGTGGTCCCCTGGGGCCTGCTGGAGGTCAGAGGCTTTGTGGGAGATCTTTTCATGTGGAGGGGTCTTGCTGTGCCAGTTTTCTCCTGGTTTGCCCCTGACTTTCTATGCAGGAAATGAGCAGAAGCTGCAGGCAGCCGTGGGGGCTGCAGTGGCTGAGTTTTAGTGCTTGGGTTCTTGGAGGCTGAGACTGTTTGCCTGAATTTCTCAGGAGCCAGCTTTTCCTTAGCCTGGTGGCTGCTCACTCTGTCCCTGGGGCCTGTGATGGCTCTGGATGTGATGGCTGAGCTCTGCCTGGGAGTCAGGACTCCTCTGTCCCCAGCAGCCTGCAGAGCCCTGTTCAGCACAGGCTGTGCAGGGGCTTGTGCTTGGATGTTCTCTTTGTTGCTCCCCAGCCTGTCCTGCAGGTCCCCATTCGGGCAGCAAGGTGCCCCAGGAGGGGGCTGCTCACTTCCAGCTGGAGGTGCTGCAGTGTCCTGGGCAGGATTCTTGCTCCTCCCTGGATTTAGGTGACTCGAGGCTGGGAGCTTGCCTCTGGGCTGCACAGAGCGGCTCACGCCTGGCACCACAGGATGCTTTGTGCCCTTCCTTGGCTGCTCTGGATGCAGCCCTGCTGCTCTCTGGGATGCAGCTGAAGGCTTCTGCTGAGCAGCACGGCCAGTGTGCTGTGTGGGCTTGGCACCAAGCTTGCCATCCCTTGGAGCACCCTTTGGCACAGGTCTGCCAACATCCTTCTTGTTCCTGTCAACCTGGAGGGAGAAGCAAAGCTTAGCTCTAAGAAGAGCTCAGGAAGCAAAGCTCGGCTCTAAGGACCCCACAACTTGTTCCTGCCCCAGCCCTACAGGCCCAGGGGGATGGCATGCAAAGGCCTGTAGTGGCACAACAGCTGTCAGCAGAGCAAGAACGCCACCCACCAGCACAGGGGCAGAGGATTAGTCTCCCACATTAAGCTCTTCTGAAAAATAAGCCTGGAGAGGAGGTGGCTCCAAGGAGACCTTAGAGCTGCACTTCAATGTCTGAAGGGGACCTACAGGAAGGCTGGGGAGGCACTGTGGGGACAGGATGAGGGGCAATGGTTTGAAACTGGAGCAGGGCAGTTGGGTTGGACATCAGGAGGAAGTTCAGGGTGGGGAGACACTGGAAGAGGCTGCCCAGGGCTGTGGCTGAGGCCCCATTCCTGGAGACATTCAAGGTGATGTGATGTGGCCCTGAGCAGCCTGCTCTAACTGGAGTGCAGGGGATTGGACAAGATGACCTTTGAAGGTCCCTTCCAGCCTGAGTCATTCCACAATTCCATGACTCACTGCCAGCTCCTTAGCAATGTGTTGGCTGCACCCCATTTAGCATCAGAGTCTCAGCATGGGTGCCCAACTCCATGCAGATCCAAGCAAGGAATGCAAAACCAGACTCAAAGGGTTCTACTCACCTGGCCTGGTCTAGGAAGTGTTTTTAAGGGTGGGTTCATCTGGTCCTTCACACAGGGTCTGCAGGAAGCCAAAGAAGAGGTTATTGACCAGCAGCTGCAGAAAGGGCTCAAGATCTAACCCCCTCCTGGCTGTCCCACTCACAGCAGCTTACAAGAAGCTTTTGGAATCAAAAAGCTGTCCAGGAAGTACCAGGCTAAATTAATTCTGTTTTCTATGCCTGGCAACAGAAAAGCAACACAAAACATCCACAGCCCAGGCTGGCACAGAACTCTCAGCTTCTGCAGACACCAAAACAGTTCCTGCAGGCAGGGGCCTAGCAGAGGATGGCTTTGGAGGCTCTGGATGCCCCTGGGCAGTGTCCTGACTTGCCCTGCATGCTGCAGGCAGCTGAGGTGCACCCGAGCCAGCTGCTGCCATGCTGCAGGGGGGCACAGGTCTGCTGTGCCATGGAGAGCTGCAGAGCCATGGTGGCTCAGCCACCAGCTGGTGGAGCAGCAGCAACCCCCATCCTCTGATTCAACTCGAACTGGAGCCCTCAGACAGCAAACAGCTGCAGGGTTCTCCGGCCTGGAGCTGGCAGCTCAGCAATTAGGGAAGATTAATGCCTGTGCAGAGACGTCTCTGCAGTGAGACAGCCTGGGCAGCATCCTCTCTGCTTCACAAGTGGTGCAGGATGCCATCAAGGCACCCCATGAATTTTTTCTCCTTGTTTCTGCTGTCTCAGTGCAGTTCTCCACAGCCTGGGTTGCTCTCTGGTCTCTGTTCCTGCTCCCCTCTGCCAAGTTCCAGAGGCACCCAAGGGCTCCCAGAGCCCTCCTTTGACAGGTGGGTGCAGCTATTACCTCTCAAATGCACTGAAAATGCCCCTCCCTGCCATTAAAAAGCAGCGGGGGGACCTGACCCAACCTTTCTTCAGAGAGACAAGTACAGAGCTGAGCTGTAAGCAGACAGAAACCTCTTCTGCTGCACCCAACAGCTGAGCTGAGCTCACAGAGACTCAGAAAACACCCAGAGGGACAACAGCAGGCAGCAGGAAACACCAGCAGCCAAACCATTCTTTTGCTCCTGCTGCCAGTAACTCCAGAGTGCTGCTGGGGTGCTGTGAGGGCAGAGCTGTGCCAGGTTGCTGCCCTGACAGCAGGGCACTGGCAGGAGGGCCTTAAAGCATCATGAGTGGTTGGTCACAAAGGACCCTTAGAGATGGTCCAGTCCACCTCCATCAGCCTGCTGACTCACTCTGCACTTGGGCCTCCCAGGTACTCCTGGATCCGTCCTCTCTGCCCTCCTGCAAAGAGAGCACAGAATGGGAGGGGTTGGCAGGGACCTCTGAAGACTACCCAGTCCAAACCCCCTTCCAGGGCAGGGGGTCACACAGGAACACATCCAGGTGGGTTTAGAATGTCCCCAGAAACAGACACTCCACCACCTCTCTGGTCAGCCTGCTCCAGGGCTCAGTCACCCTTGAACTAAAGAAGTTCCTCCTTGTGTTTAGATAGAACTTAACTGATGGTGAAGTTTGTGCCCAGGGCACCACTGAACAAAGCCTGGTCCCATTCTCCTGACAACCAACCTTTGAGTATTGATCAGCATTGAGCACATTCCCCCTCAGGCTGCTCTTTCCCTGACTTTAGCCTCAATTCTCTCAGCCTTTCCCCATCACAGAGATGTTCCAGTCCCCTCAGCATGCCCCTGCAGCCCTTTGCTGTCCCCTCTCCAGCAAGTCCCTGTCCTTCTTGAACTGGGGCTCCCAGAACTGGAGCCAGTGTTGCAGCTGAGGCCTCACCAGGGCAGAGGAGGTGGGGAGGTAGGAAGCCGCAGTGCACACACCACGACCTCATTGTCTGGATTTCTTTTACACTCACAACACAACCACACAGGTCTCCAGAGCTCCCCATCCAAGCCTGGCAAAGCTGTTGCCAGAGCATCTCCCTGCACACAAATACTCCTAGATTCCCAGACTCACACAATTGTTTGGGTTGGAAGGGACCTTGAAGATCATCATGCCCCTGCCATGGGCAAGGACACCTCCCACTAGCCCAGGCTCAAGGCCTCATCCAGCCTGGCCTTGAATATCCCCAGGGAGGGACATCCACAACGTCCCTGGGCAACCTCTGCCAGTGTCTCCCCATCCAGAGGCACGTACAGAGCAGAGCTCTCTGCTGCTCGGCACCTCAGCTGCGCGGGGCAGGAAAGCGGAGATACTGCCTCTGCTTCAGCTGGGTGTCTCCCGGGCCTCTGCCCCTCCGTGACCAAGCCCTCTGCAACACAGGCAGGTGGAAAAGCGGCAGGGGTGCCCCCGACCCCCGCAGCGCGGCTCCTGGGGCACCTCGCTGCAGAACAGCCGGCCCTCGCACAGACCAGTGGGCAGTGCCTGGCCTGTCTCTAAAGCTGTCCCACCCTCACCTGTCAGCCCACAAGCCCAGTGTTCTGAGGGCACCTCAGTTTCCCGCTGCAAGCCCCCTTTCCTCCAGGCCAAGCCCCTCCCTTGGTGCTGCACCCCAAGGCTACCACAAAGCCCCAGGCGCAAAGCAGCACCCCCAGGGAGTGGGTGCTCCCAAACCACCCACCAGCGGCAACCACCTCCCGCGTTCCCTGCCCCTCCATCCCCCCCGGAGGTTGGGGGCAGCCACCCCAACAAGCCACCCGCAGCATCCCGGCACCCCCGTTCCACGGAGCACCTGCCCACGCCCCTGTCACCAGGGGGTCCCACAAACGGTACCCAGCAGGCTGCGTCCCCACGAAACCAGAGGGTCCCCCGGCCGCTCACAGCCCCGCTGAAGCACCCCGCCCCCACCGAGCTTCCAGGGCTCCGCCCTCCCTCAGACTTTCTGGGCGCCCCCAACCTCGCAGGACCCTCCAAGCCTCACCTCGCTCCACCGCCACCCCTCGCCTCAGCGCGGCCAACGGCGCGCCGCGCCGGCCAACGGCGTGCCGCGCCCACTTACCACCGCCTTCTTCAAACTGACCAATAGAGAGCGAGGAAACACCGGCTCCTTGCGGCGAGGCAAGAGAGAGGACCTGTGACTGGATAGAGGAGGGTAGGGGCGGAGCCAAGGCGCCCTCCCTGGCAGCTTGCGTACGGAGCGGGGCGGTACCAGCCGCTGCCCCTGGGGCAACTGCAGCACTGCCAGGGCTGCCCGTGCCAAAGCCCCATCACACCCTGCCAGGCCGTGCCAAAGCCCCATCACACCCTGCCAGGCCGTGCCAAAACTCCATGACACCCTGCCAGACCGTGCCACAACATTGCTCACAACAACCCCAGGAAGGCTCCAGTCTGGGGGCAGAGTGGCTGGGAACTGCCCGGTAAAAAAAAGGCCCTGGGGGTGCTGGTGGACAGCAGCTTGAAGATGAATCAAGGTGTGCCCAGGCTACCAGCAGCCTGGCTTGAACCAGCAATGCTGTGGCCAGCAGAAGCAGGGCAGGGAGTGTCCATCTGGGCTGGGCACTGGGGAGGCCACAGCTGGAATCCTGGGGTCAGGCTTGGGCTCTGACTGCCAAAAGGACTTGGAGGGCTGGAGCAGGGCCAGAGAAGGGCAACAGAGCTGGGGAAGGGTCTGGAGAACAGGGCTGGGGAGGAGCAGCTGAGGCAGCTGGAGGGGTTGAGGCTGGAGAAGAGGAGGCTGAGGGAGACCTCATTGCTCTCTGCAGCTCTTGAGAGGAGGCTGGAACCAGGTGGGGGCTGGGCTCTGCTCACAAGGAACAAGTGATATAAGGACAGGGAATGGCCTCAGGTTGCCCCAGGGGAAGTTTAGTCTGGACATTAAGAAAAAACATTTTCACTGAATGGGTTCTCAGACACCGGCCCAGGCTGCCCAGGGAGGTGGTGCAGTCCCCATCCCTGGAGGGGTTTCAAAGCCCTGGAGATGTGGTGCTTGGGGATGTGGCTTAGTGGTGGACTTGGCAGAGCAGGGTTAATAGTTGGACTCGATGGTCTTGAAGGTCTTTTCTAGGCTAAATGATTCTGTGATTCTGTGCCAGACCATGCTACACCACACCATGCCATGCTATAGCATGGTACACCGTGCAGTGTGATGCCACTCTGTGCTACATCACAACAGGCCATGCTATGTGATGCCACATGTCGTAGCATGCTGTGGTACCACACCATAGAATCATAGAATCAACCAGGTTGGAAAAGACCTCAGAGATCATCAAGTCCAACCTATTACCTATCCCCTAACACCTCCTGACAACTAAACCGTGGCTCCAAGTGCCACATCCAATCCTTTTTTGAACACCTCCAGGGATGGAGACTCCAGCACCTCCCTGGGCAGCACATTCCAGTGGCCAATTACTCTTTCTGGGAAGAACTTTCTCCTCACCTCCAGCCTAAACCTCCCCTGCTGCGTCTTGAGACTGTGTCCTCTTGTTCTGGTGCTGGTTGCCTGGGAGAAGAGACCAACCCCCTCCTGTCTACAACCTCCTTTCAGGTAGTTGTAGACAACAATAAGGTCTCCCCTGAGCCTCCTCGTCTCCAGGCTCAACACCCCCAGCTCTCTCAGCCTTTCCTCACAGGGCCATGCTCCAGACCTCTCCCCCAGCCTTGTTGCCATTCTCTGGACATGTTCAAGTATCTCAACATCCTTTTTAAAATGATGAGCCCAGAACTGGACAAGGTACTCAAGGTGTGGCTTAATCAGTGCTGAGTACAGCAGCATGCCTCGGTGATGGGTGGTGGCAGTGCCTGGGGCAGAGGTGGCAGCCTCAGATGGCTGCCAGGGGCTGCAGGGTGGGTGTGGGAACAATGTGGTCCTTAGGTCTGAGGTGGTCCCCTGAGTGTGCAATGGTCACAGCACTGTAGGGTCACCCCTACTCCTCGAGCTTTGGGCCCAGGCCTGGAGAGTCTCCAGAAGCAGCAAAACCCATGGGATTGTTCCACCCAAGAACCATCTCTGTGTCATTTAACCCCTGTGAGAGGAAACAGCTGAGAGACAGCATCCTGGGAAATCTTTTTATTTCCAGCTCCAGCATAAACCAGCACCCCCAGGCCTGCTAACAACCCCCTGGCATTGCCAGTGCCAGGTGCAAGCTCAAAGCCTGTGGGAGGGGCACAATAAATAAGTATAAAATACTCTGAGAGACACAATAAATTAGTAGCCATTGGGGTGACTTTGGGCCCACGGGGCCCAGAGCTGCTATTTCACCTGAAATAGAGGGGGTCCCGCTGGGAGGGTTGTACTTGGTACATACAGCCTGAAAACCGGCAACTGCCGGTTGGGTTGGGGAGGGCTCGGGGAGCCCTCAGTGCCCGCTCAGCTCATAGGTGGCAATGACCCGGTCGGGCTGGTTGGTGATGCCCACGGGCTGGCGAGGCTGCTGGGAGGTGCAGATGAACCAGCCGGGGAAGGCAGCAGACTCGAAGCGAGTGGTGCCCTCGGCAGGGCTGTCCAGGCGGAAGAAGATGAAGCGAATCAGCTCCAAGCTGTCGATGTCCCTCCTGATGTCAGCTTCCTGCAGCAAAGAGGGGGTCAGGCTGGGGTGAAGCCCCTGGGGAAACAGGGTTCGGGGTGGGATGGAGCCCCCCAGCCCCACTGGGGATGGAGCTCATGGGAAGCCTCACTCACCTCCAGCTGCAGTACAGGCTGGGCCCCACTCATCACACAGGACATGTAGAGTTGGTAGCCCTTGATGCCCAATGCCACTGGCACTTGCCCGGTCCCCAGCCCGCCCTGGGACGCTCGGGTACGGTACAGAGCAATGTTGAGCTTCACTGCAAAGGAGAGGAAGGGGTTAAGGGGTGCTCTGGGGCTACTGGGTGGTGCCAGGGCTGGGTCCGGGCCTTGTCCTCTCACCTTTCTGCTTGGCAGAGGGGCCCTGCAGGTGCAGGGCCACCAGCTGGGTGGGAGACTCCAGCACGAAGCACTTGTGGTCAATGTCGAGGATGTCAAAGGACTGGGAGCGAGTGTAGCGGTACACAGGAGCCCCAGCACAGCTGCCCTCGATGTGCCGGAAGGAGACCGGCTCTGTGGGGACAGGGACACGTCAGGGGCGTGCAGAGAGTCCCAGGCCCAAGAGCATTCCCTAAAAGCATCCCCAGCTGGAGCAACAGCCCTGACACCACTGCCCCATACCGAAAATATCATCCAGAAGGTCCCCGAGGTCACTGTCAGCAAAGTCCCTGTGTGCTGGCTGCTTCCAGAGCTTGGCCACAGTTGCCACCAGCACGGCAGCCTGGCGGAAGGTCCTGGCAGAGTGCCCCTTGGTCACTGTCAGCTGGATGCCCACCTCAGGCGATGTCACCTTCACGTCTAGATGGGGTTTCTGGAGAGGAAGGGGCACCTGAGGTGAGAACTCAGCTTCCCCATCACAGGGGTCCTGTCCTTCCCAGTTGCTATCCCCCCAGCATTACCTCCTGCAGACAGAGGCAGTCAGGGCCATAGAAGGTCTCCTCGCTCAGGCTGAAAGGCAAAGGGAGATGGTGAAAACTGCGACAGCAGGGTGGCATCACATCCCCAGTACCTCCCTGGCACAGCCATACTTACTTGCTGCTCTCCAGCACGTCCAGGTCGGGAACAAAGGCCATGTCCACTGCTGACTGCGCAAAGCTGGGCAGAGACCTGCTGGTACCCGTCGAGTGCTGCTGTGCCTGCCGGGCCCGCGCTGTGGCCTGGGTGCTCTGTGAGCCCTGCCTGGGCGCAGCAGGTTTTCAAGGGTGCCTGGAAGGAAGCATCGTCAGAGCGGGATTTCCACCTTTCGCAACGCCCTGGCTTGCCCAGTTCCTCTGGTGACACTGGGAGGCCTGGGGGGGCTGTCTGTCCCCCAGCAGAGCTGTGGGGCTGAGCCAGGGGTTGTGTGTGGGGCAGAGCAGAGGGGATGCTTTGGCATTGGTGAGTCGAGAGGATGTCTGGGGTCACTGTGTGGGAACGGCCCTCGGAGGGCTGCCTGACTCAGCAGGGCCTGCCCCAGACCCAGCCCAGCTGGACACCGTGACGCTTGCCCTCGTCAGGGTTGGGGCCACTGCTGCCAGGGATGGGCTGGTGGTGCAAGCGCTGCCACTTCCCCATGGCTTCCTCCTCTGCTGCAGGACTTCCTCCATCATCCCTCCCGTCCTCACCACCCCGTGACCAGAGGGAGCAGGACCTGCTTAGTCCCTTGTGCCCACCTATGCTGCCGTGGGGACACGCTGTGCCTTTGGGGACATTCCTTGTCACCAACTCCCGGCAGGCCCCGCTCAGCAGAGTGCCCGGCATCCATCTGGGGTGCCGGTGGTTGCGCCACGTTGGCAGTGCCAGGGACACGTGTGGCTGTGCTTGCATGGCCATGGGCTGTCAGGGTGTTTTCCTGGCACCGGTTTCACTTCCTGAAAGTGCTGGGCAGTCCCATGCAGCTGCTGGGCTCGGGGCTGCTGCGGCCATGACTCACCTGGCAGGAAATCGCCAACAATCCCCAAACTCCCCCGGGCACCTCCTGCCTGCCCAGCCCTGCCGTGCTCCCAGCCAGCTCTGCCTGTGCCCCGTGCTTGGGCAAGGCCTACTGCCTGCCACCCGTGCCGGGATGCCTTCAAAATCCTGAGGTCTTCCAGGCAAGGGGGTCCCTCCTGCCACGGGGTCCTCCATACTATGGCAGCGGTCCTCAGACCAGGGCAAAGGTCCCCAGGCCAAGGTGGGGATCTCTAGGCCACACCCAGGAGCCCCAGACCACGGTGGAGGCCCTCAAGCCATACCAGGGGTCTCCAAACTGTGGTGGATGTCCCAGTGCTGTGGTGACAGCCTTTAGATCATGGTGGGGGTATCCAAGTCATGGCAGAGGTCTGCAGGCTGTAGTGGAGGTCCCCTGGCTATGGGGGGAGTCTCCAGGCCATACCAGGGGTCCTCAGGCTGTGGCAGAGGTCCCGGGCTGTGGTGAGAGTCTCCAGACCATACCAGAGGTACCCCGGTCGTGGTGAGGACCCCCGAATCCACACCAGGGGTCTCCAGGCCCCGCCGGGGTAACCACGGCGACAGCCCCGCCCTGGTCCCCACGTCGGCGCCGCCCCTGGCCCCGCTCGGTGCGCGGAGGCCGCGGCGCAGGCGCCCTGGCGCGGGGCGGGGCGGGCGCCCGCGGTGACGCACGCTCGGGGCGGGGCGGCGCGGGGCGGGGCTGCAGCCGGCGGTTGGGGGCCGCTGTCAGAGTCGGGGCCACGAGCGGGGCGGACGGACGTGCCCGGTGGGTACCGCGGCGGGGCCGGGCGGCGGGGCAAGACCGACGCGGGCCAGGGGCCAGGCCCAGAGCCGGGCGGCGGGGCGGGGACTCTCGAGACTCTGGGGGCCGCGGCCGCTCCCGCTCCCCGGTGTCCTTGGCGCCGCCGCCCGGGCGCCTTGGGGCGGAGGGGGAGGCGGGACTACCTCTGGACTGGCAGCCGGCGCGGCCAATGGGAAGGCGGCTCGGCCCCTGGCGTCGTTCCTATAGGCGGCTGGCGGCGCTAATTGGCGGGCGCGGGGCGGGCCTGGCGCGCGCGCGCGGTGGCTGGGGGTCTCGCGGTCACTTCCCGCGCCCGCCCCCACGTGGGGCCACTCCGGGACCCCTCCGAAAGCCCCCAAGCCCCGCCTGGGCCCCGCTTGGGCAGCCCTCACTGCCCGGCGCCTCCGGCCGCGGGGCCGCGCCCAGGGTGCCCCACTCCGCCCCACCCGGAGGGTGGGTCCCTCGCTCCGGCCCTGCGGGGCCTCCCTGGGCAGTCTCGGAGGGCTCGTGTGGGCCCGCGGTGGGAGGGGACCCTGCACCCCTCAGAGAGGGTCTGCGCCTTGCCACTGGCTGCCCCGAGACCTTGTAGTTGCCGCCATCCCTGAGGTGTCGGTGGCTGAAGCAGCCGGGTCAGGAGCCCGCGGCCCTGAAGCAGCCACGGCCCTGCCGCTTTGTTAACGCTCAATTCGGTCCGGTTTTAACCCACCCAGAAGCTCAGCGCCCGGGGCAAGTGCCAGGGATTCCGCCTGCCAGAGGTCAAACGTTCCTTAATCTGCTTAACGATGCACTCCTGCCTGTCCTTGCTGCGGAACATCCCTGTTCCGTGATGTCTCGGTGCAGTTTGGGCTGCGAGAGCCTGGCCAACGCGTCCACTGCAAGAGGCCCTCCAGGACCTCCCTGGTTCTGCTTGTTTTGGGGGCAAACCTTGGCACCGAGTCCCTTATTTTCTGGAGAGGTCACCAGGACGCTGCTGAGTGGCAGCACTGAAATGAAACACCAGAGCTGGAGATGCCACCAACATTTCTGTCTCGAAGCTTTTTCACCGCCCAGTGGCGGGGTGCTGACACCTCGCCGGAATCGTTTTGTGTGTTTTGGTGCTTCGGCCCAAGGAGGGGAAGCTGAGAGGACACCCCCAGTGCTCCCGTGCTCCTTGTCATGCTGCTTCTGGCCTGTCACTGTCCTAGTGTGACAGTGGGCAGAAGGGAGCAGGCAGGGTGGGAAGCAGGAATGAACTTCCCTCTGCCCCTGGAGTGATCCTGGGTCTTCCTCGGGCTCTTTGGACCAAGATCTTTAGAGGTAGGAAGCGTAGCTGCTACCATCATGAGTAGAAGAAGGTTCAGCAGGGTGAGTCTGGAAGCCCAGCTGATGAAATGCTGCTCATGAAGGTTTTGTTTTCCTCCAGTCTGCTGCAAAACTTCCTTTTACCCTGGTAAATGCACGATAGCTGCTTTGACATTGAGCTGCTGCTTGTTCAACTGGTTGGGGTTCTGGAAACCATCCAGTTGGGTCACCTCCAGCCTCGGGTCCTGCCTCTTGTGGAGGAGCTGGGTGGAAAGGGCAGCTCCCAAGAATTGCTGACTCCAAGTTCCAGAGCTTCCTCTGAGGTGATCTTGCTCTAGCACTTTCCCCTTGGGCTGTGGCCGTGGTTCCTGGGTGTGAGGAGGAGTGAGGTTAACTGCAGGTCTTGTGCATGTCCAAGTGCTGTAGGGTGGTTAATGCTGGAGGACCTTGGAGAAGCCACACACCTGGTTTGGCTTTGTGTGTGCTCTGGGCCCTCTCTGGGTCTTCCAGCTCCATCAGCCTTCTTGGGGGTGAGCTTTTAAGAAGTGCTGAAGGTCTGGCCGAGAGCCCACGTCCCAGCTCCCACCAGGCTTTGCTAGAGGCCTCTCCTTGTCCAGGGACTAAGCTGGTGTGAAGAAAGCTGTGGCCAAGCAGAGTGGCTGCAGCATAAACTGAAGCTGAGCCTCTGCTTGGGAAAGCGAGCGATGGAAGCGGCTTCTGTGCTGCGTTGGCAGGGTGGCAGCTGCCCTGCTGCAGCCTGCAGAGACCTGGAGGGGTGCACTGTGCTGAGGTGAAGGAAAACCTCTTGGTCAGTGGGAAAATCCATCTGGAAGCGCTTTTCCCAGCACCTCCTGAGCGTGGTGCTGTCAGATGTCCCTGCAAATGGAGCCAAAGTGTCCTGCTGGAGTCTTGGTTTCTGGGGGAGGATTTTCCTGCTTAAAACAAACAGAAAAAGGATTCCCAGAGGAAGAGTAAAACAACCAAAAGATGTCAAAGCATGCTGGAGGGATTGATTAATGGGAAAGGAGGAGATGTTGTTGGAACTGGGAAGGAGGGCTGGATTAATTTGAGTTAATTAATCCTCTGCTGTGAGGACAGGCTGAAGGAGCTGGGTGGTTCACCCTGGAGAAGAAAAGGCTCTGGGCGGGGGGACTTGGACCTGCTGTCCAGGACCTGCAGGAAAGCTGCAGAGGGACTTTTCATGAGGGTGTCTAGAGACAGGACAAGGAGAGATGGTTTGGAGCTGAGGGTTAGACTGGAGCTGAAGGAGAAGTTCTTCAGTAGGAGGGTGCTGAGACTCTGGCACAGGCTGCCCAGGGAGGCTCTGGATGCCTCCTGCCTGGAGGTGTTCAAGGCTGGGTTGGATGAGGCCTTGAGCAAGCTGTGCTACTTGAGAGGTGTCAGGGAGGTTGCAGTAGGTCTCTGAGGTCCCTTCCCACCTGAGCTGTGCTATGAAACACTGATCTGAAGCTCAGCTCTCCATGCCTGGGGCTGATGAGGGCACGGGGGCGGGGGTGGTCTCTGCTCTGCGCTCTCCTGCACTGCTTTCTAACCCACTTTTTCCTTCTCCCCCAGCAGGAGCTTGTGTGAGGTGACAGGACAAAGATGCTGAACTTAAGGACTTGTGTGGCAAAGCTGAGGCCCTTGACAGCTTCTCAGACTGTAAAGACTCTGCCCCAGCACAGGCTGGCAGCACCCAGGACGTTTGCACGCATCAGGTGCTACAGTGCACCGGTGGCTGCAGAGCCTTTTTTAAGTGGGACTAGTTCAAACTATGTGGAGGAAATGTACTATGCTTGGCTGGAGAACCCCAAAAGTGTCCATAAGGTAAGGAGCAACCTCACTGAGGTGTCACCTCTGTGTGTCTGAGCAGTGGGGCCAGGTAGGTGCAGGTGTCCCATGGAGGACTGGATTCAGCCGGAGGGTTGCGAGTGCTGCTTCTGCCCGACTCTGCCCCAGAGGAAAGTCAGCAGCTGCTGGAGCAAGAGTCCAGAGGAGCTTCTGTGTCCAGGAGGAAACACCATGGGCTGTGGGCAACGTCCTGGATCGCAAATGGATACAAGGAAGGCCTTCTCCTGGGAGTCCACCTCCTGATGGTTTCATTTTTACAGCTCTGATGGCTCAGCATCGGGGCCCATGGTGTGGGGGGCAGGGGGCTGCTGTCCACACCTTGGCTGGTTTGTGTCTTGCTTCAGGTGCTGTTAGATGGTGGGGCAGGTGGACCACAGCTAAGCTTGACTTTGAGCTTGTGGGCACAAAGCCAGACTGCTGCTCTGCAGCCTGGGGCTGGTGGCCAGCAGGATTCCCAGCTGCTGCCAGACTTAAAACTGGGAAGCCAACCATCCTGGGCGCTGTGCAGAGGGCTGTCTGGACCCCAGTGACTGGAGCTCCTCCAGCTGGGAGAAGGTCAAGCTCCTTAACACAGTCCAGAGGGTGAGGGCTTAGCTGGGAAGAGGGTTTCTGGAACCCAGCTGCCTTGTTGCCCATCCTGTGGCCAGTGGTGGTCTCCAGGGGTCAGGACTGGCTCCAGTTTGGGTCAGTATCTTCCATCAGTGACCTGGCTGAGGGCATTGAGGGGACCCTCAGCAAATTACTGATGATACCAACCTGGGTGGTGGCTGACACCCCTCAGGCTGTGCTGCCATCCAGTGGGATCTGGACAGGCTGAGAGCTGGCTGCAGGCAAACCTCATGAAGTTCAATAAGGACAAGTGCAGAGTCCTGCATCTGGGGAGGAACAGCCCCAGGCACCAGTACAGGCTGGGAAGCAGCTCCATAGAGAAAGACCCTGGAGTGCTGATGGGCAGCTGGCTCTGCATGGGACAGCAAAGTGCCCTTGGGGCCAAGAGAGCCAATGGCATCCTGGGGGGCAGCAAGGAGAGTTTAACCAGCAGGGGCTGGGGAGGTTCTCCTGCCCCTCTGCTCTGCCCTGCTGAGACCACACCTGGAGTATTGTGTCCAGCTTTGGGCTCCTCAGGTCAGGAGAGACAGAGACCTGCTGGAGAGAGGCCAGTGGAGGCAATGAGGATGATGAAGGGACTGGAACAGCTCTGCTGTGGAGAAAGGCTGAAGCCCTGGGGCTGTTTTGTGTGGAGAGGAGAAGGCTGAGAGGGGATGTGATCAGTATCTGAGGTGTGGGGGTCAGGGTGAAGGTGCCAGGCTTTGTTTGATGGTGCCCAGGGACAGCACAAGGAACAATGGGCACAGGCTAGAACCCAGGAGGTTCCACCTCAGCGTGAGGAGAAAGTTGTTTGGTGTGAGGGTGCTGCAGGCCTGGAGCAGGCTGCCCAGAGAGGCTGTGGAGTCTCCTTCTCTGGAGTCTTTCCAAACTCACCTGGATCCTGTGTGCCCTGCCCTGGGTGACCCTGCTCTGGCAGGGGGTTGGACTGGATGAGCCTGAGATCCCTTCCTGCCCCCAGCTGGAAGGGACCTCAGCATTCTGTGATGTCTGAGGCAAATATGTGGCTGAGCCAAGCAACACAGGCTTGGAAATCATAGGAGGTTCCCCTGGAGCCTTCCCTCCAGGCTGAGCACCCCCAGCTCCCTCAGCCTGTCCTCACAGCAGAGCTGCTCCAACCCTTGGATCATCTTTGTGGCCTCCTCTGGCTGGGGAGGGTGAGACCTCCAGCCAGAGAGGAGCTGCCCTTTCTTGACTGCAAGCCTCCAGCCAGCCACTGTCCCAGCTGTGCAAAATAGGTTCACTGGTGCTTGAACCTGCAGGACCTCTGGAGCAAACCCAGCCCAAGCCCCTGCTCCAGCAGGGCACCCACAGCAGCTTGCCCAGGGGCACAGTGCCCAGGGGGGTTGGAAGCTCTCCACAGGAGACTCCACAACCTCTCTGGGCAGCCTGCTCCAGGCCTCCAGCACCCTCACACCAAACAAATTTCTTCTCCTCTTCAGGTGGCACCTCCTGGGTTCCAGTTTGTGCCCAGTGCTCCTTTTCCTGTTCTTGGGCACAGCTCCCCTCTGGGGCTGCTCTTCTGCATGCTCTCAGCCTCAGGCCTCTCAGCCTTTGCTGCTGCCAGAGCTGCTCCAGGCCCCTCAGCAGCTTCCCAGCCTGCCCTGGACTCTCTCCAGCACTTCCCAGGCTCTGCAACTGGGGAGCCCAGAACTGGACTTAACTTTCCCCTCTTCAAGACTCTACTTAGAAATATCCAGTGGAGTAGGGCTCTGGAAGGAAGGGGGGGGGGCCAAGAGAGCTGCTTAATATTCAGTTACCTCCTCCAAGCTCAAGAGAGATGTATCCCCTTGAAAAAAAACATCAAGTAAGGGAGGCAGAAGACCTGCATGGAGGAGCAAGGAGCTCTTAGTAAAACTCAGAAATAAAAAGGAGGTTTACAATATGTGGAAAAAAGCAGTAGTCAGTTGGGAGGATTACAGAGACACAGCCAGAGAATGGAGAGATGCTACAAGGAAGGCCAAGGCCCTCCTGGAAGTGAATCAGGGGCTGAAAGAGAGCAAGAGGAGTTTTTTCAAATGCCTCAGTGATAAAAGGAGGAGCAGCCAAAGGTGGAACCACTGCTGAGTGGTGTAGTAGGTGTGGGACCTGATGATGCAGAGGTGGCAGAGCTGCTGAATGCCTTCTTTGCCTCAGTCTTTACTGTTAAGACCAGTCCTCAGGAACCTCAGTCCCTAGAAGCAAAGGAGCACGACTAGAGAGATGTGGGCACTCTGCTGGTCAGTTAGGACTGGGTTAGGGATCTCTTACACCAACTAAAGACAAACAAACAGAGAGGGACCTGGGGGTGCTGATTGGCAGCTGCCTAACCATGAGCCAGCAGTGTGCTCAGGTGGCCAAGAAGGCCAGTGGCATCCTGGCCTGCATCAGGAACAGTGTGGCCAGCAGGAGCAGGGAAGTCATTGTGCCCCTGTACTCTGCATTGGTTAGGCCACACCTTGAGTCCTGTGTCCAGTTCTGGGCCCCTCAGTTTAGGAAGGACATTGAGACACTTGAAGGTGTCCAGAGAAGGGCAACAAGGCTGGGGAGAGGCCTTGAGCACAGCCCTGTGAGGAGAGGCTGAGGGAGCTGGGGTTGCTTAGCCTGGAGAAGAGGAGGCTCAGGGGAGACCTCATTGCTCTCTACAACTACCTGAAGGGAGGTTGTAGCCAGGAGGGAGTTGGTCTCTTGTCTCTAGCACCCAGCACCAGAACAAGAGGACACAGTCTCAAGCTGTGCCAGGGGAGGTTTAGGCTGGAGGTGAGGAGAAGGTTCTTCCCTGAGAGAGTCATTCACCATTGGAATGTGCTGCCCAGGGAGGTGGTGGAGTCACCGTCCCTGGAGGTGTTCAAGAGGGGACTGGATGTGGCACTTGGTGCCATGGTCTGGTCCTGAGGTCTGTGGTGCCAGGTTGGACTCGATGATCTTTGAGGTCTCTTCCAACCTTGGTGATACTGTGAAATCCATGGGCCCTGGTGGGCTGCATCCATGAGTGCTGAGGGAGCTGCTGCCACTGCTGCTGAACCTCTCTCCATCATCTTTGAAAAGTCCTGGGAAGCAGGAGAGGTGCCTGGGGACTGGAAGAAGGCAAATGTCACTCCAGTCTTCACAAAAGGCAAGGAGGAGCACCCAGGCAACTACAGAGCAGCCAGCCTCACCTTCATCCCTGCAAGGATCCTGGAGCAACCCGTGCTGGAGGTCATCTCTAACCACAGGGAAGACAAGAAGGAGTAGCCAGCATGGATTTACCAAGGGAAGAGCCTAGCTGGCTAATCTGAAATGATGAAATTGTGACCAAGTGGGTAGATGAGGGAAGAGCAGGGGGTGTCATAGATCTTGACTTCAGTAAACCTTTTGAGTTCCCTGTGACATCCTCATAGAACAGCTCAGGAGATGTGGCACAGATGGCACCTCAGTGAGGCGGATTGCAAACTGCTCCACAGCAGCTCAGGGGTTGTCAGCAGTGGCACAGGGTCAGCTTGGAGGCTTGTGGCCAGTGGTGCTCCCCAGGGATCAGTGCTGGGCCCAGTTTTGTTCAGTACCTTCATCAACCACCTGGCTGAGGGCATTGAGGGGACCCTCAGCAAATTACTGACGATACCAAGCTGGGTGGTGGCTGACACCCCTCAGGCTGTGCTGCCGTCCAGTGGGATCTGGACAGGCTGAGAGCTGGCCGCAGGCAAACCTCCTGGAGTTCAGTAAGGACCAGTGCAGGGTCCTGTGTCTGGGGAGGAACAGCAGCAGGCATCAGGACAAGTTGGGAGCTGCCCTGTTGGAAAACAGCTCCATGGAGAAAGACCTTGGAGTGCTGGTGGGCAGCAGGCTCTGCATGGGACAGCAAAGTGCCCTTGGGGCCAAGAGAGCCAATGGGAGCCTGGGGGGCAGCAAGGAGAGTGTGGCCAGCAGGGCTGGGGAGCTTCTACCTCTATACTCTGCCCTGCTGAGGCCACAGCTGCAATCCTGGGTCCAGTTCTGGGCTCCCCAGGTCAAGAGAGACAGAGACCTGCTGGAGAGAGGCCAACAGAGAGCCAAGAGGATGCTTAGGGGACTTGAGCATCTCCCCTGTGAAGAGCGAGCGAGAGCCCTGGGGGTGTTCAGTGTGGAGAGGAGGAGGCTGAGGAGATCTCATCAATATGTATAAATATCTGAGGGGTAGGGGGCAAATGGGGGGGGGGGGCAAATGGGGGGGGGCAAGCTCTTTCCAGTGGTGCACAATAATAAGACAAGGAACAAGAGGTTCAAACTTGAACATAGAAGATTTCACCTCAACATGAGGAGAAACTGGTTCACAGTGAGGTGATGGAGCACTGGCTCAGGCTGCTTGGAGAGGTGGTGGAGTCTCCTGCTCTGGAGACTTTCAAAGGTCATCTGGATGCATTCCTGTGTGGACTACCCTAAGTGACCCTGCTCTGGCAGGGGGGTTGGCCTGGATGTTCTCTTGAGGTCCCTTCCAGCCTCTGATACACTGTGAATGGCAGCCAGGACTGCAGCTGTGGCCTCCCCAGGGCAGGGCAGAGGGGCAGCAGAGCCTCCCTTGCCCTGCTGCCCACACTCTCCTCCCTTCCCCCCCCCCCCAGGACACCACTGAGGCCTTCTTGGCCACCAGGGCACCCTGCTGGCTCCTGGGCACCTTCTTGTCCCCCAGCCCTCCCAGCTCCTTCTCCTGGAGCTGCTTCCCAGCAGGTTCCCCCTCAGCTGTGCTGCTGCAGGAGGTTGCTGCTCCCCAGGGGCAGGACCCTGCCCTTGCCCTGCTTGAACCTCCTGAGGTTCCTCTCCCCCAGCCCTGCAGCCTGCCCAGGGCTCCCTGGGTCTTTGCTGTGCCATTTGCAGTTGTGCTGCAGGTGGGGGCCGAGCCTGAAGCTGCTGGGAGCCTGGCATGAGAGTTTGAAATGTTTGGGTTTCATTGCCCCCTTGGAGCACTCTGGAGAGCTGAAGGTCTGATGTGGATAAGGGGCAGGGTGCAGAGCTGGAACCTCTCGCTCCCCTCAGCAAAGGGCTTCTTGGCTGGGGTTGTGAATCATGGATTCATGGAATGGTTTGGGTGGGAAGGCACTTTCCAAGCCCCTGCAGCCAGCAGGGACATCCCCAGCCAGAGCAGGTTGCTCACAGCCCCAAACAACCTGACTTGGGATGGTGCCAGGCTTGGGGCAGCTCCCAGCTCTCTGGGCAGCCTGGGCCAGGCTCTCCCCAGCCTCAGTGTCAAACATTTCTCTCCACTCTCAATCTGCCTCTTGGAGCCCAAACCATCCCCCTTGGCCTGTCCCAGCAGGCCCTGCTGAAAACTCTGTCCCCAGCTTTCTGCTCAGCCCTTGAGGCACTGCAAGGCCACCAGGAGGTCTCCTGGCTGACCAACCCCAAGTCTCAGCCTGGCTTCACAGCCAGCCCTGCCAGCATTGCTGTGGCCTCCTCTGGCCCTGCTCCAACAACAGGTCCCTGTCTCTCCTCTTTGCTCAGTGAGGGCAGGAGCTGCTCTCTGAGGTGACAGCCGTGTGGAGCAGCTCTGGTTGGTGCTTTCTGTCCCCTGGAGTCCATGGTAGGAGCAGGAGCAGGGATGTAGCCAGAGCTGGAGGCAGAGGCTGTCCTGCTGTGGCTGGGAGCTGTGTCTTGCTGTGTGTCCCTGACCTCCAAGCTGACTCTCTGGTGGGGGCTGGGACACAGAAGTCTTCTCCAGGGTCTGTTCAACTGAAAGGTGCTGGTTTGGGGACTCTCTTCAGCAGAGGAGACTGTGGTGAGATCTTGGTGCTGAGCCTGGCTGGGGGCAGCTGGCCTTGGCTGCTGCCCTGTGCTGTGGCTGTGGTGGGACATGTGGCCATGGGGTGGGCACAGCAGGGACCTGCTGCTGGCAGCACTTGCTGTGCCAGGATAGGGGGGGCTACGGTCAGGAGCAGGGAGATCATGGTCCTGAGTCCTCTGGGCATCAGCAGGGGGAAGCTGAACTCTCCTGCACCCTAAGCCATATCCAGAGCACCCTGTAGAGACAGGGCTGGAGGAACATTTATGGGGGGCTGGGCACAGGGAGTGTTGGAGGGGAGCAAACACAATCCAAGGGCTGGAGAACCTTCGTTGTGGGGACAGGCTGGGAGAGTTGGGGCTGTTCAGAGAAGGCTCCAGGGAGACCTTAGTGCAGCCTTCCAGCAGCTGAAAGGGCTCCAGGAGAGCTGGGAAGGGACTTTTGACAAGGGCTGGGGGTAATGGGACACGGGCTGATGGCTTTGAGCTGGGAGAAGCTGGATAGAGCTTGGACATGAGGAATTGATTCTTCCCCAGGAGGCTGGTGAGACACTGGAACAGATTGCCCAGAGAAGTTGCCTCCAAGCCTGGAGGTGTTCAAGGCCAGGCTGGCTGAGGCCTTGAGCAGCCTGTGCTGGTGGGAGGTGTCTCTGCCAATGGCAGGGGTTGGGGCTGGATGAGCTTTGATGTTTCTGCCACCCCTGCCCGTTCCAGGGTTGCTTGATGAGCTGCTGTGCTGCTGCTGCCTTTGGCAGGGGCTGGGGCTGGGCTGCTGGGGCTGTGGAGCCTCTCCCATGAGTGCCAGAGGCTTCTCCTTGGGTCACAGAAGCCCCAAGGTCGGCCCTTGAGTTCAAGGCCACCTCAGCAGCTGACAGCTGATGGGTTTGTGGTGCTTATCTGAGTGGCAGCTGTGCCAAGGACAGGGCAGGTGTTGGGCAATCAAGCACTGAGTGCAGGTGCCCAGCTGGTGCCACACCTTGTTTGGAGACAAAATGGACTTTCAGGGCAGAAGCAAATTGCATCTCCAAGAGGTTCATGTTGCTGAGTGGCAGGAGGGAGGAGGTCACAAAGGCAGCGGCTCTGCCTCCTGGCTTTGACCCTGTCCCTGTGGCAGCACTGCCAGCTCCCTCCCTGGGCTGGTGGAGCCCAGTTTTGTTTCCCAGCCATGTTCCTGCCCATGCCAAGGGCACAGAGCCCATCCTGGGCTTCTGGGGCACCCATAAGCTCCATGATCAGGGGGCTGGAGCACCTCTGCTATGGGGACAGGCTGGGAGAGTTGGGACTGTTCAGCCTGGAGAGGAGAAGGCTCCAGGGAGACCTCAGAGCAGCCTCCCAGTACCTGAAGGGACTCCAGGAGAGCTGGGGAGGGGCTTTGGACAAGGGCTGGGAGTGCCAGGCTGAGAGACAATGGTTTGAAATGAGAGCAGAGCAGCTTTGGGTTGGATGTGAGGACAAGATCTGCATCATGAGGAACACTGCAACAGGTTGCCCAGGGTGGGGTTGAGGCCCCATCCCTGGAGGCATTCAAGGTGAGACTGGACAGGGCTGTGAGCCACTTGCTCTGGTGGAGCATGTCCCTGCTGCCTGCAAGGGGGTTGGACTGGGTGGCCTCTGGAGGTCCCTTCCAACCCAAAGCCATGATCCTGGGAGCCCTGGGGAAGGACAGGGGTTTGGGCTGCTCTCTGTAGTGGGGGGGGAAGGGTCATGCCCCTCTTTCCCTCATGGAATGTTCTTGGGGAGACACAGCCAGGATGGGGTCAGGTGTTGCCTGGCTTTGCCTTTTGGTTGTGTGTTGTCCTTCAGCAGTGGTGCTGCTGAATGGTCCCAGGGTTTATTTCTGTGCCTGCAGTGTGACCCATGGCTAAAGTTAGCCTCCTCGTGCAGCCATGTGATAGGGCATCTGGGCTGGCCCTGTCCTCCTGGGGTATTTGATGGCTGCTGCAGGGAGGGGGGAGAGCTGCTGCTCCTCCAGCAAGGGGCAGGTTTTCAGCCACCTCCACCAGGCTGCCAGGGTGCAAAAGCTACTTTTTGGTGCCCCAGGCTACCTCTGGAGCTGCTGTTGTGGCTCTGTGTGGCTTGAATTGGTGAGGCAGAGGTTCTGCGGACGCAAAGTTGGGCTCCTGCTCTCAGATGGTGGAGAGAGGCCTTTGGCTGGAAGCAGTCTGCAGCTCTGCTGGCTTCTGTTTGCTCTGGCATCTGGGGTGGCTGCAGACACACAGGTGCCAGCTCCACCTTGCCATGGTCCTTGGCTGTCACTCGGTGGCATGTGGGTGGTGTGACAGGAGGATGTGGCTTGGACTTTGCTCTGCTGCTCCCTTCTTGCCCAGGTCCACTCCTGCCTCTCCAAACAGACCTTGACTTGCGTTTGGCTTCTGGGATGCTCCTGGGGCTCTTCAGGCAGGGCTGGAAAAGTTCCCCCAAATGACACCAGAGTGTTTGGGGGTGGGTGTGTGTCGTCTTAGCACCTAGAAACTCCCACCTGCAGCAGAGAGCAGGAGCTGGGGGTGGTGCCCACCTTGCTGAGGGCACTGGGGTGTCTGCGTGGCCCTGGCATTGCTAAGGGGATGGGCAGAAGTTGAGGAGGGGCCAGGATGAGAAGCAGCCTTGGTGGGACAGGGCAGCAGACACTGGGCCTGGGGGCTCAGAGCGCAGGGAAAGGAATGGGGGGGGGGAGGGCCAAAAACTGACTCTCAGCAAACTTTATGGGCATTTGGAGGGCAGCCTCTGCCCTGCAGGGAGGGGAGCAAGAGCCTGGGCACCAGGGCAGGGGTCACCACTGAGAGCTGAACCGGGGCAGGGGGATCCTGTCCTGGGCACTGCTGCTGAGGGAGGGGGCTCTGAGGGCGGGAGGGGGCTCTGAGGGCGGGAGGGGGGCTCTGGGGATGCTGTGGTGCCAGCAGAAGCAGCCCAGCTGGGTGGGAGGTGGGGCCCTGGCCGGCCCTGGGGCGGCGGTGAGCCTGGCTGCTCCCTGCCTGAGGTGCTTGGGCGCCTTTGGCTGCGGCTGCGTGGAGCTGGGGTGCAAGAGGCGGCTCTGAGCCTCCCATCATCTGTGTGAGATGCTTGGGCCCCAGGTGCTGACCCTCCTGCCTCTCTGCTCTCCCTTCTGCCAGTCGTGGGACATCTTCTTCCGCAACGCCAACGCCGGAGCCGCTCCGGGCAGCGCTACCAGAGCCCTCCCCGCTCGGCTCCAGCCTCTCCTCCCTCTCCCAAGCGCAGTTCCTGGTTCAGGCACAGCCCAACGTGGACAAGCTGGTGGAGGATCATCTGGCAGTGCAGTCCCTCATCAGGGCCTACCAGGTAAGGCGGTGGGGAGGAGGGGGATGTCCTCCGTGGGGGTAGGCAGGCTGCCTGTGGGCTGCCTGCTGGCAGCAGCTGCTCAGCGGCTGGGGCAGGAGCTCGGCTGATGTTTTGCTGGACAATAGGAAGATCGAATCTGTTGTGACCCAAGCAGGGCAAGGGGGAGGGTGGTTTGCTGGCATCTGGAATGCTGCTGCACGCTCAGCAGTGGCGTGGGACACCTCAGCCTGCTGCTGGGGCCAGCCTTGAGGCCCTGCAAGATGAGGTCAGGAAACGCTTCCCTGCAGTACGAGAGGTGCGAGAGGGCTGCTGGGCCCCAGCTGCTCTCAAAGTCAGCCTTCCAGGAGGGCCAAGCTTCAGGCAGGAAGGAGACATCTCTGATGAGGCTGTGACCAATGGAGAGGGCACTGAGGTGTGTTCTGCAGCCTCTTTGCACTCTGGGTTGGTCAGGTGTGGGGGCTCTAAGTGGGGCCACGCTTGAAAAGTTAAACCAAGATGCTGCGGAGGTGCGACCATGGTTGTGGCCTTCTCAGCCACTGCAGGTTGTGTTCCTGCTGAGCTCTGGGGTAGGTCCAGGCCACAGGTCAAGGCAAGAGCTGCAGCACTGGGCAGGTCCAAAGGTCTGACAGCTTTGCCCCTGCTCTCTGGCTTGAAGGCTCTGCCCCTAGTTTGTTTTCAGAAGGAGAAGCTGGGACATGCTTGTGGGGACCTTCTGGCTGGGAGCTGGTAACCAGCTGTCTGCTGAGCCTTTTCATGCAGCTCCTGCTGCTGGAATGAGCCTGGGGATGCCAAGCTCAAGCAAGTGGTGGCTGATGGTGGGAAGCAGCAGGTCCAAGTCAAGGATTTGAAGGCCAAGTCTGAAGTCCTACTCTTCTGCACTCCCCTCACTTCCTGGGGCTCTGGATGGCAGCTCAAAGCCCCTGAAGCATTGAAAGGCCACCAGAAGGTCTCCCCAGAGCCTTATCTTCTTGTGTCCTCCCAGCACTGCTGTGGCCTCCTCGGACCCTGCTCCAGCAGGTCCCTGTCTGTGCTCTGCTGAGGGCTCCAGAGCTGCCCCAGCACTGCAGGGAGGGTCTCAGCAGAGCACAGCAGAGGGGCAGAATCCCCTCCCTGCCCCTGCTGCCCACACTGCTGGGGATCAGCCCAGGCCAGGCTGGGGCTGGGCTGGCAGCTTGGTGCTGGCTCCTGTCCGGTTTTGCACCCCCAGGCCCTCCTCCTCAGGGCTGCTCTTCCACCCTTCAGCCCCAGCCTGGACTGATAGCAGGAGCTGTCCCAGCCCAGGAGCAGGACCTTGCACTTGGCCTTGCAGACCTCCTGAATTTCACCGGCTCAAGCTCTGTGGCCTATCCAGCAGGTCCCTCTGGGCAGCATCCCTTCCCTCTAGGCTGTGCAGCACCTCACTCAGCTTGGTGTCATCTCAGCCTTGCTGAGGGTGTGCTTGGTCCCTGTTGCTGTCCCTGGCTCCTGAGGGCCACCACTGATCTCCCGAGGCAGCGGCTCCTGAGCGTGCGAGTGCCGGGCACCCCGTGGCACCCACCTGTGGGTGCTGAGAGCCCGAAGCCCTGGCAGCCTGGGGAAGTCTCCACTGGCTGGAAAAGGGCAAACATAACCCCCATGTCCAAACAGGGAAAGGAGGATGATGCAGGGAGCTGTGGGCCTGTCAGTCTCAGCTCTGTGCCCAGTGAGATCGTGGAGCAGAGCCTCCTGGAGGCGCTGCTGGGGCAGAGCAGTAACAGAGAGGTGATTTCGTTCAACCAGCAGGGCTGCACCGAGGGCAGTGCTGCCAGACAAACCTGGTGGCCTTCTGAGACAAGGCCACAGCATCAATAGACAAGGGGAGAGCAGCTGGCATCGTTTACCTGGACCTGAGCAAAGCCTTTGGCACTGTCCTGCACCACGTCCTGGTCTCCAGGCTGGTGCAGGATGGTTTGGTGGGTAAAGAACTGCGCCCAGAGAGTGGCTGTCCATGGGTCCAGGTCCAAGTGGAGTCCCTCAAGGACCAGTACTGGGACCAGGCTTGTTTAACATCTTTGTTGGTGCCATGGACAGTAGCACTGAGGCTCCCTCAGCACCAGGCTCTGTGGTGCTGCTAACACCAAGCTGGAGGGAAGGGAGGGACCTGGACAGGCTGCAGAGCTGGGCCCAAGCCAACCTCAGGAAGTTCAACAAGGCCAAGGGCAAGGTTCCTGCAGCTGGGTTGGGGCAATCCCAAGCGCTGATACAGGCTGGTCAGGGACTGGCTGGGGAGCAGCCCTGGAGAAAAGGCCTTGGGGGTGCTGGGGGAGGAGAAGTTCAACAGGAGCCAGCAGGGAGCACTTGCAGCCCAGAGAGCCAAGCAGAGCCTGGGCTGCAGCAAGAGAAGTGTGGCCAGCAGGGCCAGGGAGGGGATTCTGCCCCTCTGCTCCACTCTGCTGAGACCACAGCTGCAGCTCTGGGTCCAGTTCTGGAGCCTCTGTGCCAGGAAGGCTCTGGAGGTGCTGGAAGGTGTCCAGAGAAGGGCCACGAGGAGGAGCAGAGGGCTGGAGCTGCTCTGCTCTGGAGACAGCCTGAGGGAGTTGGGGTTGTGCAGTCTGGAGTGGAGAAGGGTCCCAGAAGACCTTCTCCTCCTTGTGGCCTTCCAGGATCTGAAGGGGACTACAAAAAAGCTGGGGAGGGACTTTATAGGGTGTCAGGAGGTGATAGGACTGGGGGGATGGAGCAAAACTAGGAGTGGGGAGATTCAGATTGGGTGTGAGGAAGAAGTTGATCCCCAGGAGGGTGGTGAGAGCCTGGCACAGGCTGCCCAGGGAGGTGGTGGAAGCCTCATCCCTGGAGGTGCTTGCAGCCAGGCTGGATGTGGCTGTGAGCAACCTGCTGTGGTGTGAGGTGTCCCTGCCCATGGCAGGGGGTTTGGACTGGCTGAGCCTTGAGGTCCCTTCCAGCCCTGACAGCTCTGTGGTTCATTCAGCCAACTCCTGGTTCACTCAGTGCCTTTCCTGTCAGGCCTCTGTCTCTCCAGCTTAGAGACAAAGGACTTGTGGGCGGTGTCAGATGCTCTGCACAAGACCTGCTAGATGACGTCAGTGACTTTTGGGTTCTCCACCAGTGCTGTGAGCCCAGTGCAGGAGGCCCAGCCAGCAGGAGCTCCACTGGGCTGCCACCACTTCTGAACCTTGCTGATTAGCAGCTTGGAAACTTCATCTGCCCCTTTGCTCAGGACCTGTGGGTGCATCTCATCAGGTCCCCTGGACCTGTGCAGTCAGGTTCCTTAGGTTCCCTCTGTGGTGGGCAGCTCTTAATTGTCCTAGTCCCTGTGTGCTGTGTGGCTGGAGCTGTGGTTCTGTCTGCCTGGATTTCAGTGAAGCCTTTGGCACTGTGTCCCACAGCATCCTCCTGCAGAAGCTGGCTGCTTATGGCTGGGGTGGGGGGAGGCTGGAGATGAGCCAGGGAGTGCCCAGGTGGGCAAGGAGGGCACCAGCAGCCTGGTCTGGAGCAGCAATGGTGTGGGCAGCAGGAGCAGGGCAGGGGTTGTGCCCCTGGGCTGGGCACTGGGGAGGCCACAGCTGGAATCCTGGGGTCAGGGTTGGGCTGTGACTGCCAGAAGGACTTGGAGGGCTGGAGCAGGGCCAGAGAAGGGCAACAGAGCTGGGGAAGGGTCTGGAGAACAGGGCTGGGGAGGAGCAGCTGAGGCAGCTGGGGGGTTGAGGCTGGAGAAGAGGAGGCTGAGGGAGACCTCATTGCTCTCTGCAGCTCCTGAGAGGAGGCTGGAGCCAGGTGGGGGTTGGGCTCTGCTCACAAGAAACAAGGACAGGACAAGAGGGAATGGCCTCAAGGTGCCCCAGGGGAGGTTCAGGTTGGCCATGAGGAACAATTTCCTCCTGGAAAGGTTTGTCCAGGCCTGTGCCAGGCTGCCCAGGGCAATGGTGCAGTCCCCATCCCTGGAGGGGTTCCAGAGCCCTGGAGCTGTGGTGCTGAGGGCCATGGGGTGGTGGTGCTGGGGCAGTGCTGGGTTCAGGGTTGGACTCTGATCTTCAAGGTCTCTTTCAACCAAACCATTCTGTGACTCCATGTCTGGGTGGCTGAATCCCACAGGGTCGGGGCTGTGAGTGTGATGCTTCTGCAAACATCTGCAGTGGTTGTGTTTGGAGTTGAGTGTTTCTGGTGCTGCATGTGGAGAGCACAGAGCAGCAGGACTCCAGCAGCAGACTCCTGGGACTGCTGTGGGATGCTCTGCAGAGGGCTGCTGTGCATGGGCTCACATCAGCATTGCTTTGCCCTAGAGCTTTGGTGATGCCTTCCTCCATGAGTGGTTCTCCAGGCTGGGCACAGAGCTGGTGGCTCAGAGTGTTCTCAGCATGCAGAAGGCTTCTGCAGCCTACACCCTGCCAGCAGCTTCCTGCCCTGCTCCCAGTGCAGCTGAGCCTGAAGCTTGCAGTGCTGGCCACCAGGACAGTCCAGGTCTGCCCAGCAAGGTGTGCTGGGGTCTGCCTGTGGTCTCTTCCTGTGGGGGTGGAAAGCAAAGCTCCTTGGTGCCTCTTCTTGTTCTCTGTGGCTTCAAAGCCAGCATGGTGACTCCTGCCTGGACTGCCACTACCAGCAGCCGGCAAAGCTCCTCCTGGTGCCATGTCTTCCCCTGCCCCTTCCCAGAGGAATGCTGCAGGTCCTGTTGGAGGCTTCTCTCACCAAAAGGGTGCTGTGGACTGCAGATGGTCCTCAGGCACAGGCCTCTGCCTTGCAGGAGCTGCTGCTGCTGGCAGTGCTTCTCTTCTCTGCCACATTGGAAGAGAGCACAAATCTGAGCAGTCTGCCTCCTCCCTTGCCTGCTGGAAGCAGAGGAGGTTCCACAGGACCATCAGGAAAAGCTTTTTCATCGTCAGGGTGCTAGAGCACTGAAGCAGGCTGCCCAGGGAGGCTCTGGAGTGTCTTTGGAGGCATTCAAGCCCCACCTGGATGTGTTCCTGTCTGACCTGCCCAGGGGTGCTGCACTGGATGACCTCCAGAGGTCCCCTCCCCCCCCCCGCAATGCTCAGGCAGCAGCCATCCGTGTGGCGTTGCTGCGTCTGCAGAGGGGCAGTGCTCAGGCTGGGCACAAGTGGTGGCAGATCCTCAGACCTCAGCTCTGGGAGGTCTCTGCCATCCCCTGCCCACTCCTCTGACTGCTTCAGACCAGCAGAGCAGTCTGGCAGCTGGTGACATTCACAGCTACATTCAGCAGCTGCAGCTGCCCCCCCCCGTGCAGGCTGCAGCCGGGCCCCCCCCCCCACCCTGTGCAGGGTTTAGTGGGAGCCCAGCTCTGGGCTGGCTCCGCAGTGGGTGCCAAGCGGGGGGAGGTGCCTGGCGTGGCCTGGTGCAGGGCTGGCTCTGCAGGGGGTGTCTCTGTGGCCAAGCTGTGTTGCAGGGGGCTCTCAGTGGCCAAGCTGTGTGGCAGGGGGTGTCTCTGTGGCCAAGCTGTGTGGCAGGGGGTGTCTCTGTGGCCAAGCTGTGTGGCAGGGGGTGTCTCTGTGGCCAAGCTGTGTGGCAGGGGGTGTCTCTGTGGCCAAGCTGTGTGGCAGGGGGGTGTCTCTGTGGCCAAGCTGTGTGGCAGGGGGTGTCTCTGTGGCCAAGCTGTGTGGCAGGGGGGTGTCTCTGTGGCCAAGCTGTGTGGCAGGGGGGTGTCTCTGTGGCCAAGCTGTGTGGCAGGGGGCTCTCAGTGGCCAAGCTGTGTGGCAGGGGGCTCTCAGTGGCCAAGCTGTGTGGCAGGGGGCTCTCAGTGGCCAAGCTGTGTGGCAGGGGGCTCTCAGTGGCTAAGCTGTGTGGCAGGGGGCACTCAGTGGCTAAGCTGTGTGGCGGGGGGGGGGTCTCAGTTACTAACCTGTGTTGTTGCTTGCAGGTCAGGGGCCACCACATTGCAAAGCTGGACCCCTGGGCATTAGTTGTGTAAATTTTGACGATGCTCCCCTCACCGTCTCTCCGAACGTCGGTGAGAATTGCTCTGCACATTAACCCCAATGTAATTTAAACTTTTTACCCCCTCCCCTCTTTTTGTTTGTTTGTTTTATCTCCCTCTCCCTCCCTGGAACCCGTTTCTCTCCTTTCCCCCTGGCCCCTTTCCTAGATTCGAGGGCACCATGTAGCACAGCTCGACCCACTGGGCATCTTGGATGCAGATCTGGACTCCTCCCTTCCAGCTGACATTATCACATCCACAGACAAACTGGGTGAGGGCTTTGAGAGCAGTTAGTGCTGTATTGCTTGAGCTCCTCTCTCTCTCACAGCTTGCTAGGGAGATGCTTCACCAAGCCAGGGGGAAGCTCTGAAGTTTCCTGAGTCATGATCACTCCCAAATTGCCACCTGCCACGGAGTGGCTCTGCCCCCTCTCTGTATGGCTCCTGGTGCCCGGCTCCTGTGTCTCTTTCCACTTGGTGCCAGTTGGTGATGTCATTGGACCTGCTGACCCAGCAGTGGAAGCAATTGCACCTTCCACAGGGAGGGTTTGTGTTGAGGACAGCTGGAGGTCTGCTCCCTCAGCTCCTCCTGCTGCTCCTGAGGCCAGCTGAGGGCAGTGGGGCAGCTTCATCTCAGTGGGGCTCAGCTGTGCCCCTTGGGCCCCAAGAGCTGAGGGCAATGGGGCAGCTTTATCTCAGCCTACCCCATGGCACTGCCCTGCCCTCCCTCCCTCCCTCTCCACTTGCTGCAGCATCCGCAGATGCCTCAATTGTCCCCTGAGCTCTGAGTCTGTGCTGGTGATCATAACAAGGAAGCTTTAGGAGGTGTCCCCATCCCAGCAGAGAGATGGGAACCCAGTAGCCTTGGGTGAGAGCTGCATGAGTGTGGCACAGGAGCCTGTGTGGTACCCAGGAGTTGAAACCCTTCTCTGCTAGAGCTTAAACTCAGCACCTCTCAATGTGCTCTAGAGTTGATCTGCAGAGCCCCAGCTCCAAGGAGGTCATGGTGCTTAGCTCTTCTGTCTCGCTGGTGCTTCCCAGGGTGGTTACCCTGGCAGGAGGAGGGCTCCAGGGGCTTGCTTCTAACCTAGAGTAGTGCAGCAGTGCTGGTTACTAACCCTGCACAACTGGATCACAGCCTTTGCTGCGTGGACACCAGCTGGATTCCTTGGGCAGCTGCCAGCCCTGGACCTGCTGGACCTTCACACAGGGTGAGGTGTGCTGGGAGCAGCAGGGTTTGGTTGTCTCAGCCCCATGGGTGATGAGGAAGCTGCTTCAGGCTGGACTCCTGTCCCTGGCTGCACCTTGGGAGCTCTGCGTTGGAGCAAGTCCTGTGGCTGGGAGATGCTGGCCAGGGACCCCAGGCATGAGAGAAGACCCCAAGTGCTTGTAGCCAACTCCAGGAGATTTTTGTGGGTGATTGATGCCACTCTTGGTGGCTCAGCAGAAGAAGGGGTGAGGAGAACCTTTTCTGGATCGAGGCTGTGGGTGCCACAGTCTTGAGGTGGAGCAGCAGAGTCTGGTGGCCCTGTTTCCATCTTGTAAGGAGAGCAGGGTCTCCATGGAACCCAGAGCTGCAGAGGGTGGCAGTGACTGCTCTCCCTTCAGAGGTCACCTCTGCCATGGCTGGATCAGGTGTCCCAAAGCCCTGTCCAGCCTGTCCTTGAGCACTCCCAGTGCTGAGGGTGCCCAGGGCTTCTCCGGGCAGCCTGTCCCGTTGTCTCACATCTTCCTTCTGTCCAGTCTGGTTCTGCTCCCAGTTCAAACCCATCACCCCTTCTCCTGCCCCCACAGGCCCTGCTCACAAGGCTCTCTGCACCTCTGAAAGGCCACCAGAAGGTCTCCTGGAGCCTTCTCAAGGCTGAACACCCCAAACTCTCTCAGTCTGGCCTCACAGCAGAAGGCTTCCAGACCTTGGATCTTTTTGGTTTTGTGGCCTCCTCTGGACCTGTTCCAACAGGTCCCTGTCTGTCTTGTGCTCAGGAGAATGGGTTGGAGGGGCAGAATCTCTTCCCTCAACACAGTGGCCATGCTTCTGCTGTGGCCTAGGACACAACTGTTGGTGGCTTATTTCCATTTTTCCACCCTTCAGTATCCCCAAGTCCTTTTTGGCAGGGCTGCTCTTCACCCACCCACCCACCCAGCCATGCGTCTACTCATCCACCCACGCATCCATCCACTCATCCACCCACCCACCCATCCACTCATCCACCCACGCATCCATCCACTCATCCACATCCACGCATCCATCCACCCATCCACCCACGCATCCACCCACGCATCCACCCACGCATCCACCCACGCATCCACCCACGCATCCACCCACGCATCCACCCACGCATCCACCCACGCATCCACCCACGCATCCACCCACGCATCCACCCACGCATCCACCCACGCATCCACCCACGCATCCACCCACCCATCCACCGCATCCACCCACGCATCCACCCACGCATCCACCACGCATCCACCCACGCATCCACCCACGCGCACCCACCCACGCATCCACCCACGCATCCACCCACGCATCCACCCACGCATCCACACCACGCATCCACCCACGCATCCACCCACGCACCCACCCACCCACCCGCACCCACCCACCCACGCATCCACCCATCCACGCACCCACCCCCCAAGCTCAGCTGGCACTGAGGATTCTGTGACCCCCTGCAGTATGAGCCAGCCCAGCTCTCCACAGTGGAAGTGTCCAGGCATGGCTGCTCCTCCATCCCATGACCTTCTAAGTCAAATTTGTGTTTCTTAGAGGCTTCCCCATGGATGGTCCTTGTGGGTCCTGTGCTGGGTTAGTGACCAGGAATCCAGGAATTCCCAGGAAATAACAAATCCTGGGAACCAGCTAGTGCCAGCTGCCCCTGGTAGGACCCCAGCCTCCAATGTCTAATGACAGGAGCAGCTTCCTTGCTGCTAGTCTTGATGAGTGAAGAGATTTCCCCCTGCTGTCATCTGCTTGATCTTCAGAGCCAGCTGGAGCAGAGCTTGGGAGCAGCACTCGGTGAGGGGCAGGAGAGCACAGCTGGGGCAGTGTGGCCAAGCCCCAGGCTGGCTGCTGCCTGCTTGTGGCAGAAAGGCCCTTTCTGAGCCACTGCTGCTGGCTGCTTTGGCTTTCAAGGAGCATTTCCTGACTCTTGCCAGGACAGCCGAGAACAGGAGTGGTCTGGAAACTTGGAAGCCATCTGGTTTGCTCTCTCTGAGCAGTGAAGTCCTTAAAAGTCATCTTCTGTGGAGCCAGCAGCTCCAAGCCTGGCTGAGCAGTGCTGGAATTCAGAGGAGCTCCCTGGCTAATGTTGGACATGGATCTGGCTTCTCAATTGCCTTTTGTTCAGCAGCTGGTTTGTGTCTGCTTTGGGAGCTCCCTTTGCAGTGTGAGTGGAGAGAAGCCTGCCTGGGTGCTGCTGGGGCTGTGTGTTGGGGCTGGAGACAGCAAATTCCTCCTGATCCTGTCCTTTCTGTTTAAGAAACCCGGAGTTTTCTCCTCTGGGTCTGCTGCAGCTGCTCTGGTCTGGTAAGTGGTGTGAAGCAGGGACAAGGTGACTGCAGGAGCTTGATGTGACCTGTCCACCTTAGGAGGCTGCTGCCCAGGGCTGTGTGTCAGTGTCTGTCTGTCTCTATGCTAGGCAGCTGCTCCTGCCTCTTGTCCAGGGCAACCAATGGGAGTCGTCCTGCAGCTTGGGAAGAGCCAGGCTGGCCCCTGCAGGGCTGTGGGCCAGAGCCTTGCCACTTCCCTCCCTACTTTGAGACCTTGCTGAGCAAACCTCTCCCCAGAACATCTGATTCTTCCCTGCTGACCAGGAGAAGGCTTCCTAAAGCCTTTCTTGTGACCTAGGTGAGATTGAGGCCCTTGGGGCACCTAACCCACGCCGGGAGTACAGCTGTGGGGCCTCTCACTGTCCCCTGCCCCAGCAGCTGGCGCGGCCTGCCGGCACTGCTGCCTGCATCCATGCTTGGCACTTGGTGGGCATTGTGCCTGGCTCCCTCACTAACAGCCTGCTTGTTAACTGTCTGATCTGCCTCCTGTCTGAGTGCTGGCAGCAGTGGTGCCTCCTCAGGAGTCGCTGTCAGAGCCTCCTGGTAGTGAGGAGCTCAGTGGAACCTCGCAGGAGCAGGGGGAAGCTGAGTTTTGGTGGTGATGCGAAGCAGGTGAAGAAGACACAGGGCCAGGTCTTCCCCTGCCATCTGAAGAGATCTCAAACCATGCAGCTCAACTGCTCTCCAGGATCTGATGCCTTGTTGCCCTCCTTTCTCCTTCCTCCTCTCCCCCAGATTTCTTTTCTGCCTAGTAGTCAACCTCCCTCCCACCCCTTTTGCCTCTGATGGTTTGGACTGTAATTTAAATGCTGTATTTTGTTTTTTTTTGTGTGCTTTCCACCAGTACTCTTCACAGTTCCAGAGGTTTTTTGACTAACTTTGATTGCGTCTCTCTATCTTCTCCCTTTCTGCATCCCCCTCCCCTGCCCACCCCAGATCTTGCAGTGTTCAAGGAGCGGCTGAGAGTGTTAACAGTAGGAGGTATGCAACTAATGAGCCTTTAACCCTCTGGAGTACAGGACTCTCTTTGAATAGGTTAATGTGGGCATGAGCCAGGCCAGTAAAGCTGTCCCCTGCCCACTCTCCCCACTCTGGCATCCTGTGGCATGTTTCTTTTCACCTTGTCCCTCTGGACAGCCTGTAGGTGCTCCGTTAGTGATGCTTTCAGCTGTAGATGCCCAGTGCAGAGCCTTGCTGCCCTACTCCATCCCACCTGATTGCATGCCCAGCTTGCTGCAGGACCTGGCTTGTTGGCAGCTTTGGTTTCAGGAGGCCTCAATCTCTCCCTTTGGTTCCAGTCTCAAATCCAAGGTGTCTTCTGCCTCTGCCCTGGCAACAATTTGGCAGCCCCCACCTGGTGGTCTGAACGGCTGAGCCCTGCCAGGAGATCTGACACTGGCAAGGCAGGCTGCAGCAAAGCAGAAGCAGAGAGAGCCCAGAAAACTTGCAAAACTTTGATACCCCTCAAAATGTGGCTGAGCCCTGGGAGTGGAGCAGCAGAGCAAGCCCCAGCCCTGTGCCCTGGGAGCCACAGCTGAATGCTTCCCTGGAGCTTCCAGCCAGCAGCTTCACTGAGCTGCTCTGGACAGGAGCTGCAGAGAAGTCCTGGGGGCAAAGAGCCAAACCCTTACCTCCTGAATATGTGGCTCAGTGCTCCAAGACAGAGCTCCCCAGGGGCTGCTTTAATTCCATCCCTGGGGACTGACAGTGTCCAGGAGGCTGCTGTTGGCAGAGGAGGGAAGGCACAATGGCACCCAGGAAAACCCCTGCAGGCTTGCCCTGGGTGTTCCCAGCCATTTGTTGGACTGGTTTGGAGGGATCTGGGGGAGCTGTGGTAACCTTACCTCCTCTGTGGCTCCTGCCCTGGGTTAGCAAACACAGAATCACAAAATGGTTTGGGTGGGAAGGGACTTTTGAAAGTCCAACCCTCTGCAGCCAGCAGGGACATCCCCAGCCAGAGCAGGTTGCTCACAGCCCCAAACAACCTGACCTGGGATGGTGCCAGGCTTGGGGCAGCTCCCAGCTCTCTGGGCAGCCTGGGCCAGGCTCTCCCCACCCTCAGTGCCAAACATTCTCTCCAGTCTCAATCTCCCTCTTGGAGCCCAAACCATCCCCCCTTGGCCTGTCCTATCAGGCCCTGCTCAAAACTGTCCCCAGACTTCTGCTCAGCCCTTGAAGCACTGCAAGGCTACCAGAAGGTCTCCCTGGAGCCTTCCCTTCTCCAGGTTGCACAACCCCAACTCTCTCAGCCTGGCCTCATAGCAGAGGGCTTCCAGCCCTGCCTTGCTGTGGCCTCTTCTGGCCCTGCTCAAATAGGTCCCTGTCTGTGCTGTGCTGAGGGCTCTGGAGCTGCCCCAGCACTGCAGGGGGTCTGAGCAGAAGGGCAGAATCCCCTCCCTGCTCCTGGTGTCCACACTGCTGAGGATCAGCCAAGGACAGGCTGTGGCTCATGTCCAGCTTTGTACCCCCAGCATCCCTAAGTCTTCCTCCTCAGGGCTGCTCTCCAGCCCTTCACCCCCAGCCTGGACTGATACCAGGGCTTGTCCCAGCCCAGGTGCCCTTAGCCTTGTAGAACCTCCTGAAGTTCCTCTGGACCCAGCTCTACAGCTTGTGGAGGCCCCACCTGGGGACCCAGCTGAGCTGTGAGCTTGGAATGGACAGAGAAGGGCCTGAGGGAAGTGCTGGGGCTCTGGCGGGCAGTGGGCAGCTCCTCTCCGGTGCCCTGCTTCCAGCCCAGCTCCTGCCTCAGGCAGGGCTCAGCCTTGGGGCCTCCCTGTTCCCCTTCCCGGCTCTGCTTCTGCCCTGCTGCAGCAGTTCAAGGGGTCTGTTGCCTTTCCTCCTCTGTGCCTCAGTTTCTCCACAGACATCCCTGACCCCAGCAGGCTGTGAGGCAGCTGCTGTGGCTCTGGAGGAGCTGCTGTGGGCCTGACCCAGCTGCTTGCAGGCCCTGGGTAGTAGCTGCCCATGAAGCACAGCACCAAAAAGCAGGGGGTTTGCTGAGCAGGGCCAGGCTAAACCCCTCATTAAGAGGCTGTTAATTAGGACACGTGTAGAGCAAAAGCCCCTTGGGGCCAGCCAGCTGCTCTGCTCCCAGGCTGAGCTGTTCAGGAGAGTCCATGGCAGACCCTGATGCCGTTTTCTCTCCTCTGTTTCTCCCTCTCTGGGGTTCCACTGCTGTAACTATTTCCTCCTGCACCTCGGCTCTCCGTGTTCCATCCTCACCGGGTGACAACCCCTCCGTTGTGCTCAGTGACCTCTTGCCCCCTCTCTTCCTTCTCCCTGGTGCCATTTGTGGTGTGTTCTGTGTCCTGGGGGCCGCCCCAGCTCTCTGCGATCGGGGTGCTGCCGGTGCCCGCGACATGTCCCGTCTCCCCCCCGCAACCCCCGGGTGTCTGTGTGTAATTGCTGCTCGGCTCTGACGTGTACCAGGCCTCCTCCATCTTTAGTTCTGGGTTTATGTTCCTTTTTTTCTTATTTTTCTGTTGTGTGTCCCTTCCCCACCTCTCCCCAATGCTCCTGGTACGTGTGTGACGGTGTCCCCCCCTGCTCCCCTCCCTCCCTTCTTTCTCTTGCTTCTGCTTGTGCTACCCACGGCGCATCCTGCAGGCTTTTACGGGCTGGACGAGTCTGACCTGGACAAAGTGTTCCACCTGCCCACGACCACTTTCATCGGTGGGAGCGAGTCTGCTCTGCCCCTGCGGGAGATCATCCGCCGGCTGGAGGTGAGGGGGCAGGGTCTGGCTGCAGCCTAGACTGGGGGCAGGGCAGATGCCTTTAGGAGGCCCTGGGTGCTGCTCAGGGCCCACAGCCTGGGGGTTTTAGGACTTCTGGGCTGGGAGCTGCTCTTCAGAGCCTGCGCCGCTCATGGCAGCTGCCTCGTGTTGCCTGCCCGTCTCTGATCACCTCCAGCTTCACCTTGCCTTCGGTGTAGCTGAGGTGGAGCAAACTGAATCCTGCATGCTTAAAAACCTCTGTGGCTGTGTTTTCCAGTTTAAAGCAGCACATGGCGCTGGGAGGGTGCACGAGTGGGCTGGTGGCAAGCAATACCCACCAGGCTGCACAGGGTAGTGACCCTTTGAAGGGGCTTGGGACAGGAGCAGCTCCACCCTGGGGCTTGCAGATCTTGCAGCAGGTTCCAGATTTCACACCCTGCTGTGAGTGCAGGCAGCTCCCAGGCGAGCTGCAGCCTTGCTCAGGTGGTCTCTGCTAAGACAGGTTGACCTTGGAAGACGTAAAGCTGCATCACCATCTCAGATAAGCTGCAGGAAGAGGCTCCTCTTCTGATGGGGGAGGTGGTTTTGCTGCAGGCTGATATGGGGTTGTGGAACTAGTCACAGCTGATGCCACTGGGAGGGCAACTCTCACCTCCCAGGTGCATGTGAAGGACTGGAGGGTCTGATCCAGGGCCCCTGGGGGAAAGGGCATGAAACATTTGGATGCCGGGTCATGAGCAGGGGCCGAGCTGCCTCACAGCATCCCGGGGTGTCCCCTGCATTGACAACTCAAGTGAGGTTCCCAGTGGGGCTGGCTGCTGGGCACCGCTCATGCATCCCCCCAGCCTGCCAACACGCTTATGCCAGCATGCTGGCAGCACGGTGCAGCTGCCAGGCAGGAGGTTTTGTGCCTGCACTGCTGCAGGAAGGCTCTGGGTGCCTGCAAGGTCACAGAGGGGAGCTCTGGAGCCCCTGGCCCTGCCCGTGCCACGCCATGTTTTGGCCCCTGTACGATGCCCCTGCCCGGCTGTGTCTTAGGTGGGGGTGAGGAGATGCTGGAGCCCTGGCTAGTGTCTCATGGCCCTCCTCACCCCACCTGGGCAGATGGCTTATTGCCAGCACATCGGCGTGGAGTTCATGTTCATCAACGACCTGGAGCAGTGCCAGTGGATCCGGCAGAAGTTTGAGACCCCTGGCATCATGCAGTTCACCAACGAGGAGAAGCGGACGCTGCTGGCCAGGCTGGTGCGCTCCACCAGGTACCTGCACACCGCCTTCCCACCTCCTGCCCGTCCCAGCTCCCAGCTGGAGCCGTGCAGTCACCACCTGAGTCACCTCTTGACGTCAGCTGGCATGGTTGGCTTAATCAGCAGGGTGACGCCAGTGCTCTGGCAGGCTCAGGGCTGGCACAGAGCCCAGAAACCTGGCTGGGCCTGAACAGAAAGCTCTAAAAATAAGGTTTGAGTGCAGCACCGTGTCAGGGGATGGGGGTTGCCAGATGGGCTCTGCAGGAGGTGACAGGTGACTGGGAAGGCTGTAGGGCTGCTGCATGGGCTGCTGCATAGTCTGCTTAACCATTGTTTGTTCTGTAGCTCCCTTGGTGCCATCCCATCCTTTGTCCAGGTGCCCTCAGCTCTGGCACTGACTCCTCTGTCCCTTTGCCTCCCAGATGTGAGGAGTTGCTCCTCAGCTGTAGCTCTGGCACTGACTCCTCTGTCCCTTTGCCTCCCAGGTGTGAGGAGCTGCTCCTCAGCTGTAGCTCTGGCACTGACTCCTCTGTCCCTTTGCCTCCCAGATGTGAGGAGTTGCTCCTCAGCTGTAGCTCTGGCACTGACTCCTCTGTCCCTTTGCCTCCCAGATGTGAGGAGCTGCTCCTCAGCTGTAGCTCTGGCACTGACTCCTCTGTCCCTTTGCCTCCCAGGTGTGAGGAGCTGCTCCTCAGCTGTAGCTCTGGCACTGACTCCTCTGTCCCTTTGCCTCCCAGATGTGAGGAGTTGCTCCTCAGCTGTAGCTCTGGCACTGACTCCTCTGTCCCTTTGCCTCCCAGATGTGAGGAGCTGCTCCTCAGCTGTAGCTCTGGCACTGACTCCTCTGTCCCTTTGCCTCCCAGATGTGAGGAGCTGCTCCTCAGCTGTAGCTCTGGCACTGACTCCTCTGTCCCTTTGCCTCCCAGATGTGAGGAGCTGCTCCTCAGCTGTAGCTCTGGCACTGACTCCTCTGTCCCTTTGCCTCCCAGATGTGAGGAGTTGCTCCTCAGCTGTAGCTCTGGCACTGACTCCTCTGTCCCTTTGCCTCCCAGATGTGAGGAGCTGCTCCTCAGCTGTAGCTCTGGCACTGACTCCTCTGTTCTTTGCCTCCCAGATGTGAGGAGTTGCTCCTCAGCTGTAGCTCTGGCACTGACTCCTCTGTTCTTTGCCTCCCAGGTTTGAGGAATTTCTCCATCGGAAATGGTCTTCAGAGAAGCGTTTTGGTCTGGAGGGCTGTGAGGTGCTGATCCCAGCCTTAAAGACCATCATTGATAAGTCAAGTGAGAAGGGAGTGGATTATGTGATCATGGGGATGCCCCACAGGTAACCCTGACTGTCTCCATGGTCATGCTTGGGGTGTGGAGGAGGGGGATAGTGCAGTACTGGAGAGCAGACTGGTTCCTGTGGTTCCTGCCATCACTAGTCTGGTTCCTGCCATCACCTAACTGCTCTTGGCTGGGGCTGAACCTTAGCTGGAGAGCTCAAGCCTTGGCTGCTCTTTGCCCATCCTGCTGGTTTTAGTTTCAGCTTGGTTATGAATTCACCTGCAGAGGGGTGGAGGTGTGGGTGGCAGAGCTGGAGTCCCAGGCCAGGACTCAGCCTGCCCTCTCTAGGGCAGCTGTGAGGATGGAGAGAGTGGAAGTGGAGTTGTGTGAACCCCATGAGGTTCTGCAAGGCCAAGTGCAAGGTCCTGCACCTGGGCTGGGACAAGGCCTGGTGTCAGTCCAAGCTGGGGGTGAAGGGCTGGAGAGCAGCCCTGAGGAGGAGGACTTAGGGGTGCAAAGCTGGATATGAGCCCCAGCCCTGTCCTGGGCTGGTCCCCAGCAGTGTGGGCAGCAGGGACAGGGAGGGGATTCTTCCCCTCTACTGTGTTCTGCTGAGACCCTCCCTGCAGTGCTGGGGCAGCTCTGGAGCCCTCAGCACAGACAGGGACCTGTTGGAGCAGGGCCAGAGGAGGCCACAGCAGTGCTGGCAGGGCTGGAAGCCCTCTGCTGTGAGGCCAGTCTGGGGGAGTTGGGGTTGTGCAGCCTGGGGAAGAGAAGGCTTCGGGACACCTTCTGGTGGCCTTGCAGTGCTTCAAGGGCTGAGCAGAAAGCTGGGGACAGAGTTTAGAGCAGGGCCTGTTGGGACAGGCCAAGGGGGGATGGTTTGGGCTCCAAGAGGGAGATTGAGAGTGGAGAGAAATGTTTGTTGCTGAGGGTGGGGAGAGCCTGGCCCAGGCTGCCCAGAGAGCTGGGAGCTGCCCCAAGCCTGGCACCATCCCAGGTCAGGTTGTTTGGGGTTGTGAGCAACCTGCTCTGGCTGGGGATGTCCCTGCTGGCTGCAGGGGCTTGGACTGGATGGCTCTGAAAGGTTCCTTCCCACCCAAACCATTCTCTGGGTGGTGGCTGGGCCATCCCCATCTGCAGGCTCTCTCTCAGAGCCCCCTCCCTGTGTGACCCTGCAGCCACTGCAGGAGGCGTGGGGTTGTGACAGCCTCTGTGTGGCAGTGAGGGGTGGCAGGTCCCCACTGGCACTGAGGCTGCTGCTGCTGGCTGCCAACAGCAGTCCTGGCTTTGCAGGGGCCGCCTGAACGTCCTTGCCAATGTGATCAGGAAAGAACTGGAGCAGATCTTCTGCCAGTTTGACTCCAAGCTGGAGGCTGCTGATGAGGTGAGTGAATGTCCTCTGCTGCCTGCAGCAGCCTGCTGTGGCCTGTTCCCATCTAGTCCCTGCAGGCTGTGGTGGCACTTGGTGGCATCAGCATCACAAGGCTTTCCACACGGCACAGCCCTGCCTGTGTGACTGCAGCCTTCACGTCAGTGCGAGCGCTGGGCTGCTCTCGCCTGGCCTGGAGGTGACCTGTACCCAGGCTGCTGACGGTGCCTGTGGCGCAGGCTGGGCCTTCAGCAGCTCCTCACAGGGGTAAAGCAGCCTTGGGGTGAACTAGGTGAGGGGAAGGAGGCCAGGAACAGAGGCTGGCTTGCAGCAGCCCCTGGTCCCCGTGCAGGGTCCTAAAGCAGCTCCGAAAGCCTCACAGCTTGAACTGCTGCAGGTTGTGCCAGAGCTGTGTGCCTGTGCCCTGAAGGTTCCCATGCCAGGGGAAGGTTAGGTTGGAGATGAGGAACAATTCCTGTCCTGCAGGACAGGTCAGGGACTGGCACAGGCTGCCCAGGGAGGCGGTGCAGTCCCCATCCCTGGAGGCGTTCTAGAAACGTGTGGCCGTGGCACCTGGGGCCATGGTTGATGCCATGGTGGTGTTGGGTTGCTGGTTGGGCTGGGTGATCTCAGAGGGCTTTTCCAACCCAACCAATTCTGTGATTCCATCTCCAGAATCTGGGATGGTTTGGCTTTGGGAGGCTGGGCCAGGCTGGCTCTATCCTGCCATCGCCTTCAGGTGGGGTTTAGAGGTGAGGAAGCAGCAGCTTGGGACGTCGAGGTGCTCCAGATGGCAACTGCAGGGTACTGCCAGCGGGGCCAGGCATGGCTGTACTGTGCCAGAGCAGAGCTTGGTGAACTTGTTATAGTATCTCCCCTAGCACACACAACCTTCCCTAGGTGGCCTTGGTGCTCACCTGAGCTTTACTGGCCCTTTAGCACCTGGAACAGGCCAATTCTGCTCTGCTAGGTGCCAGGACAGCCTCTGCAGTTAGTGAGGTCCCACAGTTTGCTGCCAGTGCCACCAGAAAATGCAGCCATGGTGCAGTGCTGCCCTGCCTCAGGCCTCCTTCCATGGTCCAAAAGCCCTCCATGGTCCTGGGGTGACTTCCCTCTGCCCTTCAACAGGGCTCTGGGGACGTGAAGTACCACCTGGGGATGTACCACCGGCGGATCAACCGCGTCACTGACAGGAACATCACGCTGTCCCTGGTGGCAAACCCCTCCCACTTGGAGGCAGCTGACCCTGTTGTGCAGGGCAAGACCAAGGCAGAGCAGTTCTACTGTGGGGACACGGAGGGGAAGAAGGTGAGTGGTGCTGGGACACCCCAGTGAGGTCACCCGGGCTGGATGGGGCAGGTTGGTGGCCAAGTGAAGAAGCCCAGGTGGCTTTTGGCCATTGTGCCCCTTCCTCTGCTGCCATCCTGCTGTCACCCTGACTTTGGTCTCTGCTAGGGGAGAGCTCTGGTAGGGCCTTGTCCAGCCGAAGCTCTATCTTTCCTCTGGCTGGGCTGTGGGGAGCAGGACGCCCATAGCCCTGGTTGGAGAACAGGAAAAGGAGGGGTGGTCTGAAAGCCAAACCAAGCATCACAGCCTGGGGGGCTTGGCAGTGGGAGTCTGCAGCTGAAGGACCTCACCATGCCCAGGGATGAGCACTGGGGCAGCTGGAGCCAGCAGCGGGAGGCAGCCAGGTGGGGAGAGGCCTGAGGGGGGCTGTTTAAGGGCTAGTCCATTGCCGACCTGGCTTCAGCACTGAGGAGTGGAAGGGTGAGATGCAAAGGGGCTGGATATAAACAGACAAACCCTGGCCTTGGCTGGCAGGCTGCGTCCTCAGCCAGCCCAGCATCACCACCCAAGCAAACTCCTGGTCTGGCTCCTGATGAAGGTCTCCTGGGGTGACAGTCAGGAGGAATGGGGCATTTTTGTCACCTTCCCTCAGTCAGCAGGTAGCTCTGAGGCATGTGCTTGGGACTGGGATTCATCTCCTAGGCCCTGTGCACTATTGCCACCCCAGCATTTGCTGCCCCTGCTCAGGTGGAGACCTGGAGGCCACCACCCGTGGCCAGCTCCGCTCTGACCCCCTGGGAGAGCAGCAGATGCATGAGCCAGTTGCTCTGTGTCCTGTCTAGGACACCGAAAGCTCATGGGGATGAGAGTTGGGCCCTTTGCCGGTGGCTTCCCCTGCCCTCCATCCCAGCTTGAGCCCTGGCTCCCCCTCCCCAGGTGATGTCCATCCTGCTGCATGGGGACGCCGCGTTTGCGGGGCAAGGCATCGTGTATGAGACTTTCCACCTGAGCGACCTGCCCTCCTACACCACCCATGGCACCGTCCACGTGGTGGTCAACAACCAGGTGAGCAGGTCCCCATGTCCTCGAGGTCCCCTGGGCTCTGCTGCAGGCTCGGGCCTGGATGGTTGCTGGCTGCAGGCAGTGGCCGATTCCCTGCCGGAATCTTGGGCTTTGCACCCAGCTGCGTGTCAAGGAAGCTTGACAGCAGCAGCCTTGGCGTCCAGCCTGGCACAGGGGTGGTGCAACCCGATGCCCATCGTGCAAGGGCACGCAGGACTGCCCTGTTGTGCTCCCCTCTAAACCAGAGCCCTCTGACTGGGAGCAGTCTGTCTCTGGGGATACAACAGGACGTTGGCCCAGGCGTGGCAGACAGGGGTGGGTTGTGTTGAGGGGCAGAGCCACGGCACACCCCCGAGCTGCCCTCCGGGCTGTGGGTGCCGCTTTGCGAGCCCTGCACTGTGCCAGTGCCATGCCTGCCCCCTGCAGATTGGCTTCACCACAGACCCCAGGATGGCTCGCTCCTCCCCGTACCCCACCGACGTGGCCCGCGTGGTCAACGCCCCATCTTCCACGTCAACGCCGACGACCCCGAGGCTGTGGTCTACGTCTGCAACGTGGCAGCAGAGTGGAGAAGTACCTTCCACAAGGACGTGGTGGTGGACTTGGTAAGGCACCTTCCACAAGGATGTGGTGGTGGACTTGGACAGACACCTTCCACCAGGCTTCATCTGAGATGAGGCTCTGCTGTGGCTGCTCATCCATACCTCCTCCTGTTTGGTGTGAGGGGAGGGAGGAGGTGGTGGGGAGCAAGGCAAGGAGGCACTCAGGAGGTGACAGTGTCCCCTGGATGGAGCCTGCCCTCCTCTCCCATGCTGAGGGGGATGTGCTTGGGTCCCTCCTGGGCTTTTTCAGACCCTTTGTAGCACTTCTTGCATCTGGGAAAGAATGACCTCAGGGACCAGTAGAGGTTGGGGATTGAGCTGGTGGAGAGCAGAGCAGAGGAGAGGGACCTGGGGGTCCTGGTGGGCAGAAGGATGCCAGTGAGCCAGCAAAGTGCTCTGGTGGCCAAGGCAGCCAATGGCATCCTAGGTTGTGGTCAGTAGGTTCTCCTCCCTCTCCTCTGCCCTGAGGCCACATCTAGAATATTATGTCCGGTTCTAGGCCCCTCAGTTCAAGAAGGACCTCAGGGAACTGCTTGAGAGTGTCCAGCACAGAGCCACGAAGCTGCTGCAGGCAGCGGAACGTCTCTCTGTGATGCCAGGCTGAGGGAGCTGGGGCTTGGAACAGAGCAGCCTGAGGGCTGCCCTCATTGCTGGGGATAAAGATGTGCAGAGCTGGAGCCAGGCTCTGCTCAGGGATGTCCAAGGACAGGCCAAGGGGCACTGGGGGCAAGCTGGAGCAGAGGAGGTGCCATGGGAACAGAAGAGAAAACTTTGTCACTGTGAGGGTGGCAGAGTCTGGAGCAGGCTGCCCAGAGAGGTTGTGGAGTCTGCTCTGGAGACTTTCTAACCCCACCTGGACGTGTTCCTATGTGATCTGCCCTGGGTGACCCTGCTCTGGCAGGGGGATTGGACTTGGTGATCTCTGGAGGTCCCTTCCAACCTCTGACATTGTGTGATTCTGTAATCCCAGAGCCTTTTGCCTTCTGTTTCTGCACTGTCCTGCCACAGCCCATACCTCACTTAACTACTTCCCTGATCCTGTGACTCAGTGACTGCTTCTGGAGCTGCAGGTTCCAAGCAGCTGCTCTCAGGGGCTCTGTGCCTTGCTGGCAGGTGTGCTACAGACGCAACGGTCACAACGAGATGGACGAGCCCATGTTCACCCAGCCCCTGATGTACAAACAGATCCGGAAGCAGAAGCCTGTGCTGCAGAAATACGCAGAGCTGCTCATTTCCCAGGGGGTGGTCAATCAGCCAGAGTATGAGGTACTGCCCCCTGGGGCCTGGGATGGAAGCTGAGGGCAGCAACAACGAGGAAAACAACTTCCCTTGGTTGAGCTGGCTGTGAAGCTGGCTGTGCCAGGGCCTGTCTCTGCTTGGCCTTGTCACCTAAAGGTGGCAGTGCTGCAGACCCTGGGTAGGAGCTCGGGCTTGGTCTTGGACCCTGTCAGCTCTGTGCAGCACCAGAACTCCTTCTTCAAGGCCTGGTCAGTGCAGCACAGGCCACGTGGCACTGGGGCTCACCTTGGCTCTGCAGCCCTTGGCTCACTGTGGCCTGGGGATGTGCAAGGCCTTGGCAGCAGCTCTGCCTGCTCTTCCTTGCCCCAGGGCTGCTCTGCAGCATCTTCAGGGTTGGAACTGAGTTGTTGGTTTGGTCTCTCAGGGGCCAGGGGCCTCCAGCAGCAGCTTTGCTCTCCAAGGCTGAACTGCACAGCACTGTGGGGACCGGCTGTGACCTTCAGCATCCTGGCAAGCTCACATTGAGGCCCTCAGACTTGGCACCCTTGTTTGGGGACCCCTCAGTGATGCTTTTCCACCTCTGGGTTCTGCCTTTCAGGAGGAGATTGCCAAGTATGATAAGATCTGCGAGGAGGCCCACGCCAGGTCCAAGGATGAGAAGATTTTGCACATCAAGCACTGGCTGGACTCCCCTGGCCTGGTCAGTCACTAGCAGAGTGCTGGAGGTTGCTGGCAAGAGCCTGGCTTCTAGACAGCTCCTGGCATCCCCACTTGTGCTTGAAGGTGCCCTGAACTCTTCATATGGAGCTGGGCATAGCCTACACAAGGCACTGGACTGCTTCTTCCCCTGCAGGTTTCTTCACTCTGGATGGGCAACCACGGAGCATGAGCTGCCCCTCCACTGGGCTGAACGAGGAGGACCTGACACACATTGGGCAAGTGGCCAGCTCGGTACCCGTGGAGGATTTCACTATCCATGGAGGTAGGGGCTTGCAGGAGCTGTGCCAGGCTGGGCATATGTGGCAGAGAAGATGTAGGATAGGACTGGAATGTGGCCTGGAAGGGACATTTTATCTGTGTGGCCAGCAGATGGAGGGAAGGGATTCTGCCCCCTACTCCATCCTCCTGAGACCTCCCCTGGAGCCCTCCATCCAGCACTGGACAAACATGTTTCTGCTGGAGTAGGATGAGTAGAGGCCACAAAAATAAACGTCCAAGGGCTGGAAGCCCTCTGCTGTGAGGCCAGGCTGAGAGAGTTGGGGGGTTCAACCTGGAGAAGAGAAGGCTCCAGGAGACCTTCTGGTGGCCTTGCAGTGCTTCAAGGGCTGAGCAGAAAGCTGGGGGCAGAGTTTAGAGCAGGGCCTGTTGGGACAGGCTAAGGGGGACAGTTTGAAACTAGAAGAGGGAGAGAAGGAGAAATGTTTGGCACTGAGGGAGGGGCGAGCCTGGCCCAGGCTGCCCAGAGCAGCTGGGGGTGCCCCTGCAGCAGAAGTATTCAAGGTGAGGTCAGATGAGGCTTTGAGCCACCTCATCTAGTTAAAGATGTCCTTGCCCATGGCACAGCATGGATTAGGTGACCTCTGAAGGTCCTTTCCAACCCAAATGCTTCTGTGAGTCCACGAGAATTAGTTCCTGAAGGAGCTGTAGTTAAAGGAAGTGAACTCAGAAGCAGCACTTGGGAGCTGAACCTTCCTTCCTGCAGTCCTGGCTCATCCCTCTGGCAGAGGTGGATCCATTCCGATGCCTCCAGGCACCTCTGCCCCTGGGCACTGGCAGTCTGTGGGACAGCTGTGATGTTTCTGGAGCTGTGAACCAGCTTCTGCCTGGCAGGTTTGAGCCGGATCCTGAAGACCCGCGGGGAGATGGTGAAGAACCGGACAGTGGACTGGGCGCTGGCAGAGTACATGGCCTTTGGCTCCCTGCTCAAGGAGGGCATCCACATCCGCCTGAGCGGCCAGGACGTGGAGAGGGGCACCTTCAGGTGGAGCTTTCGGTGGCCATAAAGCTGACTGCAGCCCTTGCAGAAGGGTGACAGTGAAGTGACACTTTCTGTTTTCCCTCCTGTTGCAGCCATCGCCACCATGTCCTGCACGACCAGAACGTGGACAAGAGGACCTGCATCCCCATGAACCACCTCTGGCCCAACCAGGCTCCCTACACCGTCTGCAACAGCTCCCTCTCGGAGTACGGCGTCCTGGGTGAGCTCCCTGCCCACCACGGCCGAGCCTGGCGCCGGGGCCGAGCACTGGGCCCTGACCAACCCCTCGGCTTCTCCTCTGCCCCTCAGGATTCGAGCTGGGCTTTGCCATGGCCAGCCCCAATGCCCTGGTGCTGTGGGAGGCGCAGTTCGGGGACTTCCACAACACTGCTCAGTGCATCATCGATCAGTTCATCTGCCCTGGACAGGCCAAGTGGGTGCGGCAGAACGGCATCGTCCTGCTGCTTCCCCACGGCATGGAGGGCATGGTAAGGACCCATCCCAACTCAGGGGCACCCTGGGCTGCCCGTTGCTTGCACCAGAGGCCGAGCTGAGGGCAGCAGTGGGTAGGTAGCACTGCTAGGAGCACAGCGGTGCCTGGCATCAGCTGCTGGTGCCAGCTGTGCCCCAGACTTGCTGTCCCCATGGCAGGGTCCCGAGCACTCCTCCGCCCGCCCCCGAGCGGTTCCTGCAGATGTGCAATGATGACCCTGACGTCTTCCCTGTGAGTGGGGCTGCCCCGGGGGCACAGGCACTGCCTGCCAGGGGGAAGGGGGCAGCCACTGCTGGGTGGGCTGGGGGCAGGTGTGGCAAGCTCAGGGCTCCTGCTGCAGCTTGGAGTTTTGGGGGAAAGAGGCTGAAGCCGGTGCCCAGGCTGCAGCTCTGCCATTGCCGGTGGCATGAGGCAAAGGTGGTGCCAAGGGTGGTGTGGCAGGGGGCTGCTGGGCAGCACAAGGTGAATGGCACAGGCTTGCAGCCTCTCCCAGGTGTGCTCTGAAGGGGGAGAGGAGGATGGGAGGGCTGAGCAGGGGGCTTCTGCCCGCTGCTGGTGTTTTGAGGCCAAGGGCCACCTCCTGTTTCCTGCAATGCCCCCGTCCGCTGAGGCAGAAGCTGCTGGATGACTTTGACGTGCGCCAGCTCTACGACTGCAACTGGATCGTGGTGAACTGCTCCACTCCTGCCAACTTCTTCCACGTCCTTCGGCGCCAGATCCTCCTGCCCTTCCGCAAACCGGTCAGTGCCAGCCCCTGCTCACCTCCCCAAACCAGTCAGTGCCAGTGCCAGCCTCTGCTGCCCTTCCCCAAATCAGTCAGCGCCAGCCCCTTCTGCCCCTCCACAAACCGGTCAGTGCCAGCTGCGCTGTGCCCAGCTCGCCCAGGACATCCCTGCCTCACATCCCTGCCTCACATCCCTGCCTCACATCCCTGCCTCACATCCCTGCCTCACATCCCTGCCTCACATCCCTGCCTCACATCCCTGCCTCACATCCCTGCCTCACATCCCTGCCTCACATCCCTGCCTCACATCCCTGCCTCACATCCCTGCCTCACATCCCTGCCTCACATCCCTGCCTCACATCCCTGCCTCACATCCCTGCCTCACATCCCTGCCTCACATCCCTGCCTCACATCCCTGCCTCACATCCCTGCCTCACATCCCTGCCTCACATCCCTGCCTCGCCTCTGGACGGGGCTCACAGCAGGCCTGTTCTTGCAGCTTGGCAGCTAACCTGGGCAATTTGCCTCTGCCTGGGCCAAGGACCTCGTGGCGGTCAGGGCTGGCTCATGATGTGCTGCCAGCTGACTCGGGAAGGCCAGGGTGGCTGCAGGCCCTTCCTTGCTCTCCATGGGGACATCAGGGGCGTTGAGGCTGGCGGGCATCAGAAAATGCCACTTGCCTTCAGCTCCAGCTGTGGGGCAGGCAGGTCCCAGACAGCACCTCAGCCTCCTCAGGGGAAACCCAAGCTGGGAGAGCTGGTGCCATGAGAAACTGGTGCCCAGTCTGGCAGAGCCTGGCAGCTGATGGAGGATCAAACCTCATGGCTGCTGCTGTGCCCAGGCAGGGCTGGCAGCAGCTCCGTGCTCTGGCCTGTGCCTGCTGGGGAGGTTCTGCTGAGACTGTGACCACCTTGCTCTGCCTCTTCTCCACCCCAGCTCATCATCTTCACTCCAAAGTCACTGCTGCGCCACCCTGAAGCCCGCTCCAGCTTTGATGACATGCTGCCAGGTACAAGCAAGGCAGAGGTGCCCATTCCCCGCCATGGGATGAAGGGTGAAGGGTAATAACTGGCTGCCCTGAATAAAGTCCACCTGGCAGCAGCCTCCCCATGCCAAAGGGCAGCCTTGTGAGGCTGACACCATGGACATCAGGCCACTGCAGACAGCCCATGCCCCAGGGAGCTCTGCACCAGCACAGCACAGGTTCTTCTTTCCTCCCTCCCCACTTCCCTTTAGCACCCAAGTGGCAGGCAGCCAGCATATGCTAGCTGAGGCCAATCTACCCAGTAAACTGGAGTCACCCCTCACTGGTGCAGGATGGCACCCTGGAGAGATGTGGCTCAGTTCTGCAGGTTTTGCCATCGTGCTGCTACCCATCAGGGTGCCATGCCTGGGGATTGATAGCCCTGAGTCCCATTGAGCTGTGATGGTTTGAACTGGAGCTAGGCTCAGCATCACCTGGCCTGGCTCTGCTTGTCTGTTTGCCTGCCCAGGTTGGCATCCCGGAGGGGCTGGCATGGGATGTGGGTGCAGACAGCTGCCAATATGGTGCCCTGGGCTGCCTATAGATGATGGTGCCATCCTCTCCTGTGGCATCCTCCCCATCAGGGAGGTGGTGGAGTCCCCACTGCTGGAGGTGTTTGAGAAATGTGTGGCCATGGCATCTGGTCCCATGGTTTGATGGCCGTGGTGCTGTTGGACTGACATTGGACTGGAGGATCTCAGAGGTTTTTCCAACCCAAACCATTCTGTGACCTGGGGAAACAAAATCATTTCAATTTACACCAAACCACCACCAAGTCACCATCTGCTGCTCCCTCCTCCACTGCTGCAGCTGGTCCCACAGCCTTCCACAGGCTTCTCCCACCAGCGTGGGTCCCTTCTGTGGGCTGTGATCCTCCCAGCCATGGATGGCTCCAGCGTGGGCATCCCTCACAGTCAAGGGCTGCAGTAGCTCAGCTGTCATCTTGCCACAGACCAGTGGGGAATGGCTGCTGCACCATGCATGAGAACCAGAGGAAAGGGCTTCAAGTTGCACCAGGGGAGGGTTAGGTTGGAGAGGAGGAACAATTCCTGACCTGCAGGAGTGGTCAGGGATTGGAACAGGCTGCCCAGGGAGGTGGTGGAGTGCCTTTCCCTGGAGGTGTTCATGAAGTATGTGGCCATGGCACTTTGGGACATGGTTTAATGGCTGTAGTGATGTTGGGTTGATGTTGGTCTGAATGACCTCAGAGGCTTTTCCAGCCTAAGTGGTTCCATGGTTCTCCAGGCACTCACTTCCTCCGTGTCATCCCTGAGAGCGGCCCCGCGGCACAGTGCCCCGAGCAGGTGCAGCGGCTGCTGCTCTGCACTGGCAAGGTCTACTACGACCTCACCCGCGAGCGCAAGGCGCGGCAGATGGAGGCCACCGTGGCCATCACCAGGGTGGAGCAGGTGAGCATGGGCCGGGCCCGGGGGTGCCGTGGCTCCCTGTGACACCACCCTAACACCACTCTGTGTCCCTCGCAGCTCTCGCCCTTCCCCTTCGACCTGCTGCAGCAGGAGGCTGAGAAGTACCCGGGTGCGGAGCTGGTGTGGTGCCAGGAGGAGCACAAGAACCAGGGCTACTACGACTACGTCAAACCCCGCCTGCGCACCACCATAAACCGTGCCAAGCCTGTCTGGTAGGGGCCTGGCAGTGGCTGAGCTGCTAGGGGACACACTCAGTAGTGCAGAGCCCACCCTCACCTGCCACCTTCTCCCCTGCAGGTATGCAGGACGGGAGCCGGCAGCTGCCCCTGCCACCGGCAACAAGAAAACTCACCTGACAGAGCTGCAGCGGCTCCTCGACACGGCCTTCAACCTCGACGCCTTCAAGGGCCTGGCCTAAGCACCAGTCTGCTGGTGGCAGCATCCTCCCGTCTGTCTGTGTGTCCCTCGCTCGTCTTCCCCCTCCCTCCTCAACTACAGACCCTGTCAAAACCTACGCTGGTGCCTGCAGTCCTTGTCTAGCTTGCGCCGGGCCCACCGTCGGTGCAGCAGCTCTGTCGGGTGGTTGAGAGCAGCCAGGAGCAGCCCTCTCAGCCATGATGGGTGGAACCCTCTGTCCCCCAGGAGGGACCGGTCGCCAGAGCTTATCTCTGGCAACATCCAGTGCCATGGGTCCAGCCACCTCCCAGCCTCTCCCAGTCTGGTGCTGAACTTGGCCCTGCAGCCCCTCCTGCTTTCAGGGGAATGGGTGACCACCCCCGTGCAGAGCCCAGGGCTGGAGGTACTAGACCCCCACGCAGCTTCCAAAGCACCCGCAGGCCCTTGCAGAGCCCGGGCCCCTCTGCGCACCCTGGCGTGGAGCCCTTGCTGCTCTAGAAGCTCTGGGCTGGCGCTGGGGGCTGCATCCTCCATGGGGAGTCCTGGAGGAGTGTGGGATGGAGCCTCCCGGACGGGGCTCACATGCAGCCTCCCCAGTAAACACCGAGTCCTGGCACCACGCGGGGCCTCCCTGGGCCGTGGGCGCGGGTGCAGCCTGGCAGCGGGATGTCCGCGCTGCCGCACGTCACGTCACCCACGGTCACCCCGACACGGGTGCGCGGCCCTGCTCACGGACACGCGTGCACCCGCCCCACGCAGCCCTCGGTCCCAGACGGGATGCCCACACGCGTGGCACACGCAGCCCCTCGCCCTGCACGCGCGATCGCCCCGTGTCACCCGTGTCGCACCGTCACACTCCCCGCGCTCCCCGCTCGGTGCTCGGCTGCCTGCGCCTGGCCGGGGCGGGGCGGGCCGAGCACACCGATGAGCTCGCGGCCCCATTGTGCACGGCGGCGGCGAGGGCTCGGCTCGGTCCGGCCCGGCTCGGCTCGGCCCGGCTCGGCCCCGCCCCGGCCCTGCGCGCCCCGCCCCGCCCGCGCCGCCATGGAGCCACGGCCGCGCGCGGGCTGAAAATCCCGCGCAGCCTCCGCGCAGCCGCGCGCGCCCGGCGCCGCCAGGGCCATTTTGGGCCGATCGCGACGGTGAGTGCGGGGCAGGGGCCAGCGGGGCCGGGCGGCGGGGCCGGGCGGCGGGCTGGGACCGGCGAGGGGCGCGCAGGATGGAGCCCTGCGCGCAGCCCCGTGCCCCTACGGGCGCCGTGCTCAGGGGCTGTTGCCATGGCAATGGTCTGGGGAGGGCGGCCCGGGCCCGGGGCCTGGCCCTGTGTTGCTGCCGGATTCGCGGCCGCGGAAGGTGGGGGCGGGGGGAACTGTCACCGTCGGCGGGGACGCGCCGTGGCTGGTGGCCCCGTGGTGGCACCTCCCGGTGGCCCGGCTTGGGTGGCCACCACCACGCCCCCCGCCGTCCTCCCGCGGGGGACCGAAAGCGTCAGGGTGACCCCGGAGCACCACCCCGGGTGCTCCCTGCTTTAGAAATACCCCGGGCGGCTCCCGGCCGGGGGCGGGGATGATGTCAAGGGGTTTGCGGCCGCCCCCTCGCCCCTGGTCACGCACTGGGAAGTCCCCGCCGTTTCCCCCACCCACAGGCATGGGGAAAGCCCCCGGCCCTGCGGCTCTCGAGTCTGTGTCCGAGGGGAATTTGGGGGGAACCGCGGTGAGCAGGCTCCGGGGAGACTTCCGAGGGGCCCACGGGCACCTCTTCGCTCCTCGCCCGGCGGTGGGGCTGGGCTGTGCTTGCCGGGTAGCCGTGCCAGGCCGAGCAGGACGCTCAGGCCCGGTGCCGGAGCCGGGGGGAGCCGTGTAGGCTCCAGGCGCCCCCACTCCTGCCCCTCCGGGGCCGGCCGCCCCCTCACTCGCCGCTTCCTCTGACTCCCGCAGCCTCGGTGGCGGTGACGCCGTCCCGCAGCGCCCGCCGCGGCCTCAGAAGACCCAGCCCGCTCCTGCCTGCCGCCGATGAACCCCATGAACCCCATGAAACCCTCCCTGCCGCCCACGCCCCACGGGTGAGCGCCGGCACCCCCGGGTGCCCCATGGCCCGTGCCCCCGGCCTCTCCTTCGCTCATCTTCATTAATTTGGGTTTATTCTAGTGATGGTTCATTTGCATACGAGGCTGTTCCCTGGCAACAGAGCTCCAATCAGCCCGCGGGATCCCTCTCCGTGGTAACCACCGTCTGGGGTGTCAGCAACACCTCCCAGAGCCAGGTACCCGGCAGCACCCGAGGCCCCCACCCCTGGGCTCCCCTTGCCTTGTGAAGGGGCAGGGCTGTGCCCCGCCTGATCCCCTGTCCCATGATGCCATTCTCCAGGTTTTTGGCAGCTCCATGGGCCCCGGGGGAGGCAGCTCCAGCACCCCACTGCTACCTGGCATGGCTGGCACCGGCTCAGGCATGAGCTCGCCACCATTCTTACCGCAGCAGCCCTTCACTGAGGGAGCTCCTGGCAAGGGATACGTGCAACCGGGCATCTACGGCCGCAGCGCCTACCCTGGTGGGCCAGGCTTTGCTGCCAGGTAAGAGTGGCCCTGCACAGCCCATCCTGGCATACACCCTGCTGTGGGGCTATCACATTCCTGTTCCCCACCTCTGTCCTGCAGCTATGCCGGCAGCCCCACCGGCCCTGGTGGCATGGGGCTCCCGTCGCACACCGGCCGGCCCCCAGCTGACTTCACCCAGGCAGCTGCTGCTGCCGCTGTGGCCGCTGCTGCTGCCGCCACAGCCACGGCGACCGCCACGGCAACTGTGGCGGCGCTGCAGGAGAAGCAGAGCCAGGAGCTGAGCCAGTACAGCGCGGTAAGAGCCCAGCCATGGCACAGCCAGGGGGCCAGCAGCCACCCTAGCTGCACTGTGACTACCTCTTTCTCCTTGCTGCAGATGGGCGCGGGACAGCCCTTCAGCAGCCAGTTCCTGCCCCATGCTGGACCCCGCGGGCCTGCTGGCATGAGCCCGGCTGGCATGGCAGGCATCATGGCTCCCTCTGGCATTTCCCCTGTGAGCGTGAGCCCTGCACGGGCACCCAGTGCTGGCCCCCTGTACAGCGGGCAGCGGATGCCCCAGCACACATACCCCGGCCCCCTGCGAGCCAACAGCTGCCCCGGCAGGGCCTCAAGCGGGCATACTCCAGCGAGGTGAGCAGCCGCCCCGGCGGGGCCCGTGGCACACCAGCACCGGGTCCCTCCTTGCCACCAGCACTGAACCCCCTGGCCTCGCAGGGATACCCAGCACAGCAGTACCTGCAGGGTGGGCAGTATGCTGCGGCTGGTGCCCAGTATGCCCCCAGTGCCCCGCAGCCCTCTACTCCGTCCCCCTCCTACGCTGGCCACAGGCTGCAGCAGGGTGTGGGCCAGTACCTCTCTGCCTCGAGCAGCGCTGGACCCTATTACAAGGTACTGCAGGGGGGACAGCGGGCACAGGGTAGGGCGATGGGTGTCTGGCGTCCCTTGGTGACAGTCCCTGGGGACCTTCCTACCCCTGCAGCCAGCTGAGCAGTTCAACGGGCAGGGCGCCAGCTTCGGCAGTTACAGCCAGGCAGCTGTCAACGGGGTGAGTCCAGCAGCAGGGGGCGGGGGTGGCGGTGCCAGCCCAGCTGGGTGCTGAGGGTGCGCGGTGCCTCTGCAGCCGGGCCGGTCGCTGCCGGGGTACCCCAGCTCGCCACTGGCAGGGAACCCCACGCCGCCCATGACGCCGGGCAGTGGCGTGCCCCAGTACACGTCCCCGGGGCAGGACGTCAAGTCGCCCTTCCTGACGGACATGAAGCCCAGTGTCACCTCCTTGCACCCGTCCCCCTCAGGTAGGTGTCCTGCGGGGGGCTGCTGGGGCAGGGGGCCACATCACAGAGGACCCCCTCCGCCATGCCCCAGGGCCCTCTAAGCGGCCAGACGCTGGCAGGCCTGCAGCCATTGCCCCTTTGTGACCAGGGCACTGTGGGGAGAGCTGTGAAGAAGAGGAGAGGGCTTGGGCACAGTGGGTGTGGGCACTGCCAGGGGCTTTGGGACTGTGGTGGCTCCTCACAGACAGTGCTCGGTGGGAGGGCATCCTGAGGCTTGTGACAAGGGCGGGCTCGGGAGCGGCTTTCGGGGTAAGGGGCTTCCTTTGGGAGAATGGGAGGCACCTCTTGGGCAGTGGGAGGGGCTCTAAGGGGGCTGAGCTCCCGTGGGAAGGGCCCGTGGGAGCAGGGGTGGGGTGGGATCACTGAGTGGGATGGGCACGGGGGGCGGGGGTTGTCTGTGGGGCGGAGCTTCCCGCAGGGTGGGGCCTTGGCTGGTGGGTGGGGCTCGAAGGGGTAAGGCTCGGGGCAAGGCCGAGACGCAAGGTCCCAGTTGATGGTGTCCCCAGCAGGGCCGGCCCCCGGGGAGGAGCTGCGTCTGACGTTTCCGGTGCGGGACGGTGTGGTGCTGGAGCCCTTCCGGCTGCAGCACAACCTGGCCGTCAGCAACCACGTCTTCCAGCTGCGCGACTCTGTCTACAAGACCCTCATGATGAGGTGGGGGAGGCAGGGAGGCTGCAGGCCTCATGTCACGCACAGCACAGCACAGCACAGCACAGCATGGCAGCCGTGTGGCATAGAGCAGCACACTGTTGTGCGTGGTGCCATGTGGTACAGCAGAGTGCAGTGTGGCGTGGTGCCATGCAGCACAGCTTGTTACTTCGTGGTGTGGTTTGGTATGGTGCTGCCATGCTGCGTGGCATGGTTCAGCATGGCACAGTGCTGTATGATGCAGTGGTGCGCAGCATGCCTTGGCATGACATGGCGCTGTATGGCGTAGTGGTACCCAGTGTGCCTTGGCACAGCGGAGTGCTGTATGAGGTGCTGGTACACGGTATGCCCTGGCATGGTGCAGTGCTGTGCTGTGTGGTGGCACGCGGTGTGGTTTGTCACAAGCACTGCAGGATGTGATGGTGCACGCCACAGCTCAGCCCGGCATGGTGTTAGAGGTGGTGGCACAGGTGCAGGCACGCTGCCCACACACAGCCCTTCCCACACTGCTGCTTGCCCCCAGGCCTGACCTGGAGCTGCAGTTCAAGTGCTACCACCATGAGGACCGGCAGATGAACACCAATTGGCCAGCATCGGTGCAGGTGAGCGTCAACGCCACGCCGCTGAGCATCGAGCGTGGCGACAATAAGACCTCGCACAAGCCGCTGTACCTGAAGCACGTGTGCCAGCCTGGCAGGAACACCATCCAGATCACCGTCACTGCCTGCTGCTGCGTGAGTGCGCGGGCATGGGGCAGGGTGGGGCGGAGTGGCAGCTGGGCCCTCAGCTCAGCACCCCTGGTCCTGTGTCCCTGCAGTCCCACCTCTTCGTGCTGCAGCTGGTGCACCGGCCCTCGGTGCGCTCCGTGCTGCAGGGCCTCATCAAGAAGCGGCTGCTGCCTGCTGAGCACTGCATCACCAAAAGTGAGCCCTCGGGGTCCTGGGGCTGGGAGCACGGTAGCATGGTTTGGGGGTACACCCTGGTCCAGGGCTGCAGCATGGTGCAAGGGACACTCTGGTTGGGGGCTGGTGCATGATGGGGTTGATAAGGTAACAGATGCCCCCATGGTGTCATCACCAGCCTGCTGTCCCAGTTCTGACCTTCTGTTGTCCCTTGCTTCCTCCCAGTCAAACGCAACTTCAGCAGTGGGACCATCCCTGGGACCCCAGGGCCCAATGGCGAGGATGGAGTGGAGCAGACGGCCATCAAGGTGTCCCTCAAGTGTCCCATCACCTTCCGGAGAATTCAGCTCCCAGCCCGGGGCCATGACTGCCGGCACATACAGGTAGGGGGTGGTGGTGGCAGGGTCTGGGGTGCATCCCCCACCCTGTGTCTCCCCTCTGCTGGTTCAGCTGTTGCTCTCCTCTATAGTGCTTCGACCTGGACTCCTACCTGCAGCTCAACTGTGAGAGGGGGACGTGGCGGTGTCCTGTCTGCAAGTGAGTGGGGCCCTGCCCCAGTTTCCCTGCCCGTGGGGGTTGGTTCCCTACCCTCACCTTGCCCCTCTCTGCCTGCAGTAAGACAGCCCTGCTGGAGGGGCTGGAGGTGGACCAGTACATGCTGGGCATCCTGATCTACATCCAGAAGTAAGCAACCCCCTTCTGCCCATTTGTGGCCAGCACTGTGCCACCCCCTGGGAGGCTGTGCAGTTGCCTCCTCCCCAGCCTGAGTCTCTCTGCCATCCTGCTGCCCATCAGCTCTGAGCATGAGGAGATCACCATCGACCCAACCTGCAGCTGGAAACCCGTCCCGGTCAAACCTGACATCCATGTCAAGGAGGAGCCTGAGGGGCCGGTGCTGAAACGGTGCCGGACCCTCAGCCCCACGCACATGGTGCTGCCCAACATCATGGAGATGATCGCAGCCCTGGGGCCTGGCTCCACGCCCTTCCCAGCTTTGCCACCACCACCGGCCGGAGCTGCTGCCGACTACAGTGCCCCGGGTATGGGGGGACCCACGGTGGACAGGGGCAGAACTGGCAGTTGGCCCCCTCATCCCTAATCATCTCTTTTCCCCGTGCAGGTTCCAGCTTTCCAGGACCAGGAGGCTTCCCAGAGCCCTTCCCACCCCCAGGTGCCCCAGGCACACCAACGCTGACCGACTTTGCCCCGGCCCCCCATCTCCTACCAGTCTGACATTCCTGGCAGCCTCCTGGCCCCTGAGAAGCCCCCAGCACCCCCTCTCCCCACACAGGTCAGCTGGGTTGAGGGTATGGGGGCTTTTCTAGGCCCCCACATCTCCCTGTAGGGGGACCCGGCGGAGAGGGGGTCTGACCACTGCACTCTACCCGCCAGCTGCCCCTGCCGGGGCGGATGGAGCCGTCCCATCCCCCGGTGCAGCCAGGGCTGCACACCCCTGCTGCGGGCAGCCAGCCAGCGCAGCCGCTGCACCACCGGAGCGTCCCGGCACGGCCCCCTTGGCGCCCCCTGGTCCAGCGCACGCCCCAGACCTTGCGTTCCCCCCAGCACCCGGCATGGCCGGCACGAGCGACGGGTCAGAGCCTGCCCTCGACGTGAGTACCCCGGGCAGGGGTGGCTGGGGTGGTGTCTCGCTTCTGGTTCGGGACCCCAGCCGCAGCGGGTGGGTGGGGAGGAGGGGTGGGGGTGTGCTGGTAGTGACACGCTGCTGCCTCCAGCTCCTGCCCGAGCTGACGAACCCCGACGAGCTGCTTTCCTACCTGGGCCCCCTGACCTCCCCAGCAGCAGCAACGACGATCTCCTCTCCCTCTTTGAGAACAACTGAGCCATCCTCACCCACCCAAGACGGGACCTTCCTTAAGCCCCCCACGAGCCCGGGGGCAGCGCTGGCGTGCCCTTGCCTGCCGTACAACCGCCCCCCCAACTTCTCCCCCGCCCTTTCCCCCCACGCGACACGGAGACTTCTCCCGAAGGGCTGCGATGGGAGCGGCAGCCAGGCCCGGGCTCCCCCAGAAGCACAAGGCTGTACATAGTGTAGAAACACTACTGCCCCCCGCCCCCCGTATTTAAAGGCATCGCTGGGGTCGGCCTGCGCCCGCTCCATGTGCACACGCTGCTTCCCCTAGTACCATCCGCGCCCGGCCCGCGGGGTGCGGGGGTGGTGGGTGGCCCCCAGCTGCCCCGCGGATCCCCCTGTTCGTCTCCTCATCACTGGCTATTAAAGGATTTCGTTTCGGCGGGGCTCGCGCGGTCCTTTGTCAGCCACGGCTACGGCTTCGCCTCTCCCCACATCGCGGGTAGGGGTCGGTGGGTGCCCGGAGGGATCCTGCTCCTCCCGCGGGCGCGCGGCCAGGGGAGCCGGTGAACCGTGCCTACTGCTGACAATCATTAACCCGTGGGCAGCGCTGCCGGCAGGCCCGGGGCGGCGTGGTGGGGGTGGCCTTGCACCCGGCTGGGGGTCTTTAGGGGGCTTCTTAGTGTCGGAAGCGGGAACCGGCTGCGGCATGGGGCGGTCCCACAAGCGCGGCGGGAGACCCAAGTGGGGCTCGTGGCTCCCGGCCCCACGAGTCCCGTATCGCAGGGCTGCCGCTAGCCTTCCGCCGCCTTGCCGGATCCGCTTGCAGGCCACAGCGCTGCCCCACACTACCGGTCTCGCAGCCCCAACCCAGCCCCCAGCTCGCTGCCTCCCACCTCCCCGCAGGCATCGCGCATGCGCGACCCGCCCTGCCCAGCCGCGAGGCTCGGGAGCCCCTCGCCCCCGTTCTCCCCGCCCAGCTCAGACATCTCAGCGTTGATTGGCTGCGCGTCCCGCCACTCCGACGCACAACCAGCAGCCGTTGGCTAGCGCTGCGGCAGAGGCGGGCTCTCTCAGCCCTATATAAGGTTCGGCGGGGAGCCCCGCTCCTTCCGCTGCGCCGCGCCCGCTGCCTCGTTGTTTTGCTGCTGCCCAGCGCACGACCAGCCATGGCCAACCCTCTCGTCTTTTTTGACATTGCCGCCAACGGCGAGCCCCTGGGGCGCGTCACCTTCGAGGTGGGATGGGGATCTGAGGGTTGGGGGCTGAAAGGAGCAGGCTGGTTGGGGTGGGAGTTGCCGCCATTTCCTGGCGGGGGTAGGGGGCGCCGCGAACGGGGGAGGGGCGCTGCCGCCATTTCAGCGCTGTGGGATCGTTCCTGGGGAGGGGGCTGGCAGCGGTGAGGTTGGCGGTTTCCTCCACGTGGCTCCTGCAGGGATGGCGACAGTGGCCCGCCAAGTCCCGGCGGGGAGGGAACAAAGGACCTGGCGCAGTCTTCTGGTGCCGCCGATCCAGGCGGAGGATGCGGCGGTGGCCGCTTGGGAAGCGGCGGCCGCGCGTAGCCAGCCTGGGGGTGCCGCCGCCCGCGGGGAGCCCTGCCGCATCAAGCGCTGCCCTCGGCCGGTGGCAGTCTCGGCCCATTACCGTCGGGCAGGCTCCGCGCCGCCCTGCTCCGCCCCAGGGGGATGGGGGAGGGGGGCGCGGCGGCTTCCCCGCTGCAGAATCGGGGCCGCGACTGCCCGTGCCGCCATTTTGTCCCCGTCCCCCGCCACACCGGGGCCGCAGCAGTGCCGGAGCCATTCTCCGCATTCGAGCGAGCCGCGTCCCTCCACCGGGAGATGCTTTCATGGCCCCCGTAGTGCTCCTGGATGTCGGAGAGAGCGGCTGCAACCCGATCGCGGCGGGATTGGCACGGCCGAAGCGAAGCATTTCGCGCCCTGCCGAGCTGGCCCCCGGGACGGTGAAGCATCTCTGGCACGGCTGGGGCTGCGCTCCGGGAGGCTGCTCTGCGGCTGTGGCAGAGCCCCCGGGGAGCTGCCCATCGTGCAGATGGTGTTCGCTGCAAATCCAGTTGGAGCGACGGGGAGGCGGCTTGGCCCTTGCCTGGGCAGGCTGGAGGGATTGAATGGAATGCCGGGCACGGAGCTGCCCCGCTGCTCGTCATCCTTTAGATGCTTCCTCTGTTAGCTCAGAGTTCCCGGGCGCCTCCAGATCAGGTGTGAGGTGGAGAGGCCTCTGCAGCTGCAGACACGGCTGGGATCACCTCTGGGAGTAGCGAGGGGGAGGGAGGATCCCTATGTGCTGCCAGTTCTTCCGGGGAGGGGGTGGTGGCTGCTCTTCACCTGTCCTGGCTAACGTCCTCTTCTCTCATTGCAGCTGTTTGCAGACAAGGTCCCGAAGACAGCAGGTTGGTAAAGTTGCTCTGGCCGCACTATGGCTACACCAGGCCTTGCTGCTCTCCCCAGCTGTAGGCAGGATGAGCCACTCATGGTGGTTTTCTTCTTCCTTTACAGAAAACTTCCGTGCCTTGAGCACTGGTGAGAAGGGATTTGGCTACAAGGGGTCCTGCTTCCATAGAATTATTCCTGGGTTCATGTGCCAGGTGTGTGGTGCCCCTGCTGCAGCAGGGAGGTGGCTGGATGAGGAGATGAGGTGCTTGGGTGCTTTCTGGAGTTGGGTGCTTGCAGGTTTGGGGTGAGAAGACAGCTCTGCTCCTGCTTGCAGTCTCTGCAGGGCCCCTGCACCTGGTTTGAGAGTTGTTTTCTCTGCAGGGTGGTGACTTCACGCGCCACAATGGCACCGGCGGCAAATCCATCTATGGGGAGAAGTTCCCTGATGAGAACTTCATCCTGAAGCACACAGGCCCTGGCATCCTGTCCATGGCCAACGCTGGCCCCAACACAAATGGCTCCCAGTTCTTTATCTGTACTGCCAAGACTGAGTGGTACGTTGGGAGGCAAACTTGGGGGTTCCTAGCACCCAGTGGGGAGGTGATGTGACAGATGGGGTGCACGGTGAGGGGGCAGGTGCCCACTGTGAGCTGTTTCTTTCCTGCAGGTTGGATGGCAAGCACGTTGTCTTTGGCCGTGTCAAGGAAGGGATGAACGTGGTGGAGGCCATGGAGCGCTGTGGCTCCAAGGATGGCAAAACAAGCAAGAAGATCACCATCACTGACTGCGGGCAGCTCTCATGAACCCCTGCTCCCAACTGACCATTCCTGCAGCAGCCTGGGTGCTGCACCCCACTGCAGCTCCCCCTCCCCTCCTGCTCCTGACCTACTGCTGCGTTTCTACTGGGGCTCAACCCCATGTGCACAGCCCAGCTGGGTTGCAGTTACCTTTGAGTCAATAAAACGAGTTAAATCATGGGAATCCCCTTCTCCGCCCCTTGACTAGTGAGAGTGAGCTGTGAGGGTGGTGGGGGAGGAAGAAAGTGGTGCTAGGGGGTGGAGATGGGGGTTTGAGTCCAGAGTGGAGAGCTGCGGGCAGCTGGACCTTGTGCAGCTGATGCCTGAGGTTTTCAGTGCTGCCAGTGGGAAAGGAGCTGCCTCTTCTGCCCGCTGCTGGGGCCCTTCTGCATTGTTCCTTTCCTTAGAGCTCTCTTTCTCTCCTATTTGCACCTTGGGTACCTTGTGGGTCTGTGTTAACACACAGAGGGGAGTGCAGGTCTCTGCTGCCCTGGGATGGTGGGGTCCCACTAAGGGAGAGTCCAGTCTGGAATAATTCCAGTGCTTGATTCCAGTCCAAGCAACTCAGTTTAGGGGGAGGTTTGTGTTTAGAGCGTCCTGGGCATGCCTATCTGTTGCAGTCCTGGGTTGGAACAGGCTGATTGCTGCTCCCCGTTCCAGGAACTATGCCAGTGCTTCAGGTTTGAGGGTGAAGGGGTGGGGGTAGATTTCAGGTCACTGTGAGCCTTGTCCCCCTTGTCCCTGGGGAGGGCATGTGTAGCACCTGTGCCCTGAGCTGATGGTGCCAGGACCTGCAGGACCCTAAGCTCCCCTTGCTGGGTGGTGAGTCTTGTAGGAACCTGAGCTCTAGCACGGGTGAGAGTGGGGTGTCTTGAGTGTGGAGCCCTGTTTCTGGTGAGCCTTGAAGAGCAGCAGCAGTGTTCAGTGCTGGCAGCGTCTGCGAGCCCGTGGGGGCTCGGGGCCCTTTCACTGGGTGCTGGGGAGTAGCGCAAGGCAGAGGGAGCTGCTGGCCCTGGGGAAAGCCATTCCCTGCCTAATGGAGGCGGTCAGGGGAGGCCTTTCTGTGAGACACCGAGGCGCCTAGGGGAGCCTTTCTGTGCTGCACCCGGGCGGCCGGGGAAACCCCTTCTGAGGCACACCGAGGCGGGCCGGGGGAAGCCTTTCGGTGGCACACCCAGGCGGGCCGGGGAAGCCTTTCCGTGCCGCACGCAGGCGCCCCGCGGGAAGCCTTTCTGTGCCGCATGCGGGCTGCCGCCGCCGTCCGTCGGTGCCGAGCTGAGGGTTTCCTTTTCTCCCGCCGCAGCTCCCCGGGTCAGGGCCGATCTTTTGCTTCCCTATCTCCCGGCTCTCAAGTGCTGTGTCCCAAAGCCTCCTGTAAAGCCCAAGTCCTCAGGGCTCTGGGTCTCCAGCGGCCTCCTTTGGGCTCTGAGTCTGCTGGGGTGCCCCTAGAGCCCGGCTAGCGAAGGCTGCGGGAGAAGGCTGCCGGCCGTTCCTGCCGGCTGCTATTCCAAGCCTGTCAGCATGACTGAAGAACCTTACTCAGAGGAAGGAGGAGGACCAGCCCTGTCCTAAAGAAGAAGCCTTGGGCTACTCAAACCGTAGAAAAGACCTTCAGGATCATGGCGTTCAGCCGTTCTCTGACTCTACTAAATCCAGTGCTGAACCACAGCCCTTAGCACCACATCTCTGCAGGTTTTAAGGGGTCATGGCAGCATCTCAGCCCCTCCAAAATACCTAAAACTCTCCCTGTTTGTGGGGCATCAGAGATAAGGACTTGCAGCAAGACCAGCTGAGGGGCCGTGTGGCTGAGGAAAGGGGCATGTGGATGATTGGATTTGCTTTGCAAAACAGCAGCCTGGGGAACACCTGAAAAGTGTGAGGAAGACCTGAAGCTGCATTCAGGGACGGATTGGTGTGCCCCAGGCTGCCAGGAGCAACTCATTCACACAAAAGCAGGAAGAGGAGGAGGGAGAATGTCCCCTGGAGGCCCTGACACGGTGGTGCTCCCTTGGAGGGGGCATGGTGTCCTCCTTTGTGTCTGCTTCCTTGCCCCCTCCCTACTGCCGTGACAGGCAGCTGGTGGTGGCATTGCTGGTGCCCCAGCAGCTAAGGCTGGGGACAGTGGACCAGGGAGGGCCCTGTAGCCAATGGGCTCCCACCCACTGCATGTCTGTGCAACACTGCACGTCTGTGCCATCCAAAGCAAGGATCGGTGTCACAAATCTGCTGGGAGGGGAAGCAGGACAGGGATGGAGCAGGCACAGGCAGCAGGAGGCAGCAGGAGCAAGGGAATGGCTGAAAGTGCCTGAGCACAAAGTCCTGCTGAGGACATCCCCCAGCAGCCTGTGTGCCACTGACCCTGCCTGCCCTAGGCAGGATGTGAGGAATAAGTTCTTCCCCAGGAGAATCAACTGGAACAGCTGGAATACTGTGTCCAGTTGTGGGCCCCTCAGTTCAAGAAGGCCCTCAGGGAACTGCTTGGAAGCACAGGGCCACAAAGCTGCTGCTGGCAGTGGAACATCTCCCTGTGAGGGAAAAAAAAAAAAGGGAGGAAAAACCTCTAAAGCCTGGAGCTTTTGAGATGCCAAGGCTTGGTGCTTTTGAAATGTGAGAGAGCATAAAGCAGACTTGGAGATGTCTTTATGGCAGCCCAAAGAGATCTCAGCTCTTAACCAGAGATCCCTGCTGCCCCAGTTCTAGCCCCCAAAGCAGGGTAAAGCTCACACATGCCCTGCATTACAACACACATACACAGAGGAATAAATAACCCCACCAGTTTCTTGAGGCTAAGCCCAAATCAGGGATCCATGATGCCAGCCAGGTCCAGAGCGCTGAGAATCCCCAGCCCACGCAGGATCCTGGCTTCCTGGGCTCGTTCCCATCCCACTGATGGCTGTGGCTCTGAGCCCTTTGCTCTCTAGGGTGCTGATGCTGATTGTGGGCTTCCTCTATCTCCCCTCCCCGGGTGGTGGTTCCAGAGACCACCTTAGCTGCCTGCACCTGCAGTGTTCCTCATCCCCAGAGCTTCTGTGCTGATCCCTTTGCTGCCTCCAGCCCCAGGTTCACCCTTCTCTGTCCAGTTCCCAGCTGCAGGGCTGCCAGCCTTGCTCTGTGTTGGAGCCCTGCCTCCCTCCCCTGCATTTTGCCGCTGGCTCAGTGCTCATTGCTGTGGTGGTCCAGCTGCCGAGCTCCCGTGAAGTTTCCTGCGAGGCAGGTCCCAACCCACGCAAGCTTCACAAACCTCTGAGTTAGGTTTTGCCAGGATGAGTGCAGAGCCTGTGGGCTGTTTCAGCAGGTGGCCTCATGGCTGTAAGCTGTCCATGCTACAAGCTGTCACCCACCAGTCCAGCTAGGGGTATTGCAACCCCTCCTGTGACTCCTGACCGGGACCCAGCAGTTATCTTCTTGGGGGCATTTGCTCTTCCTCTCTGCTCTTGCCTGGTGTGGGACTGAGGGTGGTCTGTAGATCTTGGCTTTGGTGTATGGCTCCTGTATGGTTTTCTGCTCTGGGTATGATGTGCACACAGCTGGATCCCACAGCAGGGACTGCAGGCCTGTTGGTAACCAAAGCAGACTTGACCAGGTGCTTGGGGTGGCTGTAGCTGAGGTGATAGCTTCACTGGGAGATGAAGGATCTGGGAGTGCTGGTGGACAAGTTCCCCATGAGCCAGCAAGGCCAGTGATCTCCTGAGGTGGAGTGTGGGCAGCAAGGCAAGGGAGGTTCTTCTCTTCCTGTACTCTGCCCTGGTGAGGCCACAGCTGGAGTCCTGACTCCAGTTCTGGCCTCCCAAGATCAGGAGGGGCAGGGAACTACTGGGGAGAGTCCAACAGAGGGCCAAGAGATGCTGAGGGCCTGGAGCATCTCTGTGAGGAGCAAGGGCTGAGAGCCCTGGGGCTGAGAGCCTGGGGAAGAACAGCCCTAGAGGGGGATCTAAGCAATGCTCAGCAATAGTTAAAGGGTGGAGGGCAAGAGGCTGGGGCCAGACTCTGCTCACTGGTGCTCAGGGACAGGACAGGGGGCACAAACTGGCACCCAGGAGATTCCTGTCGGAAAGCCTGCACAGACTCCCGTGTGGGTGAAGCAGGAGTCCTCCATTGGTATCGAACAAGCAGTTCCTGTAGGAAAAACCGAGCAGGCTTTCTGTGACATTTTGGCACCTCTGTTGCTAATTGAGTTTCTTCTTTGATGTGTAGCTGTCCATAGCAGCTTGAGCTGGTTTTGCAAGTAGGCAAGCGTCCTGCTGTTTCACACTTCAAGTTGCTTACTGCAGTCAGCTCCTCTTGTCATCAGGTCATTCTGCCGTTATCAGCGGCCTGCTGCTCTTTCCTCTTCTGAAGCCTCTCGTAGTTACTTTCTGTTCTCCCACAACTCCCCATTTTTATGTCATTCCAAGCAGCAGACATCACCTCTGTCCTAACCATTCTCGTGTTTCTGAAAGCTATTCTTACAAACCCCACTGAAAGTACAATTACAACACCAGCCATCACAAGGGGCCCACCTACAAGCCATGCTCGTAGATTCGGACCCAAGAACCCCTTGTTTGGGTTCAGCCAGCTCAGAGCATTGTTAAAGCTTGGCACCTTGAGTCGATCTGCACCTGCTGTAAATTTGCCAGTTGCAGTGCCAGCTGATGTCTCAGTGTTTGGACATTATCACAGTATCACCAAGGTTGGAAGAGACCTCAAAGATCATCAAGTCCAACCTATTACCCAAGACCTCATGACTAGACCATGGCACCAAGTGCCACATCCAGTCCCCTCTTGAACACCTCCAGGGACGGTGACTCCACCACCTCCCTGGGCAGCACATCCCAGTGGCGAATGACTCTCTCAGTGAAGAACTTTCTCCTCACCTCCAGCCTAAATTTCCCCTGGTGCAGCTTGAGACTGTGTCCCCTTGTTCTGGTGCTGGTTGCCTGGGAGAAGAGGCCAACCCCCTCCTGGCTACAACCTCCCTTCAGGTAGTTGTAGAGAGCAATGAGGTCTCCCCTGAGCCTCCTCTTCTCCAGGCTAAGCAACCCCAGCTCCCTCAGCTTCTCCTCACAGGGCTGTGCTCAAGGCCTCTCCCCAGCCTTGTTGCCCTTCTCTGGACACCTTCAAGTCTCTCGATGTCCTTCTTAAACTGAGGGGCCCAGAACTGGACACAGGACTCAAGGTGTGGCCTGACCAGTGCAGAGCACAGGGGCACAATGACTTCCCTGCTCCTGCTGGCCACACTATTCCTAATGCAGGCCAGGATGCCATTGGCCTTCTTGGCCACCTGGCCACACTGCTGGCTCATGTTTAGGCAGCTGTCAATCAGCACCCCCAGGTCCCTCTCTGTTTGGCAGCTCTCAGCCACTCTGACCCCAGCCTGTAGCTCTGCATGGGGTTGCTGTGGCCAAAGTGTACCACCTGGCACTTGGATTTGTTGAATGCCATCCTGTTGGACTCTGCCCATCTGTCCAGTCGGTCGAGGTGTCGGACCGGCCCTACCAGCCAAGGGCCGGCCCCATGAGCTGACCCACCAGGACCGCTCCCTATCGTCTGGAGGGAGCTGACCGAGTCCTGAAGGGAACCTGCTTACGGGCTAAGCCCAGGTTCCATTCCCACTCCACTGTGGCGGAGAGAGGAGGCAGCCACCCAGCGCCACCGTCCAGATGGACTAGGAACCAGCCCAGCGACAGCAGTCTGCCGGAACTCCACCTTGCTACAAACAACAGCTACAGAGTATCTCCCACGTGCTTTCCATCCACTAACTCTCCCTTCAAGGTACCCGCGTCCAGCAGAGTGATCTCTGCCGCAGAGAACATTGCAGTAGCTCTGTATATAGCGAGAAGCCGCCCGCGTCGCGTCGAGTCTCCATCTAGTGGCCAAGTAGCGGAACTGCACCCTCCGTTACATAAACATCCTTCTGTAGATAGTTCAATTGAGCTCTAATTACAATTCTAAGCCGCTTATGGAATGTATTTCACGAACGTGCACTGGAACATTTATATAAATTAGCGATTCATTGGTTATTAATAATTCTGGTACTTAATAAAAAATATATTTTCATAATTCATCTTTCATATTCGTGAATTTAATAACCTCTTCATCACACCCTTGTTAAGTGAGGAACAGGCCCTTCCCATTGTCCAGTATGTTTGTCTCTATATAATACTTGAGGCTTGGGATACTCTCTTAGGGGTAACATCAATCTCTCAAAAGGTGGTGTATTTTTTGAGGAAGAGGGATTAAAAAATCTCAAAGCATATGTAGCTTTAGACAACTTGTCACGGGGTGTGAGACCTTCTGTGGTTTCAGCTTGTGTCTTTAGCACGTGGTTCAAGGTTTGGTGCACGTGTCCAACTACGCTTTGACCTGTGGGAGAATGTGGTATGCCTGTGGCATGCTGAATTCCCCACTCTATTAAAAAAAATAGTTTGAGAGAGGTTTAGATACAAGCAGGGCCACTATCAGTTTTAATTGTGTTAGGAATGCCCAGGATTGCACCGGCACGTAAGGAATACAATACAATACAATACAATACAATACAATACAATACAATACAATACAATAAACCAGGTTGGAAGAGACCTTCAAGATCATCGCCTCCAACCTATCAACCAATCCAACCCACCCAAACAACTAGATTGTGGCACCAAGCACCCCATCAAGTCTCCTCCTGAACACCTCCAATGATGGTGACTCCACCACCTCCCCGGGCAGCCCATTCCAATGGGCAATCACTCTCTCTGTATAGAACTTCTTCCTAACATCCAGCCTAAACCTCCCCTGGCGCAGCCTGAGACTGTGTCCTGTGCTCTTTCTCCTGTGTGAGCTGTTGCTACCACAAAATGGGAAATTGTATCTCTGGACAGAGTTGGTATTTTAACCTGCTGAATTCAGGTGTATGGGTCATGTCAGATTGCCAAACTTCATTGGGATGAAGTCCTCTAGGCACAGCTGTGTGATGTGCTGGCTGTCAGGGCACATTCGCACAATGTCCGTAGCTTGACGGAAAGTAATGTCAAAAAGGTCAAACGGTTTCATAAAGCTCTTTGCATTGTTACCAAAACCATCATGCATAATCTCACTGGTCGATGGTAGGCTGAACACGAGCCAGCAGTGTGCCCAGGCAGCCAAGAGGGCCAATGGCATCCTGGCCTGCATCAGGAACAGTGTGGCCAGCAGGAGCAGGGAGGTCATTCTGCCCCTGTACACTGCACTGGTTAGGCCACACTTTGAGTCCTGTGTCCAGTTCTGGGCCCCTCAGTTCAGGAAGGATGTTGACTTGCTGGAAGGTGTCCAGAGAAGGGCAACAAGGTTGGTGAGGGGTTTGGAACACAAGCCCTGTGAGGAGAGGCTGAGGGAGCTGGGGTTGCTTAGCCTGGAGGAGACTCAGGGGTGACTTTATTGCTCTCTACAACTACCTGAAGGGAGGTTGTAGACAGGTGGATGTTGGCCTCTTCTCCCAGGCAACCAGCACCAGAACAAGAGGACACAGTCTCAGGCTGTGTCTCAGGGGAGGTTTAGGCTGGATGTTAGGAGGAAGTTCTACAGAGAGAGAGTGATTGCCCATTGGAATGGGCTGCCCAGGGAGGTGGTGGAGTCACCATCATTGGAGGTGTTCAGGACGAGACTTGATGGGGTGCTTGGTGCCATGGGTTAGTTGATTAGGTGGGTTGGGTTGGTTGATAGGTTGGACACGATGATCTTGGAGGTCCCCCTTCCCTTCCCTTCCCTTCCCTTCCCTTCCCTTCCCTTCCCTTCCCTTCCTTCCCTTCCCTTCCCTTCCCTTCCCTTCCCTTCCCTTCCCTTCCCTTCCCTTCCCTTCCCTTCCTTCCCTTCCTTCCCTTCCCTTCCCTTCCCTTCCCTTCCCTTCCCTTCCTTCCCTTCCCTTCCTTCCCTTCCCTTCCCTTCCTTCCCTTCCCTTCCCTTCCTTCCCTTCCCTTCCCTTCCCTTCCCTTCCCTTCCCTTCCCTTCCCTTCCCTTCCCTTCCCTTCCCTTCCCTTCCCCTTCCCTTCCTTCCCTTCCCTTCCCTTCCCTTCCCTTCCTTCCTTCCCTTCCCTTCCCTTCCTTCCTTCCTTCCCTTCCCTTCCCTTCCTTCCCTTCCTTCCCTTCCCTTCCTTCCCTTCCCTTCCCTTCCCTTCCCTTCCCTTCCCTTCCCTTCCCTTCCTTCCCTTCCCTTCCCTTCCCTTCCCTTCCTTCCCTTCCCTTCCCTTCCCTTCCCTTCTCCTTGTTGGAGAGCACTGGGCAAATGTGCTGCTGCAGTCAGTCTGTCTGCAATCTCATTTCCTCCTGCAATAGGTCCTGGAAGCCTGGAATGAGATCTCACGTGCATCACAGAACATTTCTCAGCCCTTGCATCACACAGCGGTGCCAATTCCCCAAAAAGGTTAAGCAATTCCTCGTTATTCAATCTTTTTGTAAATGCAAGTTCTAACTGTGACAACAATAAACACATTTGGAATCTACAACCACATTCAGTGGTTCCACGGCAAATAGTTTAACCCCTCCACCTCAGCCCTTAACTCTGTCATTTAAGCCAAAGCTTCCTGAGGAGCGATGTGATGTTCCCATTCCGGTTTGGCATTGTCAAACCGAACTGTCACAGCCTTGCATGACAATGGTGAGCCGTCTAAAAAGGTAGTTTGTGCCCCTGCCGACAGTTCGCTAGAGACAAAAGGTGTGGCGGTTAAAGGGATATCAGAAAGAGACTGCAGTAGTTTATGACCAGGAAGGTCAAAGGCAGTAGCGCCAATAAAATCTGCCAGGGCACTTTGCAGTGCCATAGAACTGGCTACAGCACAGGAAAAGTCCCGTTTGCTTAATGCGACGGGTAAGACATCCACATCCTCTGCAAAACCAGAGGTGCTTTCTGAATAACATTTGCAATCTTGCCCAAATAGATTCAGACGGTTGGTGGGAGGAGGCACAGATCCTTACCATCCTATTGACTGACAATCCCCAAAGGCTGGTAACTAGAATTGATAACAAAGCCTCTCCATGGCGACTGTGGCTGATGGCAGCTAGCAAAACCTGATTGTATTTGTCCAATTATACCTTTCAGCTATTGTAAGGCATCTGGTGTCAGCTTTCATGGAATCATAGAATCAGTCAGGGTTGGAAGGGACCACAAGGATCATCTTGTTCCAACCCCCCTGCCATGGGCAGGGACACCCCACACTAGATCAGGCTGGCCACAGCCTCATCCATCCTGGGCTTAAACACCTCCAGGGACGGGGCCCCAACCACCTCCCTGGACAACCCATTCCAGGGCTTCACCACTCTCATGGGGAAGAACTTCCTCCTCACATCCAGCCTGAATCTCCTCACCTCCAGCTTCATTCCATTCCCCCTAGTCCTATCACTACCTGATAGCCTGAGCAGTCCCTCCCCAGCCTTCTTGTAGCCCCCTTCAGATTCTGGAAGGCCACAATGAGGTCACCTGGGAGCCTTCTCTTCTCCAGCCTGAACAGCCCCAACTCCTTCAGTCTGTCCTCACAGGAGAGGTGCTCCAGCCCTCTGCTCATCCTCGTGGCCCTTCTCTGGACACCTTCCAGCACGTCCACATCCCTCCTGTAATAGGGGCTCCAGAACTGGAGGCAGTACTCCAAGTGGGGAGGCTAAGTCAGTGTCTCCCTGTAAGAGCTGAAACAGAGGATCCAGTTCTAAGGCAGTAATGCCCTGCACGGGCCTGACCCAATTTACAGTGCCCAACAATTTCTGTAAGCCACTGTACTCACTGAATTCAACAGTTCAGTTTTCAAGGGCATGACTTTAGACTCTGTTCATTTCCATCCCAGGTTACTTCCCAAGCGGTTCACAATGAACCTTTTCAGGGGCTACCTGTAACCCATAATGTTCTAAGCTTGACAGCAATACAGGTAAAACTGCTGACAATCGACCCTCCTGTTCTGCAGCGATGGGAATATCATCCATACAGTGAAATATTGAAACATCCTGTAAAGCATTTCTCACAGGTTTCAACGCTGACCCCACAACAAATTGGCAAATCATTGGACTGTTAATCATCCCTTTCCACAGGACGCTGGCAATTAAGAGTGGGAACTGGAAAGGCAAAGTGTTTACAATCATCTGGATGGAGATAAACAGTGAAAAAAAAAACAGTGTTTCGGGTCTGTTGCATAGCATGGTCAACGATTTGCGGTTGCCGCAGGATTAGGTACCCCAGGCTGTGTTGACCCCGCAGGGTCCATTACAGTGTCGGCCGCTCTAAGATCTTGACGCCATCGCCACCTACTGGATTGTTTCGGTATTACAAATATAGCTGCGTTACAGGGGCTTGTAGATGGCCTAACATGACCTGCCTCTAACTGTTCATTTGCCAAGATGTTTGCTTGTTTCAGCCTCTCACCCATCCAGGGCCATTGATCAACCCGGACAGGCTGTGTCATTAGCCACGTCAGTTTAAGGCGAGGCTGATTCATTTCAATGGCCCTTATCAGAAGTTTGTCAACAGTGTGAGGCCCCATTGTTTCAAAAGATCCCTTCCCCAGAGGTTACAAGATGTATGTAAAAAACAAAGGGTCTTATGTTGCTAATTTTCCATTGGGTCCCACTATTTTCAGTGGATTTTTTGATTGATAGGGACTTTGAGTTCCACCTACTCCTTCTGTGGTAGCTCATGGTTGCGACAATTCCCAGTCGCCTGTGCTTGTGTGCTGCACGTTGGCCACAGCAACCCCAGGCAGAGCTACAGGCTGGGGTCAGAGTGGCTGAAGAGCTGCCAAACAGAGAGGGACCTGCTGACTGACAGCTGCCTAAACATGAGCCAGCAGTGTGCCCAGGGGGCCAAGAAGGCCAATGGCATCATGGCCTGCATTAGGAACAGTGTGGCCAGCAGGAGCAGGGAAGTCATTGTGCCCCTGTGCTCTGCACTGGTCAGGCCACACCTTGAGTCCTGTGTCCAGTTCTGGGACCCTCAGTTTAGGAAGGACATTGAGACACTTGGAGGTGTCCAGAGAAGGGCAACAAGGCTGGGGAGAGGCCTTGAGCACAGCCCTGTGAGGAGAGGCTGAGGGAGCTGGGATTCTTGTTCTGTCATTGGTAGTCCACTGGTAGCTGCCACTGTCCATCAAGCTTTCACGCTGGCCAAATTGGAGAGTTGTAGGAAGAATGTGTCCTGCAGATGATCTGCCTCTGCTCCAGGTCTGCAATTACTTCTGAGCTGCCTTGTCTGGCTGCCACTGGTAATGGATACTGGTTAATGCAGGTGATGGCAGACTGGGGTAAAGCAGGAGCGATTTGCAAAGTGTTAATATGAACGATCTTTGCCCCCATGCCATAGAAACCTGTGGTGGTTCAGGCTGGGTGCCCCCTGATGCCACCACACAAGCCACATCTGCGATGTCCCAAGGGTCCAGCCCAGTGGGTGGACATGGGAAGCTACATATTTCATCCCATAATGCCCTTCTCCCTTATAAAACCATCAGCGGGGTCCTGCACTTCCTCTTTCTTTCCTCACCACTATCTGGTAGTTGGGGGGAGCTGTCTTGCAGCCTCTTGGGCCTGACTAGGCCCAAGGCCAGGGGGAAGGGCAATCTCAGTTCTGGCCAGCTAAGATTAGCCTAACAGTGGAGGGGGAGGTAGGGGTGGGGAAGAAGTTGCCCTGGGGGTTTTGGGTGTACCCTCAGGTGGGGATGGGATGCTTTTGGGTATGCTTTGGGGTCTCTTTTGTCATTGTGCTTGTGGTTCTCAGTAAAACATTCACTGCTTTTCCATTTAAAGTTTCCACCGCTTTTGCAATCCATTTGTCTGAGTCTCATTTTTTTGCCTGTGGTGGGAGGGAAGGGAAGGATTGGCCCTTCAACCCTGTGATGAAGAGGTTATTAATTTATTGATATGAAATATGAATTATGACAATATAATTTTGAGTCATTATAAAAATTATTAATAACCAATGAATCATTTATTTATATACATGTTCTAGTGCACGTTCATGAAATACATTCCATAAGTGGCTTAGTATTGTAATTAGAACTCAACTGGAATATTTACAGAATCACTTTCTATATTCATATAACAATGGGTGAAGTTCCAGCACTTGGCCACTAGATGGCGACTCGACAGGGCTCGGGCGGCTACTGACTATATACAGCGAATCACAGTATCACGGTATCACTAAGGTTGGAAGAGACCTCGAAGATCATCGAGTCCAACCTGTCACCACAGACCTCAGGACTAGACCATGGCACCAAGTGCCACATCCAGTCCCCTCTTGAACACCTCCAGGGACGGTGACTCCACCACCTCCCTGGGCAGCACATCCCAAGGGCGAATGACTCTCCCAGTGAAGAACTTTCTCCTCACCTCCAGCCTAAACCGCCCCTGACACAGCTTGAGACTGTGTCCTCTTGTTCTGGTGCTGGTTGCTAGAGAGAAGAGGCCAACCCCTTCCTGGCTACAACCTCCCTTCAGGTAGTTGTAGAGAGCAATGAGGTGTCCCCTGAGCCTCCTCTTCTCCAGGCTAAACAACCCCAGCTCCCTCAGCCTCTCCTCACAGGGCTGTGCTCAAGGCCTCTCCCCAGCCTTGTTGCCCTTCTCTGGACACCTTCAAGTGTCTCGATGTCCTTCCTAAACTGAGGGGCCCAGAACTGGACACAGGGCTCAAGGTGTGGCCTGACCAGTGCAGAGCACAGGGGCACAATGACCTCCCTGCTCCTGCTGGCCACACCGTTCCTAATGCAGGCCATGATGCCATTGGCCTTCTTGGCCACCTGGGCACACTGCTGGCTCATGTTCAGGCGGCTGTCAATCAGCACCCCCAGGTCCCTCTCTGTTTGGCAGCTCTATGTTTCTATGCGTCAGGGATTGCCAGACGCAGATGCTTTCAACTGAATGTTAGTGGATGGAAAGCATGTGGAAGATACTTTGTAGCTGTTGTGGAAGATACTTTGTAGCTGTTGTGGAAGATACTTTGTAGCTGTTGTGGAAGATACTTTGTAGCTGTTGTGGAAGATACTTTGTAGCTGTTGTTTGTAGCAAGGTTGGGTTCGGTCAGACTACTGTCGCTGGACTGGTTCCTAAGCTGCTCTGGACGGTGCTGCTGGGTGCCTCTCTCCACGGCAGTGGAGAGGAGATGGAACCTGGGCTTAGCTGTTAAGCAGGATCCTTTGCAGGACTCAGCAGGTTCCCTCCCGACGAAAGGGAGCAGTCCTAGTAGATCGGCCTGGCAGGGCCAGCAGGGCTGGTGGGGCTGGTCATGGGACGGGGTCAGCCCTCAGAGTCAGCTCGCACGGCAGGGCCGGGCAATGGCTCCCGATAGGTGGGCTCAGAGGCTTCCGATCTGACACACAGGGTCAGTCTGTTGCTTAAGGCTAAATCCTTTTCCCTGACAGTTGGGCAGATCTTACCCTTGGGGGTCCAATCCTCCGTAGGCATGGTGGGCTCTCCTGTTTGGTGTGACTGACTATACCGATGCTGGAGCTATTCAGGCTCAGCGAAGGTCCCTCCTCTGGAGATAATTCTCAGGGCTAAGGCTCAATGGGCCTTCCTGGATATGGGCTGCTTCTCGTCGTGCAGAGGCTTCCAGTTTGCTTGCATATAAGAGAGAGAGAAGACTTAATAGCAAGGTGCTCAATGGCAAAGGCTGTGGCATGAGCATTGTCCTCTCCAGCAAGGGGAGAGAGCAAAGTTAAAGAGGGGGCAACTTGTTTACCGACTGGGGCAATACTTATAGGTTCCTCGAGGCTGGGTTTGACCAGTGGGCACTCTTGTAAACAACTGGCTTCAGCCTATAGGAAGCATGAAGCTAGAGTTATGCCATACTTAGTATTCACACGAGCATCCCATGCACTGGGTGCATGCAGGGGGCCATGCCGGCCTGGCTAATGCCTTGGCTTTTGTCTCCCTCACAAAGGAGGGGAACTTGTCCACATGCTGGGACAAGATTCAATATCTGGGCATAATGTGCCTTCACCACAACCCACTACAAAACCAAAAGGCCACAGGGAACCCTCAGGGAGATACCATCTTTTGCCTGCCAGAACATCGAATCCTCAGATGTTCCCAGGGTAAGGGCTGAAGGCAACCTCTACCAAGGTGCTACGCTTGTCGCCTGGGAGCCATAGCCTTGCCTTAGCCAAATGGCAAATAGTGGGTGTGCCCATGACACCACTAGTTTCAATTCTCCTGTGGGATGGCTGTATTGCCAGTCTCTTTGCCTGCTGCACATTTAAAACACTGATTTGTGCACCAGTATCAACGAGCAATTTAATGGCAGTTCGGGTTGGTCCTGCTGGAATTAAAAGATTCCAAACTATCAGAGCATTGCAAGGCATACACCGTGCCATGAGAGAGGCCTGTGACAATCATCTCAGTACTTAGTGTTTTGGCACCTCCTTGGAGCTTTGGTGATGAGGAATGAATGGGTTATGCCCAACAGCAGGAGAATCTGCAGTGGAGGAACGGCTACTATTACTCTGGCTACCACTGCTGCCACTACGGCTTTGCTTCCATTTACCAGTCCTCTTCAAAGTCTTAAGGACAGTTGACTTAATGTGCCCCATGGTCAGGCTCTTTAATACATGCTCAGGTATCCCTAAGGAAAGAGCTTGCTGAAACCAGTCTCTGGTCGGTGAGGCTTGCTTCCGGCTGCAGTGGCGTCCTTGGGTTTTCCCGGGGTGGCGCCTGGACTGTCTTGGGCTGCTGTTTGGACTTGCCTGGGGAAGTGCCTGTGTTCGGCTCACTTCTCTATTTTTACTAGGAGGTGACGCTCTGTGGCTGGCTTTGTGGGCACCAGCATGGTATCCGTTCCCAGAGGGTGCACAAACTGGATAACCAGGACATTGAGACACTTGAAAGTGTCCAGAGAAGGGCAACAAGGCTGGGGAGAGGCCTTGAGCACAGCCCTGTGAGGAGAGGCTGAGGGAGCTGGGGTTGCTTAGCCTGGAGAGGAGGAGGCTCAGGGGCGACCTCATTGCTCTCTACAACTATCTGAAGGGTGGTTGTAGCCAGGAAGGGGTTGGCCTCTTCTCTCCAGCAACCAGCACCAGAACAAGAGGACACAGTCTCAAGCTGTGTCAGGGGAAGTTTAGGCTGGAGGTGAGGAGAAAGCTCTTCACCAAGAGAGTGATTCGCCATTGGAATGTGCTGCCCAGGGAGGTGGTGGAGTCGCTGTCCCTGGAGGTGTTCAAGAGAGGACTGGATGTGGCACTTGGTGCCATGGTCTAGTCGTGGGGTCTGTGGTGACAGGTTGGACTCGATGATCTTCGAGGTCTCTTCCAACCTTAGTGATACTGTGATACCAACAAGATCCCCATAATCTGCAAAGTCCCTTGCCAGTTCTTTCCAGGTTGGTATGTGCTCACAAGCATCATTGGAGCGTTTATTCCTCCTAACTTCCTGTTTAATCTGCTCCATTCGGTCAATTAAGTGTCCCTTAAAGGCATCGGGCACTCCCTGAATGAGAGGTTTAAGCCTCTTGGGGTTAATGGGTGCGTTTAAAGGGGATGTGTGGAGACCACGTTCATGCATGGCTTGGACCCATGACATTGAGAACATTGGGACATGGGACAAGTCCAGAGGGACCTGGAAAGGCTGGAGAGGTGGGCACAAGCCAACCTTATGAGCTTCTACAAGACCAAGTGCAGGCTCCTGCAGCTGGGTCGAGGCAATCCCAGGCACAAATCCAGGCTGCGCAGTGACTGGCTGGAGAGCAGCCCTGAGGAGAGAGACTTGGGGGTGCTGGGGGATGAGAAGATCAACAGGAGCTCTCAGTGTGCACTTGCAGCCTGGAAAGCCAATCAGATCCTGGGCTGCATCAGGAGAAGTGTGACCAGCAGGTCAAGGGAGGTGATTCTCCCCCTCTGCTCAGCTCTGGTGAGACCCCACCTGGAGTACTGCCTCCAGTTCTGGAGCCCCTATTACAAGAGGGATCTGGAGGTGCTGGAAGGTGTCCAGAGAAGGGCCACGAGGATGATCAGAGGGCTGGAGCACCTCTCCTGTGAGGACAGACTGAAGGAGTTGGGGCTGTTCAGTCTGGAGACGGCTCCCAGGTGACCTCATTGTGGCCTTCCAGTATCTGAAGGGGGCCTACAAGAAGGCTGGGGAGGGACTTCTCAGGGTCTCAGGTAGTGATAGGACTAGGGGGAATGGAATGAAGCTGGAGGTGGGGAGATTCAGGCTAGATGTGAGGAAGAAGTTCTTCCCCATGAGAATGGGTTGTCCAGGGAGGTGGTTGAGGCCCCATCCCTGGAAGTGTTTAAGCCCAGGCTGGATGAGGCTCTGGCCAGCCTGATCTAGTGTGGGGTGTCCCTGCCCATGGCAGGGGGGTTGGAACAAGATGATCCTTGTGGTCCCTTCCAACCCTGACTGATACTATGATACTATGACATCTTTCTAATTGCTGCAGACAGTTCAGCTCAGGTCTCTATCTGTATGACCGTGGGCTCGTCTCTCTCAGAGGCATCTATGCCCCCAGCCCAATAAGCAATTTGGGCAGTCAGGGAATAATTCCCGTCAGGACCTGGACTGAAGAATACATTCGGCCCCCAGTCTGTATCAGCCTCTTCAGCACTCGGGAGAACCAGATCACCTCCCATGGCTGAAACCCTATACAGAAAGTCAGTGATTGTTTCATTTGGCTCACGGGAGATTTTTCCTGCTATTCGCTTAGCCGAGTTGCAGAATAAGGGTGAATCCGGGTTCTAGTGGTCCTGCGGCCGCTACGGGTAGCCGTGACTTCGGCGGGGCCACGCTCGGCAGTGCCGATGCCAAGTCCAGGTCACATTTCTTTATGGAAAGATCCCTCTCTCGGCTGAGCCATGGGCAGACGGAGCTTACGTCCAGTGGCTGGGTTCGGGGCCATTCCATGCGGCATGCACGGGCTCGGCACTGAGTACACTGCACGTGGATTGGCTAAGTTGCAATCTGCCGCCCGTGGGACGTAAGGGCTTGTCCCCGGAGAGGGTGTGTATGCAGCCGGTGGAGCGGTTGTATTACCCGCTGCCCATGGGAGGTAAGGGCTTGGCACAGGGTACGCTGCAGACAGAGCGGCCCGTCTCGGAAACGCGGTGTAGTGGGTTGAGGCAGCCCCCTCCCCACCACAGGCAAAATAACGACTCTGACAAACGGATTGCAAAAGTGATGGAAAAGTTCAAATAGAAAAGGGTGAATGTGCACAAAAAAAGCAGAAACAGTGACAGAAAGAACCCCAAAACAGACCCGGTACACCCCATCCCCACCTGAGGGTGGGCCCAAGACCCCCAGGGCTCGTTCTTCCCCCCCCCCACTGCTAGGCTAGTCTCAGTTGGCCAAGCCTGAGACCGCCCATCCCCCTGGCCTTGGGCCTAGCCAGGCCCAAGGCCGGGAGACGTCTCCCCCAGTTACCGGGTGCTGGTGAGGGAAGAAAGAGAAAGAGGCGGACCCCACGCAAGATCTTATAGCGGTGCAGGAGGTGAGGTAGGAGATACACAGTTTTCCTGTGTCCACCCACTGGGCTGGACTTCTGGACACAGGAAGTGTGCCATGCAGCATAAGGGCACCCAGCCCAAACCACCACACGCGGGACCCAAGTGAGTGCTTGGCGGCTGGCTTTGTTTAAAGACGCACACCGCGGAACGACTCAGCTGAGCTTCGTCTTGAGCTAAAGATAAAGCCAATGTGCCTTCAACTATGAGCTGCTCAAAATGTTGTGCCCCCCCCCCCCCCCCCCCCCCAAGACACCATTTTAGGGTCTGTCCCTTTAAAGTCCTGTTCGTGGGATTGTGGCTCATAAAAAGATGGCGTCGGAGAGGGAGCTCCGGCGGTCTGGACCATGTTGGGGCTGCATGGATGAACTTTCACTTGAGCTTTTGGATGAGCTGGGACTAGAACCAGCGCTCGATTCTGCTGTTGCTGTGATAGCAGCACCAGACTTCCTGATTTGTAGTGCAAATAAATCAGACAGTTGCGTACACTTTGCCTCCGACCTTTTTAGCTCCTTTTCTAAATCCTCTCCTCGAAAATATGGATTTTTTCCTCATGAGTGCTAAATTCAGCTGTCCCTTGGATAACACAGGCTCCCAAAATCATGGCAGGGACGCTATCAGCGTTGGCTAATTTACTGGCAACCTTCTCCCTGTTTTCACAATCTGTTTCGCCCATTCCAAGTCTCAGAATCGAGCTGTTTGCAACTGCATAGGACAGGATGTATCTTAATACAGGTGAGAGGTAGGCCAGAATTTCAAGGCTCATTTTGACTCAGTCCAGAAGGGAGATCAAATGGAAAAAAGCAATTTGGTGCTAGGCTTTTCCCTCTAGGTTTTACCCCTACGATGCTTTGATTAGTTTCTGTTCGTCTCAGAATCGAGCTCTTTGCAACTGCATGGAACAGCATGTATCTCCACTTAGGAAAGGGGTAGCCCAGGATTTCAAGGCTCATTTTGACTCTGTCCAGAAGGGAGATGTGGTGAAGGCAGATTATGTCCAGATATTGAATCTTGTCCCAGCGTGTGGACATGTTCCCCCTCCTTCCTGAGGGAGACAAAAGCCATTAGCCAGGCCAGTACAGCCCACTGCATGCACCCAGTGCTTGCAGTGCTCGTGCTAACACCAAGTATAGGCATAATTCTAGCTTCATGCTTCCTATAGGCTGAAGCCAGTTGTCTACAAGAGTGCCCACTGGTCAAACCCATCCTTGAGGAACCTTTAAGTATTGCCCCAGTTGGTAAATAAGTTGCCCCCTCTTTCACTTTGTCTCTCTACTTGCTCGAGGGGACAACTCTCTTCTCTGCATTGCGAGAAGGAGCCCTGAGAATTATTGCCAGAGGGAGGACCTTCGCTGAGCCTGAGAAGCCCAGCGTCATCACAGCCAGTCACACCGACCGGGAGAGCCCACCGTGCCACCGGAGGACTGGGCCCCCTAGGGTAAGATCTGCCCAGTTGCCGAGGAGAAGAGACTTGACCGAGTCCATCAGTGCACATATATGCATAACCCCGCTATTGAGGGAGAGGAGCCCTGTAAACCTCAGGGAAGACCTAGAGCACTGTCCATGCACCAAACCCAGGTCCGCTCTGAGAGTCCCGCTCTTCCTTTAAGCTAAGTAAATGGGGAGCTGCCGCTCTACATAGCCACACTTCTTCCCCAGGGCCATTCATATGTGGCTCAGTTGGTAGCACATAAGACTCTTACTGCGAAGGTAAAGAGTTCAAGCCTGCAGTGGGCAGGAGTGTTCTCTCTGGGCAGCAATGTCCTCCCTTCTAGGGGTCTGTGGTGACAGGTTGGACTCGATGATCTTCGAGGTCTCTTCCAACCTTAGTGATACTGTGATACTGTGATAGCAGCCCCGAGTCCATTGCAGCCCTGCCTGCTGCCGTGCCCGATTGGAAACCTCCGACCCTGCAGCCCCACCTGCTGCCGCACCCGATTGGAAACCTCCGACCCTGCAGCCCCACCTGCTGCCGTGCCCGATCGGAAACCTCCGACCCTGCAGCCCCACCTGCTGCCGTGCCCGATCGGAAACCTCCGACCCTGCAGCCCTGCCTGCTGCCGCACCCGATTGGAAACCTCCGACCCTGCAGCCCCACCTGCTGCCGCACCCGATTGGAAACCTCCGACCCTGCAGCCCTGCCTGCTGCCGCACCCGATTGGAAACCTCCGACCCTGCAGCCCCACCTGCTGCCGCACCCGATTGGAAACCTCCGACCCTGCAGCCCCACCTGCTGCCGTGCCCGATCGGAAACCTCCGACCCTGCAGCCCCACCTGCTGCCGTGCCCGATCGGAAACCTCCGACCCTGCAGCCCCACCTGCTGCTGTGCCTTATTGTAAACCTCCGACCCTGCAGCCCTGCCTGCTGCCGCACCCGATTGGAAACCTCCGACCCTGCAGCCCCACCTGCTGCCGCACCCGATTGGAAACCTCCGACCCTGCAGCCCTGCCTGCTGCCGCACCCGATTGAAAACCTCCGACCCTGCAGCCCCACCTGCTGCCGCACCCGATTGGAAACCTCCGACCCTGCAGCCCCACCTGCTGCCGTGCCCGATCGGAAACCTCCGACCCTGCAGCCCCACCTGCTGCCGTGCCCGATCGGAAACCTCCGACCCTGCAGCCCCACCTGCTGCTGTGCCTTATTGTAAACCTCCGACCCTGCAGCCCTGCCTGCTGCCGTGCCCGGTCGGAAATCTCCAAGCCCGCCTATCGGGAACCATCGCCCTGCCCTGCCATGCGAGCCGACTCCGAGGGCCAGCCCCACAGGCTGACCTGACCAGGTCCCTGCATTGTCTGGAGGGAGGTGGGTGAGTCCTGCAAGGGACCTGCTTACCAGCTAAGCCCAGGTTCCCTTTCCTCTCTACTGCTGCGGAGAGAGGAGACAGCCACTCAGCGCCGCCGTCCAGACCTGCCTAGGAGCCAGTCCAGCGACAGCAGTCTGCCGGAACTCAACCTTGCTACAAACCACAGCTACAGAGTATCTTCCACGTGCTTTCCATTCACTCTCAGTTCAAAGTATCTGTGCCTAGCAGAGTAATCTGTGACACATAGCAACATTGCTGTATATAGGTAAAAAGCCGCCCGTGCTCTGTCGAGGCGCCATCTAATGGCCAACCAGCGGAACCGCACCCTTTGTTATATAAATATAGAAATAATTCTGTAGGTAGTTCAATTGAGTTCTAATTGCAATACTAAGCCACTCATGGAATGTATTTCATGAATGTGCACTAGAACATTTATATAAATTAGTGATTAATCAGTTATCAATACATTTGATAATTACTAAAAATACTATTTTCATAATTCATATTTCATGGTCATAAATTTAATAACCTCTTTATCACAGGAGGTCAAATGGAATAAGAAATTTCATACTAGGCTTTTCCCTTTAGGTTTTACCCCAACAATGTTTTGATTAGTTTCTATTAGTCTCAGAATTGATCTGTGTGCAACTGCATAGAACAGCATGTATCTCCCCTCAGAGAAGAGGTAGCCCTGAATTTCAAGGCTCATTTTGACTCAGTCAAAATGATCTCAGCAGGGAGATCAAATGGAAAAAGCACTTTGGGGGAAGGCTTTTCCCTTTAGGTTTTACCCCAACAATGCTTTGATTAGTTTCCAATCATCACAGAACCGAGCTGTTTGCAACTGCATAGAACAGCATGTATCTCCCCTCAGAAAAGTGGTAGCCCAGAATTTCAAGGCTCATTTTGACTCAGTCCAGAAGGGAGATTGTGATAAAGAGGTTATTACATTTATGAGTACGAAATATGAATTATGAAAATGTTATTTTTATTATAAAAATTATTAATAACCAATGAATCACTAACTTTTATACATGTTCTAGTGCATGTTCGTCAAATACATTCCATAAGTGGCTTAGTGTTATGATCAGAACTCAATTGAACTATCTGCAGAATTATTTCTGTATTTATATAACGACGGGTGCAGTTCCGCGGCTTGGCCACTAGATGGCGACTCAACGGGACGCGGGCGGCTTCTCGCTATATACAGCGCTATTACAATGTTTCTGTGCATCAGAGATCACTCTGCTGGACGCGGGTACTTTGAACTGAGTTAGTGAGTGGAAAGCACGTGGGAGATACTCTCTAGCTGTTGTTTGTAGCAAGGTGGAGTTCCGGTAGACGCTGGACTGGTTCCTAGTCGATCTGGACGGCGGCGCTGGGTGGCTGTCTCCTCCCTCCGCAGCAGTGAGAGGGAATGGAACCTGGGCTTGTCTAGGAAGCAGGTTCCCCTCACAGGACTCGGCTGGCTCCCTCCAGACAATAGAATCACAGAATCAATAAGGTTGGAAAAGACCCCAGAAGTCATCAAGTCCAACCTGTCACCCAACACCTCAGGACTGGCTAAACCATGGCTTCAAGTGCCACATCCAATCCCTTATTGAACACCTCAAGATACTGCATCCCTGGGGGGTGTACCAGAGGGGTCAGGCTGAAGGAAAAGCCAGAGGGAAATGTGGATTGGAAGGATGCTGTCTCCAGAAATGAGCTAAACAGGCAGTGCTTTCTTCCCAGCTTTGCAGCTCTGCATACTGCAGCCCTCCAAGCTCTGCCCCGAGGTGAGTACAGACCCCTGGGCACACCTGAGCTGGTGCCCAGGGCTGTGACCAAGGGGCTTCCCCAGGCTGCAGAGCTGTGCCCGCTCCAAGCTGAGGATGGGGGTGATGCAGACACAGCTCTCAGCCAGCACCAACCCCTTTGGCATCCCACAGAGCTCCAAGGGCACACCAGTGTCCACCCTGCTGCGAGACCCCTACATCCTGATAGCTGCAGGTAAGGCAGGACGCTGGCACGCACCACGCTCCCCTTCGGGCACTCCCCTCTCCTGATTGAAGAGATTCCCTCACTGCCTGCTTTGAAACAGCAAAAAGCAAAGTGGCTAAACCAGAGCCTTTCTGCCTTTTCTCCCCCTCAGGAGCCCTCTGCTTCTCCAACATGGGGGTGGCCATGCTGGAGCCCACCTTGCCCGTCTGGATGATGCAAACGATGGGCCCGTTGGGTGGGGCCTCGGAGTCGGCTCGCATGGCAAGGTGGGGCGACGGTTCCCGGTCGGGCTCAGCAACAGGCGTGGCTGTGATGGGCTCTGGGGCTGGCGTGAACAGCCTCGGGAAGGTGTGAGGCTATGTGAGCAGCGACTTCCCCTTTACTTGGCTTAAAGGGACAGCAGGACTCTCAGAGCAGTCCCGGATTGCATGGACAGAGCTCTAGGTCTCCCCTGCGGTTTACAGGGCTCAGAGCAGCGCAGGTGGCAGCTCCTCTCCTGCAACAGCGAGGGCTAGGCAGATGTGTGGGCTTGGTCTCAGTCAAGTCCATTCTCCCCGGCACCTGGGCAGATCTGACGCTCGGGGGCTGGTCCAGTCCTCCGGTGGCACGGTGGGCTCTGCCGGCCGGTGTGACTGGCTGTGGCGACGCTGGCTTCTCGGGCTCAGCGACGGTCCTCCCTCTGGAGATAATTCTCAGGACTGCTTCTCGCGACGCAGAGGCTTTCAGTATGTGTGCAGGTCTGAGAGAAGCCAACAAGGATGAGCTCAATGGCAGAGGCTAAGGTGTTGTCCTCTCCAGCAAGGGGAGAGAGACAAAGTGAAAGAGGGGGCAACTTGTTTACCATCTGGGGTGATACTTACAGACTCCTCGAGGCTGGGTTTGACCAATGGGCACTCTCACAGACAACTGGCTTCAGCCTATAGCAAGCGTGAAGCTGGAATTATGCCACACTTGGTATTTGCACGAGCGCTGCATGCGCTGGCTGCGTGCTGGCCCGGCTGATGCCTTGGCTTTTGCCTTCCTCCTGAAGGAGGGGGACCTTGTCCACATGCTGGGACAAGATTCAATATCTGGACATAATCTGCCTTCACCACAGAGATCAGTTGGGAAAAGCACTTTGGTGCTAGGCTTTCCCCTTTAGGCGTTACCCCAACAATGCTTTGATTACTTTCCAATCGTCTCAGAACTGAGCACTTTGGAACTGAATAGAACAGTATGTAACTTAATACAGGAAAGAGGTGGGCCAGAATTTCAAGGCTCATTTTGACTCTCTCCAGAAGGGAGATCAAATGGTTAAATAAGCAGTTTGGTGCTAGGCTTTTCCATTTAGCTTTTACCCCAACAGTGTTTTGATTAGTTTCTATTTGTCTCAGAACTGAACAGTTTGCAACTGCCTAGAGCAGAATGTATCTCCCCTCAGAACAGAGGTAGCCCAGAATTTCAAGGCTCCTTTTGTTTCTGTCCAGAAGGGAGATCAAATGGATCAAGCAATTTGGTGCTAGGCTTTCCCTTTAGGTTTTACCTGAGAAATGTTTGGATTAGATTCTGTTCTTCTCAGAATGGAGCTCTTTCCAACTGCATGGCACAGCATGTATCTTAATAAAGGAAAGGGGTAGCCCAGAATTTCAAGGCTCCTTTTGACCAGATCCTCTGGGAGGATCAAATGCTGAGAACCCTGGGGCTGAGAGCCTGGAGAAGAGCAGCCTGAGATGGGATCTGGGCAATGCTCAGCAAGATCTAGAGGAGCTGTGGGGGGCAAGAGGCTGGGGCCAGACTCTGCTCAGTGGTGCCCAGGGACAGGGCAAGGGGCACTGGGCACAAACTGGCACCCAGGAGGTTCTATTTGACCATGAGGAGAAAGTAGTTTGGTGTGAGAGTGCTGGAGGCCTGGAGCATGCTGCCCAGAGAGGTCGTGGAGTCTCCTCATGTGGAGAGCTTCCAACCCCCCTGGGCTTTGTGCTCCTGGGCAAGCTGCTGTGGGTTCCCCTGCTTTGGGAGGATGATCTCCAGAGGTCCTTTCCAACCCCATACATGCTGGGATTGTGCTTCTGGGCATGGTTATCCTCAATGGAGGTGCAAACCCAGGAGGCATGTGTGGAGATGGAGTCAGCAGAGCTGCTGCTGGCTTCTTTGGCTGTGCACAGCCAGAGTGAGGATGAGGAAAGGGTTAATTTTAAAAATCATAGATCCACAGACTGGTTTGGGTTGGAAGGGACCTTAAAAATCATCTCAACCCCCTGCCATGGGTAGGGACACCTTCCACTAGCCCAAATTGCTCAAGGCTCCATCCAGCCTGGCCCTGAACACCTCCAGGCTTGGCTTAAATCAACGTGAAACTGGTTTAAAATCCTCTGGAGATAAAGCAGAGAAGAATGGCTGCTTCTTGTTGCCACTCTGATTGAGTGAAACCACTTTCTCTCCATGTTTATGCAACCCCTGCATCCATAACCCGCAGGATTAGTGCCTGGTTTAGAAGTGATTCCAGGTGATTTAAGGGATTTGGATATGCAGCAGCGTAGCCAGACTGGTCCCTCACACCAGGGCAAAGCAAATAACCACAGGGTGGATGGAGAAGACCTTTCAGACCCTCCCCACAACCCATTTCAAAGGCACCAACTCCTGCTCCTCCCCAAAAGGCAACACCAGAGGCTGCAATGCAGACACATCCCCCCTCCCCAGACTGTCCCCATGGGAGCTTTTAACCCAGTTTCAACATCCTGTGTTTGAGCTGGGATGAAACCTCCTCGTGGGAGCTCTCCTCCCAGCTCTGGTGGATGCTCCCTCATCCATGGGGCTGCTTTTCTGGCTTCTTGAAGTGGATACACCACATGTATTTTGTCATAGAATCAATAAGGCTGGAAAAGACCTCAGAAATCATCAAGTCCAACCTATCACCCAACACCTCCTGACAACGAAACCATGGCTCCAAGTGCCACATCCAGTCCCCTCTTGAACACCTCCAGGGATGGGGACTCCACCACCTCCCTGGGCAGCACATTCCAGTGGCCAATTCCTCTTTCTGGGAAGAATTTTCTCCTCACCTCCAGCCTAAACTTCCCTGACACAGCTTGAGACTGTGTCCTCTTGTTCTGGTGCTGGGTGCCTGGCAGAAGAGCCCAACCCCCACCTGGCTACAACCTCCCTTCAGATAGTTGTAGAGAGCAATGAGGTCTCCCCTGAGCCTCCTCTTCTCCAGGCTAAGCAACCCCAGCTCCCTCAGCCTCTCCTCACAGGGCTGTGCTCCAGACCCCTCCCCAGCCTCCTTGCCCCTCTCTGGACACGTTCAAGTGTCTCAATGTCCTTCTCAAATTGAGGGGCCCAGGGCTGGACTGGTCCTGCAGGATCAGCTGGAGTTAAGCCAATGGCCAAAGTGTGCCACGAGAGCCTCCAGCCCAGCCTCACTTCCCAGTGGACCATGACAGCAGCACGTCAGAGAACCACAGAATTGTTTGGGTTGGAAAAGGCTTCCAAGCTCTTCCAGCCCAGCCAGCAACCCAGCACCACCGTGGCCACCAAACCCCGGCCCCAAGGGCCATGGCCACAGGTTTCCTGAAGACCTCCAGGGATGGGGACTCCACCACCTCCCTGGGTAGCCTCTGCCAAGCCCTGACCACTCGTGCAGCAAAGAAATTGTTCCTCATCTCCAACCTAAACCTCTCCTGGTGCCATCTGGGACCATTTCCTTTCATTCTCTTACTTGATACTAGGGAGAAGAAACTGCTGTCCCGTGTATAGACAAAGAGGCAGGAGGAGAAGAAGGGGAGACAATTTCCTGTCTGGTTTTTGGAGGAATATTCCCCAGTGCCTGGTTCACACATGCCCAGGAGGCTAAGGAACCCCTGAGGAGGGTGAAGGTGGCTCACACATGCTCAGGAGGCTAAGGAACCCCTGAGGAGGGTGAAGGTGGCTCACACATGCCCAGGAGGCTAAGGAACCCCTGAGGAGGGTGAAGATGGCTCACACATGCCCAGGAGGGTAAGGAACCCCTGAGGAGGGTGAAGGTGGTGTCAGCCCATCCACACTCACCCCCTTGGCTGCAAACCTCATCTTTTGTTGTGGTAATTGCCAACACTTCCACCACTGTGGAAATCAAATTACTCTGGCCCAAGCCCAGGCCAGGCAGGGGGGAGGAAGGGTATTGGAGGGGCAAGGAGCTGTGTGGCAGCTTTTGATCACAGGGGTGCAGAGGAGAAAGGGATGGGAAATAGGAGAGCAGTTGGGGATGTAGGTGTCTGGGGGTTTGCAGCCTGCAGAGCTGGGCTTTGCTGGTTGGCAGGAGCAAGGGCACTGGAAGGGCATCACCCTTTTGTGTTGCTCACTTTTGCCCCAGCTCTCTCAGCCCCATTTCATCCCAGAGGGATGTTGTCACCTCAGCCTACTCTTAACCTCAGGCTCATTCTCCTTCCTCCCCGAAGCTGAGCACATTTGGGGTCTGGAGTGCAGACTGGGAGGGGTTTGAGGTCCAGGACACAAGCTGGCAGAGGAGGGAAGAGCATCAGGGGGTGGTGGAGTCCCCATCCCTGGAGGTGTTCAAGAAATGTGTGGACATTTGGGTTTGGTGGCCGTGGTGGGGTTGGGTTGCTGGTTGGGCTGGATGCTCTTGGAGGCCTTTTCCAAGCCAACCAAAGCTGTGATCCTATGACCTGCCATCATCCTGCTTCTTTCTGCTGAGTCACAAAACCACCCAGCCCTCCATGGCCTGCCATGGCACAGCCACACACCCCCTGAAAGCTCCCACCAGCCCCCATCCCGCAGCAGCTGTGGAGATCTGCACACCTCTAGAGCTGGCTGCATGGCAGGCATGGGAGGATTCCATCAATATTTAAGCCAAATGCTTTCAGCATGACACGTGTAGAGTGTGAGCTACACGCTGGCAGCACCCGGCTGAGCTGTGTGGAGATCCCTGCCTGGGGACCGCAGCCCCAGGTGCCCTCTGCCTCTGGCTGGCTCGGAGAAGGAAGCTTTGCCCTGGTCCCTGGAGGGGAATCCTGGGTTTCAGCAGCCCCTTGGAAAAGCAGGAGCGTGCCTGCCGCTGGGGAAGTCAGCTGGCTGCTGACAGCAGTTGCTCAACAATCCCTGTGGGAGAGTCAGCTCCGGTGAGAGGGAGGTGAAAATCCCCCACCAGCGCCTCACGTGCGGCCGCTCGGCAGCGCCAGCCCCCGCCACGGGCACCCTGCCCCTCCTTGTCCCCAAAGCCCTCCCTCAGGACAGCCTGAGGACCAGGCTGGCTTGATCCACCTGCCCCCCTGCACAGCAGGATCCCACACATCCAACAGGAGGAGCAGGAGTCTGCCATGGCATCATGGAATCATTTCAGTTGGAAAAGACCTCTGAGGTCATCCAGTCCAAGGTTAGGAAAGATGTTGAGTTGCTGGAAGGTGTCAGAGAAGGGCAACAAGGCTGGGGAGGGGTCTGGAGCACAGCCCTGTGAGGAGAGGCTGAGGGAGCTGGGGTTGTTTAGCCTGGAGAAGAGGAGGCTCAGGGGAGACCTTCTTGCTCTCTTCTGCCAGGCACCCAGCACCAGAACAAGAGGACACAGTCTCAAGCTGTGCCAGGGGAGGTTTAGGCTTGAGGTGAGGAGAAAGTTCTTCCCAGAAAGAGGAATTGGCCACTGGAATGTGCTGCCCAGGGAGGTGGTGGAGTCACCATCACTGGGGGTGTTTAGGAAGAGCCTGGATGAGGCACTTGGTGCCATGGTTTAGTTGATTAGAAGGTGTTGGGTGGTAGGTTGGAATTGATCTCAAAGGTCTTTCCCAACCTGGTTAATTCAATTCAATTCAATTCTATTCTATTCTATTCTATTCTATTCTATTCTATTCTATTCTATTCTATTCTATTCTATTCTATTCTATTCTATTCTATTCTATTCTATTCTATTCTATTCCATTCCATTCCATTCCATTCCATTCCATTCCACCCAACCCCACCATGGCCACCAAACCCTGGCCCCAAGTGCCATGGCTATGGGTTTCTTGGACCCCTCCAGGGATGGGGACTCCACCCCCTCCTTGGGCATCCTGTGCCAATGTCCCAGTGCCAAGCACAGTCACATCATGTGATGCCATCACCCATGGGTGCTGCTCTCCCTCCAGGTCCCTGGGAGCAGCCCCTTGTGCTGCCCCTTTGCTCCCCTAAGAATTCCTGGCTTGGAGACAAGATCTCCACCTCTGGGGCCCCATGGCACAGTTGGTGGAGTCCCCATCCCTGGAGGTGTTCAGGAAACCTGTGGCCATGGCCCTTGGGACCAGGGTTTGGTGGCCATGGTGGTGCTGAGTTGATGTTGGACTGGATGATCTCAGAGGACTTTTCCAACCCAAACAAGTCTCTGATTCCATGCCCCACAGCACAGGAAGCCAGGAGGGAGCCCAGCCCTTGAGTGTCTGTGTGGGGATCCAGCTGCCTTCAAAGCAGCTTTTCCTGCCGGCCCTGCCGAGAGGAGCATCTTGGCTTGATCAGAGGGAGACTGCTCTGGAAGGGAGCAGAAGAGCCCCCAAAAGCTTTGCTCTGAGGGATGATGTAATCACATTTCCCTCCTCAAAGACCCAGGATGAATTATTTAGACCTGTAGTGCAGCAGCTCTGCTGAATTATTTAGGAGGATTTGGATTTGTAGGCCAATGAAGCAGAAGCAAACTGAGCTGAGCAGCACATTGAATAGTCCCAAGAGAAAGCCAGGCCCTTTTTTTTGCCCCCTAGTTCTCCCCATTTAAGCAGGAGAGAAACAGTCTGGACAATATTTGGGGTGAGTCCTGGGTGGGAGGGAGGCAGAGTAAGGCAAACTGCTTCTTGCGACAGAATATTGGTCTCTCTCTTTTTGCTGCCCAGCTGGTTACTGGTGTGTGTGTGTGCAGGGCTGGGAGATAAGCATTGCATAATCCAGTGAGTAATGCAAGGAGGAGGAGGAGGGGAGGGGGAGGAGGAGGAGGGGAAGAGCAGAAAAAGGCTACAAGAGGGAAAACCTCTGCTCCTCTCTGTGTGATTGGAAATCCTGCTCCAGGCTGGGATGGCACAGGGGCTTTGGGAGACTTCAGCTTTGCAGCTGGCTTTGGGAGACCAGCTCCTGAGGGGATCCCAGTTTTGCCCACCCCCAGCTCCTGCATGACCCCAGGTTTTTCTGATGCTCACCCCCAGGTTTCATGCCCACACCCCAGCTCCTGCAGGTGACCCCAGGTTTAATGCTCACCCCCAGCTCCTGCAGGTGACCCCAGGTTTAATGCTCACCCCCAGCTCCTGCAGGTGACCCCAGGTTTAATGCCCACCCCAGCTCAGGTGACCCCAGCTCCTGCAGGTGACCCCAGGTTTAATGCCCACCCCCAGCTCCTGCAGGTGACCCCAGGTTTAATGCCCACCCCCAGCTCCTGACCCCAGGTTTAATGCTCACCCCCAGCTCCTGCAGGTGACCCCAGGTTTAATGCCCACCCCAGCTCCTGCAGGTGACCCCAGGTTTCAGGTGCCCACCCCCAGCTCCTGCAGGTGACCCCAGGTTTAATGCTCACCCCCAGCTCCTGCAGGTGACCCCAGGTTTGCCCACCCCCAGCTCCCTGACCCCAGGTTTAATGGTGACCCCAGGTTTAATGCTCACCCCCAGCTCCTGCAGGTGACCCCAGGTTTAATGCCCACCCCCAGCTCCTGCAGGTGACCCCAGGTTTCGTGCCCACCCCCAGCTCCTGCAGGTGACCCCAGGTTTAATGCTCACCCCCAGCTCCTGCAGGTGACCCCAGGTTTAATGCCCACCTCCAGCTCCTGCAGGTGACCCCAGGTTTAATGCTCACCCCCAGCTCCTGCAGGTGACCCCAGGTTTAATGCCCACCCCCAGCTCCTGCAGGTGACCCCAGGTTTAATGTCACCCCCAGCTTCATGACCCCCCACCCCCAGCTCCTGCAGGTGACCCCAGGTTTAATGCTCACCCCCAGCTCCTGCAGGTGACCCCAGGTTTAATGCTCACCCCAGCTCCTGCAGGTGACCCCCAGCCCCAGGTTTAATGCTCACCCCCAGCTCCTGCAGGTGACCCCAGGTTTAATGCCCACCCCCAGCTCCTGCAGGTGACCCCAGGTCACCCCCAGCTCCGTGCCCACCCCCAGCTCCTGCAGGTGACCCCAGGTTTAATGCTCACCCCCAGCTCCTGCAGGTGACCCCAGGTTTAATGCCCACCCCCCCAGCTCCTGCAGGTGACCCCAGGTTTCGTGCCCACCCCCAGCTCCTCCTGCAGGTGACCCCAGGTGACCCCAGGTTTCGTGCCCACCCCCAGCTCCTGCAGGTGACCCCAGGTTTCGTGCCCACCCCCAGCTCCTGCAGGTGACCCCAGGTTTAATGCTCACCCCCCCCAGCTCCTGCAGGTGACCCCAGGTTTAATGCCCACCCCCAGCTCCTGCAGGTGACCCCAGGTTTCAGCTCCTGCCCACCCCCAGCTCCTGCAGGTGACCCCAGGTTTAATGCTCACCCCCAGCTCCTGCAGGTGACCCCAGGTTTAATGCCCACCTCCAGCTCCTGCAGGTGACCCCAGGTTTAATGCTCACCCCCAGCTCCTGCAGGTGACCCCAGGTTTCATGCCCACCCCCAGCTCCTGCAGGTGACCCCAGGTTTTGTGCCCACCTCCAGCTCCTAGAGGGGACTCCAGATTTCATGCCCACCTCCATCCCTTGGGGGTTGCCCACCCACTCTCCCCACCTCCAGCCACCAAGATGCCATCCCTCAGCTCCCTCCATGATGCACACAGCAGGGTTTGGGGAGCAGGATGCCCTAGAGGATAACAGATCTGAGGCTCTGTGTGTTTGCCTTTTGTCTTGGATGCCTCCAGGAGCCAGATTTCCCAGCTTCTCTTTCTGAGCCTGAGGACTGGAAACTGTTTGCTATCAGAGCTCCTGCAACGAAATGACTCCAGGGTGATGCTTGAGAAGAATTCCTGGTGGCATGAGATCTGGACTAGACAAGCAAAGACTTTGTGGGGTGGCCAGGGAAGTCCAGCTACCAGAGACCCAGATTAGCATCACAGATCAATCCTGAGATCCATGCAGGGCCTCAGCAGTGTTTTGCAACTCTACTGGGCAGAGGAAGCTGCTTTGTTTAAGTGGGAAAGCAAACTTGGCTCTCAGGCTCTGGGGACCTGGTCTGGGCTTGTCTCTGCTTTAACACCAAGCAGAGGAAGAGGCTGAAGAGCTACCAAGGAGCTGAGACGTGCTCTGGTCATTAATTTTAATGGGAAAGGAGAGGAGAGGAAGAATCCCAGAAGTGGAAGAGGAAATTTCAGCCTGGCTTTGCAAGCTGGGGTGTGATGTGTTTTTCTCATGACCTTTTGGGACTGGTTTGGGTTTTCTCTCTCTCTCTCTCTCTCTCTTTTTTTACTGCGCTAAACTGGCTGGGATTGAAATCAGAGCTGCTGGCTGCTTCTCAGGGCTCCAGGAAAGGGAGCTGGGAGCAAAGTGGGCTTGAAGTCAGCAAGGGAAAGTCTGCTGCTAGGCTGGGAAAGCCACAGGGAGGTCACTTTTCATTCCAGCTTTTGCCTGGCTTGATTTTACCTAAAATTACAGAGTGTGGCAGGAGGAGGAGAGCTGGGAGTGCCACGTTGCTTCCCTTCCACCCCACCAGGCAGGCTGTGGGCTGAGGGGACTCTCCCTTCCACCTCAACCCAAGCAAGAAGGAGGCTGAGCCCAGGCTGGAAATGGCTTTGTGCAGGACAATGAGGCCAACCTCACCGTCAGGGATATCAGCTGGTGGCTTGGCCACGGCAGGGCTGAGCTGATTAATATGCATCAGCCCCTGCACAACAGCCTTGCAAAGCTTAGAGCAGAGCCCACATGACACACAAGTAGCCACCACAAGCCAAGATCCTCTGTGGCTGCAGACATAAGCTCCTCTCTGGCTGCCCTGCAGATCTCTGCTTCAGCATTTCCCCCTCTCTGGCTGCCTTGCAGATCTCTCCTGTGGCATTTCCCCCTCTCTGGCTGCCTTGCAGATCTCTGCTTCAGCATTTCCCCCTCTCTGGCTGCCTTGCAGATCTCTCCTGTGGCCTTTCCCCCTCTCTGGCTGCCTTGCAGATCTCTCCTGTGGCATTTCCCCCTCTCTGGCTGCCTTGCAGATCTCTGCTTCAGCATTTCCCCCTCTCTGGCTGCCTTGCAGATCTCTCCTGTGGCATTTCCCTCTCTCTGGCTGCCCTGCAGATCTCTGCTTCAGCATTTCCCCCTCTCTGGCTGCCTTGCAGATCTCTCCTGTGGCATTTCCCCCTCTCTGGCTGCCTTGCACATCTCTCCTGTGGCATTTCCCCCTCTCTGGCTGCCTTGCACATCTCTCCTGTAGCATTTCCACACTGACAGGGTGGCAAAGCAAGGCTCTGCTCTGCCCTGCAAGCCAGCCCCTGTGAGCACAGGCAGGTCCCTGCAGCCCCCTGCAATGACACCGAGCAGATCCACAGACTGATTGTCATTTGTAATCCACCTGCCCAGCAGAAACCAGCAAACACCAAATGCTTGCTCCTGTCTGCTGCATTTCCTCCAGCCCTGCCTTCAGCCCAACCAGTCATACCTTGAATATTGTGTTTGGTTTTGGACCCCACGCTCCAAGAAGGAAGCTGAGGTGCTGGACTGGGCCAAGAGAAGGGCAACAAAGCTGGGGAAGGGTCTGGTGAGGAGCAGGTGAGGGAACTGGGGTTGTTCAACCTGGAGAAGAGGAGGCTGAAGGGAGGCCTTCTGAGTCTCTACAACTCCAGGTGGAGTTGGTGTCTTCTGCCCAAGGACCAAGCAAGAGGGTAAGAGAAAACAGCCTCAGGTTGCAACAGGGGAGGTGAGGTGCACCAGGCTGGAGCTGAGGAACAATTTCTTTGCTGCAAGAGGGGTCAGGGGTTGGAACAGGCTGCTCAGGGGGTGGTGGAGTCCCCATCCCTGGAGGTGGTCATAGCTCTGTAGGGGGGAAAAACGTCATTGAAGACACCCACCTCTTGCTTTGATCACTGATCTTATTATCTTCAAACACCCTCACAGAGCAGTAAATTGGTAGGAGCTGAACTGCACCAAATTTCAGTGGGTTTGTAAATAATTTGTTAGGAAAAAATGAAAGGGGGAGGAGAGGGGAGGGGTAAAGAGGAGGGAAGGGGAAAAAAATCCCTTCTCTGTTCATTCTGCTTTTCCTTTGTCCCAAAATCCAAGGGGAGAAAGGACTCCTGTTCCATCCAGCCATGCAAATCCACTTAGGGCTGCAGCCAGGATGAGTAAGGAAGCCTGGGAGGAAGTGGAAGGGATCAGTGAGACTCACTGCCTGTGCCCCAAACCTGGCAATGCCAGCAGCCAGCCAGAGGTGCCAGACTGCAGCCAGGTAGGCAGGCAGCTCACCCCCACTCTGGCCCAGTGCACCCCACAGGAACAAGCTGCTGGGGTTTCATTGCCTGCCTGCAGCAAATTGGATCAGTTAGCTTTTCTTTTTGTTTCTCCAGTTGGGTTTGGTTGGAGAAGTTTCTAAATTCCTTGGTAGTGAAGGTGGGAGGCAGGGGGAGTGTGGGCAGTGAGGTCTGGGAGGCAGGGGCTGTTGGCAGTGAGGCTGGGGTGGGGTCTGGAGCACGGCCCTGTGAGGAGAGGCTGAGGGAGCTGGGGTTGCTTGGCCTGGAGAAGAGGAGGCTCAGGGGAGACCTTCTTGCTCTCTACAGCTCCCTGAAGGGAGGCTGTAGCCAGCTGGGGTTGGTCTCTTCTGCCAGGCACCCAGCACCAGAACAAGAGGACACAGTCTCAAGCTGTGCAGGGGGAAGTTTAGGCTGGAGGTGAGGAGAAAGTTCTTCCCAGAAAGAGGAATTGGCCCCTGGAATGTGCTGCCCAGGGAGGTGGTGGAGTCTCCATCACTGGAAGTGTTTAAAAGAGCCTGGATGAGGCACTTGGTGCCATGGATTAGTTGATTAGGTGGTGCTGGGTGATAGGTAGGACTCGATGATCTCCAAGGTCTTTTCCAGCCTGGTTAATTCTGTATTCTGTCTTTCACCAGGGCTTGGCTCACAGGGAAGTGGTGGAGTCACCACCCCTGGTGGTGTTCAAGAAAGGCGCTTTGGGACACGGCTCAGTGGGCATGGTGGGGTCAGCTCAGTGGTTGGACTTAGAATCACAGAATTGTCAGGGCTGGAAGGGACCTCAAGGCTCAGCCAGTTCCAAGCCCCCTGCCATGGGCAGGGACACCTCACACCAGAGCAGGTTGCTCACAGCCACATCCAGCCTGGCCTTCAAAACCTCCAGGCATGAGGCTTCCACCATCTCCCTGGGCAACCCGTGCCAACCTCAAGGGGAAGAACTTCTTGATCCTAAAGGTCTTCTCCAAAGAGTTCTGATTCCATGAAATCCAAGCCTCACGCTGCACTGGCTGGGCACAGCCCTGGGACACAGGCAGGCATCTGGCCAAGCACCCCCACACCCTCACCCCGCACTGCTCCCGAGCCCACATCTCCAGGCAGGCCCTTTACTATTATTCTCCAGGGCTCCTCGGCCCTGGGAAAGCTTCCAGGTGAGTCGGGAGGTGAGGCAAGAGCAGGCAGTCAGACTCGTTTGCGGGGGCGAGGGGAGGGCAGGGCAGACAGGGCTTGTGCTAACACGAAGGGCTCGGATGGGCTGGGGAGGAGGAGCTGCAGCCCAGGAGCAGCTGCTCCAGCATGAGCCCAGCGGGGTGGCAGCAGAGGCTGGGGGACAGCGGTCACCCCGCAGCCGGTCAGGGACTACCAAGGGACATGTTGGGGCTGCCACGGCCCTGCCATCCTGTCCCCCTGGCGTGAGGGTCGCAATCCTGAGCTGCCGGCTGCAAAAGCTGCCCAAGGCAGGGCGATTCCTGAAAAGCTGCAGAGCCAACCCCTGCCCCATCTGGTCCAAATAACTCCCTGGCTTCGCTGCCTTGTTTTGTTATGACTTACTATAGAAACACGCAGCTCTGCTCGGCCAAAAATGAATCATCAGCTTTTTGGTGCCTTTCCCCTTCAGTCACAGCTTGCTAAACCTTTCCTCTGAGCTCAGACAAATTCACCTTCCTTTTCTCCTGCTCCTTCTCCTCGTTCTCCTCCTCCTCCTCCCTCCTTCTCCTTCTCCTTCTCCTTCTCCTTCTCCTTCTCCTTCTCCTTCTCCTTCTCCTTCTCCTTCTCCTTCTCCTTCTCCTTCTCCTTCTCCTTCTCCTTCTCCTTCTCCTTCTCCTTCTCCTTCTCCTTCTCCTTCTCCTTCTCCTTCTCCTTCTCCTTCTCCTTCTCCTTCTCCTTCTCCTTCTCCTCCTTCTCCTTCTCCTTCTCCTTCTCCTTCTCCTTCTCCTTCTCCTTCTCCTTCTCCTTCTCCTTCTCCTTCTCCTTCTCCTTCTCCTTCTCCTTCTCCTTCTCCCTTCTCTCCTTCTCCTTCTCCTTCTCCTTCTCCTTCTCCTTCTCCTTCTCCTTCTCCTTCTCCTTCTCCTTCTCCTTCTCCTTCTCCTTCTCCTTCTCCTTCTCCTTCTCCTTCTCCTTCTCCTTCTCCTTCTCCTTCTCCTTCTCCTTCTCCTTCTCCTTCTCCTTCTCCTTCTCCTCCTCTCCTTCTCCTTCTCCTTCTCCTTCTCCTTCTCCTTCTCCTTCTCCTTCTCCTTCTCCTTCTCCTTCTCCTTCTCCTTCTCCTTCTCCTTCTCCTTCTCCTTCTCCTTCTCCTTCTCCTTCTCCTTCTCCCTCCTCCTCCTCCTCCTTCTCCTTCTCCTCCTCTTCCTTCTCCTCCTTCTCCTCCTTCTCTATTTCCCCTTCTCTCCTTCTTCTCTCCTTTTTCCTCTCCTTCTCCCTCTGTCATTCTTTTCTCCACCCTTTCCTGCTTCTCTCCTTTCTCCTCCTCCTCCTTCTCCTTCTCCTCTTCCTTCTCCTCCTCCTTCTTCTCTTTCCCCTTCTCTCCTTTTTCTCTCCTTCTCCCTCTGTCTTTCTCTCCTCCACCCTTTCTTGCTTCTCACCTTCTCCTTCTCCTCCTCCTTTCCTCCTCTTCCTTCACCTTCACCTTCTCCTTCTTTTCTCCTCCCCCTCCTCCTCCTCTTCCTTCTCTCCTTCACCTTCACCTTCTCCTTCTCCTTCTTTTCTCCTCCCCCTCCTCCTCTTCCTTCTCCTCCTTCTCTCTTTCCCCTTCTCTCCTTTTTCTCTCCTTCTCCTCTCTCTGTCTTTCTCTCCTCCACCCTTTCTTGCTTCTCTTTCTCCTTCTTTTCTCCTTCTCCTTCACTTTCACCTTCTCCTCCTTCTCCTCCTTTTCTCCTCCTCCTCCTCCTTATTCTCCTTATTCTCCTCCTTCTCCTTATTCTCCTCCTCCTCCTCCTTCTTCCTCCCTCCAGTTTTTAGCTCCTAAAATAGCAGATTCCAGCTGACTGCTTTCAAGGCAGCGAGGCACCCGCAGGATTGTGGGAGCGTTGCTCAGCTCAGCAGAGAACCCAACCAAGCTGCTGGGAAACAATATTAAAAGAGGCAGGGGGTGGATCTCGTCTGCACCAGCTCCAGAAATCAAAGCCCTGTGGTTTGTGCAGAGCTAAAGCCTCCTTTCTCCCCTGCTCCACCCCAGCACACAACTCTGTTTTCACCCAGTGGCCCATGCCCTGCCAGCGGGGAGCTGAGGGCTGGGCTTGGGGCACACGCTGGTGGAAGGCAGGGCAGCAGCAGGACCTCCCTGCTCTGCTTCACTGTCTGCCTGTTTGCAGGGTGCTGGGCAGGCTTCCACGGCAGGAGCAAAACCACCCAACCAACACAAAACCCTGGCACCAAGCCCCAGCTGCTTCTCCAGCTGTACCAAAGGCTGGCAAGCATGGCAAGACCATCCCTTGGACAGGAGCCCTGGCCTGTAGGGACCCACTGGCTGCTGGCTGCACAGACCCATTTGAGACTGCTTTAGTCACTGAGCACCTGCAGACCTTATGTTCCTGGGGGTCCTTCGGGGCCCCCCCTGCCTCTCCCTGTGCACACTGAAGCTGTCCCCAGGGTGGTTCCCACAGCAGCTTTGGGAAGGGAAGGGAAGGGAAGGGAAGGGAAGGGAAGGGAAGGGAAGGGAAGGGAAGGGAAGGGAAGGGAAGGGAAGGGAAGGGGGAAGGGAAGGGAAGGGAAGGGAAGGGAAGGGAAGGGAAGGGAAGGGAAGGAAGGGAAGGGAAGGGAAGGGAAGGGAAGGGAAGGGGAGGAGGGGAGGGGAGGGGAGGGGAGGGGAGGGGAGGGGAGGGGGGGGAGGGGGAGGGGGGAGGGGGGAGAGGAGGGGAGGGCTTCAGCTCTCCTTCCACCCAACCAGCCACCTACCACAATGTGCCACCTATCACTGGGGCTGCCACGTTCCCTGACCCTGCTTCACCTTGATGCTGAGAGGGACAGCAGCTGATGCAGGACTCAGGGGATCCTCTGACCACTCCCTAGCAAGGTGCTGGAGTGGGGGGAACCTTCCCACCCAATCTCAGGTGGTAGAAAGAGAGGAAATGGCCTGAGCTTGTGCCATGGGAGGTTTAGGTTGGACATTAGGGAAACTTTCTGTGCTGCAGGAGTAGTCAGGGATTGGCAGAGGCTGCCCAGGGAGGTGGTGGAGTCCCCATCCCTGGAGGTGTTTGAGAAGCCTGTGGCCATGGCACCTGGGGCCAGGATTTGGTGGCCATGGTGGTGCTGAGCTGCTGGTTGGACTCAGTGATCTGGGAAGACTTTCTCAAGCGAAACAGCTCAATGATTGTGTGACTCTGCACCTGGCTGGGGCTCAGCCACGCAGCACCAAGCATGGGGCAAGTCCAGAGGTGCTGCCAACCACCCAGTGAATTCCTGCGCGCTGCCTCAGCTCCCCGTGGCTGCTGAGCACACAGCCAGGAAACTGCCCCCGTGAGGAAGAGATTAACAGCCAGGTGAGGAGGAAAGAGGCAGGCAGATCTCCCCAGGGGCACAGGAGCAGGGAAGGAAGGGATGTGGGAACACAACTGCACCTCCACCCCAGCTCCAGCCTGCTGGGGTGGCACCAGAGGCTGCGTGGTGCTTGGGAAGTCCTGGTGCGTGTGGGTGCCTGCTCAGCTTCCTCCGGGGACTGGGAAGATCACATCTGCACAGGCAGGATGAGTCTCAGCTGTGGGTAAGCACAGCCTGCTTAGGCTACCCAGGGCACCAGGGTAACAGGTACCAGGGTACCAGGGCAGCAGGGTGCCAGGCAGCAGGTACTCCAGGCTGTAGTGCTTCAGGAAGGTGATTTAGAAGAGATGCTCAGGACTTTAAAGTGTGTCATCGTCGTCCCCCGTCCCCCCGCTTCAGCACTAAAGCTGAGGTCACGAGGGGTCCCCCCCCGTGTCTATACCTTGGCACAGCAATTCCCAGCCCCACAGGTTGTTCTCAGCCCCCATCGACCTCATCCTGCTGCTGTAGGGCTGGTTTCAGTAGCTGAAGGGAGAGCTGCACACAAACCCAAGTCCTGCCAGGCTTGAAGACAGCAGATCCGGGACGGGAGCAGTCCCGTGGAGGGGCTGCTGTGGCTCAGCCTCCCTCTGCTCCATCGTTTATTTGTCTTTCTGCCTGATGAAGGCAGGCACGGGGTGGAGGGGGGCACCGACAGCAGAGCATCCCGGGGCTGGGGGAGGGGGCTTGTTTGTGAAGCCAAAGCCACTTAAACGAGCATCAGGCTGACACCTGCCAGTGCAGCTGGCTCTGCCCCCGTTGGAGCTGGAGGAGGGCTGCGGGCACTGTGCCTCAGTTTCCCCACTGAGGACAGCTTCGGTTGCCCGTGGTCAGAGGCCTGAGGAACTTGTCCTCCTTCCAGCCGTGAGGACTTGTTGTGGCATGAGTGAGACACACCCCAGCCCAGCCTGCTGCTCATCCCAAACGGGGGATAGTGGAGATTCTGCCTCAAGTCCTTGCTCCAAATCAAGCAGAACTGGAACTTCAGCCCAGAGCTTCCCCGGCCGGGTGAGCTCCCTTTCTGCTGGCTGCTTTCCCTGGCCTCTTGCCTCTCTTCCCCAACAGCTTCCCGAGGTGCCAGGCTCAATCCCAGTGCTAGGCAGGGATGGACACACCGATGGTCCAAATCCAGGCACCTTGACCCAAAGCTCCTCTCACATCTCCTCTTGGAACCCTCAGCACAGGCAGGGACCTGTGGAGTGGGGCCAGGGGAAGCCACAACAAGAATCCAAGGCTTGAAGCCCTCTGCTGTGAGGTCAGGTTGAGAGAGTTGGGGTTGCTCATCCCTGGAGAAGAGAAGGCTCCAGGGAGACCTTCTGGTGGCTTTTCAGTGCTTCAATTAGAAAGCTGGGGACAGGGTTTTGAGCTGGGCCTGTTGTGACAGGACAAGGGGGATGGTTTGAACTCAAAGAGGGAGGTTCAGACTGGAGAGAAGGGAGAAATGTTTGACATTGGGGGTGGTGAGACCCTGTCTCAGCTTGCCCAGGGAGGTAGGAGCTGCCCCATCCCTGGCGATCTCCCAGGTCAGGCTGTTTGGGGCTCTGAGCACCCTGCTCCAGCTGGGGATGTCCCTGCTGACTGCGCGGCTTTGGGCTGGATGAGCGTTAAAGGTCCTTTCCCACCCAAACCAGTCCACGATTCCACGATTCTCGGATTCTAGGACTCTCTCCTTTACCATCTGAGCAAGGAAAGGACAACCCCCTCCCTCCAACCCCCTTTTCCCAACCCACCAACTGCCCCTTGGAGCCGGATCGGGGTCTGGGACGCTCCGCAGAGCCGGGGAGCAGTGGGAGGTGATGGGATCCATGGAGGTGGGGACCGGGACACCCGGAGGGCCGGGACACAAAGGCCCGGGGCTGGTTCGGGGGGTGCAGCGGGGCGGGCCGATGCGCGGCTCCTCCTCCGCCGCCGCGCCGGGGATGCTGCGGCCGGGCAGGCACCGGGAGCCCCGCGGAGCTCCGCGCTGAGGACAGGCACCGGCCACCTGAGGTGGGACACGGAGGGGACACGGGGGGATTGCGGAAGAAGGGGCTTCGTCCTCTGGGCAGAGGAACAGGGGACTAAGGTTGCTTCCACGGTTGGCCGTTGTTTGGTTTGGGTTTTGCTTGGGGGTTTTTGGTTTCTGGGTTTTTTTTTGGTGGTGGTGAGTCTGAGCTGCGCGCCCGCGGTTTCTCCCCGGGAAAGGGGACTTCGGGGGTAAGCGGCAGAACGGGCACCGTGCCCCTGGGGGTGCAGCTTTAACCAGCCCAGCCCCGCGGTGACAGCGAGCCAAGGTCGGGCACAAAGGGTCCGAGCCGCTGCCCAAGCCTGAGGGGTCGGAGCTGCCCCGGGGAGCACTCCTTCAGTTCCCTGGACGTGTGTCTGTGCGTCCTGTCCATCCCCCGCAAAAAAACAACCCCAACCCGGCTGCGCATCCCTGCCAGCGGCTCCCACAAAGGCTCAGCTCCGGCTTTTCCACTTCCTTCTGAAGTCTGGAAAAGTTCTTTTCAAGGCAGAGTGAAAATTGTGCGTGTTCAGCACCTTGGCTCCGGCTGCTTCAGGTTACACAGTCCCCAAACTGCGGGCAGCGCCAGACAGGAGCCAGATGCCTTTGGTTTGTTGTCATCAGCCTTGAGCCATCCTCGGGAAAGGGGCTGCCTGCCTCTGCTTGGGAATTATTTCCCGGGTTAGTGCCTGTGGAAGGATGGATGGGCAGCAAGAGGGTGGGTAGGAGAGGGTTAGCGAGCAGGGAGGCTTGTGTGGGCATCGGGCACCTCTGTGTGCAAACAGTGACTGCAGCTGGATGGGGGTGAGCGTGAGGCCAAGGTGTCACTGGAAGTGTTTTAGCCTTTCCCTGGGTGCTTGTAGCCAGACAGGTCTGTGAGGGCTTTCCTCAGGGTGCCTGTGAACCCTGGGCAGGATTTGTCCCCGGTTTTGTACACCTGGGGAGGAGGTCACCGCTTGACTGGAGGATGTGCAGCTTCTAGGGGTGCCCACCTCGGGTCCTAGCACATCAGGGATTAGTCCCTGTCTTTAAAAGCAGTCCTGGAGCGTTGCTGTGGCAGAAGCCAGCTCTGGGCTGTCACTTCTCTCCTCGCTGATGCTCTGTGCCAGCTCTGCACAGGCCTGCGGCTGCTGGCTCTGCTGGGGACAAGTGTGGAGCTGGGTCCCAGGCTCGGTGCCCCACGCTCCCTTCCCTGCTCAGTCCACTCTGCAGTTTGCATCTTGCCACCTCCAAATGCTTGCCTGGGCTCAGCAGAGAGCACCTCTCCTTCTGGTTCAGGACTACTTGGCTGTGGGGACAGCTTCCCAGAGGTATGGCAGAAGGGTCCCACACATAGAAGTTGGCCCAGGATTGTGGGGGAGCCCTGATAGCTCCCACCCAGCCACCCCAGCTCTGATTCCCCTGCACAGCTGTGCCCACATGCACAGAATCACAGAATGCCAGGTTGGAAGGGACCCCAAGGACCCTCTGCTCCAACCTTTGATCCATACCTCAATCTCAGTGGTGGTACCACTGCATTCCTGCTGCAAACCTGCTTCTCCCGAGGGCTTTGTATTTGTTTCCCCCCCGTCCCTTTCTGCTGACACCCCCTTGACCCCCGCAGCAGTGCCAAACCCTGGGCATTTCCTCAGGCAAGGCTGCCCCAGCAGAGCAGTTCCGAGTGGGCTTCTCTCTGAAGCTGAGGTCCACGGCTCGGTACGGCGCTCAGTGCAGAGGGAGTAGCGCCTGGCCCATTTTCCCCAGCAGGTTTACACTGCCACAGCGCTTTCCAGGGCTGCCCGAGCTCCTCCTGAGCTCTTGTTTTCCTCCCCGAGAGCTCAACAAGAGCAGGGCTACAACTTCTCTCCGGCCTCCACTTATCTGTCCTCCCTGATAGCATCACTCCAGACACTGCTCAACCTCCCTTTGAAATCCCTGCCAGGGCCGAGCCTGCCCGGCTGCTCCTCTCCTTGGCCCCAGCCTCCCCTCCCACACCAGCTGCAGTCCCAGCCACGCACCGTCGCGCACCGTTGCCGTGTCGCGACATGCCGACCTGCCCGCCTGCAGCCGGGCTCTCCCGAGGGTCCCTCTGGTAGCCATTCTGTGCTACAACACCCCCCCCCCCGCGCTTCCATCCCGTGCAATTAATCAGCAGGGCCATTAATCAGCAGGACAAAGAATTGTAAGTGCAGGATCCTCGGAGCAGGGAGCCTGGGGGGGCGATCGGCGGCAGCTGCAGAAGTGCTCTGGGGAACACAATCGCAGGCTACGGGGGGGCGGGGGGGGCGATAATCGCAGCTCCCTGTCACACTTGGGATGCTGTGGCAGCTCCCTCGCCCCCCAGCTGTGCCCGTGGCCCTCCTGCTCCCCCGGCTGACCCCCTCCCCATGGCACCTCAGGCTGCTAAATTGGTCTTGAGTCGTTCTCGCTCTCTTTTTTCTTTCCACCCACCCCTTAGTCACTCTTCCCTGGCAGGCAGCGCTGCGGAGCGGTGGGAGGCAAATGAATGTGAAAGCTCCGGCAGGAAAATGAGGTTTCGAGCAGGGCCAGCTCCCCTGTGAGCCACCAGAGCAGGCGTAGGGACTCCCAGGGCAGGCTTCCCGCGGTCACAGAACCACATAATGGGTAGGGCTTGGAAGGGACCTCTGGGCATCATCCTGCCCAACCCTCCCACCAGAGCAAGGCTGCACCAGAGGGTGTCCAGGAGGGCTTTGAATGACTGCAGAGATAGAGACTCTGCCACCACTCTGGGCAGCCTGTTCCAGAGCTCCTCCATCCTCAGAGAAGGTCCTCCTCATGCTTAGGTGGAAATGATGAGGCTGTGCAGGGTGGACCTCCTGCCCCAGCCTGGAGAAAGAAGGGAAGCAGGGCAAAGGATGGTGTCCCAGTGAGCTGCTGCTGCTCTCCCATGCTGTGCCTCCTGCAGCCCTTGCTCTGATGATCTCCTCGGCCCTAAATCACTGCTTTTTCCCCTTTGAAAGCCTCTGCTTGGCTGAGGGCAGGTAGAGTCATGCTCAGCACAGGCTCTGGTGAGGCATCTGCGGCATGCAGCAGGGTGGGCAGCCACAGAGCAGCCACTCGGAGTGCAACAGGGAGCACAATCCCAGCTCAGGGCTGGCTGGTGGATCTGCTTCCTTTGAGACCATCCAAAGAAAAACCCCAACCCCATTCCCCACCTCCCAACAGCAAGAGCTGAGCTCCAGGTTTGCTCCTGAGGATGCTCAGTCACCCCCAGACGGTGCCAGCAGAGCTCAGAGCCCGCGGTGCAAGGTGCTGCGTGGACAAGTGTGAAGAGATAGTATCACTGCAGCCATTCCAGGAAGCTGCTGCTAAAATTGCTCCTGGAAGCACAGGCTGGCAGAGACAGCACCATGGCCCTCCGCTGCTCCATCCTATCTGAGAGGAAATGGCCTGAAATTGTGCCAGGGGAGGGCTGGAGATTCGTGGAGCGGTCAGGGATTGGCACAGGCTGCCCAGGGAGGTGGTGGAGTCACCAAGCCTGGAGGTGCACAAGAAGCCTGTGGCCGTGGCCCTTGGGGGCATGGTTTGGAGGCCATGGTGGGGTTGGGCTGCTGGTTGGACTGGATGAGCTTAGAGGCTTTTCCAACCCAAACAATTCTATGCCTCTCTACCAGGGCCATGGGACCTTAATCCTCCAAGTGCTTAGAGAGAGCTTGGCACTGGTGGCAAACTCAGAGGCTTTTTGTTCTCTTGTCCCCCCAGCCACTGACTTCAGTTTGGGTTTAGAGATGTTGCTTTCTCCTGAAAGGTCTTAAAAATCCGTCCCCTGCCTCACAGAATTGATGCTCTGTATCCACTGGCTGCCCTTGGGCTTTGCTCTGGTGTGGTTTCCCCAAGCTCAGTGGGCATCAGGCTGCACAGAAGGTCCTCAGTGGAAGGCAGAAAGATGCAAGGAGGAGGCATGGAGTACCCAGGCTGAGGAGGAGAGTGGGGAAGGGCATGTGGTAGGGAGAAGGATGCAGGGAGGAGGCATGGAGCACCCAGGGTGAGGAGGAGAGTGGGGAAAGGCATGTGGTAAGGAGAAGGATGCAGGGAGGAGGCATGGAGCACCCAGGGTGAGGAGGAGAGTGATGAAGGGCATGTGGTAAGGAGAAGGATGCAGGGAGGAGGCATGGAGCACCCAGGGTGAGTGGTGAAGGGATGTGGTAAGGAGAAGGATGCAGGGAGGGCATGGAGCACCCAGGGTGAGGAGGAGAGTGGGGAAAGGCATGTGGTAAGGAGAAGGATGCAAGGAGGAGGCATGGAGCACCCAGGCTGAGGAGGAGAGTGGGGAAAGGCATGTGGTAAGGAGAAGGATGCAGGGAGGAGGCATGGAGCACCCAGGGTGAGGAGGAGAGTGATGAAGGGCATGTGGTAAGGAGAAGGATGCAGGGAGGAGGCATGGAGCACCCAGGCTGAGGAGGAGAGTGATGAAGGGCATGTGGTAAGGAGAAGGATGCAAGGAGGAGGCATGGAGCACCCAGGCTGAGGAGGAGAGTGGGGAAGGGCCTGTGGCAGGAGGTGGTGGGCAGGACCAGAGCAGAGTGTTGCCATTAGGGATTAGTTAAAAATAGCAGGGGAATGCACAAAGATTTGGCATGTGGGTCACAAGGCCTTTCCTCTGGACATTGTTTGCTACTATCAGGGGGTTTGTGCTTGCTGGTTTCATGAGGAAAAGCCTCTCCTGGAGCAGGCAGGCTCAGATTGATTCACCAAATCGTTCGAGGGGAGCCCTGGGTGTGCAGAGGTGTGGTCAGTACCTGGCTTTGGAGAGCAAAATCCTGGAGGGGGAAGGGACACCCTTGTAGCACAAGCAGCACTGGGATTGCTCCAGAGCTGTGGGAGCAAATGCTGCCCATGCATGGCTTTGCCACTGAGGTCTCTCAACAGCAGCTTTTGGCTTCAGACCTTCCTCTTCCTCACACAGAGGAGTTTTGCTCCTGAGCTGGAAGGCCTCAGCACATCTCCTTGGCAGTGCAAAGGCCTCTGTGCAAGGCAGCTGCTTCCAGCAGAGGGTAGCAATGCCTGTGCAGGCTCTGCTCCTTGGGAGAAGAGGGTTGTAAATCACTGATGAAAGAGCCTCATCTCCTGGGGGTGTGACTTTTGGAGCCCCACGCACCTCTCCCCGCCCCGGGCATTGGCAGTGCTCAGGTCTGAGAGCTGGAGGGGGTTTGTTTCCCTCTTGCTGGAAGAGAGCCTCCAAGAGGTCCCTCCTGTGCCACGACACAGGCTTTGCCTGTTCTCTCAGGGTGTATCAAGGCTTCCTGGATCTGGAAGGGATGAATTTGGCCACTTGCATAGATAAGCACCGCAGGTAGCTGAGGGCTTGAGCAGCCAGCTGTGCTCGTGAGGACAGGAGCTAGGGCTGCTTCTCCTGGGGACACTGGGAGCAAGTTGGAAGGAACATAGAGCTATGGAATGGTTTGGGTTGGAAGGGACCTCCAAAAGTCATCCAGTCCAAGCCCCCTGCAGGGACATCCTCCACTAGATCAGGTTGCTCAGAGCCCTGTTGAGCCTCACCTCGGGATGGGGCTTCAAGCACCTCCCTGGGAGACCTGTTGCAGCATTCCAGCAGCCTGCTGGTGCAGAGCTTGTTCCTCACATCCAATCTCAACCTGCTCTCCTCTCATTTCAAGCACCTAGAGCTGGAATTGCCTTTCAGCAGCTGCCTCAGCAGAGATGTTCCTCTGAAGTGCTTTCCCACAACGACATGGCATCTCAGTAAGCCAGGTCTGGATCATCCTCCTCTTAGAGGTTCATTGAATACTCCTTGCCACCTTGATGTGCATCTCTCTGGTGAGAGGGTTGCTCTGTTTGGCAGCCAAGGGGTGGTTTTCACAACAGGCCAAGTTTGGGGAGAAAAAGAAAAAACAAAGGGAAAATAAAAGCAAACACAAAGGAAAGAGGAGGAGGAAAATCAGAAGCAAGAACTGAATTTGCCTTTCCTCATTGATATTTTCCTCTTTTCTCCTGCCACTGCTCTGCTGGAGCAGAGCAAGGACAGGGATGTGTAACACTCTGGAAAGCAAGGCAGGGAGCTGAAGGATGAGAAGACAGCAAAGCAAAGCAGGGAGCTGAAGGAGGAGCAGACAGCAGCAGCCAAGCAGATGCTTTTCACAGCAGGGACTGAGGCTGAGTCGTCATCAGCAGGCAGAAGTTGCCTTCCCTCAGCGCTCTCTTGGCTGAGTGTCATGCAGGGTACAAAAATAGTCAGCATTCAGCCCAAGCAGGGTGCAACTGGTGCCACAACCAAGCAAGGGGAGCACAGGAACAGTGCACAGCTCCCTCCCAGAGCTCAGGTGCTGTGAAGCCAAGCACAGGCTTGAGATGGAGCAGTTGGGTTTGCTGGAAGGTCCTGCCTCAGGGGAATTCTTCCCCTGATACTCTCAGCCCTGCTGCTAAGGACAGAGACTGAGGGCTTTAGGGCTGCCAGGGTCACTCATCTCCCCTCTTGTTTCTTTGGGAAGCAGATGAAGCTTCTCACTGCAGCAGCCAATGGCCAGTCTGTGACTAGGATAGTGGTGAGAGGTTGCCCAAAGAAGTCGTGGATGCCTCAACCCTGGAGGTGTTCAAGGCCAGGCTGGAAAAGGCTTTTGAGCAAGCTGCTCTAGGAGGAGGTGTCCCTGCCCATGGAACTGGAATGATCTTTAAGGCCCCCTCCCAACTCAGGCCATTCTGTGACTCCAGGAGGATGTCCCAAGAGAACCAGCCCTACCTCATGCCCTCAAGAGCATTGCTGGCTGCTCGTGTCCTCAGCTACTTGCCCATGATGGATGAGGAAAGAGCAATGGAGAGCAGCTGGTGGGTCCATGACCCCTGGCAGCGCTCAGGTTGCACATGAACCCAGCAAGGCTGAGAGAGAAGCAGCACAGATTTGCCTTCTGATCCCCAGATACGTCAAGAAGGTGCCCAAAAGGCTTAGCAAAAGGTGAAGGACCAGAAAGGAGACCCAGCTGGCCTGCTGAGCGCTTCCCCAGCAGCCAGAGAAGGTGGGCTGGGCAGCTGTGGCTAGCAGGAGCAGAGGAGGCAGTGCAGGCCATGCTCCTGGCTGCTTTTCAGCAGCCTGGGAGAGGAGGAGAGACAATAAAAAGCAAGAAGATTGCAAACAGAGCCCTGTCTCCATGGCAGCCTGCAGCTCCACTTCTAAATTTTCCCTGTGCTTGAAGAGGATGCTTCTCCCCTCTGTGCTCCTGGGGAGTTCTGCAGCAGAGAGAGCCTCAGTCCAGCTATTTCCTGCCGGCTGGGAAGGAAGGAGCTTGGCAACAAGCAGTGGGGAACAGGCTCTGGGTCCCTCGTTACTCTTTTACCCCTGACTGGGGGGAAAGAGGGGGCAGGAGTAGACATGTGCAGAGCCTGGGGAAGTGGAAACCTGGCAGGAGAAGTATGCAGGGCTCAGCTCAAGTTACATGAAGTTCTTGCTATTTTTAGCTGGGCAGGCAAAGCCTTTCCATCAATTAAACCCCAGAGACAATGTGTGGGAGATGTGTAGGACACCAAACCTCACCAGTCTGGCTGCTAAGAGGGGCACCAGGCACAGACCTCCCCACGGTGCTGCTGACCAGGCTGGAATGAGATTAATGCTTGAAGCACCTCTGGGAGGAGCAAAGGCTTAGAGCCCTGGGGCTGAGAGCCTGCAGAAGAGCAGCTCCAGAGGGGAGCTGAGCAATGCTCAGCAAGAACTAAAGGAGCTGTGGGGGGCAGGAGGCTGGGGCCAGACTCTGCTCAGTGGTGCCCAGGGACAGGGCAAGGGGCAGTGGGCACAAACTGGCACCCAGGAAGTTCCATCTGAGCAGGAGGAGAAAGTTATTTGGTGGAGGGTGCTTGGAGGGTGCTGGAGGCCTGGAGCAGGCTGCCCAGAGAGGTTGTGGAGTCTCCTTGTGTGGAGAGCTTCCAACCCCCCCCTGGCATTGTGCTCCTGGGCAAGGTGCTGTGGGTGCCCTGCTGGAGCAGGGGGTGGACAGGCTGAGCTGCAGAGCTCCCTTCCCACCCCCATCCATGCTGGGATTCTGTGTCATTCCCTGACAGCCTCTCTGCAGCTTTCCCTTGGAGGCACCTGTGAGATGCAGGGAGCTGCTGAGCTGCCTAGGACAAGCCAGTGCCTTGCACCCAGCTCCCCTGGGTGCCCCCTCCCCCTGCTCCCAGCCTGGCAGATTGTGTTTTACAAGGTCGGAAATAGAGGTGTGAGAAGGGCCTCACAGATCCCAAGTGAAAGCTGTGCTCAGCTGTCACCCACCCCAGCACCAGCTGCCAGCCCCAGACGGGTCCCAAAATAGCTCCCCCATGGCAGGGGAGCCAGGGCCCCCTCCGCCCTCCTCCAAGGTAAGGAGCAGGCAGTTTGCACCCCCAGCTTCCTGGGGATGGGCTACCATGGATGGCACTGTCTGGGGGGGCCCTGAAAGCATCCCCAGGCTGCCAAACTCCCTCCCCACAACTTGTCCTCTTAGCAGAGGGCTCCCGTGAGCAGCTGCTAGAGCCTGAGCAGGTGCTGGTGGCCCCAGTGCCGGTGGCCCTGCTCTTGGTGGCCCAGAAGCCGTGGCCTGGCAAGGTCTCAGGGCTGACCTGGCTGTTTCCCACGGAGTGGTGGTGCCTGTCACAGCAGGCACAGTCTGGGGGTGGTGGCTCTGCCCTGGAGCTGGCATTGCCATTCAGGTGTGACTGCCACAGCCCCCAGACCTGCCAAAGACAAAGGCAGGCAGCAGAGCATTTGTGAGCTTCCAATTAGCAGGGCTTTAATTGCAGTGTTGGTTGCTCATTAGTGGGGGAAAAGCCAGATGCTGTGAGGAATGAAGTAAGCTGGGAGAAGATCTTTCTGCCCACCCCAGGAATATTTAACTGTGCCTCATGGCAGCATTCCCTTTGTACTGGGAGCAGGAGTGAGCTGAGTGCTGTGCCGTGGGTGCCTGGCTCTTGAATCACTGAGGAGCTCCACGGGAGGGGAAGCTGCTGGCAGGAGTGGGGAGGAGGCTGTCAGGAGGTCTGGTGGTGACTTCTGGGTGGCACCAGGTGGGGATGGCTTCATGGGTGGTCAAGAGAAGGTTGGGAGTTGGAGGGTTCTAAAGCAGTGAGAAAGAGCTTGGGCTGTGGTCCGAGCTGGGGACAGCAGGGGAGGACTGCAGGAGCGTGGAGGTGATCAGAGGGCTGCAGAACCTCTCCTACAAGCACAGGCTGAGAGAGTTGGAGCTGTGCAGCCTGGAGAGAAAAAGGCTCCAGGGAGACCTCAGAGCAGCTTTGCAGTACCTGAAGGGGCTCCAGGAGAGCTGGGGAGGGACTTCTGACAAGGGCTGGGAGTGCCGGCATGAGAGGCAATGGATTTAAACTGGAGCAGGGGAGATTTAGATTGGACTGTAGGAAAAAGTGCTTCACTGTGAGGGTGCTGAGACCCTGCAACAGGTGGCCCAGAGAAGTTGTGGAAGCCTCATCCCTGGAAGTGTTTAAGCCCAGGTTGGATGAAGCCTTGCCCCTGCCCATGGCAGGGGGTTGGAACTGGGTGAGCTTTAAGGTCCCTTCCAACTCAAGCCATTCTGTGATGCTCAGGTGACGACTGAGGGTCACTTGCAGAAATCTTGGCATCAAGAGCACAAAGAAGAGCTACAGCCCGAGCCAAGGTGGTAATCATGTGGAGCAGCAGGCTCAGAGCCTGTTGTGGCTGTGCCTGCATCATACCTCGGGAACAAGCCCTCCCCAAGGTCACAGAGGGGTACAGAGCGAGGGGAGGGAGGCTGGCACAGTCTGAAGCCCAGCTCCTGATAAGGCTGTTTGGCTTTGCTCCCTCTGAAGTGCTGAACACGAAGTGCAGCTGTGTGGGGGAGAGCCAGGGCATCCCTCCTCACTCCATGTGTGGACACATGGAATGGGTCTACAAACAGCCTCATCTCAGCCAGCCTGGCACAAGTGGTGCCCACAGGTTGGCCAGGGATGATCATTTTCCCAGCGCAGCCTTTTGGTGCCACCGTCCCATCACTGGCCCCTGGCTGGGCTGGCAAGTGGGAGCAGGTGAAACAGATGAGGCTTTCATCACAGACTCATAGAATTGTTTGGGTTGGGAAAGGCCTCTGAGATCTTCCAGTCCAACCTTCGACCCAGCACCACCATGGGCACCAAACCGTGGCCCCAGGTGCCACGGCCACAGGGTTCTTGAACACTTCCTGGGCTGGGGACTCCACCACCTCCCTGGGCAGCCTGTGCCAATCCCTGACCACTCTGGCAGCAAAGAAATTTTTCCTCATGTCCAATCTAAGCCTCCTCTGGCACCATTTCAGGCCATTTCCTTTCCTTCTATCACCTGAGACTAGGGAGAGGAGACCACCCCCCACCTCACTGCAGCCTCCTCTCAGGGAGCTGTAGAGAGCAATGAGGTCTCCTCTCAGCCTCCTCTTCTCCAGGCTGCACACCCCCAGCTCCCTCAGCTGCTCCTCCCCAGCCCTGTTCTCCAGACCCTTCCCCAGCTTCATTGCCCTTCTCTGGACCTGCTCCAGCCTCAGAATGTCCTTCTTGGAGTGAGTGGCCCACAACTGAAGCCGGGATTCAAGGTGTGACCTCCCCAGTGCCCGTTACAGGGACACCATCACTTCCCTGCCCCTGCTGGCTGCACTCCTTCCTTGCTCCATCACCACATCATCTGGTGACCTGCCCAGCCCAAGGTTTGCTTCTGCTAGCCCAGCCCAGCCCTCTCCTAACATCTGACTTTGCTCATCTCCTGATTTCCCTGTGGGCTGGAGCTCCCTCCCCATCATCTTTCCAGCCTGGGAAGAAGTGGCAGCTGCTGGAGGTCGCAGCCTGCCCAGGCACCAGCAGCAGGGTTTGTGCCTCTGGGCCGAGGGGTGCACAAAGCACCACACATCACTTTTTCCCCCCTTCTAGCCCCAGCTATTTGCTGCCGCTGTGAGTTTGTGCCGAGGCTCTAACTGTCCAGTAAGCACTTGCTGGAGGGGAAAAGCAGCAGGCTCTGCAGAAATACAGACACCAAAGCTGGGGCACATTGCTGATGTGACATCAATCGGCTGCGGGCTGAGCAATTGTCCCCAGGCAGGGGCAGGAGCCTCTCCCTGCTCAGCCAGGGCTGCTGCTGCTGCACAGGGAAGAGCTGCCACGGCCCCACCCAGGAAGCAGAAGGTTTGGAAGCAGGCAGAGCACAGCAGGCGCTGGGCTGCTATCCCCCAGAGCCCACTCTGCCAACGTGGTTCATTGGGAATGTCAGAAATCCCTCCTGGTCCGGCCCTGGCTTCCCCAAACACAGCCCAAGCCAGTTGCCTCCGTGCCACCTACCTCACCAGAGGGATGCTTTTGCCCTGCAATCCCAGCACAGCCACTTGTTGACTCGTTCCCAGACAGGACTGGTGCCACAGTGGATGGAACAGAGGTGTGCACAGCTCCTCCGAGCTGGCTCCAAAGCTGGTGCTGAGTTCGAGCTCATGCCAGAGCATCACAGGATTGTTTCAGCTGGAAAAGCTCTTTTGGGTCACCCAGCCCAACCATTGCCTCCCTCTGCCAAGGCTGGGGCTAAACCAGGTCCCTCAGCACCACATCTCTGCAGCTCTGAGACACCTCCGAGGATGAGGATTCAACCACCTCCCTGGGCAGCCTGTCCCAGGCTTTGGGGAAGTTTCTTCGATGTCCAACCTCCCCTGGCACAGCTTGGGGCCAGTTCCTCTCATCCTATTTCTTCTTGTTCCTCATGAGACCAACCCCACTTGGCTCCAACTCCTCACCTCCAGTACCTCAATGTCTTGAAGTGATGGGGCTGGGCTCTTGTCAGTGGTGCCCTCGGACAGGCCAAGGGGCACTGGGCACAAACTGGCACCCAGGAGGTTCTATTTGACCATGAGGAGAAAGTAGTTTGGTGTGAGGCTGCTGGAGGCCTGGAGCAGGCTGCCCAGAGAGGTTGTGGAGTCTCCTTATGTGGAGAGCTTCCAACCCTGCCCTGGGCATTGTGCTGCTGGGCAAGCTGCTGTGGATGCCCTGCTGGAGCAGGGGCTTGGAGTGGCTGAGCTCAGTCCCCACCGTGCTGGGATCCTGAGCATCCTGCTGCATTGTTTTCCTCCCTATGAACCGATTGCTCCTTCACCTCCGGGGCTTGCAGCAGGAGCTCTGGGCAGGGTGTGGGTGCCCAGCTGCCAGGGGACACTGACAGAGACACAACCTGGTCCTACTGCTGCTCTGGCATGAAGCCCACCCCAGCCCCTGCCAACACCACCGCTCCTCTCACCAGCAGCAGGCAGTGGGTGTGCATTCTCTCAGTGCTCATTGAAATAAGATGAAGTGTGATGGACTTCTGGGCTATTAGAGTGGCTGCAACGTGTCATTGAGGGCTGCTTATTCTTCATCTGGAGTGTGTGTGTGTGTCCCACACACTTCCCCCCCACCTCCCTCTTCACTAATGGCAAATCAGGGCCAGAACACATGGTGCTGGCTTTGTGAATCCCGGGCTTCAATTCACTCCCTGCCCGGCGATCAAAACGATCCCAATGAATGTCAATGAATGAGCAGGGGGACAATGAATGAGAGTGAATGAAAAGCCCTTGTGCTGGGGCCCTTCGCCCAGCCACCAGCCGCAGTCGAGAGCCGCAAGGACGGCGTCTGCCTGGGCGGGTTTGAATCCAGCCCCATTAGCATGATGACGATGAAGATTACAGGCTGGGGGGAGGGGGGGGAGCAAGGTCAGCCCTGCTGATGGGGGCTCTCCAAGGCCCTCTTGCTGCCATTTCTTTGGAGAAGAACACAAGAAAAGAGCAGGGTTTGGAGAGCCTGGTTCTTAGCTGAGCATGGGGCAAGGGGGACGAGCTGGTAAGAGCTGGGGTTAGGCAGCCTGGGGAAGTGAAGGCTTCAGGGAGACCTTAGAGCAGCCTCCCAGTATTTGAAGGGGACCTCTCCAGGAGAGCTGAAGAGAACAGGCTGAGGGCTGGTGGATTTTAACAGGGTGGCACCAGGTGGGGATGGCTTCATGGGTGGTCAAGAGAAGGTTGGGAGTTGGAGGGTTCTAAAGCAGTGAGAAAGAGCTTGGGCTGTGGTCTGAGCAGAGAGGGGGGACAGCAGGGGGAGGACTGCAGGACCATAGGGCCATGAAGATGATCAGAGGGCTGGAGAGCCTCTCCTACAAGGACAGGCTGAGAGAACTGGAGCTGTGCAGCCTGGAGAAAAGAAGGTTCCAGGCAGACCTCAGAGCAGCCTTCCAGTACCCGAAGGAGCTCCAGGAGAGCTGGGGAGGGACTTCTGACAAGGGCTGGGAGTGCCAGGATGAGAGGCAATGGATTTAAACTGGAGCAGGGGAGATTTAGATTGGACATCAGGAAGAAGTTCTTTCCTATGAGGGTGCTGAGACCCTGCAACAGGTGGCCCAGAGTTGTTGTGGAAGCCTCATCCCTGGAAGCGTTTAAGCCCAGGCTGGATGAGGCTTTGAGCGATTCGGTCTAGTGGGAGCAGGACAGGGGGGTTGGAACTGGGTGAGCTTTAAGGTCCCTTCCATCTGAAGCCCTCCTGTGAAAGCCTGAGCAGGAACAGCAGCTGCTTGGCCAGCACCAGCTGGCTCCATCTCCTTAGCCTTTCATTCTCATATGGGGTTGCAGATCCAGAAACCAGAACCTGGTTGTGGTTGCAGATCCCAACCCCATCTCTGTGGGCTTGCTGCACTCCCAGGGCTGTGTGAAGCCATCCTCTTCATTAAGGCAGAGCCCACATGCTGCAGGTAGCAGCTTGGGAGGCTTCTCACCAGGGACGTGCCCACACTTTCCCCTGGGGCCACGTTTCCCTTGTCTCAAAGACCCAAATCACTGAGTAGAGCAGAGGCAAAGAGGAAGGAGGCTGCTCCTGGATCATGCTCATGGAAGTAACATTAAGTGTGAGGGACTCCAGAGCCATCTTCACTTGGGGACAGGGTTTGGTGGTGGACTGATGCTGGGACCTGATGACCTTCGAGGTCTTTTCCAGCCACCACGATCCTACGACCCAGGCTCTTGGCAGCAGCTGCTGCTGCTGTATTATCTCTGCATCTACCAACAAACACCCAAATGTGTGGGAGCATCTGCACAGGAATGATGAATAATAATTCAAGAGGGAAAAGGAGTGGGCGAGGGAGCGCAGTGGGGGAGGAAGCTGTCGCCCGGCACGGGGAGGGAGCAGGATCAGCAGGGAGGCAGCAACGCTGCAGAGGAAATGAAGCCTCTGGCTGAGGTGACCTGGCTGGGGAAGGCAGAGCAAGAGAAACCACAACCAAAACCAACCTCTTCTTGCAGCTTCCAAGAAACTGCTGCCAGGAGATAAGAGGAGATTCCTGCAGCCCACTGAGGCAGGAGGCGAAGGGGAGAGAAGGGGAGAGATGGGGAGAGAAGGGGAGAGATGGGGAGAGAAGGGGAGAGATGGGGAGAGAAGGGGAGAGATGGGGAGAGCTCCGCTCCCACGAGTGGTGGCAGGGAGGGATGACTGCAAGCAATGTGAGATGCCATTCATGGGGGTTTTATCCCCCCCCCCCCCCCCGTTTCTGCCAACATAAGAGTGGGTGCATCCATGTGCTCAGCCTGGGGGCTTAGCCCACACTGCAGGGCTGTTTCCTGGGGGCTCCATGGCATGGGAGATCCCTGCTGGACCCCCACACCTCCCAGCTCCACAATGCACCTCAGTGCAGGTCAGGTCGGTTTGGGCTCTGAGCAGCAGGAGAAATGTGGGGAGGGAGAGCTGGGACTTTCCAGCCTCTCGGCAGGAGGTGTTTCAATCAATCCCAGCCCTCCTACACACGCCTGGGAGGGCTGGGCCTGGCTCTTTTCTTCTTCTCCACTCTTTCGACTTGAAAATGAGCACTTGGAGAGCCGTGGAGGAGTTGGCTTCCACGCACAGCCTTGGGAAGAGAAAGGCTCTGGAGACAGCAGAGCTGGGAGCACACTGAGTGAGCAGAGGGCACAGGCTTCTGCTCCAGCTTTGGGGCACCTCAAAGGATAATAAAGCACTGGAAGGGACCTCTGGGGATCACTCAGTCCAACAGCCCTGCTACAGCAGGTTCACCTAGAGCAGGTTGCACGGGATGGTGTCCAGAAGGGTTTGGAATCTCTCCAGAGGTGGAGACTCTGCCCCCTCTCTGGGCAGCCTGCTCCAGGGCTCTGGAGTAAAGAGTGAAGAATTTCCTCCTCATGTTCAGATGGAGCTTCCTCTGTTCAAGCTTGTGCCCACTGCCCCTTGCCCTGTCTGTGCATCACTGATCAAAGCTTGGCCCCATCCTCCTGCCACCCACCCTTGAGCAATGATCAGCATTGAGAAGACCTCCCCTCATCTTCTGCAGGCTAGAAAGCCCCAAGAGTCCCTCAGCCTTTCTTCATCAGAGGGCTGTTCCAGTCCCCTCAGCATCTCTGCTGCACCCTCTCCAGCAGTTCCCTGTCCTTGAGCTGGGGAGCCCAGAACTGGACCCAGTACTACAGATTCGGCCTCACCAGGGTGGAGGGGAGGTGGAGAAGAACCTCCTTTGCCCTGCTGGCCACACTCTTCTTCATGCACCCCAGGATGCCTTCTTTGCTCCCCCCAGGAAGGCTGTCTCAGGGCTGCTGGCAGCTCTGCTGCTGTGCCACCTCCTTTGCTCCTCTGCCAGCTCACACACTCGAGCCTGGTGTCAGGAACAGAAGCTGGCAGAGCAGAGCAGAGCAGAGCAGAGCAGAGCAGAGCAGAGCAGCCTCCTGGGCCAATGCTCCCCTTCCTCCCTGCAGCAAGTCCTCCCCCTCCATGCACATTGTGCCTCTTCCTCCCCTAAAAATGAATGAAGCCCAAAGCCATCCATCTCCTGGAGCATACCAGCACCCAGGCAGCAGTTCAGACCTCAGCTCTTCCTTACTTCTCTTAATCTCCCCAAAATGGATTTAGGGATTAAAGGGGATAGTCTGTCTTGCTGGGACTTTTCTTTGACACTTAATCAACCTGGGTCCTCAGGGCATGGACGAAGAAGAAAACAACTACAGCTGAGGGCTGAGCACAGGTTGGTGTTCCCCTGCTGGGATGCAGAGGAGCTGCACTGGAGCAGGTGTGAGGCAGAGGAGGTGCACTGGAGCAGGTGTGAGGCAGGAGGTGATAAAGAGTGGGGACAAAATGGGAGCAGCTCTCTACACCTCGAGGCTGCTCTGGCACAGGGTTGCCTGCACCCTCTCCCACTGCCAGGAGACATTTTACCCCTGGGACATCTGCTCAGACAATGTGACCTTGGCATGAAATACTGCAACAGGTTGCCCAGAGATGTGGTGGAGGCCTGGAGATGTCCAAGGTCAAACTGCTGGAGCCCTGGGCAACCTGATCTGGTTGGAGGTGTCCCTGCTCACTGGAGGTGGGGGTTGGACAAGATGACCTTCAAGGGTCCCTTCCAACCTGATGCATTCTGTGCTCTGCTGGTCCATGCAGTGCTGGCAGCAGCAGGAGCGAGAGCTTTGAGCTGCAGTGGAGAGCAGAAACACTTCTTGTGTCTTCATGCTGTGCAAGCAGGATTCAGCTCATTTGGATTATGCACCAACTTCTGCCCACCAGCAGCTCTCCCTCTCCTCCCCCACCTCACCCTTTAATTATCTAGATGGAAAATGCAGCTCCATTATAGCCCTGACACTGGGAGCCAGGTGTCACAAGGGCCACCGGGAGCCAGCAGTTTGCACTGTGGGATTTTTCCCCCTCCCTCTAGAGCAAAGAGGATGAATGCCCAGCCCCACATAGCTCTGAACCCTGCTCACCAGGCTCAGCACTCACTCCAGCCCCTCCTCTCCTCAAGTGCTGCACTGACATCAAGTGTAATTAAGCCTCACAGCCTCCCCTTCTCTGGCAGGTTAAGAGGAGCACTGGAAATTGGAGGGAAATCAGGAAGCCAGAGGCTGATGTGGGGGAGGTTGTGAGCACAGTGCTGAGCACGGGATCCAGCCAGCACAAAACAAGAGGCAGGCAGGAGTGCTCGTGGGATTAGTGCCCATTAGGCACCTGAACAAAAATCACTGCAAATCCCTCCTCCTCCTCTCCTGCCTTTCAGAGACTCTCATGGCTCAGAGCCCTCCTGGCCTCAGCCAGGTGCACCATACCCAGCAGCTCCCAACAAGCCCCCAGGAACAGGGCAGGATGCTCCCAGCCATCCAGGAGCAATGCCATGGTGGGTGCCAGACAGCCTGGGGGACACAGGCAGTCTGTGGGAGGCTCCTGGGGCTACCTCCAGGCTCAGGAGACAGCCAGGCTCTTCCCTGCCTTCCTCTGGGTGCAGAGGGATGGGGATAGAGCAGCCCTGGGCTGACGGGGGGTACCACACGTGCAAGCCACAGCTCGACTTCCCCTGAGCCCACTCCTCTGCTGCCAGCTCCTGGGCCCCGTGCCCAGCGCTGCAGCCTCTTCCCAGCCCGCTCTGCTCTCCCTCACCCTGCTCTCTGCCTCCCCAGGCTCGCAGCTCCCGGGGCGCCGCCAGGGCTTTGCTATGGTCGCAGCCGCTTGTCCCTGCCGCCCTCAGCCCCTGCCAGCCGGGCCCTGCTCCCCCCACCGCCTGCCCCCCAGCCTGGAGCAGCATGGGCAGCGTCAGTAGCCTGATCTCCGGCCACAGCTTCCACAGCAAGCACTGCAGAGCCTCGCAGTACAAGCTCCGCAAGTCCTCGCACCTGAAGAAGCTCAACCGGTACTCGGACGGGCTGCTGCGCTTCGGCTTCTCCCAGGACTCGGGCCACAAAGCCAGCTCCAAGAGCAGCAAGAATGAGGATTTCTTTTACATCAAGGTCAGCCAGAAGGCTCCTGGCTCCCACCGAGCGGACTACACTGCGCTGGCTGCCGGGGAGCTGGGCAGCCAGGCCGGCACCAGCGCCATGGACTTTGGCAGCCCCACGCCGCAGAAGCTGATGCCCTTCCCCAGCCAGCTGGAAGTGGTTAGTAAAGGGGAAGCTGGGGGAGCCCAGGAGCAGGGGGAGTGCCACTCTGCTGCCTCTGCCCTGAAGTAGGTATAGAGCCTGCCACAGGGCTGGCCTGGGCCAGGGGGAGGCTCAGTGGAAATGGGAGTGGAAGGAGATGGGTGGTGGAGGGAGAGTGCTGAGGGCTTCATGCCACCCTCTGCCTCCCTTCCATCTCCAAAGGTGCCTTTGGCCTCCCTACAGAGGCAGCTCAGCCCCACCCTGAGCTGAAGATTGGAGGCTGAAGACATCCCCAACATGGGGGGTGTGTGTGGGGTGTGGGGGCTCACCCCTGAGGGCTGGAGGGTTGGGGTGGTCAGGTCATGATAGGATTGGGGGATGGAACAAAACTAGCAATGGGGAGATTCAGATTGGATGTTAGGAAGAAGCTTTTGCCCAGGAGGGTGGTGAGAGCCTGGCACAGGCTGCCCAGGGAGCTGGTGGAAGCCTCCTGCCTGGAGGTGTTTGCAGCCAGGCTGGAGGTGGCTGTGAGCAACCTGCTGTGGTGTGAGGTGTCCCTGCCCATGGCAGGGGGTTGGGACTGGCTGAGCCTTGAGCTCCCTTCCAGCCCTGACAGCTCTGTGATTGCATGGTGCTGTGCTGTGCTGCTGAGCTCTGCTCTTCTCCCCAGGGCGCAGAGAAGCCAACCCCACGGCCCACAGCCTTCAAGCCGGTGCTGCCCCGCGCCGGTGCCATCCTCCACTCCTCCCCAGAGGACGGGGGCACCCTTCCCAGCAGCTGCACCCCCAGGACAAAGGCAAGGAGCAGGAGCTGAGGCCGGTGCTGTGCTCAGGGGGTCTGTCTGACTCGGGCAGGAACTCCATGTCCAGCCTCCCCACGCACAGCACCAGCAGCAGCTACCAGCTGGAGCCCCTTGTTACGCCCATGGGCCCCATCAGCCGCTTCGGGGGCTCGGCCCACAACATCCTGCAGTGTGCCATCATCCAGGACAGCAACATGATGAGCCTCAAGGCCATGTCCTTCTCTGATGGGGGCAACAAGATCCTCAACCCCGGCAAAGGTGCCCACCGCCACGCCGCCGAGAAGGCCACCTGCATCCGCTCGCCCATCTCCACCGACGAGTCCACCATCCAGGAGCTGGAGCAGAAGCTGCTGGAGAGGGAGGGGGAGCTGCAGGAGCTTCAGATGAGCTTTGAGGAGAAGGAAATCAGCTCCTGCCAGGTGTATGAGGAGAAGCAGAGGCGCTGCAAGGAGGAGCTGGAGGGCCTCAAGCAGAAATGCAGCAGCAAGCTCAAGCAAACCTCGCAGAAAACCCAAAGGACGCAGCAGGTCCTCCACCTCCAGGTGTTCCAGCTCCAGCAGGAGAAGAAGCAGCTCAGGGAGGAGCTGGAGAACCTCATGAAAGAGCAAAACCTGCTGGAGACCAAGCTGAGGTCCTACGAGAAGGAGAAGACCAGCTTCGCCCCTGCGCTGGAGGAGACCCAGTGGGAGGTAAGTGGAGCACCAGGAGGCGTCTGGGGCTGGCAGCACTGAGAGCAGAGGCTGTGCATGGAAGGGACAGCTCTGACACCTCGCAGCTCTTCTCCAGACCTAGGAGTGCTGGTGGGCAGCAAGTTCACCACAAGCCAGCAATGTACCCTCGTGGCCAAGAAGGAAAATGGTCTCCTGGGGTTCTCCTGGAGCTCTGTTCTGCCCTAGTGAGGCCACAGCTGGAGTATTGTGTCCAGTTCTGAGCTCCCAGGGTCAGGAGGGACAGGGAACTGCTGGAAAGCTTCCAACAGAGGGCCATGGAGATGCTGAGGGGCCTGGAGCAGCTCTGTGAGGAGCAAAGGCTGAGAGCCCTGGGGCTGAGAGCCTGCAGAAGGGCAGCCCCAGAGGGGAGCTGAGCAATGCTCAGCAAGAGCTAAAGGAGCTGTGGGGGGCAGGAGGCTGGGGCCAGACTCTGCTGAGTGGTGCCCAGGGACAGAACAAGGGGCAGAGGGCACAAACTGGCACCCAGGAGGTTCCATCTGAAGATGAAGAGGAGGAGAAAGTAGTTTGGTGTGAGGGTGCTGGAGGCCTGGAGCAGGCTGCCCAGAGAGGCTGTGGAGTCTCCTCATGTAGAGAGCTTCCAACACCCCTGGGCACTGTGCCCCTGGGCAAACTGCTGTGGGTGCCCTGCTGGAGCAGGGGCTTGGGCTGGCTGAGTTCCAGAGCTCCCTTCCCACTCCTCCATGCTGGGCTTCTGTGATTTCTATACCTGCCCCCAGCAGCAGCAGGGGCTGAGCACAGGGCAGGTGGTGCACTCACTAAGCCCAGGCTGGAGGGGAAGGATCTGAGAGCCCAGGGGATCCCTGCTGTGTCACGTGGAGGCTCTGCAAGCTCTAACTGACTCAGTGCCCCTCTTAAACCCTCAGCACTTCACAGCATCCAGAGGCAACATCTACTGCATAAAATCCCCAGCATTAGAGCCACTTCACGCTCCCAGCCTGCAGCTCAGAGTTTATCAGGCTGCCTGCCAGCCCCAGGGGAGCAGTGAAGCTGCTCCCTACCTGGAAGCAGGAGCTGCTGGGGTTTGCCATGGTCATTGATCAAGGGAGCAGTAAAACCTAGGTGCTCCCTGCTTGAGCACTGCTGAACAATGAGCCTTAAACTGCTGCAATGGTGCCATGAAAAGACAGAAGCAGGCCTGGTCCTCCCCTCCCTGGGAAATCCCCACCCGTGGCATCCAGCTGTGGAGGTACCCAGAGGAGCATAGCTGATGCCCACTGTGCCTTGAGGAGTGCAGTGTCCACCTTCACTCCCTGCCCTGTAAGGATTTCTCAGACCACTTGCAGGGTCACAGGGAAAGATCACAGGTTGGAAAAGCTCTCTGAACTCATCCAGTCCAACCAGCAACCCAGCCCCAGCATGGCCACCAAACCCTGGCCCCAAGTGCCATGGCCACAGGCTTCTTGAACACCTCCAGGGGTGGGGACTCCACCACCTCCCTGGGCAGCCTGTGCCAAGCCCTGAGCACTCTTGCAGCAAAGAAATTGTTCCTCCTGTCCAACCTAACCTCCCCTGGTGCAGCTTGTGGCCATCATCTCTTCTCCTGTCTCTTGTCCCTTGGGAGAAGAGCTCAACCCCCAGCTGGCCCCAGCCTCCTCTCAGGGAGCTGTAGGAGCCAGAAGGTCTCCCCTCAGCCTCCTTTTCTCCAGGCTCAACCCCTTCCCAGCTGCCTCAGCTGCTCCTCCCCAGCCCTGTTCTCCAGACCCTTCCCCAGCTCTGTTGCCCTTCTCTGGACCTGCTCCAGCCCCTCAATGTCCTTCTTGGAATGAGGAGCTCAAAACTGAGCCCAGGATTTGAGGTCCAGCCTCACCAGTGCCAAGTGACAATCACTTCCCTGGTCCTGCTGGTCACACCACTTCCCCTCCAGCTCAGCTGAGAGCCTCTCTGGGTTGCATTCCATGACTGGGGGCTCCACAGGGTGTGCCCAGGGTGGATCCTGCACAGCACAACCCTAACCAGGGTGCTGCTTCCCTCCCCACAGGTGTGCCAGAAGTCAGGGGAGATCTCCCTCCTGAAGCAGCAGCTGAAGGAGTCCCAGACTGAGCTCAACAGCAAGACCACCGAGATCCTCAGCCTGAAGGCTCAGCTGAAAGAGGTGAGGATGAAGCTGGAAGGGCTGGAGATGAAGAGCCAGGACCTGGAGGGCTCCCTGCGCACCAAGGCCATGGAGCTGGAGGTGTGTGAGAACGAACTGCAGCGCAAGAAGAACGAATCGGAGCTGCTGAGGGAGAAGGTGAACCTGCTGGAGCAGGAGATCCTGGACCTGCGGGCGGAGCTCTCCCTCCTCAAGGAGCAGCTGAGCGAAGCCCGGGAGGGGGCCAGGCCCTGCAGCAGGGTGGAGGACGCCCAGGCCCTGCAGGGGGAGGTGGAGAGGCTGAGGGCTGAGCTGAAGGCTGAGCGGGACAGCAATGAGCAGATGACCTCCAGCTTCCAGCACGAGCGGCAGACGTGGAAGGAGGAGAAGGAGAAGGTGATCCACTACCAGAAGCAGCTGCAGCAGAGCTACCTGCACATGTACAAGAGGAACCAGAACCTGGAGAAGATGCTGCAGCAGCTGGCTGCAGGGGAGGACGGCAAGGAGCCCATCGAGCTGGACATACCCGGCGCCGACGTCCCCTACGAGGACATCATCGCCACCGAGATCTGAGCCAGCTCTGCCTCCACCTCTTTCTCCTCCTCGCGGCTGGGGGGGAGGGTGGGAGCCTCTTCCAGGCCAGAAGCTCTGCCCTGAGCCCAGCAGGCCATGTACAGTCGAGATGAGCCATGTATTTATTCCCGCAGCTGGTGGCCTGGCCAGCCCCCTCCCCCACCCCCGGGTCCCCTGTGCCACCCCTCGTGTTACAGAGGTGAACAAGCAACTCGTGCCAATGGTGACGTGCCAGCAGCTCCCCCTCTCCCCACTGCCACCTTGGCAGCCTCCCTTCTGCCCCCTCGTGGGACTGAGAAGCTGGTGATGGGGGTAGCTGGGGAATGGGACTTCAGCAGATAACCTCCTGGTGGGCAACAAGGTGATGCAAAGCTCCCGAGGGCTGCCCTGCTCCAGGCTTGGAGGGGTCCTGCGGTGGTGCAGCTCTAGGGAAGGGGACACAGCCCAGCCCTCCCCACTGGCTTCAAGAGGAGTCACACCCCGGGGCATCTCCAGCTGGAGGAAGCACCACGCTGCTCTCACACCTCCTCAGCCTTCCTCTGCTCAGTGCTGACCTGCAGGGTGCCAGGGGACCAAGGAGCCACCTCCTGCCGCCGGCTGCACATCCACCTCTCTGCTCCTTCAGCTGCCGGAATGCCTCAGGAAGGACCCTCCCCACACCCCCCAGCCAGCACCCCACCAAAATTACCCTTCACTAACGAGCACAGCCCACCCTGCACCCAACCACCCAGCCACCCTGCACCCAGCCCTTGGCCACAGCAGCTCCGGCACAGCCTCCTCCCTGGCCCTGCACCACCACGGTGAGCTCAGCACTCCCTGCTCTGAGGGACAAGGACTCCCAAGTCCCTTCTCCCAGCTGCCAGAGAGGCAACTGGATGTAAGAATCAGCAGGAATGTCCAAGCCACAGCCTGACCTAAGGGATCAAGAGGGAAATCAGCTGGGTTTGCCTCACCACCCCATGAGCTCGCTGTGGCCATCCCTGCCTGGAGCCCTGGCTGCCTTATCTCCTCTTGTGCCCTTATGTCCACGAGATGCCATCAGCAGGAGCTGGTCCAAAAGAAAGAAAAGAAACCCCAAACCAGCCACTTTCAGCTTGTTTTCCACCCTAGCTCTTAAAATCTCCTCCTGCCACCAGCAAGTGGCTCAGAAGGCTGCACCACACATCCCCAGTGGTGACTCTCACATCCCTCCAAGGCTCAGCGCAGGCCAGGAAGGAGTCAGCCAACATCCAGCTTGCCAGGGTGGAGGTCTCCAGCCACGCCCAGGCTGTGCCAGTGCCATGGTATTTTTACTGCAGTGTCTTTGTTTACCCACCCATGAACTGGGTAGCCGCCCAGGGAGCCCCATTGCAGGGTCGTGGGAGGATCTGACACGATGCCACGCTGCGAATCCGGCCAAGGGCTCCAAGCTGCCCACAAGCAGCAAAGTTCAGCATCCCTCACCCCCCACTCCAGCCAGCCTGTCCAGGTGACACACGGAAACCAGTCTGTGCCTTTTGCACCTGCCCCCGAGCACCCCACCACATGCCAGCCTGGGGCATCCCAGCCAGTCCCAGGGCTGGCACCCAGCACAAGCCAATCCTTAGCCATGGTCCACCGGAGAAAAGCCAACCTCAGGCGCCACTTCCAGCCCTGTGGCCGTAGGCTGAGGCCACATTTGGGGCCCCCAGCCTCTGGCCAGCCCTGCTGAAGGGTGTTCTGGTGAGAAACCCAGGAGCTGAAGCTTGGCACCCAGCTCCTCTGCGGCTCACAAGGCCAGAAGGGATTTTCTGCACCATCCCAGCCCTGCACCCAGGGCTCTGCACCCCCTCCGCACCCCACACTGGAGCCACCACACCACAGCCACCAGAACCTTCCCCGTGCCAAACCCGGCGAGGGGCCCAGGAGGAGCCGAGCCCTCCCCGGCTGCCCCAGCCCCGCAGCTCCCGCGCCCCCGGCCAGCCTTACCCTTGCCGCCCTCTCTGGCCTCGGTGGCAGCCGCCCGGGTGCCCGCTGCCCCTGCCCTGCGTCTCCCCAGCCCCGCAGCCAGCGCTGTGTGACGTGATTTGCCCGGTGGCATCTCCCTGCTGCCTTTGCACACCGCTCTGTGCCCGTCCCCGGCGCTGCCGTGCCCTCGGCCGCAGCCTCCACAGCTCCTGACTTTTTCTGCAGGTTCTTCCTGGGTTTTGTTTTGCATTTGGGTTTGTTTGGGGTTGTTTTTTTGTTGGTTGGTTGGTTGTTGTTTTTGTTGGTTTTTTTTTAATGTTATTTCTGGTGACTGATGTAAAGTACTGCTAATTTTATGGTCTTATTTATAAATAAATCTCTTTTTTTTTTTTTTTCCAAGTTCTTCAGCATCTCCCCAGGTGCCAGGGGCGGGCAGCAGCCAAAGGGCTTTCACCTCTCCATGGAGGGTGGGCACTTGGTGTGCCCCTCTCCAGGGCACACGGAACCCCAGCAGGGAAGGGAGCTCTGGAGATCATCCACTCCAGCCCCCAGCTCCAGCAGGGCTCCCACAGCAGCTTGCCCAGGGGCACAATGCCCGGGGCGGGGGTTGGAAGCTCTCCACACCAGGAGACTCCACAACCTCTCTGGGCAGCCTGCTCCAGGCCTCCAGCACCCTCACACCAAACTGCTTTCTCCTCATGGTCAAATAGAACCTCCTGGGTGCCAGTTTGTGACCCTTGCTGCCCCTTGGCCTGTCCCTGGGCACCACTGAGCAGAGTCTGGCCCCAGCCTCCTGCCTCCCACAGCTCCTTTAGCTCTTGCTGAGCATTGCTCAGCTCCCCTCTGGGGCTGCTCTTCTGCAGGCTCTCAGCCTTCGCACCTCACAGAGCTGCTCCAGGCCCCTCAGCATCTCCGTGGCTCTCTGCTGGACTCTCCCCAGCAGTTCCCTGTCTCTCTTCAGCTGGGGAGCCAGAATTGGACCCAGGACTCCAGCTGTGGCCTCAGCAGTGCAGAGTAACGCGGCAGCAGACCCTCCCTCACCCTGCTGGCCCAACTCCTCTTGATGCTTTCCAGGAGACCATTGTCCTTCTTGGCCACAAGGACCTATTGCTGGCTGAGGAGGAACTTCCCCCTTCAAGCCACCAACCACTTCTCAGAGCATACCCCAGGTCCCCTTTGGGGACATCCTCCCACCTGGCGCTGCCGGTGCCCGGCCGCGGGCGCCCGGCCTTGTCTGTGCCCTGCAGCTGGCATGAGCCAGCTTGGAGGCAGAGAATCCGCCTGGCCCTGCTCCCAGCCCACATCCCATGGCTCATCACCCTCCTGCTCTGCAGGTGGGACCAATCTGCATCCCAACCCTGCCCATCCCCAATCCCCCCAGCCCCAGCCATCCTTGACCCACCGTCCCCAGGGCCAGCAGAGAGCTGGGAAAAAACAGCTGCAGAGGGGAGAGATAAGAGTGGGAGTGCTGAAACAAAGCCAAGGAGGAGGTGTTTTGACTATTTAAGCTGTTTCCCCCCCCCCCCCCCAAACTAACCCACTTGGAGCCTGTTTGCACTGCAGGAGCTGGTGGTGTCACAGCACAGGGGGAGGGGGAAGCTGGGGGCACAGAGAACAAGGGGTAAGCCTCAAATTTCAGGGAACATTCACATTTCAGGGAGCACTCAAAACTGCAGGGAACATTCCTCAGCCCAGCTCAATGGGGCTGCTTCCCACGGGGCACTCACCCCACCCCCAGTGCAGGGTGAGGGCCCCCAAGACAGCCACGAGCTGCTCTGTGCCCCATGAAAGGGCATCTGGCACCAGCACCCAGCTCCTGCCAACACCTTGCAGGGAAGCTCTGGCTCTGCTCACGCTGCCCCAGGCGTGAGGGAAGGATATTTTTAGAGCTTCCCAAAGCTGCTGAGGAGGAAGGAGATGGAAACCCACGTGCAGGGACTCTTTCTGCTGAGCAGCACCTTCTGGTCCACACCACCTCTGACTGGCACCCACCCTGGCTGGAGGATGCTGCTGGCTTGGGCAAGCCCTTCCCAGGCTCATCCATGTATCTGGGAAAGCAGCAAGGAGGAGACCTTTGGGCTGGCTCTGCTGTCTTAGGCTATCCCAGGGGCACTGGCACAGGCTGCCCAGGGAGGTGGTGGAGTCCCACCCCTGGAAGTGGTCCAGAAACCTGTGGCCATGGCACTTGGGGCCATGGTTTGGGGGCCATGGTGGGGTTGGGTTGCTGGTTGGACTGGACGATCTCAGAGGCCTTTTCCCGACCTTACTGATCCTATGGAAGCCGAGCAGTGGAGGACCAGCCCTGGCCAGGCCAGTCCCTGCTGCTTCGTGCCCAAGAGGGGGCAGGTTGAGGAAGGAGCAGAGAGCCCTGATGGCATCAGGGTGAAGCCCTCCCCTTGGGACACCCAGTGGAAGGTTGAACACAGTAAGGTGGTGCCAGTGCTGAGGAAGCACCTGAGGAGGAGGAGGAGCACCGTTGTGCCAGGTGCTGGGGGGCAAAGCAGGAGGAGCAGCACCAGTCTGTGTATCCCCCCCGGCACTGGGGTCCCTGTTTTGTCTGGTCGGGGTTAGCTCTGCTCCAGCTGCCCCAGCACCAACTGGCCTCGGCCAGAAGGAGTTTGAATGAGTTGTTGAGCTAATCAGAGGATGCAAATCAGCCTCAAGACAGAGAAAACCTGATTTGCATATTCTTTTTAACGCCCCGGTGCCATTACACCGGTTTCTGGCTATGCAGGGGGTGGGGGAAAGCAGAGTCAGACCTGAAAATCACAGCAGAGACAAGACCAAGGCTGCCTTTGAAAGAGCAATTAAACCCAGCCACCTCCTGCTCGGAGGGTGAGGGAGGGTCAGAGGCAAAGCTGCTTTTGATGTGCAAATAACCCCGCGGCAGCTCTCCCCACCAGCCTGCTCCCTGCCTTACATCTGCCAGTCCCAACCCAAACCCCAAGGGGCAGGAAGGGGGGAACGTGTCCAATGTTTGCTCTCCTCCCTTCCTAAAGGAGCTGACAGCTGGCGTGTGCTGCTGGGAGGGACCTGAGTGCCTGACATCAGTTGGGAAGGGGGGAGGGGGGGAGGAAGGACCCCCAGGCAGTCCTCATTAGTCATCACCAAAAGAAAAAGGAACACAACCCCCTCCCCCCCCAGCCCCCCCCAACCCAGCCCCAGCGTGGTAAATGCAGGCAGGCAGCAGCTGGGAGATCAGCACAGCCCATGGAGCACGGTACCTGCTGTCTCCACGCCGTGGAGGATTTGGCTGTTTGTTTAGCAGCCTGCCGGGGGCTGCTTGCTCCTCCCCAGGCAGGGACACACGGCCCAAAGGTGGTCACAGCCTGGCCTGATGGCACACCGAGGGGCAGCCCTTCCTTCCAGCCACAAGTGCCCCTTTGCTTCCTGCTCTCAGCTCAGTGCTGAAGTAAAATCATTGAAGTTGAAAGAGAGACCTCCGAGAGCATCCGGTCCAAGCAGCAACCCAACCCCACCATGGCCACCAAACCCTGGCCCCAGGTGCCATGGCTACAGGTTTCTGGAACACCTCCGGGGGTGGGGACTCCACCACCTCCCTGAGCAGCCTGTTGCAGCCTGTTCCAGCAAACCAGAGCCAGCCCTAGACGTGGTCCCCACCACCAGCATCCCAAAACTCAGCTGCTTCACCACCAGCCTCCTCCCTGCAGGCTCGCAAAAGGCATCACTGCCTGCACTGCCAGCTGCAGCAGGCCTGAGAGCTCCTGGAGCAGTCCTTGCTCTGCTCTCCGAATGCTTCAATGGAAAAGAATCTTCCTCCCGGGTGCTGCAGGAGCCGAAGCAGCCTTCCCCTTCAGGCTGCGGCGCCAGGGCTGACCTGGAGCTGCGGTGCAGCAGCAGCAGCTGGCTCCATCCCCTCTCCCGCAGTGCCACTGCGTGGCTGCCGAGCTCCGTGTGGCTGCTGAGCTCCATCCAGCGCCCAGCTCCCTGCAGCCCAGCCCCTGCCCAAAGCCCAGCTCCCGGCAGCTGCTGACAGCTGCTTTACCTCCATCTCAAACCCACCCTCACTCTTTATCCTCAACCCAGGAGTTTGTCTGGCCTCGATGGCACCCCTGAGGGCTGTCTGCATGTCAGAGCTGCTCACCAGCTGGCCCCAAGCCCCAGGACTCATCCCAACCCTTCCCCTTCCGAGTCCCAGCACGGTGGGAGTGGCAAGGGACGCCCTGGAGATCAGCCAGTCCAACCCCACCACTAAAGCAGGGCACCCACAGCAGCTTGTGCAGGATCATGAGGGCCAGGGGGAGAAGCAGCTCTCCAGAGATGGAGACTCCACCACCCCCAAAGCATGGAAGTCCCTCCTCTTGTTTCAGGGAACCAGTTTGTGCCCACTGCTCCCTGGGCACCACTACAGACTCCCCTTGGCTTCACACTGGCCGAGTTTCGTTGTTGGGACTCCTCCTGTGCCTCCTTTTGCTCTGCTCTGGCCCAGGAAACATCTCAGGAGCTATGTTAGCCACCCAGAGCCCCTTGCAGGTCTCCCATGAGCAGCAGCTGCCCTGCCCAGCAGCACTCAGCCCCCCAGCCCAACCTTTGTCCCCACAGCTGTCACCTGCTGAAGGGTTTCAGGATTTCGATGGACTTCGGAATTTCTTCTCTTACGCTTGTGTTCAAACCCTGCCTGCTGCCACAGGCTCTCCCTCAAGGCAAAGGGGCTGCAGCCCCACAGCAGAAACCTCTCACACGTGGATTCATGGCAAGGGGCTGAGAGCAGCCACTGAAGCTGCCCAGAACACCTGAACAAACGCCCCCAGCCCCTTCTCCCTGCTCAGACAGGCATTTCCCAGCCCACAGCTGCCTGAGCTCCTTCTCAAGAAGCTTTGGAAGGTTTCTGAGCCTCGTGGAGTGCAAGGCAGCCCTCGGAGGCTGTGGCAACACAGGGATCAGGTTACTCTCCTGCATTCCTGCAAAGCCTTTACCCGTGACTGATAGCCACCCACCCCCTCCCCCAGCACAAAGTCCCCAAGACCCAAGGCTGTAGGACAAATCCCAACCGGTGACAGCAGCCGGCTCCAGCAGCAGTGTGTGGGGGGGTGGAGAGGCCCTCACCGTGCATCTAGAAGGGGAAAAGTGAAGTATCACAGAATGGCAGGGGTTGGAAGGGACCTCTGGCCAGCACCCAGCCCAAGCCCCCTGCCAAGCCAGGGGCACCCAGAGAAGGTCACACAGGAACACATCCAGGTGGCTTTGAAATGACTCCAAAGCTGGAGCCTCCACCAGCTCCCTGGGCAGCCTGCTGCAGGGCTCCAGCACCCTGCAGTTGAAGTTCCTCCCCATAGCTAGATTGAGCTTCTGATGGTCAAGTTTGTGCCTGCTCCCCCTTTGTGCTGTCACTGCAAGAAGATTCCCCTTGGCTCCAAACTGGCCAAGTTCAATTGCTGTGAATATCCTTTCATTCCTCTGCTCTACCCCAGGCATGCAGACAGAGGAGGCAGAGGACACCTGAAGGGCCTGAAGCCTGTCAGTGTCCTCACAGTGCTGCAAGGCCTCAAGTTGTTTCCAAGCACAGACTCACAAAAGCTTCCAACTCTGTTCAACACCTTCCATATTTAATTTGTTATTTATTCTCTACATTAAAGTATTTCTCATGCCAACACTTCCAACCTCCCATCCCTACCTCAAGAGAGGAGAAAAAAAAAGAGAGACTTGACACAGCTTTAGGCTGGAATGCACTGGGGTAAAGCTGCTGCTGTGTCCAAGTTAGGGACAACACCGAACAAACTACAGAGAGAACTGCACAGAGGAGACATCAGGGAGAGCTGGAATCAGTTCAGCAGCACCCAAAGTCATGTTAGCACCTTCCTAGACAAGCTCTGAGGGAGCTGAGGGAGGTGCAACATGCTTGGGTTTGCCAGACCAGAGCTTAGACTACATTAAGCCTGGGAAGAAGCAAGCAAGCCTGCCAGCACTGGGCCTGGAGCCTCACCTGAACCCATCTGAGAAAACCAACAGCAGATCGCCCAGCCAGGAGCTGTGGGGGTTGGGAATGCTGAGTGCTCCTGGCTGGCCAAATCTGTGCCTGGAGTGCAAAACCACAGCAGCTTCAAACAGGACTCAGGAGCCAGTGCCAGCTGGAGCAGGTTTCATAGCAGAGTTCAACATATCCACTCACACAGCACCTCGCTTTCTCCTGTCACATCAGCTGGTACCAGACATGCTTCAGCAGCTCACCTCCCACCAGCATGACTGTGTCACCTCAAAAGTCTTTGTCACATCTCTCCTAATCCCCTTCAGTAGCAGCACAAAGCCTTCAACCACCCACAGGTTGGTTGGTTTGGGGTAGTTTTTCTTGCCCACTGGGGCACTCTGATCTCAGGATGCTCCAGCTGCTGGTTTGGGCCTCTGGCATTTCCAGAGTTCAAAGAGAAAACAACAACAACAAAAAAAGGTTAAGTAGGAAACTTCCTCTCAATTAAAAACCTGTAATTTAGTCATTAAGCCTGATTGTGGCTACCTTCAGGTGGCAACCCCTGGGCCTGTGACCTCTTTGCTGGTGGAGAAGCACCAAGCAGTGTCCTCAGTTCCTGAACACCCTGAAGGATCTTAAGCCACAGCTGAAAAGAAACAAGAATCAGTGACTTGCACTTTTCAAGGGGCTTTCCACACAGGGCCTCCAGGCACAGCAGCAGGGCAGCCCAGTGCTCTCTGTGTGGTGGGACTGGGCAGATGCTGGGGACAAAAAGGAAGTCAGCTTTTGCTTGGTGTTTTCCAAACCATGCCCCTCCCCTGGTCTGCAAGTAAAGACCTGCAACTTGTGGTGGTACTCAAGACACTGCCTTGAAACATCTCCAGAAAGTCCAACTGGCCAAACAAGCTTGGTGAGAGCTATTGCACATTTGAAGAGCTGGCCTAAAATAGGTTGGTTTTGGGGCTTTTTCTTTTCCTGAAGATCCAAACCAGGCTTTGGAAAGAAAGGCTATTTTAGACTGGTATCAGTGTAGGCTGGAACACTGGCACAGATGTCACCTACCCTGGGGTTTGGTTGTACAGGCGACAAGTAAACACCAACACAAGAGAGAAAGGAACCCAAAAAACAGCGTTTTCACAGAGCAAGGGAGCTGAGAGATGAAGCTGTGGTTAGTGCTTTGCAGTTGAGTCTCGAGGGTAGAACTCAGCCAGCGTTGTCTGAGGGATTCTCTTCAGCATCTCCTTAGGGAAGATCCTGAGGAGCTGCCAGCCGATGTCCAAGGTCTCGTAAACAGTGCGGTTCTCGTAGGGACCTGGGGAGAGCACGGCTCTGAGGCGTGGGGCAGGGCAGGCTTTGTGCCACCAGGCAGCTCTGAAGGCAGCCTCCTATCTCCCAGACCTGCACATCCTCAAGTTCTCAAAACAGACTTAGATCATGGAGCGGTTTGGGTCACCTGGGCCAACGTCCCTGCAGCGAGCAGGGACAGCTTCAAGCAGCCCAGGCTGCTCAGAGCTCCGGTCAGCCAGGCCCTGAGCACCTCCAGGGACAGGGCATCAGCCACCCCTCTGAGCAACCTGCTCCAGGGCCTCACCACCCTCACACTTCACTGATGGAGAAGCAAGTGAGACACAACCCAACCCAAGGGTTCAGAGTCAAAGCAAAGAAAGACAAAGGGTGAAGACACTACAGGTGAGAAAAGGAAGGGTCAGCAGTCAGACGGCTGTGGTCATCCGGAGTCAAAAACCACCTTGGAGGTCCCTGATGGACAGCAGGAAGGTCCCACCCTCCCCACACCATCCCATCCCCTCTGCAGTAGCTAAATGCACTTGCAAAGAGTTGCACCCACACCACAGCCGGTGCCGTGGAGGTGGTGGAAGCCATGTGGTTGGAGATCAGCAAGACCTAACTGAGACAAACCACATCTACAACGTTTTGGGTTCGGAGGGAGCCTCCGAGCCAGCCACCCAATCCAACCCCCCTGAACAGAGATCCTCCACCGGCTCAGGTTGCTCAGAGCCCCACCCAAGCCCGCCTGGAATGCTGCCAGGGCTAATTGGAAACCAGGGCCCAAGGCAGATCAGGACACTCGGTGACATTTCTCCTTTAACCAAGCCCAGGTCCCCCCAAAGGCTGGTCTTGGAGGATGCAGTGATGGAGAGGCCACCTCCAGGCACACAGAAATCCCTTATCCCATGATTTTATGGCCGAGCTCCACTCAGCAGGATGTTGCTGATGACCTGGACTTACCCTGAGCAATGAAGTTCTTCTCAAACTTCTGCAGGAACTCCAGGTAGAGCAGATCATCCGAGGTGAGAGCTTCCTCACCCACCACAGCCTTCATGGCCTGCACGTCCTTCCCAATAGCATAGCAGGCGTACTAGAGGGGATGGAAACACAACTGCTCTTACCTTGGGCACCCAGCTTCTGCCTTAACTCCTTTAAAAGGGTCTCACTGAACACTCAGTGCTTTAAAGCAGCCTCAGGAGTGCTCTGCATCGATGCTGCCCTTAGAACAAAGCACCTCTGAAGCTCATCTCTGCTTCTCTGAGGAGCTTTTCAACATACCAGCTGGTTGGAGACATCTGCATGGTCCTTCCTGGTCATACCCTCCCCAATAGCTGACTTCATCAGTCGAGACAGGGAGGGTAAGACATTAATAGGTGGATAAACCTGGAGGGGAAGAGACAGCCAAGGATTTCAGTGTTGGCACTTCCAAGCTTCCTCTCTACTTTTTGAGTGTCCTAAGCAGTGTGGCACACACCTGCCTGTTGTGCAGCTGCCTGTCCACGTAGATCTGTCCCTCAGTGATGTATCCAGTCAAGTCAGGGATAGGATGAGTAATATCTGGGGGAAAACAAAAATGATACAAATCAGTTCTCAAACCTTCTGTACCATTTCTAGCCCTGAAGTGGGCATCATTCTGCAGCTAAAGTGACTTCCACAGTGAAATGCCACCAGTTAACAGCCCCATGTATCACTGGAGTGCTCTTACAGAGTCACAGAATTGTTTGGGTTGGAAAAGACCTCCAAGATCAAGTCCAATCATGGCCTTTAAACCATGTCCTGAAGTGTAAGGATTAAAGCTGTGAGCACTCCTGAGAGGCCTTGAAAACAGCCCTGAAATCTGGAATCCCTTCATTAGCAGTAGACAGAAGGCAGCCAAGGCTTGCAATATTCAGGTGGAAACCTCCAGGGAGGTTGTGGATCTCAGAGGTCTTTTCCAGTGCAAATATTTCTGGGATTCTATGATAAAACAAGGACAGAAGGTACTCCCTGAGCTCTGGAGACACAAAGAAGTGTCATGTGAAGACCCCATGCTGGGAATCAATGGGCTGTTCTGCTGCTCCCAAAGAATGCTCCCTCCCTGCAGGTGTTGAAGGCCAGGCTGGATGAGGCCTTGAGCAACCTGGGCTGGTGGGATGTGTCCCTGCCCATGGCAGGGGGTTGGACCTGGATGACCTCCAAGGTCTCTTCCAACCCAACCCATTCTTTCAATCTACAAAGCCCTAAGCCCCAACAGCTGCAAGATTCAGATGGAAACCTGAAGGCCTCAGGACCTGAGGCTGAAACCTGGACAACCTCCAATCCTGCTGTGCACCCGAAGTGAGGGAGCTTGCTCTAAAGCAGCTCCTTTGAGGTGCTGTTGATGACACCACTCACCATCATTGGGCATGGTAAGAATGGGGATCTGGGTGATGGAACCATTCCTGCCTTCCACACGCCCAGCACGCTCGTAGATGGTGGCCAGGTCAGTGTACATGTAGCCTGGGAACCCACGGCGGCCTGGCACTTCCTCCCTGGCTGCTGAGACCTGAGGCGAGCCAGACAAAACCCAAAGGTTTTCAAGAAGCCAGAGCACTCCTACAGACCTGCTCTGTTCCCCCATGAAGCCAAACCAGTGACTTAAAGCCTCTCTTCCTGCAGGTGACATCAAAACACAGTCACAAGACAGTGATGGAATGAGAAGGAATGGACTGAAGTTTGAGGAAGGGAGATTGAGACTGGAGATAAGGAAGAAATTCTTGACAGTGAGGGCAGGGAGACAATGGCACAGGTTGCCCAGGGAGGTTGGGAGATGTCCCCTCCCTGGAGGTGCTCAAGGCCAGGCTGGATGAGGCCTTGAGCAACCTGGGCTGGTGGGAGGTGTCCCTGCCCATGGCAGGGGGGTTGACCTGGATGATCACAGATCTCCCAGGTCTCTTCCAACTCAACCCATTCCATCAGTCTGAGTCCAACTCCCCTGCCAGAGAAGGATCACCCAGGGCAGGTCACACAGACACACATCCAGACAAGTCTTGAAAGTCTCCAGAGAAGAAAACTCCACAACCTCCCTGGGCAATTAGTGACTAAGAGCCTGAGTGGCTCTTGAAGAGCCCTGTGATGAACATTAAGAGCAAGAGCTTGAGCAGTTTTCCCCCTCACTCTGCCCTACAGCCAGCAGCCAGCTCGTGGACACCTACCTCTCGCAGGGCCTCAGCATAGGAGCTCATATCTGTCAGGATGACCAGGACATGCTTCTCACACTGATATGCCAGGAACTCTGCTGTGGTCAGAGCCAGGCGAGGCGTGATGATGCGTTCAATGCTGCAAGAGAACAGCAGGGCATCGCCTGTGGCAAGAGCTTTAAAGGCTGCAAGGGAACTGCTCACTCCCAACCCTCTGGAAAGCTGCTAGGTGCAGCAGCAGAAGCACCAGCACTTCACCCTCAGCTCTGCCGCCAAATGCCAGCCCCAGTGACACGTGGCAGGACGCCAGCGAGGCTGCAGCTGGCAGCTTACTCAGAGCCACAGAACTGTGCTGGTTGGAAGAGACCTTCGAGATCATTGAGCCCAACCTTCAACCCAAGGCCACCATGGCAATCAAACCATGTCCCAAAGTGCCATGTCCAGGTTCCCCTCAGCTCTCCCCCAGCCACCAGAGGGTAAGTGCTCACGTTGGGTCGTTGGCCAGGTTCAGGAACAGACACACGTTGTCCATGGAGCCGTTCTCCTCAAAGTCAGACTTGAAGAACCGAGCAGTCTCCATGTTCACCTGGACCACAAGATGAAGGCATCAGCTCCAGACCACATTTTAGGTTGCTCCATCTTAACACAGAAGGGACCTCAGAGATCAACTGCTCCAACCTCCCCACCATGCCCAGGGATACCTCTCAGCTAGACACAGCTGCACAAGGCCCCATCCAGCCTGGCCTTGAACACCTCCAGGGAGGAGGCAGCCACAGCCTCCCTGGGCAGCCTGTGCCAGAGTCTCACCAACCCTGCACTGAAGAACTTCTTCCTCAGCTCCAGTCTAACCCTGCTCTGCCCCAGCTTCAAGCCATTCCCCCTTGGCCTCTTTCTAGACACCCTCAGGAAATGTCCCTTTACAGCCTTCCTGGAGGATTCCTTCAAGCACTGGAAGGCCCCCATGCAGTCTTCTCTAAGCTAAACACCCCCAGCTCCCCCAGCCTATCCCCACAGCAGAGCTGCTCCAGCCCTTGGATCATCTTTGTGGCCTCCTCTGGCCTCACTCCAGCAGCTCTGTGTCCTTATGCTGGGGACACCAGAACTGGAGGTGAGGTCAGAGCAGAGCAAAGGGGCAGAATCCCCTCTCTTGCCCTGCTGCCCACACTCCTCTTGCTGCATCTTAGGACAGGATTTGCTTTCAGTTCTAAGCTCCTACTACAGCTACTCAGCATTTTATCACGCTCAGCACCACTCCCCCCAGCAATCCTGACTTACACCCATAGCAGCAAACACAATGGCAAAGTTCTCCTCACTGTAGTCCATCACATCTTTGGATTTCTTCACCAAGCCAGCTTGGCGACAGATCTGAGCTGCAATCTGGGTTGGGAGGAGCACAAAAGCCAAGTTTCAGTCCAGCTCTCCACTTGATGCTATTACACAGCAGAGCTTAACTTCAGTTTACTTTTCAGTAAGCCACTAAAGGCCTAGCTTGGAGTACTCACCTCATTGTGGGGCAGGCCAGCAGCTGAGAAGATGGGGATCTTCTGTCCCCTGGCAATGCTGTTCATGCCATCAATAGCAGAAATGCCAGTCTGGATCATCTCTTCTGGGTAGATACGACACTGGGGGTTGATTGGCTGGCCTGGGGTAGTTAAGAGGAGATAATCTTAACCCATTCAGGAATCAGAAACATCAGATTTGCCTTTAAGCCCTCACCAGTCCTGGCTTAAGAACATACCCATGATGTCAAGGAAATCTTCAGCCAAAACAATGGGACCTCTGTCTATAGGCTTTCCTGATCCATTAAATACTCTGCCTGCAAGGAACAGCCATAGAAATCAAGGTGCCAGCTGGTGAGGGGTTGGGGTGAGGGCAGTCTGGTGCCTCCTCAGAGGAAGGGGCAGGTCCTTACCAAGCATGTCCTCAGAGACAGGGGTTCGAAGAATATCCCCAGTGAACTCACAAGAGGTTTTCTTAGCATCAATACCTGAAGTACCTTCAAATACCTGGGAACAGAAGAATGAGAAAACATGGGGGTGGGGGGAAGTCCTGTGCTTTACAAAAGACATTAGAGTGCTGCTTCACACCTTGAGAGCTTGTGCAGCCACAGGGCAGCAAACCTTCTGCAAGCAAAGCATTGCAAGAGCAGCTCAACAGTGCACAAGAAACATCTCCCTTTAAACAAACTTCATGAAGTGAACTCCTGACCCAACCAAGCTGGTGCCACTCAAGGGTTTCCCTTTGCCAACAGGGAGAAGTTCTTCAGCAAGACTTAGTATGAACAACAGCAGCTTGGGGGAATACTGGAAGTGTTCAGTTCTGGTGTCTCCAGCCTAAGGACACAGAGCTGCTGGAATGAGTCCAGAGGAGGCCACAAAGATGATCCAAAGGCTGGAGCAGCTCTGCTGTGAGGATAGCCTGAGGAACCTGGGGGTGTTCAGCCTGGAGAAGAGGAGGCTGAGAGGAGACCTACTGGCTCTCCACAGCTCCCTGAAAGGAAGTAGGAGCCAAGTGGGGGTTGGTCTCTTCATCCCAGCAACAAGTGACAGGACAAGAGGCTTCAAGTTACACCAGGGGAGGTTTGGGTTGGACATCAGAAGCAACTTCTTCACTGAAAGGGTTCTCAGAGCCTGGCACAGGCTGCCCAGGGAGGTGGTTGAATCCCCATCCCTGGAGGTGTTTCAAAGCCTTGGAGATGTGGTGCTGAGGGCCATGGCTTAGCCCCAGACTTGGCAGAGTCAGAGAATGGTTGGACTGGATGAGCTTAAAGGGCTTTTCCAACCAAAACAACCCTCTGGTTCTACATCCCAAGCAGCTCTGACACGGCTCAGACACATGCTGATTAATGACATCTTTTTCTGTTGCAGCAAGAGGCATTCCTGCCCCTGGTCATACCTGAACCACAGCTTTGGAGCCACTGACTTCCAGAACCTGCCCACTCCTCCTTGTGCCATCAGGAAGGGTCAGGTGGACAATCTCTGCATACCTAGGAAACTGAAGATGTGCAAGAAAGAGGGTGGGAAGGTATTAAAATCCAGAAGAACAGCCCTGAAACAACAGTTGTCAGTTTCAAGCAAGATAAAGCTTAGCAACTACTGAATGAACCTTGGAAATTGCTCAGCCCAAAACTCCTTCCAAGGCAGACAGAATTTGCAGGCTGCAGAAAGCCCTGGCCAGAAGCTGTCCAGGTCCTGAACCACCGATGGAAAGCATCTGGCAAAGTTGGCTTTTGTCTGTTCACAGCTTCAGTTGCTTGTCCTCAGCAGTAACTTGCAAGCAGCCCAAAAGTGCTTACAGTTCCCTTCTGTTTTGTTAACAAGAAGGTCAAGAACCAAGCCAAGAGTTGTGTTTCTCCCAATGTTTGGTCAATGTTTGGGGGATTTTGGTTAAAAAAAAAAAATGAAGGAGCTTCTTTTTTTGCCCCCCAACAGTCTCAATAAACCTTCCTTTTTCTCCCATGGACAGGACTCTCCCAGGGTCTCTCCTCAGCTTTACAGTAATGAAAGCATCAAGATCCAAACAGCCATAAAACCCAAATGATTAGTTTCAAGCAAATCTGAGTGTTCCCTCAGCAGTCAGCAATGGATCTGGTACTACAAAGAGCTCAGTGGACCCCTGCATTTTACAGGCTGGATTTCACCTGTCCCAGCTTTCCCCAAAAGGCTTCATTCATTAGAAGCTGAACCCTTACCTTAACTTGGTCCAAGATAACCAGAGGTCCATTCACACCTGACACAGTTCTATAAGCTGGAAGAAAACAGGGCACGAGTCAGGTACTTCAGAAACCTCCTCAGCAACTTTTCCAAGTTTAGTTCCTATCACCAGTTTCAGGTTTGCAGATCTGTGGTCCAGTTCTGAACCACTTCTGTCCTTTCTGAACTCCACAAGAAGGTTTAGGTACCGCATTGTGCTGCCAGCACCCTCACAGTACCTGAGCTACCATGGAGATCTGATATTGCCACTGTCTTGTCTGCAAGCCTCTATCTAGGGACCATTTGAGTGGCACCAGAAATGTCAGGGCAGTGTAGAGCTGACATTTTGAGCTAAGCAAAACAGAGTTGCAAGAAGTTAGGAAGTTCTTCATCATGAGGGAAGTGAGACACTGGCACAGTTTGCCCAAGGGGGTGGTAGAAGCTCCATCCCTGGAGGTTTTGAAGGCCAGGCTGGATGTGGCTGTGAGCAACCTGATCCAGTGAGAGATATCCCTGCCCATGGCAGGGGGTTGGAACTGGCTGAGCCTTGAGGTCCCTTCCAACCCTGACAATTCTGTGATTCCAAGATCTTTCAGAAGCAGGGTGAAGAATCTGTGGTAAGGAAGGTGCCACTGCAGTCTACATCCAACAAATGGTCAGGACTCCTTAATATCAAAATTCAGCCTTGCAGTTGGGTTTCTGTAGCCACAGAAGTGTCCTGCTCCATGACACTGCAACCACCCACACCTGGTTTCAGCAAAGCCAGCAGATCTCATGCTCCCAAAGCTGATCAGCAAAGCTACTACAGCAAGTTGTGGGGGTTGGGAAGCTTCCAAAAACCTTTCCTGACTGCTGCTCTGTAAAAGGTTGAATTTCACCTCAGCCAAACTCCTCCTGCTCCTGAGCCATCCTGAGTTATCTTAAGGATTGACACCTGATAGAAGGCCACAGGCAGCCAGCTCAGCAAAAGGCTCATGTCTTAAACATCAGCAGCTCAGCCATCAGCTCTACACACAACTTCTGCCCTGAATTCCTCACTTCTCAGCCCAGCCCTCCTGTGTTGTTCCAAGGAGATAGGAGCAACCTGGCCAGAGCTCAGCATCACTTGACCCACAGATCACAGCAACACTGAGTCAAAGCTTTCTGAGGGTCACAAGCAGAAGTGACCGAGAGAGTGACTGTTAACCACTACCAGGGAAAAATGAGCAAGAGGAGAACAGGAGAGGCATCAGCACCAGGTTCTTAGTCACACTACAAGGCAGAGAGAACTTGTGGTGCTAGGATACAAATTCCACCAGCACCACTCCAGGCTGCCCAGGTTGGCACTTCCCATGGGGTGTCTCAACTGTCAACAGCGTGGTGTTTACACCTCAACAAACACCTTCAACTGTTGCAATGTAATCTCTTAATCAGCAACAGTCAAAGCTACCTTAGATAAGGGCTGAGGGTCACGGGGGTGGAAGGCTTATTCCTCAGTTTTCCTCTTGCCAAGTCTGCTGAGCACCCTCAGACACCCACAGGTGTCCCTGAATGTCCCAATCAAAAGCACAAGCTGGCCCTGCTCCTCCCACCTGGGCAAGGAGTAGCACACAGGCACCATCCTAGGAAGAAGGCTCTGCTTAGACTCCAAGTGTCTGCAGCCCCCAAGGAATGGAGAACGTGACCCTGAGCAAACCATTCCATCTCATGACCGTCTCATGAGCACACTTCCTCCTCAGCCAGCAGCACAGGGCTCACACTCCTTGCTTTGTCCCCAAGTTTTCCAGTGTCTCACCATCCTCACTGGAAAGAATTTCTTCCTCATCTCCACTCTCAAGCTCTCCTCTCCCAGCTCAAAGCCACTGTCCCTCTCCCCAGCACTACAAGCCCTTGTCAAAAGTCCAGGGATGCGGCTGAAACCCTCACCCCTGGATGTATTCAAAAGCCATCAAGATGTGATGCAATACTGGCTCTGGTAGACTTAACTAACAGTTGGACCTAGTGATCTCAGAGGTCTTTTCCAACCACAGTGACTCTGAGATCTGCAGATTTCCCTGACACCAATCAGCATCAGCTCACCCCCAACTCAAAATCCCTCTTTCCAGCAAGATCAAACAGTTCCATGGCAAACCAAAAGCAACTAAAACCTTCTTCATAGCCAGCTTGCAAGCAACATCAGTTTGGGTAAAAGCCAAAAGCCTGACAGAAAGCCACGAGCTGAACGTGAAGTCACCTTGGCTCCAACCAGAGCAGAGGAAGCTGCTGCTCCACAGTAACGCAGAGCGGTAAGCTTGGGGGGAAGCAGAAGTGGAAATGATCCATTTGGCTTTCAAGCCAAGCTGACATCTGCACTGACCGTGGCAAAGCAGCTCCCTGGCCACCACCCCCTAAGCCTTGACACCGTTTAGCTGTAAAGTCCCTCGATTAATTGCTGCCTAGACCAAGAAAAGGTTAGGAAGAAGAAATGAACCTTAACCAACTTTGTCTCCCCCCGTGCCGTGCTGCAAGGAAAGGGCTTCCTGCCAGGCTGCAGCGTTATTTCCCCTTTTTCCTCACATTGCTCAACTTCGTTTCGAATAAACAGAATAATCCACGTCAGCTCCCGCAACTTACAGCGACCTGCAGCCCCTGACAGTTCCCCCCCGCGGCTCGCCAGGGAGGACACCCAAGCGCCCTGTGCCACCCGGCGGGCTGCAGGCTCCCGGTTCCGGCGTGTGACCGACCTAAGCCTTCGGAAAGGAGGGAACGCTGCCGAGCAGCGGCGCAGCCCCCGCACCCCACCCGCAGACGGCCGCCGGCCCCCGACCCCCGCGCACCCCCGGGCCTCGCAGCGAGGCCGCTCCCGCCCCTAAGCCGCGGCCCAGCCAACGGCCTCAGGCCTCCCGCCCGGCTCCGGGGCAGCCCGGCCTGGCCGCGGCCCACCGCTCCGCAGCGGCTGCGGGGAGCCTCCCGCCGCCCTCGCCCGCCGGGCCCCGCACTCACTGAGGCGCGGCTGGGACAGGTAGTCGCGGGTGAGCGCTGCCACCTGCTCGCGGGGCCCGCCGGGCCCGGCGCCGTTCACCAGCCCGCGGACCGCCCGCACCGCCGCCGCCATCTTCTCCGCCTCCGCCGCCCAGGGCCGGGCCGCGCCGCGCACGCGCAGATAAGGCCCCGCCGCGCGCCGCCCACCGCCCGGCCACGGCCGCGCAGCAGCGGGAGCTGGCCGCGGTGCTGGGGGGACGCGCCGCCGAGCAGCCGCAGCCCGGCAACCGCAGCCGCGCCGGCGGGGGAGCGGGAGGCGAGAGGAAGAGGGGAAAAGGGAATGAAAAAGAAAGGGGAAAGAGGAAAAAATGGGGGGAAAAAAGGGAAAGAGGGAAAGGAAATAGGGGGCAAAGGAGGAAAAAATGGAGGGGAAAGAGGAAAAAAATAGGAAAACAAAGAGGAAAAGGGAATATGGGGGGAAAGTAGGAAAGGGGGAGGGAAGGAAAAAATGGGGGAAAAAGAAAAGAGGAAAAGGGAATGGGGGGAGGAAAAAAACAGGGGGAAAGAGGAAAAAGGAAAAAAAGACAGAAAAGTGGGAAAGGGAATATGGGGGGAAAGGAGGAAAACAAAGGAGGGTAAAGAGGGGGGAAGGGAAAAACAGGAAAAGTGAATATGGGAGAAAAGTAAGAGGAAAAAAGGGGGAAAAGGAAAAAATAGAAAAGGGGAAGAGGGAATAGGTGGGAAGGAAGGAAAAAAGGGGGAAGAGTTAAAAATAGGAAAAAGAAAGAGGGAAAGGGAATATGGGGAAAAGGAGGGAAAAGGAGGGGGAAGAGGAGAAAAATAGGGAAAAAAGAGAAAAGAGGAAAAGGGAATATGGGAGAAAAGAGAAGAAATAGGAAAAGGAAAAAATGGGGGAGAAGAAAAGAGGAAAAGGGAATGGGGGAAGGAAGAAAAAAGGGGAAAGGAAAAAATAGGAAAAAAAGAAAGGAGGGAAAGGGAATACGGGGGAAAGTAAGGAAAAAAGGGGAAGGGAGAGAAAAAAGTAGAAAAAAGAAAAGGAAAGGGAGGAAAGTAAGAGGAAAAAAGGGGAAAGAAGAAAAAAGGGGGGGGATAGAAAAGAGGAAAAGGGAATAGGGGAGAAGTAAGAGAAAAAAGGGGAAAGAAGAAAAATGGGGGAAAAATGGAAAGGGGAATATGGGGGGAAAGTAAGAGAAAAAGGGGGAAGGGAAAAGAGGGGAAAAGAGTGAGCTAAAAAAATGGGGTACAAGGAAAAAGAAAAGGGAAGATAAAAAGATGGATAGAAAATGAGAAAAGAAATAGGAAAACGAGAGAGGGAAAAGGTAAAAGGAAAAAGGAGGAGGAAGGGAGGAAAGAAGGAAGCAAGGAAGAGTAATTAATTAAAGCACTGACTGAAAGGTCAAATGACTCAGAAGAAAAGAAAGAGAAAGCAGAGCCCTGTCCCCTACCCTGGTGCCCCCAGCCCCGGGCCAGGAGTGAGAAGGACATTTGGGCCCCCTCTCCCCACTGCCTCAGCTCAGCACAGCTCTGGCACTGGGCTTTGGTGTCCCTGGGAGCCTTCCCTCAGGATCTCTTCATACAGGTTACGTTTTAGCAGCTGCCTTTTGTTGCCCTCCTCCCTGAGCAGCGAGACAGAGCCATCTGACTTTGGAAACCCAAACTCTTCCACCTTAAACCCAGAAGCATTCCCCTGTTTTCAAAGAGCTGTTGGCAATCCTGTGCTGGTCTGGGAGGAGCAGCAAAGTACCAAGGGCTGGGGAGGCTGAGGGATAAAACAACCCCAGAGAACTGTTTGGCTAAGGAGGGAGCAAACACAATAAATAATCCCCAGACAAAGGGACAATGCCATGGAGTGGATTAAACACAAAACCAGCAGGCTTTGGCCAGCTTTCAGCTCTCCTTTCTAAGGCAACATGACCTCCAGCAAATTACAGACCTCTCCTGCTTCTAAAGGCTCAAAAGGACTTAACAAAACCCAAGCCAGCAGGACCTGGGAAGTGAACAGCCTCAAGGGCTGCTTCGACCAGCACCACTTTGCCAACTGGTTCCACCTGCATTCAGTGCCTGGCTAAAAGGCAGCCTTGAGGATGCAACCCCCAGTTGCTCCAAACAGGCCATTTTGTGTGTTCTAAATATTTTTATTGAGTCCTTAATTAGTCTCCCAGGCTGAGAAAATTGGCCTGGCAGCCTCAGAACAAATCCAGCCTTGGAGGAGAGGATGCAAATCGGCCTGCTGGAGAGCAGGAGGCAACAGGCAGAAGGTCCAGTGCTGGGTTACAGAAACCTCCTGGTAGGGGGAAATTGGGCAGAGAGTGGTTTTAAAGCAAAATTAAGAGTTTTACAGGTGGGGCTACTGCATCTGAAAGCCATTTGTGTCACACTGCTCGGTCTGGCTGTGCAGCAGGCCTCATGGCACCCTCCTAGGCGACTCAGCAGCCGGGACCAACCTCCCCAAGCAAGGCCTGGACTCACCAGGACTGCCATCAGCCCACAGAGCCAGGGGAGGGCAGGCAGCTGGGGATGAGAAGACTCCAGGTGGACCTTAGAGCTGCCTTCCAGTACCTGAAGGAATCCTCCAGGAAGGCTGCAGAGGGACATGAGGATGTCTAGAGACAGGACAAGGGGAAGGGTTTGAAGCTGAAGGAGAGCAGGGTTAGATGAGAGGCGAGTTAGAAGTTCTTCAGTAGGAGGGTGGTGAGGCTCTGGCACAGGCTGCCTCCTGCCTGGGGGTGTTCAAGGACAGGCTGGATAAGGTCTTGAGCAGCTGAGTCCAGCTGAGAGGTGCCCCTGGGCATGGTGGGGAGGTTGGAGCAGATGATCTCTGAGGTCCCTTCCAACCTGAGCCATGCCAGGATTTTCCACCCAGAGCTCAAGGCAGAGCTGAGCAATTCTGAGCTCCCACAGTAGATGGTAGTGCTGCTCTACTCATCCTCTGCTGACTCCACAGACCTTCAGAAAGTCATTTCCAAGCCCAGACATTCAATTGTGAGCTCATGAAATATATGGAAAGGCTTCAGCTTGTGCTCTAATGCCCACCCAGGGAATTCCTTGCTGGGATCTACTCATCTCATGTTATTGGCAATAGTCTCTGGGCCATGCAGGAGCTGGATAAATGGCCTCCATGGCAGATTTACATGCCAGTGGAGAGAAGGTGAATATGTTTAGGATTTATTTTCTTCCTCTGAGGTAAATCTCTGCATCCTGAATGGATGATGGTGTCAGAAATTGTGGGGCAAAGTGTCAGGGGTTTAAGAAAACAGAAATGATGGACGATGACTCCTGCAGCCCAAAGGCAGCTGTGTGCTGGGCTGCAGCCAGGGGAGTGTGGGCAGCAGGGCAAGAGAGGAGATTCTGCCCCTTGGCTCTGCTCTGCTGAGACCTCACCTCCAATCCTGCCTCCAGTCTTGGTGTTCCCAGCAGAAGAAGGTCACAGAGCTGTTGGAGTGAGTCCAGAGGAGGCCACAAAGATGATCCAAGGGCTGGAGTAGCTCTGCTATGAGGACAGGCTGAGGGAGCTGGGGGTGTTCAGCCTGCAGAAGAGAAGACTCCAGGGCCACTTGATGATGCCAGCCTTGCCTCCCAGTGAGGAACCCATTCCATGCCCACCTGCTGCTGCAGTCCCAGGTTGGCACACTCAGTGTGTTCAGACCCAGGCAAGGATTAAAGTGCTCAGAGAGAGATAAGGTTGATGAAAGCCTGCAGAGCAGGTGGCCTCTGCTGCAGATAAACACTCCTGGCTCTCTCCTCCCCGTTCCCCCTCTGCCCACCCCTTCACCCTGCTCTGATGCAGAGGGAGCTGCAGAGCTGAACGAAGCTTGTCTGAGGTCCCAATTAAATGTCCTGGGCAGAGGACCACTCCTATCTTCTGATAAGGGCTAATCATAAATCCACTGGGAGCAGCAGCTGCAGCAGCCCACACCAGCTCCTGTGCCAGCAGCCAGCTCCTCGCACCAAGATGAGCTCCAGGGTAAGAGTTTGGTTTGTTCTGCTCCACTCACCAGGTCTGCACTGAGCAGGGGATGGGGTTGATGGTTTGAGATGTAAAGGCTGTGGCAGTCTACGTGGTTTTGTTGTTTCTGCTCCCTCATTCTCCCTTTCTCTTGCTCTTATGTGGTGTTTACAAGTGCTTGGGGGTGCAGTGGGAAGCCGGCCCTGTTCCCCAGCTCGGGTCAGATGATGGAGGGTTTGGAATGTTTGCTTTTGTTAATTAAAAGCTGATAAATGTCACTGCCTGGGGCTTGGGGAAGGCAGAGGATGGTTGGAGGGAGTCAGAGATTCATAGCACCACAGAATGGTTTGGGCTGGGGGGACCTTAAAGCTCATCCAGTCCCATGGCAGGGACACCTCCCCTTAGACCAGGCTGCTCGAGGCCTCATCCGGCTTGGCCTCGAACACCTCTGGGGAAGGGGCATCCAGGACCTCCCTGGGCAACCTGTTCCAGTGTCTCCCTACCCTCACTATAAAGATTTCAGAGATCTACTGATGTAAAAGCTCTGAAGGACCCAGCTCCATTCATCTTGCCACTCAGCCTGTGTGGTGCCTCAGAGCTGTGAGGAGGCAGAGGGCTAATTGCTTCTTGATTGCAAACTGCTGATTGATATTTTTCAGTGGGACTGAGCACCCAATCTTCTCTCAGCCCCTCTGAAGCCCTGATCTTAATCACCTATGTGAGGCTTTTAAGTCCTGTATCTTGCCAGGACATTTCAATTAGGTCAAATGAAAAGACATGTAAGGTAAATGAATTTCCTTTGAGACCTAATTGAATCTCTGAAGAACAAACATGGACTAAAAGAGATTGAGATTACCACAGATAAGCCACAGGCTTGATCTGTGCTCTGAGCCTTTGCAAGAAGACTTAAATGATGCCTTACAGCAGGTACAAGATGTCTCAGGAGAGTGGAAATGGGTTAGAGCCACTCCCCAGCTGCAAATTGAAATGCAAGCTTGATCCAACCATGACCTCTGAGAGCAAAGAGGGTGGTCCCAGCTCCCAGGGAACAGCACCCAGCTCCTGGAGGACACAGCACTAAGTGACCTCAGGAGTTGCCTCCTCAAGGGAAAAGCCATGAGCATCCTTATGGGGACAGGCTGGGAGAGTTGGGGTTGTTCTGCCTGGAGAAGGCTCCAGGGAGACCTCAGAGCAACCTCCCAGTACCTGAAGGGTGCTACAGGAGAGCTGGGGAGGGACTTTTGATGAGGGCTTGTAGGGACAGGAGGAGGGGCAATGGCTTTGAGCTGGAAGAGGGGAGGATGAGACTGGAGATGAGGAAGGTATTCTTGACAGGGAGGGTGGGGAGACACTGGAACAGGTTGCCCTGGGAGGCTGTGGATGCCTCCTTCCTGGAGGTGTTGAAGGCCAGGCTGGATGAGGCCTTGAGCATCCTGGGCTGGTGGGAGGTGTCCCTGCCCATGGCAGGGGGTTGGAACTGGAGGAGCATTGAGGCTCCTTCCAACCCAACCCATTCCATGAACCTATGAATAACCTGAGGTGTTTCCTTCACAGGTTATAGAAGACCATCAGCCCTGAAGACCAGGAGCCAGCAGGTCCCAAGCTGAGCTCCAGGCTCTCAGCCATGTCCTCAGCTGCTGGACACAGGTCCTGGGGCTGGCTGGCAGCAGGCAGAGCATCCAGGAGGCTGGTGCTGGTGGTGGTCTTCGTTGCACTGCTGCTGGACAACATGCTGCTGACGGTCGTGGGTACGGTGTGAGGCTCTCCCTGTGCCCCGTGGGTGCTGCCTTGGGGCTTAGCTCCTTGGCTGATCTCTGGTTGATGGCAGCAGGGTCCCTGCACGGGGAGAGCCACGGGGAGGGCAGGGTGCTGGGAGCTCGCAGGACATCAGTATCTGGCCAGCACCATTCAGTTCAGGTGCGTGCTGGGCAAGCAAATGGAGTCAGATCACTAATTCAGCCCTTCCCTGCCTTTTCTTCCAGTGCCCATCGTGCCAACCTTCCTTTACACCACAGAATACAAAGGCACCAACAGCTCTGCTGCCCCGGCCCAGCCCGAGCTGGCTCCTCCAGCCTCAGAGGCTCCTCCTTTCTCCTTCGTGTTCTCCTATTTTGACAACACCACAGTGACTGTCTCGGGCTCCACAAGCACTGTGGGCTTGGGGAACAGGACAGAGAGCAGCCCCTCAGCACAGCTAGCCCCCAGCAGCCCCCCATCACCAAGCAGCTGCTTGGAGGGTGAGGAGTTCCTGGCCGAGGAGAACGTCCGTGTGGGGCTGCTGTTTGCCTCCAAGGCTCTGGTGCAGCTGGTGGTCAACCCAGCCGTGGGGCTCCTGACCAACAGGTAGGTCAGACACACATGGGTGTAGCCCTTGAGGGCCAGGCAGCTCCTGCCTGCTGATGAAATCAGAGAATGGTGAGGCTTGGAGGGCATCATTGAGGCCAAACCCCCGTGCCAGAGCAGGGTCGCTCAGGGCAGGTCACACAGGAGCACATCCAGGTGGCTTTGGAAGCTCTCCAAAGCAGGAGACTCCACAGCCTCTCTGGGCAGCCTGCTCCAGGCCTCCAGCACCCTCACAGTAAAGAAGTTTCTCCCCATGCTGAGGTGGAACTTCCAGCAAGAGCAGATCTCAGGCTGGAAGGAGGACTCCTCCCTGAGCTGGTACCTGTGTTTTCCCTCTCCAGGATAGGATACCACATCCCCATGTTCATCGGGTTCACCATCATGTTCCTCTCCACTCTCAGTGAGTATTGCCCTTCTGGCTGCCCTTCATGGGCAGCAGCACAGCTCAAGGTATTTTGTGTTGGGCTCTGCTGCTGTCTCCACACAGGAGGAGAGATAGCAGAGCAACCAGGCTCAGAAACCAGTAACAAGCAAGAATGAATGGCCCCCAGCTCCCTCCAGCACCCAAACTGCTGCAAGCTGAGGCTGCTTTTACCCTCTGCAGGGTCTGGATGCTCAGGCCACAGTCCTGCCTGATGTCATCTCTCTCCTTCCTCTGCAGTGTTTGCCTTCTCAGGCACCTACACCCTGCTCTTCATCGCCAGAGCCCTCCAAGGCATCGGCTCCTCCTTCTCATCAGTTGCAGGTAAATGCTTTAGCTACAGAACCACAGCTCAGATCGCAGTGGCTTGGAAGGAACCCCCAAAGGGCATCTCCTCCAACCCCCTGCAGTCAGCAGGGACACCTCCAACTAGAGCAGGTTGCCCAGGGCCACACTGAGACTCATCTTGAATGTCTCCAGGGACGGGGCCTCAACCACATCCCTGAGCAACCTGTCCCAGTGCCTCCCCACCCTCAGTGTGCAGATCTTCCTCCTGGTGTCCAACCTAAATCTGCCCTGCTCCAGTTTCGAACCGTTGCCCCTCCTCAGATCCCCGCAGGCCCTCCCCAGCCTTTCTGTAGGGCCCTTCAGTGCACCCTAGTCCCTGTGTTGGCTGCCCTGATGCTTAGCCATTATCCCAGGAATGATCAGCAGCACAAACACACTGAGAGCCTTCCTCGGCTTCAAACTCCTCCTCCTCACTGCTCCTGCCCAGCTGGTGCAAGCAGAACCTGCTGGCAAGCAGATAAATCCCCTCCTAAGCCACAGGATGCTTCCAGAGAGCAGCTTGGTAGAATACAGAATTAACCAGGTTGTAAAAGGCCTTTGAGATCATCAAGCCCAACCTACCACCCAACACCATCTACTCAACAAACCATGGCACCAAGGGCCTCAGCCAGGCTCTTCCTAAACACCTCCAGTGATGGTGACTCCAGCACCTCCCTGGGCAGCACATCCCAATGGCCACTCTCTCTTGCTGGGAAGAACTTCTTCCTAACATCCAGCCTGAACCTCCCCTGGAACAGCTTGAGACTGTGTCCCCTTGTCCTGGCAGCAGCCAGCCTGAGGTGGCCTCTGCTTTCTCTCTGCTGCCAGGCCTGGGCATGCTGGCCAGCGCCTACACCGACGACTTCGAGAGGGGCAGCGCCATGGGCATCGCTCTGGGCGGCCTGGCCTTGGGTGTGCTGAGTAAGGAAAGGAGCAGTGACAGCAGCAGCAGCTCCAGAGCTCTGCTGGCCACCACCTGCCTGGCTGTGCCCCTTCCCTGGTGGCACATGGGCATGGCCTCCTTCCCCTTCCCCTCCTTCCCCTCCTTCCCCTCCTTCCCCTCCTTCCCCTCCTTCCCCTCCTTCCCCTCCTTCCCCTCCTTCCCCCTCCTTCCCCTCCCCTCCTCCTTCCCCTCCTTCCCCTCCTTCCCCTCCTTCCCCCTCCCTTCCCCTCCTTCCCCTCCTTCCCCCTCCTTCCCCTCCTTCCCCTCCTTCCCCTCCTTCCCCTCCTTCCCCTCCTTCCCCTCCTTCCCCTCCTTCCCCTCCTTCCCCCCACCTCCACCAAACACCTGGTGGGGGATTCAGAGACCCCCAGGCTGGCAGGACCGAGTGCTGGGGGCAGTGGCACTGCCTCTCTCTGACACAGCTTCTCCCTTGCAGTTGGGGCCCCTTTTGGAAGTGTGATGTACGAATTTGTGGGCAAATCCTCTCCCTTCCTGGTCCTGGCATTCCTTGCCCTCTTGGATGGAGGTAAGAGGCCAAAGGGTTTAATCCTTCCTTCAGCAGGCCAGGCAGGAATGAAGACTTTGCCCTCACACAGGGTGATCCTCCTCCTTTCCCCGAGAGCTGCATCTGTGATGCAGCTCACAGGAGCCCTCAGAGTGGCACAGCAGAGTTCCAGACAGTAGAGAAGTGTGGTGTTTTTTTTTAGTGGGAAGTATTAAGCTAATTAAATTATAGCCACAGCTTCCATCTTTGCCTAGCTGTAATGCAAGACATCTGTAATGAAGCATGTAAGAGCTTGGGGAAATGAAACGTGGGCCCCAGCCACAGCAAACTTCCTCTCTTCTTTAATCCTGTTCTTTTTTTCCCCCACATTCAATTCCTGTCATGCTCTGGTTGTGGCTCCCCAGCAGGCAGCCTGATGGAGAGCATTTGCATATTTGACTGCTTCATGGCTTGACAAAACACTTCTAGCACATGAAAACTCCAGGGAGTTTGGCTGCTCACTCCCGTGGGAGCAGGGCTGACAGCCACCTCTCCCCCAGCTCACTGGAGCAATGTCCCCAAACACAGACAGAATCACAGAATCAATCAGGTTGGAAAAGACCTCAGAGACCATCAAGTCCAACCTAGCACCCAACACCTCAGGACTGACTAAACCATGGCTTCAAGTGCCACATCCAATCCCTTATTGAACACCTCAAGATACTGCATCCCTGGGGGGTCTCTGCCTACCAGAGGGGTTAGGCTGAAGGAAAAGCCAGAGGGAAATGTGGATTGGAAGGATGCTGTCTCCAGAAATGAGCTAAACAGGCAGTGCTTTCTTCCCAGCTTTGCAGCTCTGCATACTGCAGCCCTCCAAGCTCTGCCCCGAGGTGAGTACAGACCCCTGGGCACACCTGAGCTGGTGCCCAGGGCTGTGACCAAGGGGCTTCCCCAGGCTGCAGAGCTGTGCCCGCTCCAAGCTGAGGATGGGGGTGATGCAGACACAGCTCTCAGCCAGCACCAACCCCTTTGGCATCCCACAGAGCTCCAAGGGCACACCAGTGTCCACCCTGCTGCGAGACCCCTACATCCTGATAGCTGCAGGTAAGGCAGGACGCTGGCACGCACCACGCTCCCCTTCGGGCACTCCCCTCTCCTGATTGAAGAGATTCCCTCACTGCCTGCTTTGAAACAGCAAAAAGCAAAGTGGCTAAACCAGAGCCTTTCTGCCTTTTCTCCCCTCAGGAGCCCTCTGCTTCTCCAACATGGGGGTGGCCATGCTGGAGCCCACCTTGCCCATCTGGATGATGCAAACGATGTGCTCCCCTAAATGGCAGCTGGGTGAGTGCTGGGCTTTGCAGCCTCCCCCAGCCCTGAGCAGCTGCTGGGTGTAGTTCAGCTAGGACTGGGCCCTGCTTTGGCACTGGGAGGTGGACTGAAAATGCTCAGAGGCCTGGCAGCCCTGCCCTGTGAGGGAAGGCTGAGGGAGCTGTGTTCGTGCAGCCTGGAGAAGAGAAGGCTCAGAGGAGACCTTACTGGCATGGAGCAGGACATAAAGGGAGGCTGCCAGGAGGATGGAGGCCTCCTTTTAACAAGGAGGCAAAGACAAAGGGTGATGGGGACAGGTTACTGCTGGGGAGATTCCCATTGGGCTCCAGTAGAAAATATTTCTCCATGAGCACAGTCATACACTGGAATCATCTCCCAAGGGAACCAGTGGATTGCCCTGCACTGGGCAGCTCAGCTTGCCAGGCTGCTAGGCCAGCTGACTGCAACTCCACTACCACTTAGAAAGCTTGGAGCAGGCAACTCTCGGGTTTCCTTCCAGCCTGGCAGCCTGGGATTTATTTTTATGTCACTCTAAAAAAAGAAAAAGGTATGCCCTCAGCCAGCCAGAGTGATCCCAGGCTGCTCCCCTTCCATAGCTGGAGAGGTTGGGGCTGTTCAGTCTGGAGAAGAGAAGGCTCTGAGGTGACCTCATTGTGGCCTTCCAGTATCTGAAGGGGGTCTACAGGAAGGCTGGGGAGGAACTTCTCAGGATCTCAGGTAGTGATAGGAGTAGGGGGAATGGAATGAAGCTGGAGGTGGGGAGATTCAGGCTGGATGTGAGGAGGAAGTTCTTCCCCATGAGAGTGGTGAAGCCCTGGAATGGGTTGTCCAGGGAGGTAGTTGAGGCCCTGTCCCTGGAAGTGTTTAAGCCCAGGCTGGATGAGGCTCTGGCCAGCCTGCTCTAGTGTGGGGTGTCCCTGCCCATGGCAGGGGGGTTGGAACTAGGTGATCCTTGTGGTCCCTTCCAACCCTGACTAATACTATGGTACTATGTCCTCAGTGCTGGCTGCACAATGTGCAGTCCTTCATTACTGGAGGAAAATCAGCCTCCCCACCAGCAGTGGGAGTGGAGGGAAGGCTGCTTCGTGCACAGGGAGCCTGCTGGATCCTGTCCTCTGCAGGGCAGATAATGGGCTCGTGCTGGGCTGAAATGGTAGCAGCCAGATGGGTACTGCAGAGGCAGCTCTGAGCAGCACAAGGCCCTGCAGAGGGTCCCAGGCAGGACAGGATACTACGTGCTCATTACCAGCTGCCTGGGAAATGGGATCTGCAGATAACAGCAGCCTGTGCTTGCTGCACAAATAAAAACCCAACTGGCAGAGAATCCACCCCAGGGAGTGCCCCAGGTGACACTCAGAGCCCAAATTGAATTGCAGCCTGGGAGCAGGAGGCTTTAGAGAGCTCCTAATTGAGTTACCCCCTGGTCAGGCAGCAGCTTCCATCCTGATAAGAGCTCATGAGCAGGGTGCTGAGAGAGGATGGATGAGGGCAGAGCAGCATCCCAAGGGCTCGTGACGGTGGGGAGCAGGCACAGTGCAGCTGCCTGGTAAGGACAAGCGTCACAGGCTGAGGAAAGCACTCAGGGCTGCCCCTGTCACCACTGAGCTCAAGGGCAACCTCTCAGGTGACCCAGAGGGCACCACACATCTAAGAAAACCCCAGATGTAGTCCCTAGATTTTTCAGGTACAGATCACAGCTTGGATCAGGCTGGAAGAGACCCTCAAAGCTCATCTTGTCCAGCCCCCCTGCACTCGGCAGGGACACCACCAACTAGATCAGGCTGCCCAGGGCCACAGTAAGTCTGATCTTGGATGTTTCCACAGCTTCAGATTTGAGAGCAGCTTGGATTTACCACCCAGCTCAGCTGCAAAGCCACCCAGCTCACAAGCTGTGATCACCTCAAGGCCCTTCTCTACTGGCTTGAGCTTGCCCACCCCCATAATTCTGGAACAAATCCAAAGGAAAGCTTGGACTAAAGCTGAAGGATTAACCATGTTGTGTAGCTGTGAAAGAGGAAAGAAAACCAACCATAAATCAGAGTGTTCCAATAAGGAAGCTGTCTTAGTGCCATGCAGCTATCAGTTGTATTTATGTCAAACAAAGAGGATATTAAAAACAAACAGCTGGGAGAACAGCAAACACTGCAAGTATTGAATCTGGGCTACAGACTGAGCCCCAAGCTTGCCCCTGGCACACTGAGTTCATTCCTCTTTGTTTAGAATCATAGAATGTTAGGGGTTGGAAGCCACCTCGTCCAGTCCAATCCCCCTGCCAGGGCAGGGCACCCAGGAACGCATCCAGATGGGGCTTGGATGTCTCCACACAAGGAGACTCCACAACCTCTGTGGGCAGCCTGCTCCAGGCCTCCAGCACCCTCACATCAAAGCAGCTTTGTCTTGTGTGGAGGTGGAACTTCCTGGGTTCCAGTTTGTGTCCAGTGCCTCTCATCCTGCCACAGGTCCCTTCTTCTCGAGCCCTACCCCACAGATACTTATAGACATTAATAAGATCCCCTCTCAGGCTTCTCTTCTCCAGGCTAAGCAGCCCCAGGTCTCAGCCTTTCCTCATCACACAGATGTTCCAGTCCCTTCAGCATCCTTTTAGCCTCCATTGGACTCTTTCCAGCAGTTCACTGTCCCTCTTGAACTGGGGAGCCCAAAACTGGACCAAATACTTCTGCTGTAGCCTCACCCAGGACAGTTAGAGGGGCAGCAGAACCTCTCTTGACCTGCTGGCCACATTCCATTCACCCCAGGGCACACTGCTGTCCCATGGACATCTTATTGTTCACCAGCACTCCAAGATCCTTCCCCATGGAGCTGGAACTCTTTTCCTCTCTCTCTCAGGGATGGCCTTCCTCCCTGCCAGCATCTCCTACCTCATTGGCACCAACCTCTTTGGGATCCTGGCTAACAAAATGGGTCGGTAAGTGGAACCAAAGGGATTCCAGTTCACCCCAGTCCTGTGCTTTCAGCTGCTGGTGCTGTGCACCCTGAGAGCCTCTGTCCTCTGCTAACTGCAGCCCCCTTGCAGGTGGCTGTGCTCCCTCATCGGCATGGCTGTGGTGGGGATCAGCCTCCTCTGTGTGAGTAGCACCAGACAACATCTCCACCAGCCTGAGCATGAAGGGCTCTGCTCTGCTTTGGGGGAGAAGGGGGTGTTGAAGGGTTTCTTGCTGATGCTTCTTCCTGCACCATCAGGGAGAAATGGGTTTTGTTCCCTGGGATGGGTCTCACCTGCAGGAACAAGGCTGAAGCCCAGAGGCACTTGGCTGCCTCCAAAAGCCAGCAGCAAGGGTGGGCAAGGGGTGTGGGGCAGGAGGAGATACTGAAGCCATGAGCATAGAGTCAGAGAGTTGCTTAAGATGAAAGACCTTTAAGATGGAAGTCCAACCATTATTTCAGCACTGCCAGGTCACCACATGTCCCTCAGCACCACATCCACACAACTTTTAAACCTCTCCAGGGATGGTGACTCCACCACCTCCCTGGGCAGCCTGGGCCAGGCCTTGACAACCCTTTCAGGAAACATTTTTCTCTAAATACCCAACCTAAACCTCCTCTGGCACAACCTGAGGCCATTTCCTCTTGTCTCACTTGTTACTTAGGAGAAGAGACCAACACCCACCTGGCTAAAGCCTCATTTCAGGGAGTTTCAGAGAGCAAGAAGGTCAGAAAATCACAGAATGGTTTGGGTTGGAAGGGACCTTTCTGTAGGAGAATCAGCAGGGGCAGTGTGGGTGGCAGCAGTGGGATGGAGTTAAGGGCCTGGCAGTGGGTGCTCAGTGGGTTGCACTTGTGCACAGATCTGTGTTACACCTCCACACCTCACACAGCTCCTCTGACCTCATCCATGCACTCCCAATCTCTCCTCTCCAAGGTACCTCTGGCCAAAAGCATTTCTGGGCTGATCGGTCCCAATGCTGGGCTTGGCTTTGCCATAGGTAAGCTGCCAGGGGCCAGGCTGAGCACCACAGCTCAAAAGCAGCTCTCACCACTGCCCTTGGAGGAGCTGATGACTGACATGGGGCTTCTTGCTTTGGGCAGGGATGGTGGACTCCTCGATGATGCCTATCATGGGCTACCTGGTGGACCTTCGCCACACCTCTGTCTATGGCAACGTCTATGCCATAGCTGATGTTGCCTTCTGCATGGGCTTTGCCATAGGTATGGCACTGCCTTCTGCATGGCACTGCCTTCTGCAAGGCACTGCCTTCTGCATGGCACTGCCTTCTGCATGGGCTTTGCCATAGGTACGGCACTGCCTTCTGCATGGCACTGCCTTCTGCATGGGCTTTGCCATAGGTATGGAATTGCCTTCTGCATGGTATGGAGTTTCTCCATAGGTATGGCCTTTGCCTTCTGCATGGGCTTTGCCATAGGTATGGGACTACCTTCTACATTGTATGGAGCTTCTCCATAGGCATGGGATTGCCTTCTGCATGGCCTTTGCCACAGGTATGGAGGAGCTCCTGCCTGCGCCCCCTGTGTGATGGCCTCAGTGTGTGTCTCACTCACTCTATCACTCCCTCTCCTCCATCCCGCAGTCACTGCAAGCAGCCAGCACCGTGCCTGCAGCCCAGAACCCCTCCAAAGTGGAAAAGCAGCTTTTTCTCTCTGTCACCTGAGCCTTTCTGAATCTTCCACCTGCAGGCCCCTCCACAGGTGGTGCAGTTGTACGAGCTGTTGGCTTTCCCTGGCTGATGGTCAGCATTGGAGTCCTCAACATTGCTTACGCTCCTCTCTGCTGGTACCTGCGCAGCCCTCCTGCTAAGGAGGAGAAGATTGTGAGTGGAAGTCCTTTAGTCCCTGGGGGTTGACAATTCAAGCATCTCAAAACAGATGTGCCAGGGATTATCTCTTCCAAAAAGGGACAGAAAATTCAGACAGTAAAAGCAGGAAGGCTTAGGGCTATCACCCTTCCCTTAACTCCCAGCTGGTATTCCCCCGGCAGAAGTTGTTGGCTTTCTCTGGAAGCAGTAATCCTCTCATTAACTATGCAAATTGATCACCAGCTCTATTCTAAAGCAAAGTTTCTCCTCTCCTTTACCCAGGCAATCTTAAGCCAGGAGTGCCCCATGCAAACCAAAAGCTACACCATCCAGAAGCCCCTGCGTGACCTCCCTCTCACCGACGGCAGTGCTGTGGAGGCAGAGAAGGTGGAATAGGCCAGGCAAGGGTGTGTGCCCCCCGGGGCAGCCAGGGTATGTTTACAGAACATGCATTAGCACCCCAAGAACATCCCAGCCTCTCCCAGAACACAGGCTCTATGGCTGACCTGCTCCATGCAAGCCACAGCAGGCAGTAAGAGGCCCAGGATCTGGAGGCTCTCTCCATTTAGCTAAGCCTCTCCTTCACTGTGTGGCTTACAGGCAAGTTACCCAAACCCACTGCATGTGAATACAGTTACAAAGGTGAGGAGAACCACATCATAGAACGGCCCAGGTTGGAAGGAACCTCAGAGATCATCTCTTCCAATCTCCTCACCATGGGCAAGGACACCTCTCCACTAGACTCAGCTGCTCAAGGCCTCATCCAGCCTGGCCTTGAATACCCCTGGGAAGGGGCATCCACAACCTCCCTGGGCAGCCTCTTCCAGAGTCTCACCACCCTCACACTGTTGCTCACCTTTCATCTAACCCTACTCTGCCTTAGCTTCAAACCATTTCCCCTTGTCCTGTCTCTAGACACCCTCAGGAAAAGTCTCTCTGCAGCCTCTTGGAGGATCCCTTCAGCTCTAAGGTCCTGCCAGAGTCTTCTCTTCTCCAGGCTGAGCACCTCCAGCTCCCCTCAGCCTGTCCCCACAGCAGAGCTGCTCCAGCCCCTTGGATCATCTATGTGGCCTCCTCTGGGCTCAACCTGTCTTGGGCACAGCCTCACCATGCAGCAGGGGCCACCATCCACACCTCTCCCAGATGAATCCATTTGTTAACGCAGTTAAAGCTCTTGAAAGGGAAGCACTGGAGAAAACAAACTCAGCAGCAGCAGCTTTGGGAGGTTTCCTTCTGCAGAGCTCTGCTATCATCCCCAGCATGAAAGCTTCCTGCAGCAGCAGGGCTTCATCCATCTGTGTCACTGCCAGGCCATCAATAAAGATGTCAGCATGCTGCTGGTGTGCTCCAAGCTCCTCAGAGGACAGCTAACAACAAACACTGGCTGCTGTCTGGGGGAAGCTTGATCTGTTGTGCTATTTATGGGCTACTGAGGGCTGCTTCTGCGTCCCTGCCACCAGCCATTAAATCAGACACTGGGAGAACTCTAAGAACTCCAGGGAGAAATGAGGCTGAAAGCAGGTTTAGAGTCTTAGACACAGACTCGGCCACCAGAGGTCAGGAGCTTCCTCTCAGGGAAGCCCTGGCGAGGCCATAGCTGGAGTACTGGGTCCAGGTCTGGGCTCTTCAGTACAAGGCCAGGGCCTGGCTGAAGAGGGTACAGAAAAGGGCTACAACGATGTTGAGGGGGACTGGAGCATGAGGAAAGGCTGAGAGAACTGAGGCTTTTCAGCCTGGAGAAGACTGAGGGGGACACATCTTAAACTCTTCAAGGGTGGGTGTCAGGAGGCTGGGGCTAGGCTCTGTTCAGTGCTGCTTAGTGACAGGACAAGGGGCAATGGGCACAAACCTGAACCTAAAAAGTTCCATCTAAAAATGAGGAGGAACCTCTTTAATTTAAGGGCAATGAAGGCCTGGAGGAGGCTGCCCAGAGAGGTGGTGGAGTCTCCATCTCTGGAGTCATTCCAAACTAACCTGGATGTGCTCCTGTGTAACCCACTCTAGGTGACCCTGCCTTGGCCGGGGGTTTGGAGTGGATGATCTCCAGAGGTCCTTCCAACCCCACCACCCTGTGATCCTCTGGTCACTTGTGGTTGTAAGAGACTAACAGAGCATTTTAAACCCTGCTCCTTGGCTGAACTGGGGTAATCAGCTGTGTTTGTGATCCTAACCCATCGGGAGGAGAAGCACAATCGATGCATTTTAAGAGCCCTTTGGCAATTTCCTGGCCGCAGGTTTAGACCAGAGAGCAGCTGCACTGTTAACAATAACTGCTGAGCATAATGGGCTGTAAAACTTACAGCCAAGAGAGAGTGAAGTCATAGAGGTACCAAATGAATTGTGGAGACATCAGAGAAATTCCTCTGATCTCATTTTTTTGCAGAGAAGCCTCAAACTTCACACTTTTCTCTGGCTCCTCTGCTGGCAGCTTCTCTAACCGACTCCTTTCTGCCTCCAACGAGCAGTTGGGTAAGGCACAGCCCTTGCACTTGCCAGACAGCAGAGATGATTCACTGCTCTGCAGCCCCCAGCAGCACAATGCAGATGCTTTTGCCAGCGGGCAAACAGGAGGACAACAACAATTCATCAGGATTTGGGACCATATGACTCATTACCAAGGGTCATCAATGACTCTTGTCAGGCAGTCCCACAGCCGGGCCGGGCCCCTTGCCCCCTTGCTTTGCACCACGTGAGCTGAAATGATTATTTCTGAGGCTTGACTGGAAGTGACTAATGCTGAGCCTGTTCTCCCAAAGTGGTTATTTTTATCCTCCACCTGTTTCCCTGCTTTGCCAAGAATAAAAGGGAGGAAAAAACCCACAAAACAACAACAAGAAAAGCTGTTTGCTTTGTGTGATGGAAGGAAGAAAAGTGAGCCTTTCTATTTGAATAGAATAGAATAGAATAGAATAGAATAGAATTACCAAGGTTGGAAGAGACCTTGAAGATCATCGAGTCCAACCTGTAACCACAACCTAACAACTAGACCATGGCACCAAGTGCCACATCCAGTCCCCTCCTGAACGCCTCCAGGGATGGAGACTCAACCACCTCCCGGGCAGCCCATTCCAATGACGAATCACTCTCTCGGTGAAGAACTTTCTCCTCACCTCCAGCCTAAACTTCCCCTGGTGCAGCTTGAGACTGTGTCCCCTTGTTCTGGTGCTGGTTGCTAGGGAGAAGAGGCCAACCCCTTCCTGGCTACAACCACCCTTCAGGTAGTTGTAGAGAGCAATGAGGTCGCCCCTGAGCCTCCTCTTCTCCAGGCTAAACAGCCCCAGCTCCCTCAGCCTCTCCTCATAGGTCTTGTGCTCAAGGCCTCTCACCAGCCTTGTTGCCCTTCTCTGGACACGTTCAAGTGTCTCAATGTCCTTCCTAAACTGAGGGGCCCAGAACTGGACACAGTACTCAAGGTGCGGCCTAACCAAAGCAGAGTACAGGGGCACAATGACCTCCCTGCTCCTGCTGGCCATACTATTCCTAATGCAGGCCAGGATGCGGTTGGCCCTCTTGGCTGCCTGGGCACACTGCTGGCTCATGTTCAGCTTCCCATCAACCAGCACCCCCAGGTCCCTCTCAGCCTGGCCGCTCTCCAGCCACTCTAACCCCAGCCTGTAGCGCTGCCTGGGGTTGCTGTGGCCAATGTGCAGAACCCGGCACTTGGATGTGTTAAATCTCATGCCCTTGGACTCTGCCCATCTGTCCAGCCTGTCGAGGTCTCTCTGCAAAGCCTCTCTGCCCTCCAGCAGATCAACTGCTGCCCCCAGCTTGGTGTCATCTGCAAATTTACTGATGATGGACTCAATGCCCTCATCCAGATCATCAATAAAGATGTTGAAAAGCATGGGGCCCAGCACTGATCCCTGGGGCACACCACTAGTGACAGGCCGCCAGCTGGCTGTGGCACCATTCACCACCACTCTCTGGGCTCGGCCCTCCAGCCAGTTCCTAACCCAACGCAGTGTGCTCCTGTCCAAGCCATGGGCTGCCAGCTTGGCCAGGAGTTTGCTGTGGGGACGGTGTCAAAGGCCTTGCTGAGGTCCAGGTAGACCACATCCACAGGCCTCCCCACATCCACCAGGCGGGTCACCTGATCATAGAAGGAGATCAGGTTGGTCAGGCAGGACCTGCCCCTCCTAAATCCATGCTGGCTAGGCCTGAGCCCTGGCCATCCTGTAAGTGCTGTGTGATCGCACTCGAGATGACCCGCTCCATAATCTTGCCTGGCACTGAGGTCAGGCTGACAGGCCTATAATTCCCTGGCTCTTCCAACTGGCCCTTCTTATGGATGGGCACCATGTTGGCCAGCTTCCAGTCTTCTGGGACCTCTCCAGTGAGCCAGGACTGCTGAAAAATGATGGAGAGCGGCCTGGACAGCTCATCCGCCAGCTCCCTCAGCACCCTAGGATGGATCCCATCTGGTCCCATGGACTTGTGGGGGTCCAAGCGGCTGAGAAGATCTCTAACCGTCCCATCCTGGAACAGGGGAAAACTATGCTGCTCCCTGGCTCCTTCTGCCAGCTCTGCAGGCCAGCTGCCTGGAAGCCGTTCTGTCCTGCTAGTAAAAATTGAGGTAAAGAAGGTGTTAAGCACCTCTGCCTTTTCCTCATCCTTTGTTACAATATTCCCCTCCATGCCCACCAAGGAGTGGAGCTTCTCCTTGCCCTTCCTCTTGCTATTAATATATTTATAGAAGGACTTTTTGTTGTCCTTCACAGCAGAGGCCAGTCTGAGCTCCAAATGTGCTTTTGCCTCCTAATTTTCTTCCTACAAGACCTAGCAACATCCCTAAACACTCCATGGGTTGCCTCCCCTTTTTCCAAAGATAATACACCCTCTTTTTTTCCCTTAGTTCCTTTAGAAGTTCATTACCCAACCAGGCTGGCCGTCTGCCCCGGCGGCTCATCTTCCGGCACACCGGCACAGCCTGTTCCTGCGCCTTCAAGAGTTCTTTCTTGAAGTAGGTCCAGCTCTCCTGGACCCCTTTGTTTTTAAGGGCTGTTTCCCAAGGAACCTTCTGAGTTAGCTCCTTGAGTAGCCTGAAGTCCGCCCTCCGGAAGTCCAGAGTGGAGGTCTTCTTGTTCCCCCTCTTGGCTTGGCTGAATACTGAAAACTCAATTATCTCATGGTCACTGGTGCCTAAACACCCTCCGACCACCACATCACCCACCAGCCCTTCCCTGTTGGTGAAGAGGAGGTCAAGCAGAGCCTCACCCTGGTAGGCTCACGCAGCACCTGGGATAAGAAGCTGTCCTCCCTGCACTCTAAGAACCTCCTAGACTGCCTCCTCTCTGCTATGTTGTGATCCCAGCAGATATCAGGCAGGTTGAAGTCTCCCACGAGAACAAGGTTAGGCGATCTTGAGACAGCCTTAAGCTGCCTATAGAATGCTTCATCAAGATCATCCTCCTGGTTGGGTGGTCTATAACAGACTCCAACCAGCATGTCTGCCCTGCTGGTCTTCCCTCTAATTCTTACCCACACGCACTCAACCCGATCATCCCTGATCTCTAGCTCAATGGCATCAAGAGCCTCCCTGATGTACAGGGCCACCCCTCCACCCCTTCTTCCCTGCCTGTCTCTCCTGAATAGCCTGTAGCCGTCAATTGCAGCGCTCCAGTCATGCGAGTCATCCCACCACGTCTCCGTGATGGCAACTACATCATATCTTTCCTGCTGCAACAAGGCTTCCAGCTCCTCATGTTTGTTGCCCATACTTCGTGCATTAGTGTACATGCACTTCAGCTGGGCTTCTGGTTTTGCCCCTGACTCCAGCTTACCACCCTCAGACTCCTGTCTGGGGGACTGGTTTCAGCCCCTTCCCCCTTCGAAGCTAGTTTAAAGCCCTGTCAATGAGACTTGCTAATTCCCTTCCCAGAATCTTTTTACCTTTGGGGACAGGCCATTCTCATGTACTGTGACCTTTCCCCTCCTCTGGGACAGATGTACTCCATCTGTTACCAGCTGACCTGGTGCAGTAGAAAGTTTTTCAAGATCAAAAAACCCAAAATTCTTCTGACTGCACCAACCTCTAAGCCACTTGTTGACTAACTTGTTGTTTGGGGGATCTTATTCACACCTCCA